>JAZHRO010000035.1:60221836-60845703 GCA_037157565.1 Thalassia testudinum | reverse complement strand
CGTGTAGAGGTTTTTTCGGAACTCTCCCTCTCTGACTGCCTAGATAATTCTCAGGTGGACGACTTTCTGATCAAGGGGTATCATCCGCCCCGAACCTCCAAAGTCATCCAAACATCTTTGGGTGCTTTGATTGGGTCAACATCACATCTAGTCTCTCATCCCTTCTATTTAAGAACACACACATAGATTTTCTTTGGGAGTCTCTATTCGGATCAAATCACTTCATTCTAAGATCTGAATTCTGATTCTACATCTTGATTCCACCATCTGATTCAAATATGTAGTCTGGTTACTTAGGAAAACCATTCAAGAAACCTGAATCACAAAGATCCATGAAAGATAGAATGATTGAGGATGCCCTTAAATTTTATGAAATTGAGTACAAAACCTCAACACCAGTAGAAGACATTCAAGTTAGTGTACCAACAACAACAACCTTCACCATAAACTGTGCCCAATTGTTATTGATAGAAGCCATGAAAGGATCAACCCGAGACATTCTCATAACAGGAAACATTGAGATAGAAAAATTACATAACTTCGAATACCTCCAATGCATGACAAATCCTATACTTTGGGAACAACACCAAGATGATCTTGAAAAATGGGAAGAGTTGATGAGATTGTTGAAACAAGTTGTCGATCAGAAATACCCGTACATGCCCCAAACAGTTAATGAACCATCTTGGAATGGTATTGAAGATCAATCTGATTTCCCAAATCCCGGGTTTGAGGCACAAGGTTGTTATGGATTCCCAACCCAGATGGAATATAACATGCCTAATCTTGAATTAGGTTGGGAAGTCCCAATTACAGGAAAACACAATTTTGAGCCAGCCCTAGAAAACCAAAATCCTGAGTCACCAAGCATAGAATTCCAAGACTCCTGTAATGATGAGATTAGAACAGAACCTCTTGAGGGTGTAATTCCCACCCCTTATTCTGATAAGGTGACCCTCGAAGGTAATCCTGACCTGGATTCTAGTAATTCAACACACATCCTCAGCCAAGAATCTGGATCTGAAACTTATTGGGAAGATTACAAGGCCCCATATGATGACGATCAAAGTTTAAATGAAGATTATGATTCTAGGCCTTTGTTTGATGAATATCACTCTCCAACATCCTCAGAGATACAGATTGATTTCTCGAAAGTCACGCCAATCTACAATGCAGAAATCGAGGAGTTGGAAGAATGGGGTTTTGAGTGGGTCTTTCCTACAAGCCTAGAACTTGAGCCTAGACCAAATAAGGACACCTCTTTGAGCTCAGAATCGAAGAATAGGCTAGACCCAAGTTAGGTTGCTAAATGTACATCTTGTGATTTATTCTATGGTGAATCCTCTGATCTCGAATCTCATTAAGAACTTAATTCTCGCAATTTCTTTGACGATTTCGAATTTTACTATGATTTCGGAGAACCATTGTTTCCTGACTACGATGAGCCAATCTACGACCTCAGCTCACATGATTCATTCTCCAACTCCGACTCTGAGGTCCCTGATCTTGAGATCATTGATTTAAATTCAAGTTCCAGTGAGATGGAATCATTTCTTTTTGATCCTTAGGAATCAAGACCAGAAAGTGTCGAGAGTGATTACAACCCAAAGTTTGAATCTTTTCTTGACTCATATTTTCCTCATCCTATAAACACTCTTCAGGCATTCACTTTTGAATTTGATGGCTACTATGAGGACTCTCTAATGAGCCCACATGTAATTCCTTTCTAAAGGAGCCCTCATACACAATTCTTATTGAAGCCACCTTCTCTACATATACAGAACCCATCCAAACCCATTTTCAACCCCACCCCGCAACCGAACTCAATTTCTATTCTGATTCCCCTCTTACTGAGCCGATTGCAGATGATTCGCCTCCACATCTCTATCGGGTTTTGGACATTGATCATACTGCAAACCATGATCCATCATTCTATGATCACTCCTGTAGGGTTTCTGCATTATCCACTGATTACTATACGAATCCCTACTTTGACCAGGCTGATTCGACTCAGCCAAACCCTGGGTTCACACTTCCACATCATTCTGAGCTTCATTGTATATGGTGGGTTCCACATCTCTTGATCTACATTTATCAAACCACCAGATTGATTAGGTTCGGGCTGCATCATTAGCCTATTGATCTGAACAAGCACCTGGTTGGACCAACCAGGCTTTTGATCAAGGTGCTTGTTCTACAAAACTCAGCTAATTTGACCACTCCCTCTCCATACCATTTTCCTCTTGGCTGAAGGAGTTGAATTTAGCGCTTAACGGGAGGTAACCCGTCATTCCAAAAATCCGAAATCCTTCTGATTATCCTTCTGAACTTCATGATTAATGCACCCTGAGTTCGATCTTAGAACAATCAATCCCACCTCTGGTACACGTGCTAGAGCCTGAAATCATCCACAACAATCATACCCGACCCGTTCGCCCACCCAATAAATCCTGTTCTAAATCCCTGAACCCAACACTGTTTCACACCCTCCGTTTACAACGAGGACATTGCAAAACTTAGGCATGGGGGATAGTAAGTGCAAACATACAGAAATCAAAATTCAGAAGGGTTCTCACCAAAAAATCACATATGGCAAAAATGCCAAAAAAATAGAAAATTGTGAAAAAGAATAAAAAAATAGAGGAGAAGAAAATTTTGAGGCCATACAAATCGTGAGGAGAAAAGGGGAAAAGTGAAAAAAGTCAAAAAAGGAGCACAAAATGAAAAGAAAACGAAGAAAGTCATTAGTAAGAAATTAAGGGATTAACCAAATTCTAGACCATATAAAAAAAAAGAAAATGAAAGGAAAAAGTGCTAATGAGACACAAAAGATATTAGTAGAAACGCTGATCTTAGGCCTCTTGAGCTAGACTCTTAGGCTTAAAAATTCAAGTATCCGCTAAGATCTGGATAGTCCTCAAGAGGTTGGGGAAAATGCGAAGCTTAAGTATTAGGTCTAAGGCTTAGGGAGTATTCGGCCTCGTTAACTGACTTTTGATTTGTGGGACTCGGTAACCTAAGCACACCGATCCACACACAGTCTGGTTCAGTGCGCATAAGTATCAAAATCACGCAAAAGCGTTTAATTGTTCTGAAAAAGTCGCTTAGATTAGGAGCGGCCGATCAACACAAGTTGATTTGGACGAGTTCCCAGCACGGAGAGGCGGGAAATTCCCCTCGAAGATGCATAATAACATATCATCTCCTCGGTGCTTGTCTCCTACGATATTTACATATCCTACTGGAGGCATGTAAGCACCATGTGCTAGTTCAGATGCCATGGGCAGCATTATCAAGAAATGTCGATTGCCAGGGTCTGGATTTGACTACAGAACACCATGTGCGGGATTATCTCAAAATCTCGAAAGCCAGGGTTCTGAGGGTTGCCATGGGAGGTGCTATCATGAAGCATCGACTGCCAGGGACCCTTCGAGGATTGATGATGGGGACTACGAATCCGATACAGACCGTGTTGAGAAGCCAATCCGAAGGTAGAAATAAAAAGAAAAGAGAAAGAAAACTCTCCAAACAAAGAAAATTTTTTCTCTCTTACAAAAAACGCACTGCAAACTGAACCAAGGCTAAACTATGTACAAGCACGGGTGCTTTAACCGCGGAGTCCAATAGACCTTAGGATAGTTCCTGTGGGCCTTAAAAACCTTCGCGGTGGACTGAGGCTAGAGGTGGTCTGGTCCAGATCTTGGTTGGTACTTGAGTACCTCTAGGCCTACTATCAGCATTCTAACCTAATCAAAAAGAAAAAAAACACTCATCATAATTTCTGAACATCAAGGAACTCATGGTCTAGAATCGAGCATAAAACCTTAAAATTTTACTAAGGGACTAGCAAAAGCTAGGTATGGGGGTATGATGGGAATACTATCGTGATCCCTAACTAGCTCATTTTGACCCATAAAAGAGAACAAAAGCTCCTACATAACCAACTAGAGGTCGTAATTCACTGAATAATCATTCTGAGATAAAAGCAAGAAACAAGGGGTAAAACTGTAATTTTACCATTGCAGTACAACAATGGATTTTCTCAAGGGCTAAACACAGGTCAAATGTTCTTACCAAGATAAAACATGGGTTGGTTCAAACAAAAAAGGGTTCGTGTGAATTCTGGGAATTAAATGACTTCTCGTAACCTTAAAACAAACCCACTTGATTTAACAAGGTTCTGGTCAGGATAAAATTCACCTAAACCCTCTAAAATTCATAAAAAATATTCTCTAGGGTTTAGAACCTTCAATTTGTCCATTGGAACCTATCTTGATCTAAAATGGGATCTCAGACAAATATTTACCTTAAATTGGATTTGTGCGTAAATTGCCCAGTTAAACGTGGTCAAACCCGAAATCCAACTTCACCATTATATTCCTTAGGTCCAAATTAGGTTTGTACCAAAATTTAGACCTAATGGGAACTCATTTTGACCTACTTTGCAAATAAGTCCAACCTGATTACATTTCTACCCCTATCTTTCAAAAACCCTTGCATTTTTCCCCGTAGCTTCTTCGTCGTCCTTGCAAATAGGTCCCTCTACCATTATAGCAAAGGAAATCCTACTTTAGCAAGCTTTAAAGGGAGGATTCTCCTCGATTGCTCAGAGAATCCCTCCCAAAATTGGAAGGGAGATTCTCTGAGTAGACTAAAATGGGTGAACTCCTACGAAGTCTTTGTGTTGCATCCATTTTTTTGATCCAGAACATTCAATTGCTTTGTTCATTAAATATCAATTACAATTTGTCATCTTGAATCAATATTTAGGTTCAAAAGGTCCAAAAAAATTCAAAAATGACTCTTAGATCGTTAAATATTTGTCATACCTTGACGGAATGTGATCATCATTTAGGCTCAAAAGCTCATGAAAGAATCCTTGAATCATTCAAATCAAATAAAGGAGCAAGAAATGCACTACAGTAATGAACGCAGCAATATTTTAAGAATGATTAAGAAGATCTTAATGCGTGTTGTCAAACCAACATAAATGCATTAGATCTAATTAAGATATGAAGATAAGTGCACTTTGGTGAGAGTAGAATAGATTGGGTGACCTCTTAAGAAGTCCTTCTGTTCCATACATCTTTTCGATCAAAAACACTCATTCGTTTTGTTCCTTAAATATCAAACAATTTGTGGTGTTGAATGGATATTCGGGTTCAAAAGATCCGAAAATCTCAAAAACGACTCTTGGATTGCTTATATTGGATAACTAATAAACAAGATACACAGGAAAAGGATAGATGCAATTTTATTAGGAAAAAAGATAAAATCCTACTAGATGAGATCATACAGCATTAATGCACTGGATCCCATTAAAGTTTCGAAGTTAAGCATGCTTCTTAGAGACTAGTATTAAGTTTGGAGACCACTTAGGAATTCCTCGTGTTGTACTCATTTTTTTTATTGAGAAGCATGATACCCTAAGTACGTTAAAAATTTGTTAAAAATTTGTCACATTTTGACGGGTTGCGATTGGCACTTAAGTTTAGAAGGCTCAAAAGCCATTCGAATCAGATAACAAAGGACCAAGATATGCGCTAAACGAATCGACGCGGCGATACTTAAAGAATGTTCAACAAAATTTCAATGCGTGTGATCAAAACCAACACAAATGAATCGGATGTCATCAAGATCCGAAGATAAGTGCACTTTGGCAAGACTGGACTAGCTTAGGTGACTTCTTAGAAAGTCCTTGTGTTACATCCATTTTCTCGATCGATAACATTTATTCGTTTTGTTCATACATTCCATCCTTGTCAAATTCAACTATATAAATATCTTTGAACCTGATTCTCTTAAGGGTTTCATTTGACAGCATGTACTATTTCAAATGTTTTGGAAGTAAAGACAACTTTGTAACCATTATCATATATTTAACTAACACTAAGTAAATTATATTTTAAACCTTTAACTAAATAAACATAAGAAATGGGGGAAGTAGAGTTACTTATCTTACCAAGGTCAATAATATGGCGTTTGTGGTTGTTGCCAAACATTACCATTCCTTCATCCATAGGTTGGAGCTCCAAAAACAAGTACTTGTCTCTAGTCACGTGTTTAGAGCATCCCAAATCCATAATCTATCGACCTCCTTGATGGTCCTTTCGTTGTCTTCCTTGTATATCTTCTTGTTCCTACAAAAGACCACCTTGGATGACTTTGCGAGTTCTTAAGTCTCTAGTTTGAGTTAACCATCCTTGAAGTTATAAATCCAGTTCTTCACATTACAATCTCCATTGAATCCTACAAAACAAGATTAAAGTAGTCCTTTCAATATCCATGTGAGTGTGAATCTGGATTTGTTAGCTATTCTCCTTGTGGGAGGAGCCTTCTCCATGTCACTTTAGCTAGTACTACCTTCATAATAACCTAGGCCATATTTACTAAAAGAGAGTTTTTGGTGAGCAATGAGCTTAACTAACTTAGCCTTTCTTTTAGTAAATTTGGTTACATCTTCAAAGAGTTGATTTCATTTTTCCATAAGATGAGTTATTTCCGATTTTGTTTTGTCAATTTTATCTTCTAGACCTCTAATTTCAAATTTAAGCAACCCATCCTCATCTCTTTTAAAGAAGTTAGTTTTCTTAAGAGCATGAATTTTGTCAAGTAATTCTTTACTATCAAGAAACTTTTGTTCATTCATAGCGGTATGTAGGTCTTTTGTCAAAGATTCATTTTCCATAACAAGATAGCATACTTTTCTAACAAGATCAATTACTTCATTTGTGAGACCTAGGTTCTTTTCTTTAAGAAGTTTAGTAGTTTCTATAGGTTCAATATTTTCAACTTTCAAAGATTTGTTTTTAATCTTTAGTTCTTTGAAGTCTGAAAATAGAGAGTTAAATGCTTCTTAAAGTTTATCAAAAGTGTAAGAATATTCCTTAGTTTCTTCCGAATCGGAGTCATCTTTTGTTGCCATAAGACCCAGGCATGTGGTTTCTTTGTTGGAATTTTCCTCTTCTTCCTTAGAACTAGTGTTTTCCTAAGTTGCTTGGAATGATTTCTTTTTGAAGGATTTTGGTCTAAACAACTTCTTATGCTCTACCACCTTTTTGTGTTTCTTGTCGTCATCCCTTTTCAATAAAAAGGGCATTCCTTCCTCATGTGACCTCTCTTTTTGTAAAGATAGCAAACAAGAGGCTCTTCTTTTCTCTTTCCTTTGCTATATCTTCTATTCCTTAGGAACTTTTTAAACTTTTTAGCGAATAAAATGAAATCTTCGTCATTGAAACTTGCCTTGTCATCGGAAGTCGCCTTGAATGCCAAAGTCTTCTTCTTTGGCTTGGGAGTAATGGACTTTTGTTTGCACACCAAAATACACCAGTAAATATGCCATATTGTGTTATTCCCTAGCACTGTCATTGCATCTTATGTAGCTATAATTGCATTTGTAAATAGACGACTGCATGCATTTATAGAGAGGGGAGGAGAGTGTGAATAATTGGACATCCATTCCACTACCATTAATTAACATCTTCCTCAAGTGCGGCATTGCAATTTCACCATTTTCTTTCTTTTTATTTACTTTTAATTCTTCTCTCTCGTGTGGCTACAGGGAATGGGGCATGCGTGCCTCTTCGCACCTCTCCTCCTGCCAATAAGCATGGCAGGGTGTGCGCTGCTAGCAGCATGGCTGTGGCTGCCCTCTCCCTTGTGCGAGGAGGCCCTTTCATACACCTGCATGCACTTTCAGATCCACCGTTCACCCTGGGCCAATCTCCTCCCTTCTCCCTCTCCATACATAGTATCTCTTCTCACTGAGAAGAGACACACCGTAGGCAGGAGAAAACCTACAGTGGTCTCACACCACCACTGAGTTCCACCATCGCCCAGCTCTTTCGTGAGCAGGTGGGCGTGGTGGATTCCCCTTTCGTTTTTACTGCCCTCGTCTTCTCCGCCATTGCCAGAGCTTCAAGCTCTTAAAGCTCAAAGCTCAAGAAGCTAAGCAAGCCTGCCTGCAGCTCCGCCAGCCACCGCGCACGCGCCTGCAGGACGTGCGCAGCTTCTTCCCGTGCACGCAGGCACTCCACAGCGCGCCCAGCATGAGAAACCGGTCGCTACCGGTCGACAAACCGCACGTGCACTGTAGCACGCGGTCTGCGCGACACTGTAGCCACCGGCTCGCTTCTCACTTAGCCGATGGCACAACGCTCTCTCTCCTCGCTCGCTACCCGCTCCAGTCGGTCGCCCGCACTCGCTCGCAGCGCTGCTCTCACCCACAGCCGCCCGCGCATGAAGAAAGTGCAAGCGCTCCCCTTATGCGCTCGCGCCTCCTCACGCATCAGACGATGGGGCAGCGCAGTAGATGGCTTATCTGCTGTGCTCCCCTCCTCCACCAGTATACACACACACCACTTGTACGCACACACACTCATACACTCACACACACACTCGTACACACTCACACACACCCTTATACACTCACACATATACACCTATATATATATACATATATATATATACATATCTAGATACATATACAACTATATATACACCTATATAGTTATAGATATATACATATATATATTTACATATACATCCACCTACCCATATCCATCTATACACTTCACAAACACCACCCATACTTCTGTGCACTCATCCATCCACCGCGCATCATATTGCAGGAATATCTGCACCAGTTGCTGATATTTCCCGATATCCGTGCAAAGCACGAGCTTCCACACACACTCCCACACATCCGCTCACACTTCACGCGGCACTCAGTCTTGTTGGTTGCGTCTTACTAGATGTGGACCAACTTGACACTGTACTACATTCTATTTCCACTTCCACCTTCACCCCTATATGTAGTATATAACTATAAACATATATATATATAGTCTGTATCTACTATATATCTATGCATATACTAAGCTAAGTATTTCTTTCTTTTCTAGCAACCTACCTTGTTTTCATTTATCTTTTATTTCTTGCTATTAAAAAGATAAAAAAGAGTAAAAGAGAAAAGATAATTCTTGTCTTGCAGGTACTCGATCTTGCGAATAACAAGATCAATTTTTTAGAACCCCAAGTTGGCTACAAGCCAAGAACCATTTGGTTCAAGGCCAAGGACTTGATTTTGAGGGTGTATCTCAAGGACAACATTATCACCAACAAAAATCTTAAAATAGAAAAAAATCAAAAGCATAATAAACGCAAGGAAGAGATACGTTTTAGGAAAGGCCAACTCCTTAACTTTTAAATTCCCGCCTCCCTGAGATCGACCCTCGGCTTAAAAGCGACCAAGATAAAATCAAGTAGGCCAGGTTAAAAATTTTGTGAAGTTGGTTAGACTCGATTTAGGTTAACTCACTATACTAATTTCAACGATAATATCACCATATTAATAAAACCTACTCGAGTCTCGTCACGCTTTTTCTGGCACCGTTGCCGGGGAGGCGCAAATTGGGGTAAGTTTCTACTCTCATTCCTTTGATTTTCTCTTCTCACACCCTTCTCTTCACGGGTGTTTTGTTTGCTTGTGTGCAGGTAAACCGGTTGCAAGGAGGAGATAAGCAGAGGATGGAAATGTGTGCAAATCCAAGGTGCAAGTGAGCGTGAAGTCGTCGGCACCGCATTGGAGCTTCACCCACGTTGCTGAAGAGGTAGGTGTCTCTCTCTTAGTAACTTAGGTTATCTTGTCACCTAAAAAAAAAAGAGAAAAAGAAAACAACACTTGGGAATTCTTTGGGGCAAGTGGATTAAAACCACTTGATTGTTTGCTATTACCCCCACCGCCCTTTGATTTCCCGCAAAACTTCGCATAGAGAAAATCCAAGAATCTTGATTCTTGGATCCTTAATTATGTGAAGTTTTCTTTGAGGCAAGTTAAAATAGATTGATTGCCATCCTTCCTTGCCTCATTTATTCACATTTCGGGATCACATTTTTGGTAGGGAGAGTTGGAATTGAGTTGATTCCAACCCCACCACGACTTTTCAATTGCCTTATATTTGATCCCGAATATTTCAATCCCAACATTTTAATTTTCTTTACCTTATCTTGTGGTTTAGCCTTGTGTGGAATATCATTTTGGTGATTGGGAGCACTTGAATTGAAGTGTTTTGACTCCCTCTCACACTAACTTAAAATAAACTCGTGCATCCACATATAGAAATTTCCATCTAGGGAAGCCCATTGCAGTTTTGGCATGCATTAACTAATTCACATTGAAGAAGGGTTTGTTGGGCATAAAAGAACTTGTGTTTTCTCAAAACCCGGAGATTGGTTAAATTGATAACCCAGTGGAATCTTAAAATCCATACTACTTAAGGCTGAAATTCTAAAAGCCATTCACCATCTAAAACTCCAATTTGGGGAGATTTCCCTATTGCATGCTTGATTTACACACTCTTAAAATCAACACACTTGGGCATTACCCATATACAACGCCCTTCACATTCCTGGAGCACTTGATCCTAAGCCTCTAAATTAAAACTGGTAGCAACTTGACCCCTATTAAGGATTGGAGGTCTAACTACCTACGTGTAGTGCCTACGTGCTGGTGTAGGTTCCCGCATGCTATCAGGCGTCTAAGACTGGGGATAACTGCCTTTCAATCTGGCCCGTTGGTTCCGCGGTGCTCTCATTTGGTTCCGTAGGTTGTGATAGTAGGTAACTTAGATCTTTAGGTCTAAGGGCACATTGTAGAGGTTAGGAAACTGATTGCTTTGATTTGTCATCAAGTGTACCCATACGGCGTTGTTTCTCTCATCCCCTTTTCCCTTCTTATCTCCCTAATTCTTCCTGCGATAGTGCATGTTTGGGAGGAGGTCACAAAACCCTGAATTGTTTGAATTGTCTGATAATTCTAGAATGATAGAAACCGATTCGTCATGCTCCTCCACAAACATGGCTGCACGCCCACCCCTAAATCCTGAGGGAGGAAATCGCCCCCCTCAAATCCCACCAGGTGGTGGTGGAGCTGTAGACTCCATAACCCGCCTCCAAGCCCAAATAGAAATGTATAATGAGCAGATTGAAGCCATTAGGGAAACCTTGGAGGAAATGCAGAACCCTCCCAAACGGGAGGAGCCTAGCTCTCTTAGCTCCTATCAAAATCCCGCTGCTACAGAGACCATTGAGAAAATTCGGGTCCCCATGGGTGGGGATGATTTTGAACTAAAACCTAATGTCATTGGCCTGATTAACTTTTACTTCCATGGTCTTGCAAGTGAAAATCCTTTTCTCCATTTGGAAGACTTAACCCGATTAGCTAAAACTGTTAAACTAAGAAATATCAGGTTATCAATTATCCTCATGAAAATGTTCCCGTTTTCGTTGCGGGATAAAGCGTCGCAATGGTTACACACCCTTGGGAGAACCATCCATTCTTGGGAAGAGATGCAAACAGCATTTCTCAAGAAATTCTTCCCAATTGAGCGAACCAATGTACTTTACCGGGCTATAACCTCTTTCACACAACAAAACGGCGAGTAGTTTCATGAGGCTTGGGAAAGGTATAATGACCTCCTCCGGAAATGTCTGCACCATGGTCTGCCTAAGTGGCATATAGCCCATATCTTCTATTATGGGCTAAATGAAACTTTGAAGCAGATTGCAAACGTTTCCTACGGAGGGAATTTTATGAATAAAGACGAGAATGGAGCATTTGAATTATTTGAGAACATGAGTGAAAATTCAATGAACAATGCCTCCATTGTCGCCTTTAATTGTACCAACCTGCCCCGCAATGTTCACGAAGTTGACATAGGACCCTCCCATTCATCCACAGATCTTAACCTTATTGCATAAAAATTAGATGAAGTCTCCGTTGTGCACAAGAAGCTGGACGAGCTTTTGACCAATCCTGCCCGCTGTATGGCAAACACCTCCACCTCATCACTCCGTCACAACCCTAATCCTTCCAATGCCAGGCTTATTCCCAAAAACCTTGTAAGACCGTCCTTATCGAGTATCGCGCCGAGCGATTCGGTAAGTCATGTGGACCTGGCTTCTGCAAGCCAGTATTTCGACACGAAGGACCAAGCCTCCGTGTGCTCGGATGCATATATACATGCGGACTCGTCTTCGGGCTTAAAAGACGCTTGCGCCCTGGGGAACAACCCGTTCTCTGCTACTTATAACCCAGGGTGGCGAAATCATCCTAACTCCGCATGGTCCAATAACCTGCAGCGCCAAAACCCTACGGGTGGGCCAATGCGACCGTCCGCACCCGTCATCCCAAGGACCCAGTCTAATCCTGTGGCAAATCCGCCATCGGGTGCTTGCATACCTCAAACCGAACACGCATCAAGTTCTCTTGATAAACTGATGTGAACGGTGATGGAAATGTCTAAGCGCCATGAAGAGAACATGACCTCTCTTCAGCACCAATTGGTGCAGTAGAATGCTGAGATCAGTAGCTACGCATGTCGACTCGATCTCAGGGCACTCTTCCAGCCCAACTTATTCCCAACCTGCGAAATTTTGTACCCCGTGGTCCTCAACCACAGGTACGACCTTCTCAGGGGCATGTTCATTAGATTCTGCAAGCTCCGAGCATTCCACCGGGATTTCAGGCTAATCCCGCAGCAACACATCACCCTTATGTCCCTATTGCAAACCCTCCTCCGCCTTATGATCCCACTGGACCCACGACGTCCAATGCAATTACTACGAGCGGTAAGCAAACCGTCGATCCGCCTCGACCTGATCCTGGCCCACCTTTTTCATCACCCTCTCATTCGGGATGCGCAACACATTCTCATGAGGACGATACACCCAAACTAGTGTCAGAATCAGTCCCATTCCCTAAGGCTCTACTGAGGGAGCCAAAAGGCAAGAAAAAGGATACGTAAGCCTTTGATAACCTACGTAATTTATTCAGGGACGTTGAAATCAACGTACCCCTATTGGAGACTATCGACCATATACCAATGTCGCCCGATTTTTCAAAGACTACACCACACCCAGGCGACAGTCAAAGAAAACAAAGAATCTGGTGGTCCTCTCGCCTCATGCGAGTTGTGCTATACTGTCAAATCTACCACCGAAGCAAAAAGATCCAAGCACACCACTTGCTTCTTGTAGCATCCAATGCTGCAATTTTAACCGTGCTCTGCTTGATCTAGGATCTTCCATCAATCTTATATCAACCATCATGCTCGAGAAATTTTCCTTAGGAAATCTGAAACCCACCCTTATCACGTTACAATTGACAGATCGTTCTGTCAAAATACCGAAGGATGTGGTGGAAGACGTGGTGGTTAGGGTCAACAGTCTCTGTTTTCCAGTTGACTTTCTTTTTTGGATATGGAAGTTCCTAGCTCACTTTCTGAATGTCCGATCATCATTGGTCGACCTTTCTTAGCCACAGCCCGCGCCCATATCGACTGTGAGTCGGGCTGCATTGAGATTGCCGTTGGCTCTGAGAAGCTCAAGCTAAACATCTTCAAGGCAGCCAAGAATTTTGATTGCAATTGCATCGAGGATGACACGTCTGACGAGGACATGGCTGTCAGCGCGTGTATCAGACTAATAGGGACCTATTCTGACTGCTGTGGATTGCCCCTGAACACAGACCATCGCCTGACTAACACATATCGTGACGATCCCCCATCCCTCCCCTTACCCGTACCTTCTCCTGACCAGACTTTTGACGAGGTTTTCTCCGCTTCCCATACCTCGTGGTCTAAGTCATATTCGGGCTACTCACTGCCGGTCCACCTTCTTGAAGACCAGATTGCCCTTTCTTTCTCGCCAAATTAGGCAAAAATGCGACTCCACACTGGGACCTTGAGCCCACATACTGATCACTGGGGCTATCCCTTTTTGGATCCATCAATCCAAGATGCCCCTCTTCTTGGCAAATCTGAGGGCCAACTTCTTCCTCCTGCCTTTCTTTCTTCTAATCCTCTTGGGACACTCTCATCCCAAGAAATGCCAGATCTTTGACCATCCACTCCCAAGTTGAAAGAGCTGCCTGACACGCTTAAATATGTTTTCTTGAGACCAAATGAAATGCTCCCCGTAATCATTAGTTCAAAATTGACCAGGGAGCAAGAGTGCAAACTAACAAAGGTCCTTGTGGAACACAAGGTAGCCATTGGATGGCCTTATCTGACTTAACTGGCATTAGCCCCTCCTACTACACTCAACGTATATATATGAAGGAGGAGGCTCGACCTTCCCGTGAGATGCAGCGATGTCTCAACCCTAACATGAGGGAGGTCGTTAAAAAGGAAATCATTAAGTGGCTTGATGCGGGTATAATCTACCCGATCAGCGATAGCCCCTAGGTGAGCTCGATTCATGTCGTGCCCAAAAAGGCAGGACTCTCCATCCATGTCATTGACAGGGGCGAATCCATCCCTACACGTACTCCTACATCCTGGAGAGTTGATTGCACCGCAAAAATACACCTGCAATAGTGCCTTCTTGTGCTATTTCCAAGCATTACCCATGCATATTAGGCCTCCATAGTTGCATTGTAAAAATACACGCATGCATGCATCTAATTGAGAGGAGAGGAGAATGAAATAAGTGGCCTTGCATTTTACTTTTTCCCTCATGTGCATCCTTGCAAAATTCCCATCTCTATTTTTATTCCCACTTGATTTTTTATCTCTTCTCGCGGCTGCACCTTTCTTCCTCGCGCCATGCTTCCCGCGGCTGCAACTTGCCTCTCCCTGCCAAGCCATTCCATCCCTCTCCCTGCAACAGCATGGCCATGCCTTCTCCTATAAAAAAGCCACGTCTTCTTCTCTTCAAAGGAGTGTGGACCGAAATTGTTGCCAGAATCAGTCCCATTCCCTGAGGCTCTACTGAGGGAACCAAAAGGCAAAAAGAAAGATACACAGGCCTTTGATAACCTGCGTAATTTGTTCAGGGATGTAGAAATCAAGGTAGCCCTGCTTGAGACTATCGACCACATACCTACTATCGCCCGATTTTTCAAAGACTACACAATACCCAGGCGACAGTCAAAGAAAACTAAAAATCCGGTGGTTCTCTCGCCTCATGCGAGTTATGCTATACTGTCAAACCTACCACCGAAGCAGAAAGATCCTGGCACACCGCTGATTTCTTGTAGCATCCAAGGATGCAATTTTAATCGTGCCCTGCTTGATCTAGGATCTTCCATAAATCTCATACCGACCATCATGCTCGAAAATTTTCCTTGGGAAATCTGAAACCCACCCCTGTCACGTTACAATTAGCAGATTGTTCTGTCAAAATCCCGAAGGGTGTGGTGGAAGACGTGGTGGTTAGGGTCAACAGTCTCTGTTTTCCTGTTGACTTTCTTGTTTTAGATATGGAAGTTCCTAGTTCACTTTCTGATTGTCCGATCATCCTCAGTCGACCTTTCTTGGCCATAGCCTGCACCCTTATTGACTGCGAGTCGGGCTACATTGAGATTGCCGTTGGATCTGAAAAAATCAAGCTGAATATCTTCAAGGCAGCCAAGAACTTTGATTGCGATTGCATCGAGGATGACACGTCTGATGAGGACATGACCGTCAGTGCGTGTATTGGACTATTTGGGACCTATTCGGACTGCTGCGGATTACCTATAAACACTGATGACTGCCTGACCAACACAAACTGTGATGTTCCCCCATCCCTCCCTTGTCCCGTACCTTCTCCTGACCAGACTTCTGACGAGGTTTTCTCCGCTTCCCATACCTCGTGGTCTGAGACATATCCGGGCTGCTCACCGTCGGTCCACACTCTTGAGGACTGGATTGCCCTTTCTTTCCCGCCAAATCAGGTGGATTTGCAATTCCACACTGGGACCTTGAGCCCACATCTTACTCACTGGGGTTGTTCCTTTTTGGATCCATCTATCCAAAAAGCCCCTCTTCTTGGCCAATCTGAGGGCTAACTTCTTCCCGACTTGTTCTCCGATCCGCCTGGGACACTCTCGTCCCATGAAATGCCAGACCTTTCACCATCCACCATCACTTTTCACGCCACTATCACACTCTTCACTTCACCACCCACCATCCACCCACCCCACCACCCTGCTGTATACCCTGCACTTCAGCTCTCGCTACCCGATCTTTCGTCCTTTCTCTA
Organism: Thalassia testudinum; assembly: GCA_037157565.1. Classification (NCBI taxonomy): domain Eukaryota; kingdom Viridiplantae; phylum Streptophyta; class Magnoliopsida; order Alismatales; family Hydrocharitaceae; genus Thalassia; species Thalassia testudinum. The sequence continues at coordinate 60,829,677 of JAZHRO010000035.1, read as the reverse complement.
CCCTTCCCTGCATGCATATGAGGACATAGCATTGTTTGGCATGGGGGAGTGGATAGGCATCCATAGGATCTGGGTATTCTATGGTATCATACAGTTCTCACCTATTTATAAATATGCAAGAAAAAGAAAAAGAAAAAATATATATATATATATATATCTAAATAAATGGTGTTTAGTAATGATCTAAAAGCTGAAACAAAAAAAATACAATAAGTGTTTATGGATATTCAAGCTCTGTTTTGAAGACTTTCCAGGCCACAGAAGCTTGATTCGCTCAGATTCGGCTTAATTCACTTGAGCATTGACAAGATAGATCAGAACCTCTCCAAACTAAGGACGTATTCTTGTACCTGAGACACCAATATAGGATTCGTTGGTTTGCTTCTACTTGAGAGCTTAAGTAAACTTAGTTCACACTACACATTTCAAGAAAGATCAGGTGAACATAAGATCCAAACCTAGTGTTCATTAGGGAACGTGGAGTCATTACCTGTGCGCACAGGTAGACTTTTTATCCCATGCTTTAGTCTTGTATTTAGGAGCGACTCTTTCCACCAAAAAGAAAAAAAAGTGTGCTTCAAAAAAATGTTGTAAGAGATATACTGACACGTGTTCAAAAAAAAAAAAAGTTGCAAAAGAGTCAGTATATCTTATAAATGTCTGTAAAGTCTTCGCCCTACAAGAAGTTCTTCAGGGCAGGTTACAAATACCTTGTTTTCCTATGAGCCACAAATGTCAGAAAATGAGAGTTGAGTTTTAAGTCATCCTCTTAAAGGTCAATCCGAAGACATGAGCTGAAACTGGGACCAACCTATACTTAAAAATTCGTGAAACCCTGGGCTTGAGTCTTAATATTCATCTAGTCAATCTTGATCCTTCACTATGCACAAGCCATAATCTCTTGAGCTCTCGAGTATGGCAAAAACCTCTTGAGTCCTGGAAACCGTACTTAAGGTTTAAATACCAAGAGTCCTGGTTAGTCGAGAGATGATCTATATCATGTGAGACTTAAAGTACTGGTAGTCTTCTATACAATTGGTTCTCACAATATCCAACAATAAACACACCTATATTGCCTCAGAAGAAAATCTTCAGCTTAAGATCATTTCTAAATACCACAAAAAAATGTTTTGCTAGGGACTAGCAAAAGATAGGCATAGGGATATGATTGCACCGCAAAAATACACCTGCAATAGTGCCTTCTTATGCTATTTCCAAGCATTACCCATGCATATTAAGCCTCCATAGTTGCATTGTAAAAATACACGCATGCATGCATCTAATTGAGAGGAGAGGAGAATGAAATAAGTGGCCTTGCATTTTACTTTTTTCCTCAAGTGCATCTTTGCAAAATTTCCATCTCTATTTTTATTCCCACTTGATTTTTTGTCTCTTCTCGCGGCTACACCTTTCTTCCTCGCGCCATGCTTCCTGCGGCTGCAACTTGCCTCTCCCTGCCAAGCCATTCCATCCCTCTCCCTGCAATAGCGTGGCCATGCCTTCTCCTCCTATAAAAAAGCCACGTCTTCTTCTCTTCAAAGGAGGGTTGGTGGCAGCAGCCAAAAACTCCCACCTGCAGCTCCATCATCACCACTGTCCTCTCCTCCATTCCCCTCCATACGCCGGCCCTCCTCCGAGGAGACACCCGGCGGGTAGGAGCCCTCACTGTGGTGCACACCACCACAGCGAGACCACCACCGCCCAGCTCTTCAAAGAGCCGGTGGGCGTGGTGGGTCTGTTTTCATTTTTTTTTAGTTCTCACACCTTCCCGCCATTGGAGCAGCTTCAAGGTCTGAAGCTTGAAGCAGCGCCAGCGGCAAAGCAGCGGCAGTAGCAGCAGCTCCTTCCGCGCACGCCTGCAGGCGCCCCAACCCTCCGCGCGTGCCTGCAGACCCTCTCCGCCTTCGCTTTCTCCGCTCTATCGTACGCACTGTCGCTTGCAACCGGCCGCAATGTGCCTCTGTAGTGGCCGGCCAAGCGCCTCCCCGCCCCCCTACGGCACCTTCAAGCTTCCGCGCAAGCTGCAGGCGCCCTCGCCCTCCAGCCCCGCACGCTCTGTCGCGAGCTCTCCGCGCTCGCAACCGGTCGACGCAGGCGCTCTCCTCTGCGCAAATACGTGCCCACGTGCGGAAGCCATCAGACGACAGACTTCACATGCAGACGACTTAAAACACCCTTCCTCGCCTCCAGCAGAGCGGCTGCTCTTTCCTCGCCCGCTCTCTCTCTCTCTCTCTCTCTCTCTCTCTCACAACACTCACAACACTCTCTCTACATCGATGCACACACACACCTACACTAACACTCCCACACACACACACACCTATACTCTATTATAAACATATATATATATACATATACTTACATATAGTGATATATATATATATACATATATTTATATACATATATATACTTATATTTATACATATAATAGTACCTATATACTTATGTATTAGTATATATATATATATGCATATATTAGTACTTATATAAATATGTACTAATCTATATACACACATATATATACATATATACATCTATATACTTATATATATATATATACATACATACATACATATATTTATCTATAACTATATATGCATACATATATATATACATATATCTATCTATACATATAGCTACATACATCTATATATATACATATATCACTATATCCTTATACATACATATATATATACCTCTATATAGTTATATATATATACTTATACATATATATATATATATATATATATATATATATATATATACATATACATATATACATACATATATACATATATATATACACATATATCTATATACATATATATACCTATAGATAACCATATATACATATAGACATATATATATATATATATATTTTTTTTTTTTTCACATTATTTACCATACGCTGTATTGCGGGAATATCTGCACCAGTTGTTGATATTCCCTGATACACGCGTACAAAAAGCGTGGTCACATACATCTTCCACCATCCATCCCACACTCCACGCAGCACCTAGTCCTGTTGGTTGCGTCTCCCTAGACGATGACTGACTCGACACCGTGCTACACTCCATCTCCGCCTCCACCCCCACCCCTTTATATACATAATATATACCTATATATATATTGTATTTACTTTATTTCTGTTTCGCTTTCCTATTAGTAAAAAGATAAAAAAATATATAAAAGAGAAAAGCTAATCCTCGACTTGCAGGTACTCCGTCTTGCGAATAGCAAGACCCATTTTTGATTCTGTTTTGGCTCGAAGCCAAGAACCCAATTTTGAGGGAGTGCCTCAAGGACAAAGATTACCAGAAAAAAATCTAAATAATAAAAATACCAAAAACACAATAAACGAATAGAAGAGACCTGTTGTAGGAAAGGCGTAGAAACTTAACTTGTACCCCACTTCCCTGAGTTCGACCCTGGGCCTAAAAGTGACAAGATAAAATCAAGTAGGCCAGGTTAAAAAAATTTTGTAAAGATATGGTTAGGTCCGATTTAGGTTAACCACTATACACATTTCAACGATAAAATTATCATATTAACAACCTATTCGGGTCCGACCATACAAGAGTGTGTGTAGACTATAGGAAACTGAATGTTGCAACAAAGAAAGATCAATTTCCGCTACCTTTTATTGACCAAATCCTGGAGCGGTTACAACAACCAACAACAACAACCAAGCCTTTTCCCACACTAAGTGGGGTCGGCGATATAGATTCTTTGCCACCACACAGATCGATTTTCAGCCATTTTAAGACTTAAATTAAAGTAATTGAGGTCATACTTAATAGTTTCCTTCTAACACTTGTTTGGTCTTCCTCGCCCCCTCTTAGCGGGTTCAGCCTCCAACTTCTCGCATCTCTTAACTGGAGCATCTAGTGGCCTTCTTTGTAAATGTCCAAACCATCTTAGACGAGCCTCTCTCATTTTATCCTCTATCGGTGCCACACTAACACTGTTTCTAATAAATTCATTTGAAATACGGTCCTTTCTTGTATGACCACACATCCATCTTAACATTTTTATTTCTGCCACATACATCTTCTGTACATGCCTATAGTTTATAGCCTAGCATTCAGAACCGTACAACATGGCTGGTCTTACCACAGCTCGATAGTATTTTCCTTTGACTTTTAAAGGAACCCTCTTATCACAGAGAACACCAGCAGCACCCCTCCATTTCAACCACCCTGCATTAATTCTATGTGTAACATCTCCATCAGTTCCACCATCATGTTGGAAAATGGATCCCAAGTACTTAAAAATATCTTTCATTGGAATGCACTCTTCTCCAATTTTTACATCAATCCCTTCGTTGTTCCCTCTACTACTAAACTTACATTCCATATACTCAGTCTTCGTCCTACTTATGCGTAATCCTTTATCTTCCAGGGCTTCTCTCCAAAGCTCAAGTTTTCTGTTCACTCCATCTCTTGTCTCATTAACCAACACAATGTCATCAGCAAAAAGCATACACCAAGGCACCTCAACTTGGATATGCGTCATCAACTCATCCATAACCAAGGAAAAAAGATAAGGGCTTAAAGTCGAACCCTGATGCAGACCAATGGTGATATCAAAGTAGTCTGTCAAAACATCCTTAGTCTTTACACAAGCTGCAGCTCCATAGTACATATTATTTATGAGGTTGATATATATAATTGGCACTTGTCTCTTCTCCAAAATTCTCCACAAGATATCTCTTGGGACAGAATCATAGGCCTTCTCCAAATCAATAAAAACCATATGTAAATCCTTTTTCTTCACTTTGCATGTCTCCATCATATGTCTCAAGAGGTGTATTGCCTCAATAGTAGACCTGCCTGGCATAAAGCCAAATTGATTTTCAGTTACCATAGAGACTTGCCTCACCCTTCTTTTAATTATTCTTTCCCAAAGTTTCATCGTATGACTCATCAACTTAATACCTCTATAGTTGGAACAATCTTGTATATCACCCTTGTTCTTGTATAAAGGTACCACAAAACTTTTCCTCCATTCCTCTGGCATCTTCTTGCCTCTCCACACAGTATTAAATAAATTTGTGAGCCAAGTTATACCCCGTTCTCCTGTCATTCTCCAGACGTCTATAGGAATATCATTAGGCCCAACAAACCTCCCACTTTTTATCATCTTCAGAGCCTCCTCTACTTCTTTCTTTTGTATCCTTCGATAATAAGATCGATTCACATACTCTTCTAAGTTAACTAACTCCCCTAAGATGATATCATTCTTTTATTTTTCATTAAATAGCTTATGAAAATATCTTTTCCATCTTATCTTTATATCCTTACTAGCTATAAGCACCCTTCCTTCTTCATCCTTGATGCATCTTACATGCGTAAGGTCCTTTGCTTTCCACTCTCTTACTTTAGCTAACTTGAAAATATCTTTTTCACCTTCTTTAGAATCAAGTTTCTTATAAAAATGCTCCCAAGCTTTTGCTTTTGCTTTTGCTTCACTAACAATTTTCTTTACTTTTTTCTTTGCTCTTTTGTAGTTTTCCATATTTTTATCGGTCCTATCTCGATATAAGGCTTTAAAACAGGCTCCTTTAATTTTAAGCTTCTCCTGCATTTCCTCACTCCACCACCAAGCCTCCTTTTGTCCTGGAAATCGCCTTTAGACACGCCTAACACCTCCTTTGCCACCTTCCTAATACAGTTTACCATATTTAACCACATTTCATCAGCACTACCATCAAGATCCCAAGCTTTTTGTTGCATCATCTTCTCTTTAAATCTCACTTGCTCTTTCTTAAGATTCCACCATTTAATTCTCAAATTCTTAGACACTAATTTTCTCTTCTTTGCCTTCTTCAAATGAACATCCAACACGAAAAGACGATGTTGAGCAGTTAAACTCTCCCCTGGAATAATCTTGTAATCTTTACAAGATAAACGATCCCTTCTTCTCAAAGCAAAGTAATCGATCTGCATTCTTGTTAAGCCACTTTTACAGGTAATCAAATGCTCTTCCCGTTTTTTGAAGAAAGTATCTGCTATGAAAGGATCATAAGCTATAATCAAGGAATGTCTTCCCTTCTTCATTCCTAACACCAAAACCATGATTTCCATGCACTCCTGCATACTCTAAAGCATCTTTTCCCACATGCCCATTTAAATCTCCACCCAAGCAAATCATTTCTGTCTGTGAGATTCCTTGAATTATCATATTAAGCTCTCCCCAAAATTTATTCTTTATTCTTTCCTCTAGACCAACTTGAGGTGCATAAACTGAAATGACATTCAAGATCTCTTCTTCTAAGATTAATTTTATCAAAATAATTCAATCACCCAATCTCTTAACCTCAACCACGCTCTCCTTCAAATCCTTATGAATTATAATACCCACGCCGTTTCTACCTTTGTCCCTTCCTGAATACCAAAGTTTGAAACTTGTTCTCTAGATTTCCTTTGCTTTTTCACCAACCCACTTAGTCTCTTAAAGGTAAAGAATTTGAATCCTTCTCCTTACCATTGTATCCACAATCTCCATAAGCTTGCTGGTCAAGGTACCAATATTCCAACTACCGAATCTCAGCATTCTTTGTGACACACTTCGATGACGAAGTGGTGGAACTAGCTTCTTTACTCGCATGCGTTCCTCATGCGAGAACCCTTGCTCATTTTGGACTACATCTGGGCGGCGATGTAGCGGAACTAACTTCTTTACTCGCATGCGTTCCTCATGCAAGAACCCTTGCTCATTTTGAACTACATCCGGGCGGCGATGTAGCAAAAATAACTTCTTTACTCGCATGCGTTCCTCATACGAGAACCCTTGCTCATTTATCACTACACCCGGGCGTCGATGCAGCGCGTCGCAAGTAGGGAACGTCCCAACAAAATCAGAGTGTTTGCTAGAATCCATGTTTAAAGATCCGACAAATTTTACGCTGGCTGTCGGCTACCTAACGCAACCCTCCTTTACCCGGGCTTGGGACCGGCAATGAAAAGGCACACGAACCTCAACATAGGGAAATCCTGGAGTGGTTAGCGGGAAATAAATTTTTTTGTTTCCTGGATGGATTCTCTGGATATAACCAGGTGGCAATTGACCCCCGGGACCAAGAGAAAACCACCTTTACCTGCCCCTTCAGCACCTTCGCATTTAGAAGGATGCCTTTCGAACTTTGTAATGCGCCAGCAACTTTCTAGAGATGTATGCTGGCGATATTCCATGACATGGTAGGTGACTTTCTTGAGGTCTTCATGGATGACTTTTCGATCTTCGGACCTTCATTTGATGATTGTCTTGCCAACCTGATCCGTATCCTTCGGAAATGTATTGATGTGAACATCGTGCTTTCTTGGGAAAAAAAGCCATTTTATGGTACACGAGGGAATTGTTCTCGGGCATATAATCTCCGATAGGGGTATTGAGGTTGACAGAGCTAAGCTTGATGTGATTGCTGATTTACCTGTGCCTAGCTCTGTCAAGCAAATCCGCTCCTTTTTGGGACATCGATTTCTATAGGAGATTCATCAAAGACTTCTCCAAGATTTCTCGACCTTTAACTCATCTCCTATCGACCGACGTACCCTTTGATATGGGCCCCAACTGCATACAAGCATTCACGCAGCTACGTGATGCTGTCACCAAGGCCCCTGTTCTCCAGCCACCTGATTGGTCCCTCGACTTTGAACTCATGTGTGACGCTTCTGACCTTGCAGTCGGAGCCATCCTGTGACAAAGATGCGATAGACACACCTTCGTTGTATACTACGCCAGTAAGACGTTAGATGAGGCCCAGCGTAATTATACAACCACTCAGAAAGAACTACTGGCGGTTATCTTTGGGCTGGAGAAATTCTACTCTTACCTTTTGAGCTCGCATGTTATTGTATTCACTGATCACGCGGCCATTCGCCATCTCATGCACAAAAAGGATGCCAAGCCTAGACTGATTCGTTGGATCCTTCTGCTCCAAGAATTTGACCTTGAGATCCGTGATAAGGCCGAAGCCCAGAATGTTGTTGCTGATCATCTCTCGAGACTGGACCCTAACCACATTGGACTTACTCTGCCGATTAATGAGGTTTTTCCCGATGAGCACCTATTGGCAATTAATGTGGCAAGTGGACCTTGGTATGTCGACATTGCCAATTACCTTGCTTCTGGTTCCCTTCCATGTGGCTGGCCTAAAAACCAGTGCGAGCGTCTCATCGCAGAAGCAAAGTACTATTTCTGGGATAATCCACTACTTTTTCGAATAGGTGCTGACCAGATCATCTGTCGCTGTATTCCTGACAGCGAATTCCCCAGTGTGCTATCCTTCTGTCACGATCAGGCCTGCGGAGGTCATTTTTCTGGGAGGAAAACTGCAGCCAAGGTGTTGCAGTGCGGTTTCTTTTAGCCCTCCCTTCACCAGGATGCATACAATTATGCCAAATATTGCACTAGGTGCCAGTCGTTAGGGTCAATGTCACGTCATGACATGATGCCCTTGCAACCCATCCTAGCTTCCGAAATCTTTGACATTTGGGGAATCGATTTCATGGGTCCCTTTCCTCCTTTCAACGGCTTTGAGTGCATCCTCGTTGCTGCTAATTATGTTTCAAAATGGATTAAGGTTATTCCCACGCGCCATGCTGACCATGTCGTATCTATTCGATTTGTCAAAGACCACATTGTTGCACGCTTTGGGATCCCTCGAGCCATTATCTCTGATGGAGGAAGTCATTTTACCCATGCTTCTTTTTGGGCACTTCTGAGGAAATATGGAGTCCACCATCGTATCGCATCTTCATATCATCCTCAGACGAACGGCTAGGCTGAGGTGTCGAACCAACAAATCAAGTAAATTCTCCAAAAAATGGTTCGGCCTGACCGTAAGGATTGGTCCGACAAGCTGATTGACGCACTTTGGGTATATCGAACCGCCTTTAAGGCTCCCCTTGGCATGTCTCGTTATAGAATTGTTTACGAGAAGCCTTGTCATTTGCCCGTGAAACTGGAGTACCGTGCTTATTGGGCGGTTCGCCAATGTAACCTCGACCCAAACCTGTGTGGTCGAGAAAGGAAACTCCAACTCCAGGAGCTGGAAGAGCTCCGTCGTGAAGCCTATGATTTTTCCTTAACTTTCAAACAACGCACTAAGGCATTTCACGACAGCCGAATTCGACGGAAGGAATTTGAGCCATCTCAGCAAGTTTGGCTTTACAATGCCCAGCTCAAATTCTTTCCAGGGAAATTGAAGTCCAAATGGACTGGTCCCTACTTGATCTCGAGATCATTTTCCAACGGGGCCGTTGAAATTGAAGATCCCAAATCTAGGCATAAATTTACAGTCAATGGGCAGCGTTTAAAACCCTATCTTACTCATGAACCTGCCCCTGTTGGTGAAACTGTTGCCCTGCTAGAGGGTAACTAACTTCATGCCTCACTCTGAGTCCAGCTAGGGACATTAAATTCAGCGCTCGTTGGGAGGCACCCCAGCAACACTCCTCCACTATCACTTACACAATTCCATTCACTTCGCACTTATTCACTTTTCACTTCACCACCCACCATCCACCCACCCTACCACCCTACTATATACCTTGCACATCAGCTCTCGTTCCCTTATCCTTGAACCTTGCTTTACCCTGCATGCAAATGAGGACATAGCATCATTTGGCATAGGGGGTGGATAGGCATCCATAGGATCTGGGTATTATATGATATCATGCAGCTTCCATTATACATATCCATCTATAAATATATACATAGCTTATTTCAAAACAAAAAAAAAGGAGTATTTAGCAATGATCTGAAAGCTGAAACAAAAATACAATAAGTGTTTATGGATATTCAACCGCTGTTTTGAATACTTTCCAGGCCACAGAAGCTTGATTCTCTCAGGCTTGGCTTAATTCAGTTGAGCATTGATAAGATAGATCAGAATCTCTCCTAACTAAGGACGTATTCTTGTACCCGAGTCACCAGTACATGATTCGTTGGTTTGCTTCTACTTGAGAGTCTAAGTAATCTTGGTTTACACTACACATATCAAGATTAAGTGAACAAGAGATCCAACCCTAGTGTTCATTAGGGAAGGTAGAGTCCTTACCTGTGCGCATAGCTTGACTTTTTATCCCAGACTTTAGTCTTGTGTCTAGGAGAAACTCTTTCCACCAAAAAGGTACTCTCCCACCAAAAATGTGTGCTCTCCCAAATAAAGTTGTAAGAGATATACTGACACTTGTTTCAAAAAAAGAAACAGAGAGAGAAAATCTTTGCAAATAAGTCAGTATATTTTTCAAATGTCTGTAAATTCTTCTCCCTAAAAAGTTTTTCAGGGGGCGTCATAAATACCCTGTTTCTACCATATATTCCTTGAGCCACAAAAGCAATAAAATGGGAGTTGAGTTTTCCGTCATCTTTTTAAGGGTCAATCCGAAGACATGAGCTGAATCTGGGACCAACCTTCACTTAAAAAGTTGTGAAACCCTGGGCTTGAGTCTTAATGTTCTTCTGGTCAATCCTGATCCTTCACTATGCACAAACCATAATCTCTTGAGCTTTCGAGTACAGCAAAACCCTCCGAGTCCTGGAAATTGTACTTCAGGTTTAAATATCAAGAGTTCAGGTTAGTTAAGAGATGGCCTATATCATATAAGACTTAAAGTACTGGTAGTCTTCTCTGCAATCGGTTCACACAATATCCAACAAATAAACACACCCATATCACCTCAGAAGAAAATCTTCAGCTTAAGATCATTTCTAAATACAATACAAAATGTTTTGCTAGGGACTACCAAAAGATAGGCATGGGGGTATGTTTGCACACCAAAAATACACCAGTAAATATGCTATCTTGTGTTATTCCCTAGCACTGCCATTGCATCTTATGTAGCTATAATTACATTTGTAAATAGACGACTGCATGCATTTATAGAGAGGGGAGGAGAGTGTGAATAATTGGTCATCCATTCCACTACCATTAATTAACATCTTCCTCAAGTGCAGCATTGCAATTTCACCATTTTCATTTTTTTTATTTACTTTGAATTCTTCTCTCTCGCGCGGCTACAGGGCATGGGGCATGCACACCTCTTCGCGCCTCTCCTCCTGCCAACAAGCATGGCAGGGTGTGCGCTGCCAGCAGCACGGCTATGGCTGCCTTCTCCTCTTTAAAATGCCTTGCCCTCTCCCTTGTGCGAGGAGGCCCATTCATACACCTACATGCACTTTTAGATCCACCGTTCACCCTGGGCCAATCTCCTCCCCTCTCCCTCTCCATACACAGTATCTCTTCTCACTGAGAAGAGACACACCGTGGGCAAGAGAAAACCCACAGCGGTCTCACACCACCACTGAGTTCCACCACCACCCAGCTCTTTCGTGAACAGGTGGCGTGGTGGATTCCCCTTTCGTTTTTACTGCCGTCGTCTTCTCTGCCATTGCCAGAGTTTCAAGCTCTCAAAGCTCAGAAGCTGAAGAAGCCAAGCAAGTCTGCCTGCAGCTCCGCCAGCCACCGCGCGCGTGCCTGCAGGACGTGCAAAGCTTCTTCCCGTGCGCGCAGGCGCTCCACAGCGCGCCCAGCATGCGAAACCGGCCGCTACCGGTCGCCAGACCGCGCGCGCACTATAGCACGAGGTCTGCACGACACTGTAGCCACCGGCTCGCTTCTCACTTAGCCAGTGGCACAGCGCTCTCTCTCCTCGCTCGCTACCCGCTCAAACCGGTCGCCCGCACTCGGCCGCACTCGCTCGCACCCGCCCGCAGCGCTGCGCTCACCCGCACCCGCCCGCGCATGAAGAAAGCGCAAGCGCTCCCCCCAGCGCACCGCGTTCGCTCTCCCTCCTACGCCCGCGCCTCCTCACGCATCAGACAACGGGGCAGCGCAACAGACGGCTTATCTACTGTGCTCCCCTCCTCCGCCAGCATACACACACACCACTTGTACGCACGCACACTCGTACACTGACACACACACTGGTACACACTCACACACACCCTCATACACTCACACATACACACCTATATATATATATATATATATATATATATATATATATATATATATATATATATATATATATATATATATGTATGTATGTATGTATAAAAATATATCTATATATACAAATATATATATATATATATATACATATCTAGATACATATACAACTATATATACACCTATATAGTTATAGATATATACATATATATATTTACATATACATCCACCTACCCATATCCATCTATAAGCTTCACAAACACCACCCATACTTCCGTACACTCATCCATCCACCGCGCATCATATTGCAGGAATATCTGCACCAGTTGCTGATATTCTTCGATATCCGCACAAAGCAAGCGCTTCCACACACACTCCTACACATTTGCTCACACTTCACGCGACACTCAGTCTTGTTGGTTGCGTCTTACTAGATGTGGACCAACTTGACACTGTGCTACATTCCATTTCCACTTCCACCTCCACCCCTATATGTAGTATATAACTATATACATATATATATATAGTCTGTATCTACTATATATCTATGCATATACTAAGCTAAGTATTTCTTTCTTTTCTAGCAACCTACCTTATTTTCATTTATCTTTTATTTCTTACTATTAAAAAGATAAAAAAAAGAGTAAAAGAGAAAAGATAATTCTTGTCTTGCAGGTACTCGATCTTGCAAATAACAAGATCAATTTTTGAGAACCCCAAGTTGGCTACAAGCCAAGAACCATTTGGCTCAAGGCCAAGGACTTGATTTTGAGGGTGTACCTTAAGGACAACATTATCACCAACAAAAATTTTAAAATAAAAAAAACCAAAAACATAATAAATGCAAGGAAGAGATACGTTTTAGGAAAGGCGTAGAAACTCGACCTTTAAATTCTCGCCTCCCTAAGATCGACTCTGGGCCTAAAAGCGACCAAGATAAAATCAAGTAGGCCAGGTTTAAAATTTTGTGAAGCTAGTTAGACTCGATTTAGGTTAACTCACTATACTAATTTCAACGATAATATCACCATATTAATAAAACCTATTCGAGTCTCGTCAATTTTCATCTTTGATCCATCTTTGTTTCATAGACCATCAGATTTTCAAGGAGATCATCCATATTTAGATATCTACTTGGTTGGCTTCGTCAATGGCTGTCACCTTTTGTTTCCACTCTAATCCAAGAGAGCTCACCTTTTGCTCCCACTCTAGTCCAAGAGAGCGTAGGAGCTTAGATTATAGTTCCCCTTGCACGAACATCTTCCCCAAGGACTTGAGGTTATTCATGATTAATGTGAATCATGTGTACATATCCCTAAGCTTTTCTTTTTCCTTCATGGTGAAGGCTTCGAATTCTTAAGATAAAAGATTAATTTTAGAGGTCTTAACTTTAGATGTACCTTCGTACATTACCTGAGAGTCCTCCAGATCTCGTGGACAGTTGTGCATTGACTGATTCAATTGAACTCTTTCGAACTTAAGGCACAACACAAGGCATTCATTGCCTTTGCATTGAGGTTGAGTTGACGAATTTGCTCATCCGTATACCAGATCACTGATCTCTCTAGAATCATGAATTGAGTTTCGCATTTCTCTTAAACCATGAAATCATTTGCCTACAACCACATATCCATTCTAAGTTTCTAATAGGTGTAATTCGTACCTTCGGGGAGTGGCAATCAAGTGGACTGTTGATAACACTACATTTTACAATGTTAACTCTGCCAAAAGGGGATGGTCTTAAAAGGTAAAATGCACAGAAGAAACATCATAAATAGGAATAGGAACATCGCATGCATTGCACATCAAGATTGCTTATAGTGCATTATTAACAGCCATGTGTACAAGTACATGTCAAAACAGGCCTCAGATGAGCGATCGAACCGCACGGATGTACTCAAAGCGACAAACAGAGTCCAACGGACTCGAAATTAGCTAAATTCAACATCAGGAGCTCCCACAATTGGCCCAGGAAGCTCTGATCGTTGATCTGATGATCAACGGTCATGAGACCGCCACGTGTCAGCATCCTCGCGCTCCTCAATCGTAGCATAACACCAACGCCTCCATCGCAGGATGAATCTAAGCCGTCCGATCTTTGATCGGACCTCTGAGAAGCACTCTCCTCGTTCCCCACAACCTCAGCACCCCACAGCCACACAGCTCACAACCGTTGGATCTTCATCCAACGGTCGCTCGCGCCACGCCATCTCCGCATCTCCACGATAAAGCTACGAGCGTAGACAGCGTAACGCGCCTCACCCCCGCACAGTGGGGCGCGGGTTCGAGGCGCCCTCCGCAGCGCAAAATCAAGGTGGGATCGGCGCACACTATTTCGACCGTCGATGCGCGATCAAGCGACTTGGCAACATGCGATGCAGCGCAATCTCATGCATCCAAGGCAGGCTCCCGCGATGACGTGCGAGGCGTGAGCACAGCAGGTGCGATCCAAAGGCACGCCCCACGAGCAATCTCGACCGTCCAATCTTCGATCAGACGGTCCACAGCGCGCGCGCATGGATCGGGCATGAAGAGGCACAGTGCGCACGCGAAACCGTTGGGAAGGAGGCTTCACCAACGCTTTTAGCATGGGTTTAGAGACGTCCCGGACATCACTAAAGCCCATACTTAACATAGAAACCTCTTCTCCCTGTATAAACCTCTCCCAACCACTCTTGTAAGGCATGGAATTCACCTTACAGGTGTTGTAACACCCTCCTAGCCCCCTTTAGCTCTCTTGTAGTCAACGGAGTCGACGAGCCGTCGATGGAGCCTCCTTCCACCGCCGTGGCCGCCTCGTCGTCTCTCCTCTCTCTCTCTTTCTTTCTCTTTAATTTAGCTTTACTTCCTTTTTATTCAATCATTTAGCTACCGTTGTATTTGTAAAACTTGATTTGCATGTTTAATATAGTGTTGATGTTGTTCTTCATCTTGCTTTGAGTAATTGTTATGATTTAAAAGACTCTAACCCTACTATCTCTCTCTCTCATTTTTTCTACCATGTCTTCTCACAAGCAAAAACTCGTTATCTCCGTAACATTAAGTGACAAAGAAAATCCAATTTTTACGCCTCCCTGTGATCGACACTTAGACTCACGTCCGTTTCTTCTTTTAAAATCGACGTTGCGAGCACGAACTGTAACGATCATTTTAAACAAACACGTCTTTCGCACGTTAACTGTCCCTCAGTATGGTTGGTGGCGACAACCTTCCCCTCCATTAGATCTTCCCAAGGGTGTTACTCCAAAAATGTGTGGGATCCTTACTCTGCTACCAACTGAAAATGCACTAGAAGGGGAGTAAATAGTGTAATCAAAAGATAATACCTGAATAAAATGCAATCACACAAATTGAACACTAAGATTTTTAGGTGAAAACCATCACTTAAGTCAACCTGACTTAGGATTTCCGAACACAAGGTGATCAAACCACTAACCACACCACTTTAAACCAAGGGTGTTGTACCTAAATTACAAAAACTCATCTATGATCCCTAAATGAAGGATTCTCCATTTCACTAGAAAGAGACGAAGATCCGATAAGCCGGAAATCCAAATACAACAAAATGAAACAAAATTTTCACACAGCCTATAGAGCACCCAACAAGATTATAACTTAATCTAGCTACTATCAAAAATGAATAACCCAACATATCTGTCACACTTGGATGGGAAGTACTCAACGTTCAGGTTCAAAAGGCTCAAAAGCTCTAAAAAGAACTCTTAAATCTTTCAAAGCGGAAAACCAAATAGCAATATATGCGCTAAACAAATGTACATGGTAATATTTTAAGAATGGTAAGCAAAATCTTAATGATGTATTCAAACCAGCATAAATGCATCGGATCTCATCAAGATCTGAAGATATGCACACTTTAGCAAGGGTAGAATAAATTAGGTGACCTCCTAAAAACTCCTTATAGTTTATCAATTTTTTTGACTGAGAACATTCATTCATTTTGCTCCTTAAATATCACCACAATACCATTACATCATCACCTACTACCATCAGGGAAGGTTGCATCACTGTAAGCATTTGGCAACGATTATATTAAAGCTATCGATGCCATTTCTCCTGGTGCCAGCTTCGATGCGGTGGAACGTTGGCAGCAATTATTGATCGTCATCATACATATATGATGATGGTTATTAAATGTAATGACCCGTTACATTTTTAACCGATTAAGACATCTGAAGTTTCAATCAGACGTCTGTCCAAATGTTTGGACATGTTTCCGGACGTCTGAAAGTGAGTTTTTCGTACTGCACAGTGTGCTCTAAGCGCGAGCAAAACGCAGAGACCCTCTCTCTCCTTCGCCCCTCACCCAAACCCTAACACCCCTCTCCTATATATACCCCCTCCCTTCTCTCCTCTCATCTCCTCCTCACACCACAGCCACAGCCACCGCCACCTCCACCTTCTCCGCGACAGCCACATTCCCCTCCCATCCCTGCTGCTGCAACCGCGGCGAGGAAGAGAGGAGCCGATGAAGGGAGAGTGGGGATGAGCGAGAGAGTGCGAGGGAGTGAGCAAGGGGAGGAGGAAGACGACCGTGGGAGCTCATGGAGCTCAAGGAGGAGCTCGTAGGAAAGGAGAGGACATCGGTGAGGAGCTGCCCAAGCTCCTGCAGCGGTTGGAGCTGCCGTCGCGGGCGGAGGTGCGAGCGGAGCGAGCTGCGAGGAGGTTTTGGTATTGGAAATTTTCCAGTATCAGACATTTGGAGCGAAATCCAGACGTCTGGCAAGGCACCTGGACGTCTGGAGCTGAGGCCGGACGTCTGAAAGCACGTATCGCGCGAGGTACGTATGTTCCTGCACTGATTTCCGCCATGCAGAAGATTTTAGCACAGGAGTTGTTGGGCTGAAACCGTGCCTACATTTTCGTATGCAGGGTAGGCTTTGGGAAGGCGTAGGGTACGATTTCCCAAGCACTTTTGGACGTCTGATCACATCACCAGATGTCCAGAGGTGCTTCCAGACAACCGGAGACCTTGTCCGACGTCTGGAACTGTCCCTAGACGGTCGCAGAGGGAGTCTGGACGTCTGATCAGCCACAGGAGACACAAGGTGAGCTTTTGACGTCTTTTAAGACGTCTAAGATTAGTCCCAGACGTATGATTCTGGTCAGTAATCGCATTTTTGGCCTGTTTAAGGCCCAAACGGAATCAGATTTCCGCAAACGAAGTACCATTGTTTTCTACTCGAGTTCCTCTACGTGTTCGTGTTGAATATCTACTTTTTTAAGCTTGTTTAATGTACATTGGTCACTGATATAAGTTACCAGCTAGTGGCATGTTCGAGGCTTACAGAAACGATGAGATCTGTGGCACAAGCCCCCATTCCTCCCGTGATACCCGGTAGAGTAGTTTAACTCAGTTGTTAATATTTAAATAAGAATGTACTTAGTTGGAATAGTCGGATTGAACTCTAAGATATGGAATGAACCCTAGGGTAGAAAATAAATGAGCCTGTTTGAGCTGTACTATTTACTTGAATGCACGGTTAAGATAAATTGCTAGCAAATGCCTTTAATATAATTACGAAATGCATGTTAAAATATGAGCTACCTGTATGTAATTGAGAAATTGCCTGTGAAACCACAAGTTGCATGTTTTTGATAATTGAATTATGAAAACACGAGCTGCCTGTATATGGATGAGGAACGAACTATGAGACATGAGATCTTGACCTTGACAAATGAGATGAATATGAGCATGAACCATACAGGGAATTAGGAGTAAAACTCCTGTGGATGAAAGGAAATCTGGAATGTAGATAGGAAGTGAGCTGACCTTTGTGTACGTAGTACCAAGGAGAGCAACTGTCCCCTTTTAGTATAGAGTGGAGCTAGCCTCCCTTGGGTTGAGACCCGGGGTTAGGATTGGCCACTCTACACTGACTCCTGTTGGCCCTCGCATATGTGGTATCGAGGCGAGCTACTAGTGTAGGGAGGGAGCCAACCACCCCATGGGGCTCGAGGTTCAACTAGCCACCTTACACCGATTTTGTTAGGCCCTTTGGGCAAACTGGGGTAGTCAGACGAGGGTGCACGGACTGTGGAGGGGCGAGACCCCTGTTTGGTTCTGAAGGGCGAGACCGCTGTTCTGAGAGGGCAAGGCCATATACTGTTCCATGCTGTACTTTGAGTGTACCCCCTAATGGAAACGACTGACCGCGTGTTAGTGCAGGGTAGCTACCAGTACGCTTATCACGAGTGCCGTAGTCATCGCTACGTCTCGACAGTGATCTCAAGGTGGTTGATTGGGTGTAGGACTACTACGAGGGACTCTTCCAGCCAGGAGAGCACCACGTGTACCTTCTACTCTAAGGAAAAGACTGCAATCAAGATCGTTCCCACAAGGAACATGCAAGATCAAGAAATACCTGAATACTTGAGGAATAAATGAACCAGAAACACATAAATGAGATAAATAGAAATGAGAAATAAACATGTTATTTTTACTATGCTTGGACTTAAATAATGTAAACACCACTGTACTCGGCATTCGCTGACTTTGTCCTTTTGTACCTTGTTCAGGACCAAGAGTTGAGCAGCCCGAGTTTCCAGCTGCAGAGGGTGCTGAGCCCAGCCAAGCCCAGCCATAGTCGTTCTTTCAACACTTTTGTTTACCCAACTGTTGTAGTGAGTAATGGACACTTAGTTTATGTTATGACCCCGACATCAAACGTCATTTAAGACGTCTGGGAATTGATCCAGACATCTAGAAAATTAATTTTTTCAGCGTACGGTTTCGCGTTTGCGCGCATGTGCGCGCAGATTGAACCACCGCCCTCCTTTCTTCTCTCTCTTTCCTCCACGTCCTGCAGGCGCAGCCTTCCCTCTCTCTCTCTCCCCACAGCACCTTCAAATACACCCCCTCTCCTCTCCCTCACCATCACTCCCCGCCTTCTTCTTCTTCCTGTTAGCGTGAGGGTGAGCGGACGAGGGCAGCAGCTGCTGCCGTGAGTGCGCGGGGAGGAGGGGTTGCAGCAAGAGGGAGGGAGTTAGAGCGCGAGGGTGCGAGCTCGCCGGAGTAGCCAGGCCAGCCGGCGAGTGCGCAGCAGGAGCATGGCGCTGGGGAGGAGCTGTTGCAGCTCAGGCAGCAGGCAAGCGCGGCGCGGCACAACCGTGCGCAGCAGGCGGAGGGCGAGGAGATCCTGATTCTGGGAAAATTTCCCAGAATCAGACGTTTGGACCTACGTCCAGACGACGCGAGAGACGTCTGGAGGAAGGTCCAAACGTCTGAAAGGTACGATATTTTTCCTTCCCTTCTTCTTTCACGTGTACGGCCATGCAGCCGTTCCGCCGAAGGGTTCTGCCTCATTTCGTGTTGAGGACGGTTGTGTATGTGTGCAGGTCTCGTTCGGGAAGGCGCAAGGGCACGCCCTCCCACACAGATTGGACGTCTGGGCACAGCACCAGACGACGGAGAGGGCCTCCAGACGTCCGGAGCGACAGTCAGACGTCAGGAAACTAAGTCCAGACGATTCAGCGGGATTCTAGACGTCTGAAGGATCACACAGGAACAAGGTATGACCTGAGCCGTCGTTTAAGACGTCTGGAAGATGTTCCAGACGTCTGATTTTGGGCAGACTTGTCGTTTTTGACCTGTTTAGGATCCGTTCGAAGTCCGTTTTCCACGTTTCAAGTTTCGTTCTTCTCAGTTTTAGTTCCTCTACCTGTTTACAGTATTTGTATCCTATTCTGAGTAGCTCCTTGTAATTGATCCTTGTGTTAGGACCCCGTTCCGTTGCAGCTCTGGGGGTTGCGGAGGCGTGCGGGCTTGCCGATCATGCCCCCAATACTCCCGATTTTACGGGTAGAGTGGCTCCGTTTAATTATTTACTAACATTATGCACTTGTGAGATAATTAATAGATTCTAAGGTGTGGCACGAATCCTAGAATTGGAGAACTAGATTGAACGATGGATCCTAGGGTATGGCATGAATCCTAGGATTGGAAAACTAGATTGAACGATAGATCCTACGATATGGCATGAATCCTAGGATTGGAAAACTAGATTGAATGATAGATCCTAGGGTGTGGCATGAATCATAGGAATAGAAACA
This sequence comes from Thalassia testudinum, assembly GCA_037157565.1. Lineage (NCBI taxonomy): Eukaryota > Viridiplantae > Streptophyta > Magnoliopsida > Alismatales > Hydrocharitaceae > Thalassia > Thalassia testudinum. The sequence goes on along the minus strand of JAZHRO010000035.1, from coordinate 60,809,651 downwards.
CCAAAACGAATGTCGTGAATATATAAATTGCAGTCTTGGAAAAATAGAAAGAAAAATGATAATTGCCTGTAATTGGATAACAGTTGCTTGTTTATGAATGGATATTAACTGTTGAGAACATGGGTTATATGAATATAAAGCTGAAATGATGAAACCTAAATTGGCTTAGAAATATGAGCATGAACCTTACGGGGAATTAGGAGTAGAGCTCCTGAGCGGGGAATGGAATAAAATTGGGGAAGTGAGCTGGCCCTTGAGTACAGAGTACCAAGGAGAGCGACTGTCCCCCTATTTAGTGCAGAGCGGAGTTAGCCACCCCAGGGACCCGAGGTTTGGTCTGGCCACTTTGTATCGACTTTTAGCCCTCGCGTACACAATACCGGAGAGAGCTACTAGTGTAGGGAGAGCACTAGCCACCCCACGGGTCCCGAGGTTCTGCTAGCCTCCATACACCAACTTGTTAGGCCCACTGGGCAAACCAGGGCAGTCAGGCCAGGGTGTGCGGACTGTGAAGGGGCAAGACTCCTGTTTGGTTACTGTGGAGGGGCAGGACCCCTGTTACTGAGAGGGCTCTACCCTATATTGGTTCCGTGCTATGCTTTGGGGCGCACCCGTTAACGGAAATGACTAACCGTGTGCCAGTGCAGGGTAGCTACCCATGCGTTTATTGCACGTGCCGTAGTCACCGTTACGTCTATCAGTGACCTTGGGGTGGTTGACTGAGGGCAGAACCACCATGGGAGACTCTCCCGGCCAGGAGAGCATCACGTGCTACTTCTACTTTTCGGAAAAGACTGCAATCAAGATCGTTCCCATGAGGAACATTCGAGATTAAGAGAAAGATCTGAGGAGTAATTCAAGAATGAGTAAATAAAAAATAAAGAAAGAAATTAAAATTAACAGCTACCTGTCCACCTTACTGTTTTCCTAGTTAGCTAATTGCCACTCTACTCAGCGTTTTGCTGATATGTCACCTTTATCACCTTTTCAGAACCAGGTGTTGAGCAGCCAGAGTGGGCGGCTGTAGAGGGTGCTGGGCTTAGTAAAGCCCGGTAGTTTTACTTGTGTAGTACCCACTGTATCTTTCCTTCTGTTGTAGTGAGTATTTTCTGTTACCACTGTACTCTTTTATTGTAAGCATCATGTTTATATACCTATTTATTTCTTTATTGTTGCGGTGGTGTGTACTGTAGTAGTTTTTTTCTTTACTGCTGTACTTTTGTTACTGCTAGTTATATACATGGTGAATATGATTTATTTTACTGCTCTTTTGGTTACTTTCTCGTTGGACGATTGGGTCTTGGGATCAGTCGAGTCGGTCCGATTCTCGTGTCTCGTAGGGATTCGAGAATCGGGTCGTAACAGTTTACTGTTTCTGCTACTTTTGTTTTCTTTCCGCTTTCTATTGTTGTTATGGTGGCATGTACCAAGACAGTTGTTCTACTTTCTTTACTACTTTGTACTTTTCTTCTACTTAGTTATATTGCATGTGTGAATGTGATTTATTTTCCTACTTTTAGTTATTTCTTATTAGACGATTAGGTCTTGGGATTAGTCGAGGTGAGCCGGTCTCGGGTCCTGTAGGGATCTAGGAATCGGGTCGTAACATTAAAAAAATTGTCACCAAATGTTGGTGGGAAAATTGTTAACACGAAAAAATACTTATTTTGCGACAGTTGAAAATCGTCGCCATATTGCTTCATACTGTCATCATAAGGTATGAGTTGGCAGGAAAGTAAATTACGTGCCAAAATATTGATTTTTACAACGGTTAAATAGCCGTCATCAACTTGCCTTATACTATCTTAACGTATGAGTTGGCTAGACTCCAATATTTGATATTTGATGACGAGTAAAAAAAAGTTGGTAAAATATAGTTGGCAACCGTTCTAATGTAAATCCTAGCCCAACTCAATCCCAAACTCTAGCCCAACTACCCTATACACAACCCAATATCAAATCTAAACAACATATACTAAACCCAACCCAACACAAAACAAACGTCATCAAATCCAAACCCTAACCTTAAGCCAAAACCCAACCTCCTAGCCATCATTCAACTCCATCCCAATCCTAGGCATTATCCTATCCAAATTCAAACAAAACCTAAGCCTAACCCAATAAATCCCCAACCAACTAATATATTGAACATTAATGAATTTTAAAAAATTTTGACAGACTTTGCCCTTAAATATTTAATTTTTTTCATAAACCTGCATTTCAAAATAATACACCACACGTAATTATCAAACTAAGCATACCCCACAATAAAAATGTAACAAACAAAATCCATAAATGCATGATAAAACCATATATGTGGGCACACCCCACCATCTATTCAATTAAAATACAATATGTGGACATACGCCATATCTACTAAAATTCTAAAAGTGCATTCAAAAGACAAAAGTAGGCACACCTCACAATTAATTCATCAAAATATAATGTAAGCACACATCACATCTAACATGATCTTAAAATATCATAAAAATAAATTATAAAAATTTAAATTATACCTTAAAGCCTCCAAGAGTGACTATCACCAACAACATGTGATTTCAATAACACAAAATAAATTAAATAACTATTATGTTATTAATAACTTAAGTAATTAATTTAATACAATGAGAAGAAAAGGAAGAGGAGAAGGAGATGAGTAGGGTGGCAGTAATTAATTGCCAATATTTTCTTTTGTTATTTGATAAGCATCATGCATATAATGTTATAATATCATGAAAATTTTATTTCATTGATAGATATATTTTTTAAAAGCAATTTCGTTGATAGTTGAAACACCAAAAATTAAATGACTTATTGGTTGCACCCTCCTATCCTAAAATCCTCACTCCAAGATATGCATATGTAACAATTGCATTACTTGTGGATTTTATACACATGAAAGTGCAGCATCGACACAACTTAAAACATGTAGAAATATGCATGCATACACACACATGCATATATGTACATCTATATTACATGACCATTAACATATAGTATTTGAAAATAAACATATCTGTTTAACCATTCACAATTCACCCAATCAATGCAATTTAATTTAATGATGTCATCATTTGACCTAAGTTAATTCAATGGTTTAACGTCACACAATTGTTCATATTCAATATTCTATTCATTCTCTACTCGTGTTCTAAAAGCATTGGGTAGGGCTCGATATTGTTTGATAATTTGCAACTCTTTTTAAACTTTTCCATGTATCAACTATTTTAATTTATGCGGCATTTATAAATATTATTTTGGTAAAATAATAACTCTAAGAGACCAAATCAAGATAACACCTAACATTAATTTGCGCCAAACAAAAATTAAGCTTAACAAGAGGGAAAATGAGCTTATAAAGTTCAATTCTTATTTGTGCTTTCCATAAAAATAAAAATAGAAAAGAAAAATCATCATAGTGCTCATGGATCACTCATTAAATAATAGATGGTAATATGTGCCATTAAAATTTCAAAGGCTAGATTAAATATCATGACTAGTTCACCACAAAATGTTTAATTCCTCTTCACAAGTAGTAAATATAACAAGGAATTATCTCCAATTTCAAGTTTGTTAATCGAAGCTAGGTAGCTCTCAACGTAATGTATCCATTAGATAATAATCAAAGTGGAGGAAACTAAAAGGGGACGATAGTTGAAGAAGGAAGCGAAGGAAGGGAAGGAAGGGCAGGGAGAGAGGTGAGAAGGAAAGGGAGGATAGGCAAGAGGACATGAGGAGGAAAGGACAAGGGAATGAGCAAGAGGGGGAGGGGGATGTGGAGGAGGGTGAGGAAGGAGACGGGGGAGGAAACGGCTAAAGGAGGGGGAGGGGGTTTTGGGCAATGGAGGGGGAGGTGGACGGGTGGAGGGCAAGAGTATAATAAATTAGATAACATCCTAGAAAATCCTTGTGTTCATCTATTTTTTCAATCAAGAACATTCATTCGTTTTGTTCCTTAAATATTAGTCACAATTTGCGATCTTCAATCGATATTAGCATTCAGAAGGTCCAAAAATCTCAAAAATGTCTCTTGGATCACTCGTATCAGATCATAAATGAGCAAGATACCCAAAAACCAAATGCACATCTTGAAGTGTTATGATAGATGTTTGGCTACACAAGGAAAAAATTGGATCCAAAATAATACCATAACAGAAAAACCAGCATGACACCTATAGAAGATAAAATGACAGAGGCTCATTTAAGGTGGTTATGGACATCTTAAGAAAAGGCCTTGTAATGCATCAGTCCAAAGGTGTAAGATACTAGATCTGAGTCTAGAAACAAAGATTGGGGAAAAGTGTTCGAAAGGAAATATCGCACATGATCTTGGTTGTTTGGATTTAAGTCTTATGATGACCCAAAACATATCTGAATGAATGCAAAGCATCCACATAGACAATCCTCCTTAAGGAAGGAAAAGGCTTGGTCATTGTTTTTAAGTTGACCAATGCCACCTCCTATGTAAAGATTGCCTATCCTTTGCTCCAAAAATCCTCCATTAACATCTATATTATATATCTTTCTTAGATTTTCTTTTGAAAAGTATACATCTTGCTTAGATACTCTCGACATTACAAATCACAAGGTTCTTTTTTCCTAATGATGCAACCAACTAACTCGACTCCACAAGGGAGAGAAGCACAGTAGGCATAAGATATCATTGATAGGAAGGAGTATAAAATGAGGAAAAGCACAACATGACACTAAAAAAGAGATAGAACAAAACTTTGGAAAATGAAAAGAGTACTCATCTAGGAGAGCAAAGGATGGGAAATAAATGCAGAAGAATAACAAAAGAAACTCTTGGTAGGTCTATTTGGCAATTCTAATTGGAGATTGTTGTTGAAACCATGGTCAAAGTGCCTTCCTAATGTATCATGGACCGAAGATGAAGCTGATATGTTGAGGGGTTAGGCTAACACAAGAGCTCATACATGCATCATCCAAAATTTGCTCCAAAAGGTCATTAGTGGAGATAGAGCCATTATTCACCGCAAATTGCAAAATAAGCAGTGTTGCAAGAATGGTCTCTAGGGCAAGGAGAATTCTACAAAAGGTGGATAGCATAAGATCAACATCCCACTACAGAGCAAAACGAATAAAATATCAGCAAACTGAGGGTTGTCGTAGGCTTCAAAAGCCTAATGAAGATCAAGCGAAAAGTATGTCTAATTGGGTTTCCAACACAAACCACAATCTTGCTAACTAATCTAAATAATCCCAATGGGTAAACTACTAAGAACCTAAGCAAGTCCAATTGCGTGCTTGGTTAATGGCCAGTAATATTGGCATCCTTGGGAAGAAAGAACAATGTGCACCAATGACAAAAATCACTCTCTACAAACAATAGATTCAGCCCTCATAACTTAGCTTCTTGAGAACATGGTAAGAATCCAAAAGGTCATTGGTGGAGATAACCCATTATTCACTGCAAATCGCAAAGTAAGCAATGTTGCAAGAATGGTCACTAGGGCTAGGAGAATTCTACAAAAGGTGGATAGGATAAGATCAACATCCCACTACAGAGCAAAATGAGTAAAATATCGGTAAACTGAGGGTTGCTGTAGGCTTCAAGGGGCTAAGAGAGAACTTGAAGATCAAGTGAAAAGTATGTCTTATTGGGTTTTCAACACAAATCACAACCTTGCTAACTAATCTAAATAATCCCAATGGGTAAACTTCTAAGCACCTAAGCAACTCCAAGTGCGTGCTTGGTTAATGGCCAGTAATATTGGCATTCTTGGGAAGAAAAAGCAATGTGCACCGATGACAAAAATCGCTCTCTACAAACAACAGATTCAGCCCTCATAGCTTAGCTTCTTGAAAACAACATGGTAAGGACCTAGCTCATACTCATGGAACACAATAACAAGGTAATGATCCCTAAGAAGAAGAATCCAACGAGAACTAGCCTCTTCCTACAAAAATGTTCAAAAGCAAACATAACATGCAAAGAAGATTTACCAATTGACATTAAAAATTACTCTCCACAATGTCACATACTTCTTGAGATAAAAGTGGAAAGATCTCAATCCGCTAGATGAACCACAAAGACATCAAGTTCAACTTAACACAAGAGGGTCGATCCAACGAACAATTGAGGAGCACAATCCTAAATCTAGGCCTCATACTGAGGCTTGGGCCTTTAATAGGGAAATTAGGTGAAATGTATATAAAATCTTAATATAGGAGACGCTCTCACAAGAAGACCCCATGCACCTTTAAGCAACCAAAGGATCACAAGGTATGGTAAGGCTGATGCATGCCAAAGGGCAATTAGTATCACAAAAGCTAAGGTTGATGCAAGCAAAAAAGAATCACCATGGATGAGGGATTTCTACTGCCAATGACTTTAAATCTTCATCATGAGAAGAAACCACCAATGTTCAAGAACTCGAGAAGGACTCTTCGTACAAAGCACAATATTGTTGTCAAAGAAACGGCCAATTCTAGCATGAAATGAGCCAAGAAAATTCATCTCCTAAGAGATTAGTTCGCAGATGGGAGAGCCTCCTATATATATATAAGTGCCCAACCAAATCCCTAACGTAATAGATTGATGAGATGCTTGATAATGATATCATTGAAATTTCTTTTAACGATATTGTTAACATTTTTAAATATAAAGTAGGTTTTATCACCTTAATATGTAGAATATGACTTGATTCACTTGAAAAACACAAATTGTGATTAGCCATGGAAGTTATAAAAATTCAGCTAGTTCCACATGCTTACTACCATTTTCTTTTCGATATATTTGGGAGGCCATATTATGTGCAAACAAAATTGCTTGCACAAAGTGCAAGGGGGGATAATACTAGTAATTAATCAATTTCAAGTCCAACATAACAATGGATTCAAAATACATTAAACAAGAAATGAATTTTTAAGGATAATTGCAATAATTAATTCACAAAAAGAAAAAAAAGCAAGGCAACTAAAAGATGAATCTATCATCTTACTATCTCTTATAGAAGAGCCACCACCAATAGAATTACTACCCACTCCACCGCAATTAGCAGTCGAATACCTCTACATCTCTCCCTTCAATCACCAGCATAGTGCCTTCAACATCAGTGCAGGAACAATATGATAGCAAAGGGAAATCAGTTCAAGGAGTCTGACTGAACATTAACCATAGAAATTGCACCGCAACAAACAAAGAAGTGCTAGTGAATGCTACATCTCATCATAAAACTCAAAGAAATTATAAAGTCAACCTGCTAGTTTGATGATATGGCCTGAAGCACCATGATTATTTTGTCCACTCAAGTGAATTATCTTGCAAGACAAGGTGAGACAAAATAAAAGTCATATAAGAATCAATTATATCTAGTGTTGTGGGAAACCTTTAGTGGAATCCAATAAGTTTTGATCACATTTAGACAACTACTAGTCCATTCACTTTTCAGGGGAACAATTTATAAGATGATGCAAACAACCTCAAAGATGGTAAGTTATGACAAATGCAGCCAAAATAGTGTTTTGATACATTCATGGCATTTATACCAGGATGATGAAAAGGAAGAATAACTAACAAAAGTTGTAACATGTTACGACCAAATGAAAAAGTTGTTTATTTCACAGGCCCCTAGGTGCCTTTATATAAAGAAGTACAAAGGAAAATATAACAACACGCACCCTCATACAATAAAGAAATATAATAAAGACCTATGTAACCCATACAACTCAACACTCCCCCTCAAACTAGAGCACATGCATCAAACATGCCTAGCTTGGAACATAAGACTTCAAGCTAAGGCTATCAAAGGTGAGAGGCGCTAAAAGGCGAGGAGGGTCCAAAATGTTTTAAGCAATAGGCGCTCGCCCAAGAAAAATAAGGCACTAATATATATATATATATATATATATATATGCAAACATACATATACATACAGTAACCAAAATATGGTATGTATTGCATATATATAATATACAAGATATATAAGTGATTAGACAAACATGTGCAATGCATATACATATGCACATTGATACATATATCATAAGTTTATATACAGTTTCGCCCACTTACATATACATATATGTAAATGCACACATTATATTTATATGCTTCTATATTTATATCCTATACTTATGCACATGTGTTTGTTTATACATATATATTTGTATATATAAGTTGACATGTACATACATATATGCACAAACATACAAAACATGTGTGTGGGTGTATACACTATGTATATATCTATTTAAGCACATGTATATGTATATATATCTATGCATATGTGCACATACATAGCATAGGCACGTGTTTAAGTAAGAGAGAGTACTCTATAATTAGGTGAAAAGAAATTAAAACCCTTAAAAGTTTTTAAAAAATGAAAACTAGCAAACTTCAGTTGCTCGCTCGGAGCACCTAGTGCCTTGGCTCAAGCACTCGCCTAGTCAGCACCTCGGGCAAATTACACGAGGGAAGCCTTGTCGAGGTGCTAGGGCCTCACCTTGCCTTAATCTGGTGCCTAGGCAAGTGCCTTGATAGCACTGCTTTAAGCCACTTCTTGTTGAGTACTTTAGTGAAAATATCTACAATTTGGTCTTCAGTGCCAATGTAGGGTCTAAAGATCCTCTAGCTCACAATAGCATCTCTAATGAAATGGCAATCCACTTCAATATGCTTGGTCTTCTCATGAAATGCTGGGTTATTAACAATGAATGCGACGGCATTATTATCCCAGAAATAAGAATAGACCCTAAAATTTGAACACCAAGATCCTACAGAATAAACTGAACCCACGACAGCCTGTAGGAAGTATGTGCCATGACTCTGTACTCCGATTATGCACTTGATAGCAACCACTCTTAATGTGCCTCGGCATAGTCAGCATCAGAATAGCCACAAACATCAAGATGACCATGGTTCTAGAAAGAAAGTCCCTTCCCAAGAGCACACTTTAGATATCTCAATACCAGACAAACTCCATCAAGTGGACCTCCCTGGGTGTTTGCATGAACAGACTCAATTGTCCCACAACAAAGCAATGTCAGGTCTAATGACCGTCAAGTATAACAGCTTCTCAACCATGGTACGGTACCTAGTCACATCCTGCAATGGTGGACTATCTGCATCTGCAAGAAGCAACGATGAAGCCATAGGCACACATGTCGATTTGCATTCAAGCATACCGACCTCTTTTAGCATGTCCAACACATATTTTCTTTGAGACAAAACTAGTCCCCTATCCATGTGTTGTACCTCTATGCCCAGAAAATAGCTTCTAAGGCTTGGATCTTTAGTAACAAACTGCAAATGCAACAAAGATTTGGTGTTCTCTATGCCTTCTCTGTCACTTCCAGTCAATAGAATATCATACACATGGACAATCAAAATCATTAATCCTGTCTCCTTATGCAATGTAAACAATGAGTGGTCAACAGAAGATCTAAAGCCATGCTCTAATACTACTTTACTAAATCTTTTGAACCATGCCTTTGGACTCTATTTAAGGCCATAAATGACCTTCTTTAGCCTACACACCTTTCAAAGCTCCCCCTAGATGATGAAACCTAGAAATTGTTGCATGTAAACCTCTTCCTCAAGATCCTCATAAAAAAATGCATTTTTGATATCCAACTAATGAATAGTCCACCCCTGATTGATGGCCACAAAAAGTATGATTCTAATGGAATTAAGTCATGCCACTGATGAGGTCTCAAAGTAATCCACCCCAAAGGTTTGTAACCTTTGGCAACAAAACGAGCTTTATATCGCTCCACAGACTTATCAAGACAACAATTGAGGATAAATACCTACCTACACCCCACAACTATAGCACTTGGGGGAAGATCCACTAGCTCTCATATCTCACGAGACTGTAAGGCGACCATCTCTTCTTCCATAGTAACTATCCAAGATGGATCCTGAAACACATCTCTATGATCCCACAAGTTCCGTGGTGATTATCAATAATCAAAGAAAGTGACATACTACAAGCAAGAGGTCAAGTGAAAAACTAAAAAATGGAATATCTAGCACAAGATCACTAGGCTTTCCGATGAGCAACACGACCTTCAGAATCAAAATTCCCACGACCACGGCCAACAGTCGCCATGGCAGAGGAATCAGATGTGGGCACAAGTTCAAAAGTTTCCAGTCTGGGGAGGCAACCATAAATCTAAGTGGGCGTAGAGATCTCATCCATAGTCATGAAATGGCACTTGATTGCCTTATACTCTGGTCCAAGGCAAAGAGCATTTGTATAGATTGGATCACCTCCCATTGTCTCGTCATGACAGCTACATCAGAGGACATAGGCTGATGAATGTCCTACTCATCCCACAGATTCTTTTTAGTACCGTACTAATTAGCTAGGGACATGGTACCCTTCCTGAGCATGTGTAGCTCCTCCACAACTCTGTAAAAATGGGTTATGTTGCTCTTATGAGAATGTATGTCATGTCGAACTTCCCTCATATTCTTCGTTGAGGCATAAGTCATCACCTACTTGGCAATAGTCTAGGTCATGCTATTCAGTAAACATGTGGTCACCCAATCCTTATTTGCCTCCCAATCGACAAATTTCATGGCATGCTCATCCAGTGTGAGAATATATTTGTTCCTGTATGATCCCACAAACCGAGAAAAGGACGTAGACCATATTAAAAAATTGGATCGATCCAACTTAATGGAAGTTCCCTACATATATGAAGAGGCGCTTCTGATAGATAATTTCCCCATCAAGTTGCTAAGTGAATCTTTGTGGTCTCCTATGACAGCCCAATTCATGAAATAGTCCTCCAAGCACAATCACGCACAACTTTACTTCATATGCCTCGAAAGGAAAGTAAGAAACAAACATTATAAGGGAATCTTTGTGGTCTCCCATGACAGCCTAGTTCATGAGCATTTTTTTCATGTAAAGGTCAATCCTTTTTAATCCTAGAAATGGCAATCAAACATTATAGGTGGAACTTTGAGTAAGGAAAACTCCTAAAGCATCGCTCCTAACAAAATAATCAATGTAAAGACCAAATATGCCACCACTAATACCACGCCTTCAAGGACAAAAGCACAGTAATGGAAAATCTAATCTGGAGTTTGTTGCACAAAAGAATATGATCTACATTACTAATGAAAGTCATGATTTGTTTCCAGAATCCTCTACCCAATATCTAGCTTGCATATAACATATGTAGCACAAAGATTATTAGATAGATTAATGCACATGGATGTGCTATGATATCTAATGCATTTTATAGTTAAAAAAAAGTTGCAAGTCATTCACATGGATATCCATGTAAACTTTCAACAATCCAAAATAATCAAAGATGGATTACTAAAAATCAAATCCTCATGTAGATCTAGGACGAAAATTCCCATAGTGGGACAATCATGTAATCACACCAATAACTGGAGTGACTGGTGAAGGCATCTCCAAGCTTGTTACTAGCAATGCCTTCCTAATGAGGCATCGAACACCTTAACATTCTGATCCCGACAAAAACACACCACGGAAAATCACGAAGGCCAACCATGATAGTCACCCAACAAAGATGAGCCCTATACATGACATCATTTCGAGACCTATTTCTAAAGCAAGATGAGCCCAACAAAGTGACTTGATGACATTTCTACCACTAAAGCAGCACCACCTGGACACCACCATGACCACCACCGCACGGACACCGCAAGAACATCACTAACTCTATCCTCTCCCAACTCATTCGGATCACTGGAACACAACTCAACCTCACAAAGTCCAACAAGAAACTAGCAAGAAGAATATTACACACCATTCAATCACACCTAAAATCAACACCACTAACAACAACAAAAAACAAAAGGAGAAAAGAACAAAGAAAATCCAAAAACTTGCACATGAGAAAGAAGCAACTTTTGGATCATACCAAAATACTTTCAAGAGTGTGCCCTTCCTAACCCTCTCCCATATGCATAGACTCCAACCCTTCCTCTCGTCTCTAACCATTGCCACCTCTCGCTATGCCATGTGGCTCACTACAACAAAGAAGGGTTTTGGTCATCGTTAAAAATCGTGACCAAAGGGTTAAAAATCATCACCAATTAGTGTCACCAAAAGTCACATAGTGGAAAGGTTTTAGTCACGGTTTCACCTAAAACTGTGACAAAAAATCCTTACTTTTTTCACAGTTTAAAATCTATGACAAAAGGATTTTGGTCACGGTTTCACATAGAACCGTGACCAAAGTTCCCACCATTGGTTATCCTTTGATCATGGTTTAAAAATCATGATGAAAGAAGGAGCTTTGGTCACAATTTACAACTCTGATCAAAAGGCTGGAGTCGAAGACAAAAAAGATTTGGCAACAGTTAATAAACCATGTTGTGTTTGATTGACACGTTAACTAGTTAACTCGTCACTTAACCCATCTCTTATTTACATCAAATTAAGTGGATTTAATTTAAGATAAAATTATTTCACCCTCTATGAAATAACTTTAAACTATCAAAACATTCAAACAGGTTAACTCACTTATTCCATCATTTATTTCACTCCTTCAACATATTCCATAAATTTATTTCTCTTACCAAACGAGACCTTAGTGACCATTTATAAACTATCACCAAAGATCTCTTAAAAAAAAAAAAAAAAAGTAAAAATACCTAAGATGCAATCACACAATGTCAATGCTTAAAAAAAATACTAAATATAGCTTTAGTATTTCTGTGCAAGAATACACAACATGCATGAGAAAATATAATCCGTGAGGTTTTTCAAGAGAACTGATTTTCAGATCATTCAAACAGGTGTGTTCCTCCCATGTTCCTAATTTCCTGAGAGGCTTGCCTCCTACAAAAGGCTACGATCGAATTAGGGAATGATGTAATACTCTTGATTTGCACGGTAAAAAACAACGAAAAGATATGTTGCAACACCAACAACAAAAAGATGAAGCATCGTAAACTTACGCGTTCAATGGCCTCTCGCTCCTCTGATGTGACTTGGATGGCTTGGGGCATGGCAGAGGCCAGCTGACGCAATAGGTTGCTGGTTTCATAGAAATAGCAGGTCATGACGTCATCTTACCAACATAAAAGATGTGGCAACGTAGAAACAATTTCTCACCCCACTGCCCCTTCTGCAGGCTCATTGATCAGCCACGCAAAGTCAACTTGATGTTCTTGTATAAGTATCATTAGCTAAGGATTCCATTTTGCCTACCCTTGAAGCATTGGCTACATTAAAAAAACATAATCATAGTTAATTGTCTACTTTGCTCTAAAAAGAGGGATCCACAGTAAAGTTAAACACCTACAAAATGTGAGGATTTGCTTGCACCATAGATTGTAGAGCCCAGAACTGAAACAAAAAAAAAAGTATGTTAGATAACCTCCTGTTCAAAATTACTTTACTGTGTGCACTTGGTGAAAATATAATAGATACCTGCAGGCTATTTTGCAGAAAATCAAGGTTATTTCCAGGAGCATTGCCACCAACATTAGGAAGGCCCTGATTTTAGAAATATCAACATGCCAAATCACATATTGTAATTAACTGAGGGCTTCAACATAAAACACTCCAAAAAATGCACCTGTGGGAAAAGGTCTAAGGGATTTGCATTAGGACTACTTGAAGCAACAGCAGGTTGAGCCAGGGGAGAGGGATTCACAGATTGGGTTGGAGGTGCAGGAAATACAAGTTTTAGTAAATAATGAAAAGCAGCCAACCGAGCCAGTTCGGCATTTGTTTCCATAACTAAATGGTTCTATAATTAATCCACAAGCCCCTTCTAACAAACTTTCCTTAACTATCCCCAAATTCGCAATTCAGCTGAGGCATTACAATTTAATCACCACCCTTATTAGGAACTTCTCAACTCCAAAATGTGGACAAAGAACCACCCAAGTGATTATTGTCACTGCAGATCCCATCCATGTAATATTATTTGCTCAGGACTGAAGCTCGCATGACTTATGTGCCCGATGCTTCTCAGATCTCCAAAGCAAAAGTAAGCACTTAAACAGCCTCCCCATCTTCTCCTCTGTAATTTAAAGATATTGTGTTTATCAGTGATTCAAAAATCATGATAAGTCTGAACATGGAATCAAAAGTATCGGTAAATGAGTAAGAGACGAATAGCATTGACAGATTAATACCATAAACAAGGACATATGGGATGACAAATTCTTGCTGAATATTTTTTATTTGTTCTCTTTCAAAACATGTGGTTCCAAAATCCTTCAGCTTTATTATGTTCATCTACGGGAAAGTAATCATTAATCTTTGCCTGTTAGCAAAATGTTAACTATTCTTGGATCTCAATCATTTTGACTAAAAATGTGATTATATATCTCAGCTTTAATCACTTGGAATGTGGAATCATATTCGTCTTGTCATAACAATTCTAGTGATACCTTGTGCATGCAAATTTGCAGGTGAAATATACAAATGGTGCACAAATACATTAAAGATCCATTTTGACCAATGATCTTAAAACAAGCTTCCGATGGTAGATTTAGGTTCCTCACATGACAAGGATCCCAAAGACAACTATTTTGCAATGGGAAAAAACTCAGAAGAGTGAATGGTGTAAGGATACTTAATAAGGCAAAACAGGAATCCACTTATTCTTGGATCTAAACTCAACCCTCATCTACATACACCTCTTTCAACTCACACACATGCAGCCCGAAAGAACAACATCTACCTCGGCCTAACATTTCCCCAGTGAACAAACCCCCTCTTCTCGTAGCAATGGTAACGCACAAATTTCACACTTACCAGAACTATCTGTACCCAAAACAGGAATTTCACACTTATAAAGGGACAAAAGAGAAACAAAGAGAGATACGAAGGAGCAGAATCTCACTCACTTGGTGAAGTCATTCTTGAGCACCTGCATCAGGATCGTTGTAAGGAACCTGGTCAAGAGCAGCACGGTGATGCACGAGTTGATTATGGAGAACCAGTGGGTTTCCAGATGGTGCAGAAGTGTGAGGAACCTGGTCATCATAATACATCTGGAAATAGTAATCCTTGGTGACTGCGCTCCAGAACCAGGTGACCACCTCCGTGCTAAGCCTATTGCTGCAGACCACCCAGGAGTTGATGTCCACAATTAAACCACCACCTTTGACCACTAGAGCTCGTCCTCTTCCATCCAATAGAACAAACACAAAAGAAAGAGCAATAACAATCTCCAAGCAAATAACTAGATAAATAAATAAATGGATGCAAGTAAAGATGCCGACTTTTTTTCTTTCTATTCAACAATCATCAACCTGAAATCAAGATCGTGCAAAGGAACGAAAGCAACTATCTTTATCCCAAGAAAAAAAAGGGAAAAATGTAGAAACAAATGATCTATATCAGAAGAACAACCTTTGTTTCCCTCCTATTCTCGCGAGAGGCAGGATTGGCGTCGTCGAGGTAGACGAGGAGTTTATGTGTGTGGCACACGAGCCTCGAGGGCTACAGGGCTTTGTCTCGAAGAGGCCCTTGATCTCCACCACTACCCCTACAGCCGACTGGACCTCCTCCGCTCCCCCTCCTTGCCATCCGTGGGGATCTCGAGAGAGAGGAGAGAAGAGGAGAGGAGAGGTTTAGGGGGAACTAGGGTTAAGGCTCCATTTGGTGCATGCGAGATTGGGGAATTAAAAGAAGAGAGTCAGGGAAATGGGAATAGGGACGATGAACGGATCCAGGGAACGTGACGATGGAGGATTTGATCAACGTGCCCTGCGAGATCAACTGGAGCTCCCCTCCCCGGTCTTCAAGTTCTACTCCACTCCATGTAGATGAGGGAGGAGAAAACCTGCCGAGAGCGACGTCAACGGAGGGGAAGGAACGATGGGGTTCTTCAGAAGAGGAGGGCATCGACGTAGAGCAAGAGCAAGTGCTTGGAGCTTTTGGGAGGGGAGCCCCGACGAGGGTAGGGATCTTTCTGTTTTCTTTAAAAAAAAAACCTTTTGGTCACGGTTTTGAAATCATGACCAAAGGTTATTGGTCACGATCCCACCTAAAATCATGACCAAAGATTTTTTAGTCACAATTTCCAGACTGTGACAAAGTATTTAATGCAAAACATAATTTTTTAATACTTTTGGTCACGGTTCCACCTAAAATGGTGACTATAAGTTACTTTTGGTCATGGTGAACAAAATTAAAATTTCTAGTAGTGTTCTCGCATTCCTCTTTACACACATTGACTGTTTGAGATTGGGGGAGAAGGTAATGGCGACCCCCAACTATCTAGAACCAAGTTAGATGTTGATCACAAGAGAGAGAGAGAGAGAGAGAAATGAGAAAGGGATGGGCAATTTCACTGGTACATATTGGAGACGTGGCAGGCGATTTCTTCTAGGGTTTCAGGAAACCTTTTTTTCACATATAATCTCTTATTTCTCAAATTGAGCTATCAAAAAGTTGAGAACTTGCAGTAACCATTCAAGAGAACGAAAAAAAATTGTACGGATGATAATTACAAACAATTATTTGTTAATTACAGTTTGAAAAATAAAATTGGCAGGGACCTGTAACAAAGTCGACTCGACTTTGGTTTAAGCAAAGCAACTCTTAGAGTCATTTCCCCACCAAGACATACATACAATGTAGTATAGTTTTTTTTGTTTAAATAGAAATTAACAAATTTTATAAATGTTGAATTTCAATCGCTTCTTAATCATGGAGTGTGTTTTCTTTCTTTCTTTCTTTTTTATGTGTGTTATGTGTGTGTTTTTTTTTGTGTTATGTGTGTCTTCTTTTATAATTATTAGCAAAATCTACTGTTGAAGAGTCAATTTTTCTTAAGCAAAGTCAACTTTGTTACGAGTCCCTACCAATTTTATTTTCCCAAACTGTAATTAACAAATAACTTTTTCTGATTATCATCCATACAGATTTTTTTCTTCAAGAAACAACAAAAATTTCACCACAACACCACGTATATACCACCATAACACACCATTTCACTTCAACACACTCAAAACCATGCAGCTTAATCTTATAAAATTAAAACCATATGCTTGATTCTAACCAAAGATCACCAAATATCTCTATAGCTATCAATCAAGCAAAGCGACATTACCGGAATCGCTTGCACCCGCATTCCCCCACGCGTCACTTGCTGCTCTTCGTCGAGGCCCATGGAGAAGTCCATCCTCCCGGAGACCTGCCTGATGAGCTCCATGAGCTTCTCAACCGCGCTCTTGGCCTTCTCCACCTCCCTCATCACCTCCTTCATCCTCCTTCTCTGCTCCCTTGTCGAGGAGGAGAACCCCCGCAGCTCCTCCAGTAGCTCCTCCCCCTCCGTCCCCTACCATCCCTTTTCTGTCCTTGCCTTACCGCTCCCGTCCTTCCTCCCCCCACGCGGCGAGAAACAGAAGCAGTAACCCCTCCTCTACCGCGGCGGGGTGGGCGAAGGGGACGCAACGCGGGGTTTCGGGTCTCCAGGCGGGGAGGGAAAGGGGGTGACGGAGGCATTATGTTGTGGGGGGAAGAAAGGTAGTGAACGGGGGGTGTTTGGGGGAGTCTGTAGTGGTGGTGGGTAAGGGGGGAGGAGGGACTTGAGGTAGCGGAAGCGGGAGGAGAGGTGATGGGGGAGTGGGGAGGAAGGAGGGAGGTGGGAGGTTTTGAGGGCGGCGATCTGCTCGAGGGCGACGTGGTCGAGGGGTTGGGCGATGATGGTGTCGACCTCTTTCCCCTTGTTGCTGCTCGAGTCTGACGACGACCCAAAGCGGTGGGAGACATCGGAGGAGGTGCGAGGTGGGAGTGAGGGCATCAGGGCAATAGGGTTTCGGAAACCCTATCCAAAGGGGAGGGAGAGCAAAGAGTAATGTTGTCACCTCATGTTAATAATGGGGTAGATGAAGAGGAGATTGAAGGAGGAGGAGGGTACGGAGAGAGCAAGGAGCTTTTCAAATGGAAGGTGATGCATGAGATGGAGAGGGCGAGGTTGAGGGTGATTAGTTCGACGACGGAGGTGAGGAGGATGGCGTTAGGGGTCAGAGAAAGGTTTTGGGTTTCGAACTGGGGGAAAGAGGAAAAAAATTCCAAAATGTTCCAGTGGGAGAAAATAAGCTGTTAAATTGATTTAGGATTTTTTTTTTATTAAGTAACATGATGACCACGCTTATGCAGAAGGTGAGTTTGGTGTGCACGGTGGAAAGACGAGTTTACTGTAATAGTGGCAACAAACTTGCCTTTTTTACAGGCAAGTTTGGAAATAGCTCCCCTCTAAAAAGCATCCCACCTAAACAAATGTCTATTTCAAATATGAGAAAGAGATATCCACACATTGAATTCCAAATATGACAAAAAGTTATCCAAATATACAAGAAGAAGATACAAATTAACAACAAACCCTTTAGATACCTTATTTGAAACATGAAAAGAAGCTACCCACAATTACTGAATTCAACAATGATTACACGGTGAGAGCCCTTGAAAAGGAGATACAAAAATCCAAAGTGATAGAGTATTTAAAATTACAATTATCACACACTCATTTAGAGTGGAATATACTTCCAAGACTGCCTCAAAGTTCCCCTCATTTGGAGTGTAGCTCCAATCCTGGATCTGCGCAAATGCCTTCATTGCTTCCTTGAACTCTTCCATCTTTCAATAAGCCTTCTTGAAAGAGGCCTCCCCTAGCATATAAACCTAGAAATATGTTGTGTTAAGTATCATCATTATTCTTTCTGAAAACAAAACAGAAATGTGAAACATATGACAGAATATGGAGAATGGAAAATAGATGATAACATAAGAAGGGCTATGGCATTAGAAATCCTATGTAAATAAAAGTAAGTCTTCTCAAAAAGGAAAAAAACTATGATATAAGTTTTTGTAATTAATAAATCTAGCAAAGTGAATCAGTCCCTGAAGGCTCCCAAATCCAACAAAACACCCCACCATATCTGCACCTAATTATTAAAAGAAATGCCTTAAAAAAAAGAACTATCTTATTCCACATGCTCATTCAATGGATCAATTAATCAATTTTAGGATTCAATCTTTATGTTTTCTCATTTTCCTTCCTTGATGTCAGGTCTCTATTACTCCACACACTTTGGAGCATTCTCATCCCCTCATGTTGCAAAATAGGCATGTTTCTCGACCCAATAAGCTGCACCGAAGTGTCATAACTAGTTGTACCAACGCTCAGTGGATAATGCTACATTTAAGAGGATAGACCTTTTATTGACATTTAAAGCAAATTTACAAGTATTCAAACAAAGGCAAACTCTTGGATGAAGGAAAGTTTTACCCCTCATTTCCTAAGAAACATTTTCATTTTGCCATATACAACAATTACAACACAATGTCATATTCTAAAAGTATACAAGGAGATATCATAAAAGCTTGCATTTTCGACCTTGTTGAAGTTAAAGTTACCACATATCTATTTGTGCATATTAGAAAATGTAAATGAAAGCAAACTTGACAAAAGAAAACACTAAAATTCATCCACAAAATCAAGCAACATATTTAAGATTCACAATGGTTAGGCCACAAATTTACTGGAGACACAAAATAACATCCAAAAGTTACTAAGGTTTCAAAGAGTAGCACTTGTGTCGGTAGAAGTGGCATCCAATTGAAGGCTAAAGCATCAAGGGATTTCTTTAAGTAGGAACACACCCATTTCCTTGTTTTTCCCTTGTTCTGCTCCAACTCTTCACGTACTTTAATCCAAGCTCAATAAGGCAAGGCAGAGAGGCTAAGTTCCCACTAAACCTCATTACCAATAACCAGTGTAAATGCCATATCATAAAGCAACATAACCTTTTTCAGAACGAGTAAACAAATAAATAAAAGAAACATAACCATATAAAAACAAAAGATAAATTCCATGAACAAACCATGTAAAAGCAAAAGTGATCTTCATGCTTGAAATTTTTTGTTATACTACCCTTTTCCATTTATCTTACCATAGTAAAATTTGTTATGGAGAAATTGACTAGATGCTCTGTCTTTACGGTAAGTGGTGAAAGAAATCATTAAAAAACAAAGAAAATCCTATAAAACCCAATGAAAAACATATGAACATATCCATGAGCTAAATAAGAGGAGGAAAATACTTATGAACTTGCTAAAATAACTTGGGGGGGGTGGGGGGGGGGGAACACGTGAAATCCAAAACATGTTCACATTGAACATTAAGTACCACCTAATGTTCACGAAGATTATATACTAAAAAATTGTATAGCAGCCCCCAATGGGTGGCTCAGCTGATAAGGCTGTTATACCACTATTAGGGGAACAGGGTCACTAGTTCAAGTCTTGTCAACACTGAATTTACCTAGAGGCTGTGGAGTTGAGGCGCTTGCAATCTCCCGAGGACTACCTCACAACAAGGAACCTCGTCATCCAAAAAAAAAAAAAAATTGTATAGCTCGCAATGAAATACAATCATAAGATGGTAATAAAGGAGCTAGTGCCAAGTCAAATACATACCTGTCCACTGATTAATTTCTCCTCTTTGGCTTATACTGTACATGAACGTTCAAATTCTCATTTCACTCAAGTAAAGATGACTGATTAATTTGGTTGATTTGTGATCCTAAGCTATCCATGTACCTAAAGTTTGGTAGTAATGGTGGTGTGGTGACCACGTGTGCAAGCGCCTAGGATACACTCTGTAACGACCCGATTCCCGAATCCCTACAAGACACGAGAATCAGACCGACTCGACTAATTCCAAGACCCAGTCGTCCAACAAGAAAGTAACCAAAAGAATAGTAAAATAAACCACATTCACCATGTATATAACTAGCAGTAACAAAATACAGCAGTAAAGAAAGGAAATACTACAGTATACACCACCACAACAGAAGAGAAATAAACATGTACATAACATGAAGCTTACAATAAAGAGAGTACAGGGAGTAATAGAAAACTACTCACTACAGCGGAAAGAAAAGTACAGAAGGTACTACAGGTAACACTACTGGGCTCTACTAGGCCCAGCGCCCTCTGCAGCCGCTGACTCTGGCTGCCTAACACCTGGTTCTGAAAGGGTAACAAGGGTGACACGTCAGCGAAACGCTGAGTAAAGTGGCAACTAAAAGCTAAAAGAAGTAGTAGAGTGTACAGTAGCTATTATATTTTTTACTTTCTTTATTCATATTTTTCCATTTATTCACTGTTGATTTATTTCTCAGATCCTTCTCTTGATCTTGAATGTTCCTCGTGGGAACGATCTTGATTGCAGTCTTTTCCAAAAAGTAGAAGTAACACGTGGTGCTCTCCTAGCCGGGAGGGTCCCCCGTGGTGGTCCTACCCTCAGTCAACCACCCCAAGGTCGCTGACAGACGTAACGGTGACTACGGCACGTGCGATAAGCGCACAGGTAGCTATCCCGCATTGGCACGCGGTCAATCGTTTCCGTTAACGGGTGCGCCCAAAGCACAACACCGAACCAATATAGGGCAGAGCCCTCTCAGTAACAGGGGTCTAGCCCCTCCACAGTAACCAAACAGGGGTCTTGCCCCTCCACAGTCCGCGCACCCTATCCTGACTACCTTAGTTTGCCCAGTGGGCCTAACAAGTCGGTGTAGGAAGGCTAGCAGAACCCCGGGGCCCGTGGGGTAGCTAGTGCTTTCCCTACACTAGTAGCTCTCCCCGGTACGGTGTACACGAGGGCCAAGAGTCAGAACAAAGTGGCCAGACCTAACTCCGGGTCTCTAGGGCGGCTGGCTCTCCTCTGCATTAAGAGGTAACAGGTGCTTTCCCTAGTACTATGTACCCAAGGGACAACAAACTTTCCCATTCACTTTTCCAGCTCCATCCCATTTATTTCTAGGAGCTCTACTCCTAATTCCTCGTAGGGTTCATGCTCATGTTTCTCAGGCCAAGCCATACTAGGTCTCATCATTTCAGGTTGATATGCATATAATACGTGTTCCAACATTCAACTTCCTTTTTCATTCCAATTTGTATACAAATAGCTCGTATTTAATTTCAAACAACAGAATTTACATGAACCAGTTACTAGTAATGGTACTCTACATTCCACAGACAGCTGTTATCCAATTCCAGACAATTATTATTATTTTATCCACTTATCCAAGACTGCAATGTATATATATATCCAGCTAGTTTTCCAGTCCTAGGATTCATGCCATACCCTAGGATCCATCATTCAATCTAGTTTTCCAGTCCTACGATTCATGCAATACCCTAGGATCTATCATTCAATCTAAGTTATCAGTCCTAGGGTTCATGCAATGCCCTAGACTCTATTAATTGTTGCATAATTATACAAATTTTTGTTAACAAAATTAAAGGGCCACTCTACCCGCGAAACCGGGAGTACTAGGGGCGTGGTCGGCAATCCCGCGCGCCTCTGCAACCCCCAAAACCGCAACGGAAGGGGATCCTAACACAAGGATCAATCACAATGAGTTTCTCAGAATAGTATACAATTACTGTAAACAGGTAGAGGAAATAAATCTGGAAAGAACGAAACTTGAAACGCGAAAAACGGACTCCGAACGGACCCTAAACGGGTCAAAAACGATGAGTCTGCCCAAAATTAGACGTCTGGAACTTCTTCCAGACATCTTAAAAGGTCGATCATGACATACCTCGGTCTACGCAGTCCTTCAGACGTCCAGAAGCCCGCTGGATCGTCTGGTCCTAGTTCCCAGACGTCCGATTGTCACCCCGGACGTTTGGAGGTCCTCTCCGTCGTCTGGTACTGTGCCCAGACGTCTGATCCGTGTGGGATGGCGAGCCCTCGTGCCCTCCCGAACATAACCTGCACACACACAAACCCGCTCTCATCACGAAGAGGCGTAGAAGAACGCGGCGGATGGCTGCATGGCCGTACACACGTAAAAAGTAGGAAAAAATTGTACCTGTCAGACATCTGGACCTTCCTCCAGACGTCTTTGGCGTCGTCTAGACGTAAGTCCAGACGTCTGATTCTGGGAAATTTTCCCAAAATCATGACCCTTTTCTCTCTCCACCCGCAACGCACGGCCGCGCCGCGCCGCGTCCGCTTGCTGCCCGAGCTGGAGCAGCTCCTCTGCGCCACCCCACGCTCGTTGCTCTCCCACCGGCCGGCTCTAGCTGCCCCGGCAAGCTCGCACCTTCGCGGTCGAGCTTTCTTCTTCCTCTCGCAACACTCCTTCCTGCACGCTCGCAGCAGCCGCTGCTACCGCACTCGCTCACTCGCTC
This sequence comes from Thalassia testudinum, assembly GCA_037157565.1. Lineage (NCBI taxonomy): Eukaryota > Viridiplantae > Streptophyta > Magnoliopsida > Alismatales > Hydrocharitaceae > Thalassia > Thalassia testudinum. Next base: position 60,786,525 of record JAZHRO010000035.1, on the reverse strand, counting down.
GCGCTCTCACTGGCAGGGAGAAGGAGAAGAAGAAGGCAGTGGAGTGAGGATGAGGGAGTGGGTGGTGGTATTTGAAGGTAGCACGGGGAGAGAGAGAAAGAAGCGACGTCGTCTGCAGGAAGGGAGAGAAAAGCGAAGAACGAAGGCGGCGGGTTCAGTTTGCATGCACAGGCGTGCAGACGCGAAGCCGTACGTCGAAAAAATTTAATACCAGACGTCTGAGAAGGGTTCCAGACGTCTGGGCCACTTCCTAGACGTCTTAAACTACGTCTGATGCCCATGTTTGTAACACACTCTCTCCTAAATCACCATCATCATCTTCTTGTCCTTTTCTGGGTGCCCCTTGGGTTTGCAATAAATCGAGTGGCACCTCTGCAAACGGAGTGGCATAATCGAAATGGGATGAGCTACCAATATCTCCTATTGGCAGTGTAGGTCTATCCATGCACCTAAAGTTCAACTGTAACGGTGGTGTAGTAACCACGTGTGCAACTGCCTAAGCCAATCCCTCTCCTAAATCATCATCATAATCTCCTTGACTTTTTTTGGATGACCCTGGGGTTTGCAATAGGTTGAGTGGCATCTCTGAAAATGGAGTAACATAATCGGAATGGGATGAGCTACCAATGTCTCCTAATGGTAGTGTAGGTGATGCTTGGATTGGATCATCTGGTGGTGGTCCCTGAATTTGTTGTGGTGATGCTTGAGCCTGATCTAATGTGTCATTAGCCTGATCATGTGGTGGTGCTCCCTGATCAATGCTTGATGGTGCCTAATCCTGATCATCTGTTGGTGCCTAAGCCTGATCATCGACTGGTGGTGGTGGTGGTGCACCCTTATCCTAATCATTTTCTAGTGCCTGAGCCTAATCATTTGTTGGTGCTTGAGGCCAATCTTCTACTAGTGGTGGTGGTGGTGTACCTTGATCCTAATCTGCTAGTGCCTGAGCTTGTCATCTACTACTATTGGTGGTGGTGGTCCTCAAACTCGTCTACATCTACCTTATCACCAAATAGTTTTCTCACCACCATTTGGATCCTTTGGCTCTCCAGTAAATTGCACAGCAATAGAGTGTTGTATCATAGCTCTTGTAGTTTTTGCAACTTGTTCGATGTTTGGTCTATCAATTGCTAACTCGATGATACGTGTCCACTAAGAGATCTACATTTTCTAAACCCAATGTTATTAAATGGTAGTTGCATCGTAAAGAAATAAATAGTACATAGATCATGTATGGCATTGTAAAGAAATAAATAGTGGTTACATCGTAAGCTAAACTGCTCCATGTCTACTAACATATCTCTGAGTGATCCTATTAAACCATGCAAGGTAATCATCAGCGACTGCGACTTCACCAATTGGCTCTATGTGGACAATGTGATGACGACATGCATCCCACCTCTGGATATGCACTCTACAGTAATCTCTCCAGTCAGCATCCATCTTCCCCCTAAGATAGAGTTCATAGAGGTGATCATTTGTATCACATTCTCGAGGTATGCTTTCTGTTACGAACGCGCAACTTCAGACGTCTTTTAAGATGTCTAGGAGGTGGCCCAGACGTCGGACGAGACGTCTGGAACCCCTTCCAGACGTCTGGGATTTGGTTTCGGCGGCATGCGCGGTTGCGTCTGCGCGCCTGCGCACGCAGACTTGCGGTCGCTTTTTCCCTCTCTCCTGCGGGCGCAGGCTGCCCTCTGTCTCGCATTCTCTCTCTCTCCCCGCACGGTTTTAAAAAGCCTCGCCCTCTCCCTCACTCTCATCGCCTCCGCCCCTTCCTCTTCTCCTTCCAGCCAGTGCGAGAGTGAGCGAGCGGCGGCGGTGGCTGCCGCGGCGAGTGCGGGAGGAGGTGCTGTGCGAGAAGAGGAGGCTCTCGGCCGTGAGGGCGAGCTTGCTGGGGCTGCTAGAGCCGGCCGGCGGGGGAGCAGCAAACGTGGGGTGACGCGAGAGGCCTGCTACAGCTCGAGCAGCAGGCGGACGAGGCGCGGCGTGGCCGTGCGTCGCGGGCGGAGGGCGAGTCGCGCTCTGATTCTGGAAGTTTTTCCAGAATCAGACGTCTGGGTTTCCAACCAGACGACGGGGAAGACGTCTGGAGGACTGTCCAAACGTCTGAAAGGTAAGTTATTTTCGTACCTTCTTCCTTTCCTTCGACCGTCCGTACTGAGCACGAGGAATGGGTACGCGCAGGTTCTGAGATTCGCATCCAACGCGAATCAGACGTCTGACAGTGGTGCCAGATGACTGGAGGGACTTCCAGACGTCCGGGGTGACCATCGGACGTCTGGGAACTAGGCCAGACGCCCCCGTAGGCTTCTGGACATCTGAGAGACCACGCAGGACAAGGTACCATCTGATCCCATTTTTTAAGACGTCTGATTTTGCACAGTTTCGTCGTTTTTGACCCGTTTAGGGCCCGTTCGGAGTCCGTTTTCCGCGTTTCGAGTTGCGTGCTTTTCGGAATTAAATCCTCTACCCGTCTACAGTAGTTGTATACTATTTTGAGAAACTCCTTGTGTTTGATCCTTGTGATAGGACCCCGTTCCGTTGCAGTCTCGAGGGTTGCGGAGGTACGCGGGATTCTCGACCACACCCCCAGTACGCCTGTTGTAACCGGTAGAGTGGCTTTTAAGTTTATTAGTATAATCCGTTAAATTATGGAACCATAAATAGAACCTAGGACATTGCATGAATCCTAGGAATGAGAAACTAGAATGAATGGTAGATCCTAGGGTGTTGCATGAATCCTAGGGCTGGAAAACTAGATTGTATGATAGATCCTAGGGTATGGCATGAATCCTAGGATGGGAAGAACTAGTGGAATATATGAATACTGCAGTCTTGGAAAATGTGGAAAGGAAATAATAGCTACCTTGGTTAACAGCTGCCTGTTATGAATAAATGAGCATGTCTGAGAATATGGGATGTATGAACGTGAAACTGGAAAGGTGAAACCTAAATGTGCTGAGTCAAAAGAGCTGGAACCCTATGGGGAATTAGGAGTAGAACTCCTGGAAGGTGAATGGAATAGAATTGGGGAAGTGAGCTGGCCCTTGAGTACGGAGTACCAAGGAGAGCGACTGTCCCCTTGTTTAGTGCAGAGCGGAGCCAGCCGCCCCAGGGACCCGGGGTTAGGTCTGGCCACTTTGTACCGACTTGCTGGCCCTCGTGTACGCAGTACCGAGGAGAGCTACTAGTGTGGGGCGAGTACTAGCTACCCCACGGGTCCCGGGGTTCTGCTAGCTCACCTACACCGACTTGTTAGGCCCACTGGGCAAACCAGGGTAGTCAGACGAGGGTGCGCGGACTGTGGAGGGGCAAGGCCCCTGTTTGGTTACTGTGGAGGGGTTCGACCCCTGTTACTGAGAGGGCTCTGCCCTGTGCTGGTTCCGTGCTGTGCTTTGGGCGCACCCGTTAACGGAAACGACTGACCGCGTGCCAGTGCGGGTTAGCTACCTGTGCGTTTATCGCGCGAGCCGTAGTCACCGTTACGCCTGTCCGTGACCTTGGGGTGGTTGACTGAGAGTAGGATCACCACGGGGGACTCTCCCGGCCAGGAGAGCACCACGTGCTACTTCTACTTTTTGGAAAAGACTGCAATCAAGATCGTTCCCACGAGGAACATTCGAGATCAAGTGAAGGATCTGAGAAATAGATAAATTTTGAAACAATAAAAAGACGTAAATAAAGGAAGAAAGAAAATTAAAACAGCTACTGTACACTTTACTGTTTCTTTAGTTTAGCTGCCACTCTACTCAGTGTTTTACTGACGTGTTACACTCGTTACCTTTCAGGACTAGGTGTTGAGCAGCCAGGGTCAGCGGCTGCAGAGGACGCTGGGCCGAGTAGGGTCCAGTAGAGTTACCACTGTTCTCTTGTACCTCTTTTTGGTTCCACTGTAGTGAGTAGTTCTTGTTACCGCTGTACTTTTCTTTACCTGCAGTTCATATTATGTTATGAATGTTGTTCTACTATTTTGGTGGTATATACTATAGTGGTTTCTTTCCTTACTGCTGTATTTTCTTACTGTTAGTTATATTCATGCTGAATGTGGTTTATTTTACTGCTCTTTTGGTTACTTCCTCGTTGGACGACCAGGTCTTGGGATTAGTCGAGTCGATCTGGTTCTCATGTCTCGTAGGAACTCGAAAATCGGGTCGTTACAAGATGGTATCAGAGTAAGGTCGTCCCGAGAAGTGAATCAACTGACTGGAAAATAACCAATTCACATGTCTATAACTAGAGTAGCCACCACAACATATCTTTTGACATGAGCTCTTAGACGTTTCCGTTAGGTATCGTTTCGTAGTGACGTGTTCCGTTTTGTTTCACGTCTTCTTACAGGAGATGCCTCGTCGCGGGACTGGTGAGGCGGGCCGCCGGCGCAGCCGAGGACGAGGTCGGCGATGTGGGCGTGCCATTGCCGACGCCTCAGTAGACCAGCCACTACTCCCGGGCGTCCAGGCCCGGGACCTCACCCAGCTGATACGGGATATTGTGCGAGAGGAGCTCCACCTACCGCCCTGAGCGCCTCCCCCTGGGGCTGCGGAGGGGGAGTCCTCTGTGGGACTACCCGACGGATGCGGCGCTGGACGCGGGGGAGGGGATGGGCCACCGCAGCCCCCACCTTCCTCCGACACTTCTGTGCATGAGGCACCTTTGCCTGGAGGTGCACCAGCATCCCCACTGCAGCGCCACTCCGAGCTCTTTGGGCAGTTCCGGAAGCTGAATCCCCCCTCCTTCAAGGGGGATGAGGACCCGACCGAGGCAGAGGACTGGCTCGAGCAGCTGGAGAAGATTTTCGACACCCTTCGCCCCCCGGTGGAGTGCCGTGTGGCCTTTGCCACGTACCAGCTGGAGAGTGCGACACACAGGTGGTGGAGGGCGGTCCGGGGACAGGAGAGGGACGAGCCGACCTAGGATCGGTTCATCGCCCTCTTCTGTGAGCAGTACTTTCCCCAGACGTGGCAGGACCAGAGGAGGCAGGAGTTCCACACTCTCTGCCAAGGGACGATGACCGTGAGCGAGTACTGAACGCGTTTCCTGGAGCTGTCCCACTTTGCAGCGACAGCGGTAGCCACTGAGGAGAAGCGCCTTTGGAGGTTCACCGAGGGGCTCCGACCTGCGATTCGGGGGTATGTCAAACCCCTGAAGCTGCCTACGTTTTCGAGGGTGGTGGAGGCAGCCATGACTTACGAGGAGACCAACCCGTCCGCGCAAGACACTGACGGCGGGCAGAAGAGGCCCCTTCAGCCAGACTTTTCACAGGGTCGGTGAGAGAGGAGACACGTGGAGTCCGCAGGAGAGCCGTCACGTTTTACAGGGCCATCAGTGGCCTTTGGGGGCCCTCGACAGGGGCCAGTCGCCAGCACCGGACCCCTGCCCAGCCGACAGCAGGGACCCACTGAGGGCGGGAGTCGGGTTCCCCTCTGTTACCAGTGTGGCCAGCTGGGCCACATCAGGAGGGACTGCCCGTCTAGGGCAGGAGGTAAGCAGATACTTCCCGCGCAGAGCACTGGAGGGCGCCTAGGAGGCCGTGGTTACCAGGCGCGAGGAGGAGGACAACAGTCACGAGGAGGGTACCGGCCAGTACCTGCCCGTCCGACGCAGAGTGTGGCTGCTTCGTCCGCACCTAGAGCTGAGGGGCGTATCAACGCCCTGACACACAGGGATGCCAGAGCTTCGGGCTCGGTAGCGGCAGGTATGGTTTCAGTTTCCGGCAGACTCGTTTACACACTTTTCGATTCGGCGCTACACACTCATTTGTCGCAGCTAGTTTCGCAGTTAGTTTGGGCCAGGATTATATGCTGTTAGAAAATCCGTTAGTAATTAGAGGTCCGAGTGGTCATCTGTTTGTAGCTGAAGAGGTGTACACGGATTGCAAGGTCAGTGTCGGGGGACATAGCTTGCCAGCTGACCTGATTATGATACAGATGGAGGACTTTGGAGTGATTCTGGGGATGGACTGGCTGTCCGCTTACCACGCCTTGGTAGACTGTTTTGAGAGGAAGATTGTCTTCTCCATGCCAGAGTTGCTTCTTTCGAGTTTCACGGACAGCCAGTGGACGGAGGCTTCAGGTGCATTTCGGCACTTCGGGCGGTGAGACTTTTGAGCCAGGGGTGTGAGGGCTTCCAAGCTTGTGTGGTGGCAGAGCCCAGCCCTGTGGCAGACTTCCAAAGCATCCCGGTGGTCAGAGAGTACCCCGACATGTTTCCAGACGAGTTACCAGGACTACCACCCGAGCGCGAGATCGAGTTTGAGATCTCGCTAATACCAGGGACCAGCCCCATCTCCACCGCGCCATACAGGATGGCACCGCTTGAGCTACGAGAGCTTAAGTCTCAGTTGCAGGACCTTTTGGAGAAGGGTTTCGTGAGGCCCAGTGCGTCTCCCTGGGGAGCCCCAATACTGTTTGTGAAAAAGAAGAATGGTACCCTACGCCTTTGTGTGGACTACCGACAGCTGAATAGGGTCACCATCAAGAACAGATATCCGCTGCCGAGGATCGACGACTTGTTTGACCAATTGTGGGGTGCCACGGTGTTCTCCAAGATCGACTTGAGGTCAGGATACCACCAGTTGAGGATCAGAGAGACCGACGTCTCCAAGACAGCTTTCCGCACCCGGTACGGACACTATGAGTTTTTGGTCATGCCGTTTGGGCTGACCAATGCCCCCGCTGCTTTTATGGATCTGATGAACCGGGTGTTTAGACCGTACTTGGACCAGTTCGTGGTGGTTTTCATAGATGATGTACTCATCCATTCTAGAGATCAGATGCAGCACGGACAGCACTTGCAGATGGTTCTGGACACTCTGAGACGACGTAGGCTGTACGCCAAATACAGCAAGTGCGAGTTCTGGTTGAGGGAGGTGACCTTCTTAGGTCATGTGATCTCTGGAGACGGCTTGGCGGTGGACCCAGCCAAGGTCGAGGCAGTACTCAGGTGGGAGAGACCGCGTTCAGTCACTGAGATTCGCAGTTTCCTGGGACTGGCAGGCTACTACAGACGATTTATCAGAGGGTTTTCACAGATCGCGCGTCCTATGACATAGTTGTCCCGGAAGGACGTGCCCTTCGCTTGGACAGACGCCTGTAAGGCGTGTTTTCTGGAGCTGAAGGAGAGGTTGACCTCGGCTCCCGTGCTCACCATCCCTGACAGTAGTGGCGGGTTCGTTGTGTACACGGACGCCTCCTTGCAGGGGTTAGGAGGTGTGCTCATGCAGAAGGGTCATGTTGTCGCTTACGCTTCGCGGCAACTGAAGCCCCATGAGCATACCTACCCTACCCACGACCTAGAGTTGGCAGCTGTTGTCTTCGCGCTGAAGACTTGGAGGCACTACTTGTACGGTGAGACCTTCGAAATTTTCACAGATCACAAGAGCCTCAGATACCTTTTTGATCAGAAGGAGCTCAACATGAGACAGAGACGTTGGTTGGAGCTCCTGAAGGACTACGACTACAACATCTCCTACCACCCGGGAAAGGCTAATGTGGTGGTTAATGCCTTGAGCAGTAAGGTGCCCGCACACTTGGCCAGTTTACAGTTACAGAGTTGGAGCCTTTTAGAGGAGGTGGGCAGTTGGCGACCCCTGGAGTTACGAGGGCACTGTGGGGCAGTGACGGTGACACGACAAACTAGGCCAGAGCTGATAGACCGCATCATCACAGGACAGATGGCCGATCCGTACTTGCAGTCCTTGCACGATAGAGTACTGTCAGGAGACCCAGGGGACCTCTCTTTCGCAGACCAGGTGCTGCGCCTGAGGGGCCGGTTGTGCGTTCCCAGAGACGAGGAGCTGTTGAGAGAGCTCCTGACTGAGGCACACGGTCCCAGATTCACCATACATCCCGGAAACACGAAGATGTACCACGACTTGAGACACGAGTTTTGGTGGAGGGGGATGAAGCGGGATGTGGGTGAATTCATGCAGCAGTGCTTAGTGTGCCAGCAGGTGAAAGCCGAGCATCAGAGGCCTGCAGGGCCGCTACAGCCGCTTCCAGTGCCAGAGTGGAAGTGGGAGAGCATCACCATGGACTTGGTGGTGGGCTTACCTGTTACCCAGCGAGGACACGAAGCTGTCTGGGTAATTGTGGATAGACTGACGAAGACGGCACGATTCCTGCCGATCCGAGTCACTTTGGGACCAGCACAGTTGGCAGAGAGGTATATCCGCGACGTGGTACGACTACACGAAGTTCCGCGGGAGATCGTATCCGACCGGGATACCCGCTTTACGTCCCAATTTTGGGCTGAGTTTCAGCAGGCCCTGGAGACGCGGTTGAGGTTTAGTACAACTTACCACCCCCAGACAGACAGACAGTCCGAGCGCACGATACAGACACTTGAGGACCTTTTGCGTGCCTGTGTACTAGACTGGAGGGGCTCTTGGGAGGAGCACCTTCCCCTGGCGGAGTTTGCATACAACAACAATTATCACTCGAGCATCGGCATGGCTCCCTACGAGGCTCTGTACGGACGGAGGTGTACGGCACCCTTGAGTTGGGTTGAGGTGGGGACCAAGTGGGAGGTTGGCCCCAGGTTGATCCGGTAGAGTCAGGAGGTAGTCGAGCAGATCCATAGGCGACTCCGCACTGTCAGGAGCAGACAGAAGAGCTACGCGGATCGAAGACGCAGAGAGGTGCAGTTTGAGGTTGGGGACCACGTCTTTCTCCGTGTTTCGCCTATGAAGGGCCTGCAACGGCTTGGGGTGAGAGGGAAGCTCGCGCCGAGGTTTGTGGGGCCCTTTGAGGTCCTGGAGCAGGTTGGACCCGTTGCTTACAGGCTTGCCCTCCCTCCCTAGCTTTCTAGTGTGCACGATGTGTTCCACGTGTCCAACCTCCGGAAGTACGTAGCCGATCCTAGTCACGTACTGAGTCACGAGAGCGTCGAGGTGGGCGACGACCTGACCTACCCCGAGCGGCCAGTGCAGATTCTAAACCGAGCCGTCCGCAGTTTGAGACGAAAGCAAGTACCCCTGGTAAAGGTTTTGTGGAGGAGCCAGTGGTACGAGGAGGCTACCTGGGAGCCTGAGGCGGCAATGCGGAAGCGGTACCCGGAGCTCTTCGCGGGTACGTCTTTTCGGACTAGCTTCGGTCCTCTTTGAGTATGTTGTGGTTACTATGACGTTTTTCCCGCACCCTAGTTAGCGCAAGTTTCGGGGATGAAACTTCCTTTGAGTTTGTTATATTGTTACGAACGCGCGGCTTCAGACGTCTTTTAAGGCATCTGGGAGGTGGCCCAGACGTCGGACCAGACGTCTGGAACCCTTTCCAGACGTCTGGGATTCGGTTTCGGCGGCACGCGCGGTTGCGTCTGCACGCCTACGCGCGTAGACCTGCGGTCGCTTTTTCCCTCTCTCCTGCGGGCGCAGGCTGCCCTCTGTCTCGCTCTCTCTCTCTCCCCGCACGGCTTTAAAAAGCCTCACCCTCTCCCTCACTCTCATTGCCTCCGCCCCTTCCTCTTCTCCTTCTAGCCAGTGCGAGAGTGAGCGAGCGGCGGCGGTGGCAGCCGCGGCGAGTGCGGGAGGAGGTGCTGCGCGAGAAGAGGAGGCGCTCGGCCGTGAGGGCGAGCTTGCCGAGGCTGCTAGAGACGGCCGGCGGGGGAGCAACAGACGCGGGGTGACGCGGGAGGCCTGTTGCAGCTCGAGCAGCAGGCTGACGAGGCGCGGCGCGGCCGTACGTCGCGGGCAGAGGGCGAGTCGCGCTCTGATTCTGGAAGTTTTTCCAGAATCAGACGTCTGGGTTTCCAACCAGACGACGGGGAAGACGTCTGGAGGACTGTCCAGACGTCTGAAAGGTAAGTTATTTTTGTACCTTCTTCCTTTCCTTCGACCGTCCGTACTGAGCACGAGGAATGGGTACGCGCAGGTTCTGAGATTCGCATCCAACGCGAATCAGACCTCTGGCTGTGGTGCCAGACGACTGGAGGGACTTCCAGACGTCCGGGGTGACCATCGGACGTCTAGGAACTAGGCCAGACACCCCCGTAGGCTTCTGGACGTCGGAGAGACCACGCAGGACAAGGTACCATTTGATCCCATTTTTTAAGACGTTTGGAAGAAGTTCCAGACGTCTGATTTTGCACAGTTTCGTCGTTTTCGACCCATTTAGGACCCATTCGGAGTCCGTTTTTTGCGTTTCGAGTTGCGTGCTTTTCGGAATTAAATCCTCTACCCGTCTACAGTAGTTGTATACTATTTTGAGAAACTCCTTGTGTTTGATCCTTGTGATAGGACCCCGTTCCGTTGCAGTCTCGGGGGTTGCGGAGGTACGCGGGATTCTCGACCACACCCCCAGTACGCCTGTTGTAACCGGTAGAGTGGCTTTTAAGTTTATTAGTATAATCCGTTAAATTATGGAACCATAAATAGAACCTAGGACATTGCATGAATCCTAGGAATGAGAAACTAGAATGAATGGTAGATCCTAGGGTGTTGCATGAATCCTAGGGCTGGAAAACTAGATTGTATGATAGATCCTAGGGTATGGCATGAATCCTAGGATGGGAAGAACTAGTGGAATATATGAATACTGCAGTCTTGGAAAATGTGGAAAGGAAATAATAGCTACCTTGGTTAACAGCTGCCTGTTATGAATAAATGAGCATGTCTGAGAATATGGGATGTATGAACGTGAAACTGGAAAGGTGAAACCTGAATATGCTGAGTTAAAAGAGCTGGAACCCTACGGGGAATTAGGAGTAGAACTCCTGGAAGGTGAATGGAATAGAATTGGGGAAGTGAGCTGGCCCTTGAGTACGGAGTACCAAGGAGAGCGACTGTCCCCTTGTTTAGTGCAGAGTGGAGCCAGCTGCCCCAGGGACCTGGGGTTAGGTCTGGCCACTTTGTACCGACTTGCTGGCCCTCGTGTACGCAGTACCAAGGAGAGCTACTAGTGTAGGGCGAGTACTAGCTACCCCACGGGCCCCGAGGTTCTGCTAGCTCACCTACACCGACTTGTTAAGCCCACTGGGCAAACCAGGGTAGTCAGGCGAGGGTGCGCGGACTGTGGAGGGGCAAGGCCCCTGTTTGGTTACTGTGGAGGGGTTAGACCCCTGTTACTGAGAGGGCTCTGCCCTGTGCTGGTTCCGTGCTGTGCTTTGGGCGCACCCGTTAACGGAAACGACTGACCGCGTGCCAGTGCGGGTTAGCTACCTGTGCGTTTATCGCGTGAGCCGTAGTCACCGTTACGCCTGTCCGTGACCTTGGGGTGGTTGACTGAGAGTAGGATCACCACGGGGGACTCTTCCGGCCAGGAGAGCACCACGTGCTACTTCTACTTTTTGGAAAAGACTGCAATCAAGATCGTTCCCACGAGGAACATTCGAGATCAAGTGAAGGATCTGAGAAATAGATAAATTTTGAAACAATAAAAAGACGTAAATAAAGGAAGAAAGAAAATTAAAACAGCTACTGTACACTTTACTGTTTCTTTAGTTTAGCTGCCACTCTACTCAGCGTTTTACTGACGTGTTACACTCGTTACCTTTCAGGACCAGGTGTTGAGCAGCCAGGGTCAGCGGCTGCAGAGGACGCTGGGCCGAGTAGGGTCCAGTAGAGTTACCATTATTCTCTTGTACCTCTTTTTGGTTCCACTGTAGTGCGTAGTTCTTGTTACCGCTGTACTTTTCTTTACCTGCAGTTCATATTATGTTATGAATGTTGTTCTACTGTTGTGGTGGTATATACTGTAGTGGTTTCTTTCCTTACTACTGTATTTTCTTACTGTTAGTTATATTCATGCTGAATGTGGTTTATTTTACTGCTCTTTTGGTTACTTCCTCGTTGGACGACCAGGTCTTGGGATTAGTCAAGTCGGTCCGGTTCTCGTGTCTCGTAGAGACACGGGAATCTGGTCGTTACACTTTTTCATCCTCCAAACTGATGCACCACTTGATTTGGACAATGATGCTCGACTATATGGAAAACGATCAGTGGCACTCGAGCTCTCCATATCTCTCTCCCCGCTAGGTAAATATTCAAGTAATGTTTACATAACGTCCTCCGTGTAAGGCATCCATCTCACTTGTATAAAAATTGTCAAAAGTTATGTTAAATTTTCAAGTGAATCATTACAAAGAACAATGAACACCACACGTACCTGATCAAGTGTCTATAAGTCAAAGGCATCTCTGTATACATGTGTCGACACCCTTCTAACATCGAATGTTGCCCTCTAACGACATCCGAGTGGTCATCCATGCCACAAGGGACGATGGTGAACAACTAGAGCTATGTGGGGAAACTACTCCCAAGCCCAAATATGTTGGACAATTAGTGGACCTCAAATCTCATTTGTCCCTGCAGCTGAAACCAAGCAAAGCTACCTATACAAGTAGCCCAAAACTGCTGCCCCAACTGTATTGCCTTGTAGCATCTAAATGCTCTAGGAGTGGTAAAAACATCAAAGAGAGCTATGATCCTAACTTATTTGGAAATAGTATACCACCAATGAGCTATAACATGTATGCATGTGTATACTATTGTACTATCTCATTGCCTGCCTCAAGTGGCAACTCTTGGAAGTTTTCGGCAAGCCATGTCATAAGAACTCTCGAACCTGTAATCTGCTTCCCTTCCGATGTTCATCCAAGCAAGTATGCACACAGTGCTGTGCATGCAAATCACCCACAGAAGTAGGCAAAATGCTGGTAAATGGTGTGCCACTAAGGGTTTATATTGCCCAATTTCTACTCCTATGCATCGTTCGCATTATTGCTACAACTCTTCTCGCTTCTTGTCTCTCATCATTCCCTCTCTTCTATAATTTCTCTATTCCTACTGCTGCTATTTTGGTGTCACCCCTCTTTGTCTCTAGCTAGCAGCTCTTGTCGCATCTCCCAACCATGGCCACCTACTTCTCCTCTCATCTTCTCAATCAAGATGATCTACATTAATTTTTATAAGTTTGTTATTTTTATATTTTTTATATGTGAACTTAATGCTAGATTACTTAGATCTCAGTATAATCATGTTTGATCCAAGTGTAAATTATCATAGATTATGTAGATCTATCATATAAATATAGAGTATGCTAGATCTAAGTATAGATAATGTTAGATTATGTAGATCTATCTCGTAAGCGTAGAGTATGTTAGATCTAAGTGTATATCATGTTAGAATATATTAGATCTAAGTATATATTATGACATTATGTTAGATTTTCTTTTGAAAAGAAATGATGTTAGATTATATGAGATCTAGGAAGATATATGATATTTTTATAATTTTTTATGTAATTAATGCCTAACTAATGTTAGTCTTGAGGGTAATTTGGGTTAGATTGCATTTAATTTGTTAGATTAGGCATTTTAGGTCATTTTGTAAATAATGCATACTTTTGGGCTTTTGCATAATTTTCTTATAATTGTATCTGGTACCTGTTGGTGCTAGAGCACCACGATCATTTGTTTTGATGATAACAAAACACGTGTTATTTAACATTTGCAATTTGAGTCCTAGATTTCAGGTCAATTGCAAATGTAGACGTGTTTAGACGGAGTTCGAGCTCGCATCCAGGACGGATTGGAGGAGCTTGACAGAAAACAGAGGAGGTTCGCGTGGAGCGACAGATTGAAGATAGAAGACAAGAAGAATAGGATAGATTCTTTTTAATCCTTTCTTATATCTCTTGTCTTTATTTTCTTGCTCTTTTTATTTTCCTTAGAATATTATGTTAAAGAGCCTCAAAGTACCTAACAGTAGTCCTAGGAACACCGGCACAACCCTAGGATACTTAGGTTTTCTGTAGAATACTTAGAAAACCAATATAGGGTTCAAACAACACTTCCAGATGTCTAATTCCCAAATCAGACGTCTGATAAAGTATTTTAAGACGTCTGACTGTTGTTTCAGACGTCTAATATCTGTTAGGCTGGACATAGTAGTTCTGTCTGATGAAATCAGACGTCCAGACCTAATACCAGACATCTTAGGAGACGTCTGATGGACTTGCCAGACGTCCAGATAGTGGACCGTTGGCTAGCTTACCAGGCACTCAAGGATATGACCGTTAGAGCCTTATCAGACGTCCATAGGACTGTCCAGACGTCTGATAATTGACCGTTTTGCCTCGGCTGACCCAAAATCTCTTCTCAGAGATTTTCTAACTGTAGGAAAAGTTGGTTTCCAGACGTCCGGGCATAGTGCCAGACGTCCTGTATGTCGTCTGATCAACTTGAACAAAAACCCTGTTTAGATCTGATTCAAGTAAGGAGGAAACCCGCATAGAATCAGACGTCTGACCTTGAAATCAGACGTCTTAAAGTGGCCTTCCAGACGTCTGATGCCAGAATTAGACGTCTGATCACCCTGTCAAATGTAATCATTGTCCTGATTTCGGCCTGATTCTCTTGGGCTTTGCACCCAACGGCTATAGAACCCTTCCTAAGCCTTCCTAAGGCCTCTATAAATAGAGGGGAACCTTTGCAACACATATACACACTTAGAGACACAAGATACACACTAAGAGAAACAAGAGACACACCTAAGCAACTTAGTTCCACTCTTTTGTGTCCAAGAGAAGCCCTTGCTCTCCAAGCTCTAGTTCCTTTCTCTAGAGAGCATCAAGCTTCGCGCACCCGCTCTCCCGCCGTTGTTTATGAGAGCGAAGTTGTGCCGTCGTGTGGCACACGCACCGCGTCACCAACTCGACGCACTCCTTGCAAAGGGGAGTTTCCTCATTCCTATAGAAGCTAGGTTCATAATTTCTTTGTTGGCTCTATAGGACTTGTTGTTTATTTTATCTTTATTTTTTGGTTGGGTATTCGCTTTGCAAATTCCCGTCTCCTTCGTGGGACAAAATCCTTCTCGTGGAGAGAAGGGGTTGAGGAACGCTACCCTCGTACTTGTAGCGTGGTTGTACTGAGGTTGAATCACCCTCGTTTTAAAGTGATTTGGTTAGTGGATTTGATCAACTAGGTTGATCGGAAAATCCTAACTCGAGAGGGTTAGGTGGTGGTTTTCACCCGATTTGGGTTTCCACCTAAAAATCTTTGTGTACTTGTGCGATTGATACTTTGTGAGATTGTTTATTTTATTTCCGCATTTTATTACGCCACCCCCTCCTAGTAGGGAACTTTCAGTACCTTGATGTGTTTATTTTTATGTGTGTAGGTACAAAATTTCAGGTTGATCGAAGCATGGTTGATTGGATTTTTGGACTCGAGCTCATTTGAAGATTACTAGCCTAGTTAGTAAACCTATTTGGAAACTAATTAACCTAATACCCTAGCCTAGTTAGGAGACTAATTAATCTAGACCTACACTCTATCACCTAACCCAATTAGCTAGCCCTATTGGCCAACCATGAGCTTGGATTTTTAGACTACAATGGCTAGCCATTATAGATCATACCCCTTAGGAATTTCAAGCCCTAAAACCTAGAAATAAACCTTATCCTCTACACAAACCCTTGGCCGATGAAACCCCTCCCTTATCCTCTTCATCTGGACGGCCAACACATCCCAAATCCCAACCATTGATCCTATATCCTAAGGCCCATAGAATCCTTAACAAAACCTAGGAAAACTAGATCTTATCCTCTCCAACAAAATCCCTTAGCCACCCTCTCTAATCCTAAACCCTAAAACCTGCCTAGCCGCCACCTTGGACCCCTCAAGACCTACTTGGTGGCTGGCCAAAATACCTAGAAACAACCCCCATGGCTGGCCACCTATATGGACAAAATCCCAACACAAAACCCTCTAATCCTAACACTCCATCCTAGATATAAGGGACCATATCCTACCAATCCAAGCCACCCCTTAGGATTTAATCTAGACCATCCAATTTAGTGATCCTAGGTACTCTAGATCAACCAATAGGAAGCCTCCTTGTTTCCTATAAGTACACCTAGCTGCCACCCCCTGATTTATTACATCTACTACTTAGAAATTCCTACTTCCAAATAGCCTCTACCTACTAGCACTAGTCTTCTTCCATGCCATCTTTGGTGATGCTGGCGGGTGCGCCTTTGCATTTGCATCTACGTTGATGCACCGAACTTCACCTTCGAAGCCCTTGCATTTTCCTTTATCTAGTTCTAGTTGTATCAACTCTATTATAGTTGTAATTTCAGAAGCATTCTATACTAGTTTACTTATGCAAAACTCTTGATTATATTCAATAAAATTCTAGTAGTTATTTTTCAACTTATCTTCAAGTTGTATGCTTTCTAGTTCTAGTACTTAGTTGCATGTTCTAGATATCATTCTCCTTGATATTCAATCTGCTTAGTTCTAGATTTACTTCGAAAAAGCAATTTTAATATATTTGCCTTCCAGCGAACGACTTGGACTCCCATTTTTTATTTAAAAAATCTTACGAGTTTGATTCGATTTATAAATTTCAAAAGTTTCTGTGCACATTTACTACGACGAAAAGCGATTTCTCGCAATCATACCCATGAATAGAATAATATACATTACATGGCATTTCTATAGTAAATAATAGTATTGTATAATATAATGCACCAATTATATAATCATGATATTAAGTAAAAATATAAATAAAAACAAATTTTTAAAAGTTAAATTAAAAAAATCAGAAATTAACTTAGTGATGATGTTCCTACGAGATACTCCATGCATTTAATCTAAGTTCTTTAGTCTAACCTCGCATGCCCTTGACTATAAAAAAAAGCATGTGTTAAACAATTTGCATTTAAACAATTATTAATTACACAGTATCACTAATTAGTTAATACACAAGTAATTACTAAATTACTAATTACTTATGTAATAATTAGGAATGTATTAGTCATTGGACTCCTTGGCTTAAAGACAAATCATATGCTCATCTATTTTTATTTTGTAATTTGGCAAAAACATTATGTACAGAAAGGAATGGTCGCTACTGAGGATGGTTGTATTGCACTAAATTCAAAGGAAGCAAACAAATTAATGGCAGAGTGTAATTTCCGTGAGAATACTTAAGGAATGATCGAATAATAAGATTTAAGCACCATCTAATTGATAATCACAAGAATGTTGGAAAATGTGTAAATTGCCTGGATGATGTGCACAAATTAATTGTCAAGACATTATCCAAGCAAGAAAAAGAAGCAATAAAGAAAAGGTCCAAAGACGTAGTATGTAAGGCCTTATTTATTAGTTATGAATACTAGTGATAAAATATATTAATATCCAAGTGACAGGGAGGCCAATTTACAAAAGCAATAAAAAGACTCACTAAGAAGGGACGTAAATATAACAAGCATCTACAAGTGTCAGAAGAGCACAGAGAACTATGTTTATAAATGCCAACATAAGTGGTGCGGAACACCATGCCAAAAAAGAAAAGTTTAGGTTTGATGATTTATTCCAATTTGGTATACGCGTAGACGCGACCTATGGTATCTTATAGATAACCCTCTCCACATCCTAGATACATATCCAGCTCAAAAATATCACATATATATATATATATGCGTATCCCTACCACACTACTCAATTAGCTAATAGGTCTATCGCAAAGTTGTAGGAAGGTTAGCCTACTCCCTAATCCACCAACCACTCAGCCAAATCGTCTCATCCAATTATCCATATTCCAATATCAATTCCATTGTATCCAAGCATTCATTTATTATATGGATAACTGTCAATTTACAATTGTCATGTATAGCCATTCACAATATATTCAATTCACAATTTATTCTCTAAAGTAATAGAGAGAATTATCATGTTATCTCTTTTAATTCAATAATCATGCGACAATATAACATTTCTTTAATTCATCAAATTGGTTCATAAATTACATTCATAAATTATCAATTTAATTATCCAATATTACAAGTCAATATCAATTTTTGTAAACACACCATGAGTTATTAATTAATCAACTCGCTTCAATTGTATATTCCATTATTTTATTTCAACATATCATTCTAATATTTGTAGTACCCTTAAACGAAAAATCAGACATCATATATTCACAAACTCTAAGACTAAGCAAGAAGAAAGAATGCACATAAGCTTAATGTCTATAGTAAAGAGGGGGCACAATAATACTTCTCTTTAGAAAATGGGAGACTATTCTATCTAATTTCATGGGAGGATCACAATGACTTTGAACGATACACTTGTGGTTCCTCATCACCACTTTGGATACTTACTTATTCCGCATGTGCTCCAGAAACTAATTTAACGTCATGATACACAAGAAATATTTAAAAATTCTCATAGGGATTATATTAAAATTTTTACATAATAAACAATTTACAAAATTAAATTTAAAGTTTACCGTCACGTAATTCATGAAGAAATAATTTCAATCAATCCTAAAACGCAAGAAACAAACATCGTTTGACCCAAAACAAATCAAGACGCAAATGTGTGCAAAATCGAGATCCCGCACGTGACCGACCCTTGCTGTCCTCGAACTCTACGTCGCTGACGTTAGTGCTACCGGCCTCACGGAGCGCATGCACATGCGCCCCTGCTCATGTCCTCCCGCCACGCGATCTCTTTTTTCATTCTTTCATTTTTTTTCTTGATTGCAAGCGCGAGTTGCACCCTTACCCCCTCTGTGATCTCTTTTTCTCTCTCTCTCCTCTCCACACAATCCTCTCTCTCTCCTTTCTTTCTTTTCCTCGCGATCTCTCCCTCTCTCTCTCTCTCTCTCTCTCTCTCTCTCTTTCCTGTGTTATGCCCTCTCCCACGATCTCTCTCACTTTCCGTCTTTCTTTTCCCGCTTAATCTCCCTCTCTTTCTTCCTCTCCCTCTCCCTCTCTCTATCAGAAGGTGGTGCTGAAAAATAAGGGGTGGACAACCATAACCCCCTATTTTTAGTAATCTTTCACTGATTTTGGGTATATTTTTTAAGGGTTGATCCGATTTTACCAAAAACATAATATTTTCAATTTTCGAAGTATACAAACCCGATTTATGCCCAATGAGCGCCAAGGGATTCATCTTGATGTACTTAGTTCGTGCTTTGTCCAAAAATGATCTCGAAGAGTGGGTTCGGAACTTTACAGTTGTGTTGCCTTGATGAATGCTAACTGAAGCTTTGTTTCCTTAATATCATGATTTGTAGTGTTAGAGACATTTATCATCAGATTTCTAACCCTACTCTCTCTCTCATCCCCTACCCCCTTTCCTTCCACTTTTTATCCAAGCAAATGGCCTAAATAATCACATAACTCTCTGTGTACGACACTTGGACTCACCATCTAATTAGCGACAGCAAAGGTGTCGCTAAAGTTCTAGCTCAAGTGTTGCTGTAGCCTCTAGCTCATACTCACACACTTGCCCGGTCACAGTTGTACGCACGTTGTCGAAGGAGGACCGTTCGATTAGAGATGGACGGTCCTTATTGTGCGGATATCACGCCACTTGGGTGCATGTTGGACTGCGCATGGGGATGTGCGTCGACGCCTGCGTGAGCACCTCCGCTGGATCGGCAGTCATTTGTGTGTCCACGTATCCACACCTCGACCGCTCATGCATGATCAGGCAGTCGAAATCAAGCGCACCTCACCGCCGGTTGGAATAGAAGAGTAGGAGAGCTTGAACCGGCGCCAAAGCATTGAGAACGCCTCTGGAGACCATTGCGCCACCCATCAATAGGTGTCACAATTTTGAATTATCCGAGGCCAGTGGTCAAGCGATCCTAGCCGTTGGATTTTCATCCAACGATTAAGATCGCACGATGGAGGCTCTCCTGAAGATGGGCGGGTGATATGGCTTCACAAGAACCGTTGGATGGGCATCCAACGACCAAGATCTCTTGAGGAGGAATGCCTTTGAGGAGAAGCAGCCACTATTGGCCGGTGATGGGCGGTCTATATGGAGCCACGTGGCGCCATCTAGGCCGTCTAT
Organism: Thalassia testudinum; assembly: GCA_037157565.1. Taxonomy (NCBI): domain Eukaryota; kingdom Viridiplantae; phylum Streptophyta; class Magnoliopsida; order Alismatales; family Hydrocharitaceae; genus Thalassia; species Thalassia testudinum. Next base: position 60,766,704 of record JAZHRO010000035.1, on the reverse strand, counting down.
CTTCTTTCTGTTGCATAGGGTGCCACGGTGCTCGGATCGAGGTGATTTTCGCATTGCTAGACTGCAATCGTCGCTCCGAATCCATCCATATGGTTGGATTTTTCATCTGAAACCCGTATGGATGTCACATTGCCCTCCTGGATATTGACCTTCCTCGGACTTCATATGATGCTACGGGATTCTGATCTAGACAATTTCGGAGTCGTTAGACTCCAATCATTGTCTTGATCAGATCCGTATAATCGGATCGTCCACAGATCCGTATAATCGGATCGTCCATCCGAGGCTTTGAAATAAATCTCCTTCTCTCCTGACCAAAAAAGTGACGTAATTAACCTAAAATATATACAATTACTCTAAATGCATAATGATGCATATTATGCAATATTTATAACATGAAATGCAAATCTAAGCTTAGGAACATGCATGAATAGGCATTTTATCTTCAATAATTGTGTCTACATCATCCCCCCATGCCTATCATTTGCTAGCCCCTAGCAAAATCAACTACATGCTATGTATAAAATCAGAATTAGAATTCGATCGCTTAGTCCTATGTTGTTTATTAACAATAGAAATTATCAACTAAGGTCCTAAACTACAAAGACTCAACAGTACCCGGGTGTCTACCAGAATGCAGATCGCCCAAGTCCTCGCCTTATTTGAAAAGGGAATATACATTTTTTTTCTTCTTTTTTTTTCTTTTTCTTTTTTGGAATTTTGGAGTTTGAGAGTTTCGAGATAACTTTTTACGGCTACCCGACCCGTCCAAGACTCGAAAAGGACTCTAAGTGCTAAGCATCTAGTAAAAAGAGTGAAAAACTCATTAGGCGGCCGTTAAAAAGGACTTCGGATTTCTATGACCCTAGGTGACCTTGCCTAAAGGTTTATCTTTTCGAACGATAGCTTTCTCCCTATTTCTTTTATTTATGTGGTCAACACAAGGGCAAACCCAATGTATATCTTCTCGATTTATTCTACTTCTCCGCTTCTTTCCTAAGTGTTTTGGGAATTATTGTGCATTTTTATGAGCTAGGCTCTGGACAACCGGCCAATGAGTTGTTACCCACGGTAACTTGCCAGCCATGCTCATGCAGTGAAGTGCGGTTTTATTTGTTTATTTTTTTAATTTCTCCTTTTTCTTTTCTTTTTTTTAAGTAGGTGGCTTCCCTGATCTAAGATTTACCCTAAAGGCAGTACAAAGAAAATGGTCTTGTAGCTAGGCTCTGGACAACCAGTTGATGAACTGTTACCACTGAAAACTTACCAGCCATACTATCCTAAATGGTTCATTAGCTACCCAATTTTAGAAGAAACCACCGAAAAGTGAGTTAGTGCAAATAGTGTATAGATGTTAGACTTAAAATCCCCTCAAATCAGAGGGCGGGTTGATAAGTCATGTACTTATCATCCCAATTTATTCACCAAATTAAAGTAAAATTACTTGACAAGTGGTTGGGACCCGAATAGGTTGTGTTAATATAGTGAATTAATCGTTGAAATGAATATAGTGGTTAACCTAAATCGAGCCTAACCATCTTTTTACAAAATTTTTTAACCTGGCCTACTTGATTTTTATCTTGGTCACTTTTAGGCCGAGGGTCGAACTCAGGGAGGCGGGATTAGAGGTGAATAAGTTTCTATGCTTTTCCTACAATGAGTCTCTTCTGTTAGTTTATTATGTTTTTGGTATTTTTCTATTTAAGATTTTTTTTCTGCTAATTTTGTCCTTGAGGTACACCCTCAAAACCAGGTCCTTGGCTTAGAGCCAAATTATTCTTGGCTTTGAGCCAAATTAGGGTTCCAAAAATGGGTCTTACTATTCGCAAGACCGAGTACCTGCAAGACAAGGATTATCTTTTCTCTTTTACTATTTTTTTTATCTTTTTAATAGCAAGAAAATAGAGGTTGCTTGTAAAGAAATAAATATAGTATATATATATAGATATATGTTATAGGTATAGGGGTGGGGGCGGAGGTGGAAATGGTGTGTAGCACGATGTCGAGTTGATTAACGTCTAGGAAGACGCAACCAACAAGACGAAGTGTTGCATGAAGTGTAGGATGGATGGGTGGAAGTGTGTGTGCGGAGACGCTCTCTGTACGCGGGTATCGGGGAATATCAGCAACTGGTACCGATATTCCCGTGATATAACGCGTGGTAGGTGATATGAATGTAAGTATATATTTATATGTATATATATAGATAGGGTTATATATATGTATGTATGTATGTATTTATGTATATAGATATATTAGTATAAGTATCTATGTATATAGATATATATATATATATATATATATGTATTTATATCTATAGATATGTATGTATATATGTATATATGTATGTATATATATGTATATAAATATATATATATAAATATATATATATATAAGTATATATATAGGTGTGTACAAGTGAGTGTGTGTGTGTACACGTGAGTGTGTACAAGTGTGGTGTGTGTATGTGTGTGTTTGCGGGAGAGAGTGAGAGAGTGGCTGTTAGAGAGGGCGCTGGAGAGTTAAGTCGTCCGGAGCACGCAGCCGACGTCTGGACGCCAAGGCACAGGCGCATGCACGCGCAGGCGCAGGTGTGCAAGGGTGCGCGCACACGCTGGAGGCTGCAGGCGTGAGAGAGAGCGCAACGCAGCGCGCTGCGGGCTGGAGTGGACGCGGACGAAGACGCGGCCGCAGGCACGAGCAGGTGCTGGAGAGGAAGTGACTTCAGATGCGCTCACGGGCGCTGGAGCGGGCGCTGACGCGGGGACGGGATGGAGATGGTTGCGACGCGGAGAGAGAGCGTGTAGTGACCGGATAAGTGAGAAACTTTTCGGTCACCGCACTGTAGCTACAGTGTTCCGCAGAAACACGTGACCAGTAGCTACAGTGCTCGCGTGGCGCGGACAATCGGTTGCGGCCGGTTCTGCTTGCGCAGGCGCGCTTGAGTGAGCCTGCACGCACGGAAGGGGCTTGCGCCGGTTGCTGGCTTGCGCGTGCAATTGTTGTGCGCTGCTGTTGGTGTCGTGCTGCTGCTGCTGCTGAGCTTCAGAGCTCGAAGCTGCGGCAATGGCGTGAAGGCTTTGAGCGGTGGAAGCAGAGAAAGAACTCACCACGCCCACTTGCTCTTGGATGAGCTGGGCGGTGGTGGAGCTCGCAGTGGTGGTCGTGGGACCACTGTGAGCTGCTCCTGCCCGTAGCATATCTCTTCAGTAGGAAGAGGTGCTGTGTATGGAGGGGAGAGAGGGAGGAGATGGCCTGGAGGCGAAGGTTGCTGTTGTGTTGTATGGACCAGGCTATCTGCGCAAGGAAGATGGCCGGTCTTTTTAAAGGAGAGAGAAGCATGCACAGCCATGCCTTGGGCTGCACATGACCGGCCATGCGGCTGGCAGAGCATGCTGTGGCAGAGAATGGCGCGAAGAAGAAGAAACGGCCCATGCCCTGAGCCGAGAGAAGAAGATATTGAAAGCCAAATGAATAAAATGAAGAAGGTGAAAATTGTGATGTAGCACTTGATGAAGATGTTAATTACAAGGCCAATTATTCACTTTCTTCCCCTCTCAATTAAATGCATGCATGTGTTAATTTTTACAAATGCAACTATGACTACCTAATATGCAATGCAATGGTAGGAAAAAACACAAGATGGCATTTTTATTGGTGTATTTTTGCTGTGCAATCATACCTTCATGCCTATCTTTTGCTAGTCCCTAGCTAAACATTTTGTATTGTGTTTAGAAATGATCTTAAGCTGAAGATTTTCTTTAGAGGTGACACAAGTGTGTTTATCTGTTGGATATTGTGAGAACCAATTGTAGAGAAGACTACCAGTACTTTAAGTCTTACGTGACAAAGACCATCTCTTGACTAACCTGGATTTTTGATATTTAAACCTTAAGTACAATTTCCAGGATTCAGAAGGTTTTTGCCGTACTCAAGAGCTCAAGAGATTATGGCTTGTGCATAGTGAAGGATCAAGACAGACCAGATGAACATTAAGAGTTAAGCCTAGGGTTTCACGAATTTTTAGGTGCAGGTTGGTCCCAGTTTCAGCTTGTCTTCGGATTGACCCTTAAAAAGATGACGGGAAACTCAACTCCCATTTTATTACATTTGTGGCTCAAAGAATATATGATAGAAACAGGATATTTGTAACTTGCCCTAAAAATTTTGTAAGGAGAAGACTTTACAGACATTTGTGAGATATACTGACTTATTTACATAGTTTTTTTTTTTTGTACATATTTATAGATAGATGGAGACTGCATGATACCATAAAATACCCAGATCCTATGGATGCCTATCCACCCTCCCATGACAAATGATGCTATGTCCTCATATGCATGCAGGGTAGGGTAGAGGAAGGACCAAAGATCAGGGAACGAGAGCTGAGGTGCACGGTATACAGCAGGGTGGTAGGGTGGGTGGATGGTGGGTGGTGAAGTGAAAAGGTGCAAAGTGCAGTGTACGTGGCAGTGGCGGAGTGTTGTTGGGGTGCCTCCCAACGAGCGTTGAATTTAACGTCCCCAACTGGACTCAGGATGAGGCACGACATTAGTTACCTTCCAGCAGGGCAACAGTTTCTCCAACGGGGGCAGGTTCATGAGTAAGATAAGGTTTCAAACGCTACCCATTAACCGTAAATTTATGCCCAGATTTGGGATCTTCAATTTCAACGGCCCCGTTGGGAAATGGTCTCAAGACCAGGAAAGGACCAGTTCATTTGGACTTCAATTTCCCAGGAAAGAATTTGAGCCGGGCGTTGTAGAGCCAAACTTGCTAAGATGGTTCAAATTCCTTCCGCCGAATACGGTTGTCATGAAAAGCCTTAGTACGTTGCTTGAAAGTTAAGGCAGAATCATAGGCTTCACGATGGAGCTCTTCCAGCTCTTGGAGTTGGAGTTTCCTTTCTTGACCACACAGGTCTGGGTCGAGGTTACATTGGTGAACCACCCAATAAGCGCAGTGCTCCAACTCCACAGGAAAATGACAAGGCTTCTCGTAAACGATTCTATAAGGAGACATACCAAGGGGAGCCTTGAAGGCGGTCCGATACGCCCAAAGTGCGTCAATCAGCTTGTCGGACCAATCCTTATGGTCAGGCTGAACCATTTTCTGGAGAATTTGCTTGATTTATCGGTTCGATACCTCTGCCTAGCCATTCTTCTGAGGATGATACGGAGATGCGATACGATGGTGGACTCCATATTTCCTCAGAAGTGCTCGAAAAGAAGTATAGGTAAAGTGGCTTCCTCCATCCGAGATAATTGCTCGAGGGATCCCAAAGCGCGCAAAAATGTGGTCTTTGACGAATCGAGTGGATATGACATGGTCAGCATGGCGCGTGGGAATAGCCTCGATCCATTTCGAAACATAATCAACAGCCACGAGGATATATTCGAAGCCGTTGGAAGGAGGAAAGGGACCCATGAAATCAATTCCCTAAATGTCAAAAATTTCAGCAGCTAGGATGTGTTGCAAGGGCATCATGTCACGACATGACATTGACCCTAACGACTGGCACCTAGTGCAATGCTTGGCATAATTGTGTGCATCCTGGTGAAGGGAGGGCCAAAAGAACCCACACTACAACACCTTGGCTACAGTTTTCCTCCCAGAGAAATGGCCTCCGCAGGCCTCATCGTGGCAGAAGGATAGCACACTGGGGATTTCGCTGTCAGGAATACAGCGACGGATGATCTGATCAGCACCTATTTGAAAAAGAAGTGGATTATCCCAGAAATAATACTTTGCTTCTGCCATGAGACGCTCGCGCTGGTTTTTAGGCCAGCCACATGGAAGGGAACCAGAAGCAAGGTAATTGGCAATGTCGGCATACCAAGGTCCACTTGCCACATTAATTGCCAATAGGTGCTCATCGGGAAAAATCTCATTGATCGGCAGGGTAAGTCCAATGTGGTCAGGGTCCAGTCTCGAAAGATGATCAGCAACAACATTATGGGCTCCGGCCTTATCGAGGATCTCAATGTCAAATTCTTGGAGCAGAAGGATCCAACGAATCAGTCGAGGCTTGGCATCCTTCTTGTGCATGAGATGGCAAATGGCTGCGTGGTCAGTGAAAATAATAACATGTGAGCCCAGAAGGTAAGAGCAAAATTTCTCCAGCCCAAAGACTACCGCCAGCAGTTCTTTCTCAGTGGTAGTATAATTACGCTGGGCCTTGTCCAACGTCTTACTGGCATGGTACACCACGAAGGGGTGTCTATCGCGTCTTTGTCCCAGGATGGTTCCGACTGCAAGGTCGAAAGCGTCACACATGAGTTCAAAGTCGAGGGACCAATCAGGTGGCTGGAGAATGGGGGCCTTGGTGACAGCATCACGCAGTTGCGTGAATGCTCGTATGCAGTCGGGGCCCATATCGAAGGGTTCGTCGGTCGATAGGAGATGCGTTAAAGGTCGAGAGATCTTGGAAAAGTCTTTGATGAATCTCCTACAGAAACCGACGTGTCCCAGGAAGGAGCAGATTTATTTGACAGAGCTAGGTACAGGTAAATCAGCAATTACATCAAGCTTAGCTCTGTCAACCTCGATACCCCTATCGGAGATGATATGCCCGAGAACAATTCCCTCGTGTACCATAAAATGACTCTTTTCCCATGAAAGCACGAGGTTCACATCAATACATTCCTAAGGATACGGGTCAGGTTGGCAAGACAGTCATCAAAAGAGGGTCCAAAGACCGAAAAATCATCCATGAAAACCTCGAGAAAGTCACCCACCATGTCATGGAATATTGCCAGCATACATCTCTGAAAAGTTGCTGGCGCGTTACAAAGTCCGAACGGTATTCTTCTAAATGCAAAGGTGTCGAAAGGGCAGGTAAAGGTGGTTTTCTCTTGGTCCCGAGGGTTAATTACCACCTGGTTATATCCATAGAACCCATCCAGGAAACAGAACAATTTATTTCCCGCTAACCGCTCCAGGATTTGGTCAATGAAAGGTAGCGGAAGTGATCTTTTTGAGTTGCAGCATTGAGTTTCCTATAATCTACACACACTTTCCAAGATGTAAGAGTGCGTGTAGGGATGGATTCACCCCTGTCATTGACACGGATGATGAGTCCCACCTTTTTGGGCACAACGAGAATTGGACTCACCTAGGGGCTATCGTTGATCGGGTAGATTATACCTGCATCTAACCACTTAATAATTTCCTTTTTAACGACCTCCCGCATGTTAGGGTTGAGACGTCGCTGCATCTTGCAGGAAGGTCGAGCCTCCTCCTCCGTATATATACGGTGAGTGCAGTATGAGGCGCTAATGCCAGTTAAGTCTGATAAAGACCATCCAATGGCTACCTTGTGTTCCATAAGGACCTTTGTTAGTTTGCACTCTTGCTCCCGGGTCAATTTTGAACTGATGATTACGGGGAGCATTTCATTTGGTCCCAAGAAAACATACTTAAGCGTATCAGGCAGCTCTTTCAGCTCGGGAGTGGATGGTGAAAGATCTGGCATTTCTTGGGACGAGAGTGTCCCAAACGGATTAGAAGAAAACAAGTCAGGAGGAAGAAGTTGGCCCTCAGATTGGCCAAGAAGAGGGGCATTTTGGATAGATGGATCCAAAAAGGGATAGCCCCAGTGAGTAGTATGTGGGCTCAAGGTCCCAGTGTGGAGTTGCAAATCTACCTGATTTGGCGAGAAAGAAAGGGCAATCCGGTTTTCAAGAGTGTGGACCGGCAGTGAGTAGCCCGAGTATGACTTAGACCACGAGGTATGGGACGCGGAGAAAACCTCAGCAGAAGTCTGGTCAGGAGAAGGTGCGGGAAAAGGGAGGGATGGGGGAACGTCACAAAATGTATCTGTCAAGCAATCATTAGTGTCTAAAGGTAATCCGCAGCAGTTAGAATAGGTCCCAATCAGTCTGATACACGCACTGACGGCCATGTCCTCGTCAGACGTGTCACCCTCGATGCAATCGCAATCAAAGTTCTTGGCTGCCTTGAAGATGTTAAGCTTGAGCTTCTCAGATCAACGGTAATCTCATTACAGCCCGACTCGCAGTCGATATGGGCGCGGGCTGTGGCCAAGAAGGGTCGACCAAGGATGATTGAACAATCAGAAAGTGAGCTAGGAACTTCCATATCCAAAACAAGAAAGTCAACAGGAAAATAGAGACCGTTGACCCTAACCACCACGTCTTCCACCACACCCTTTGGAATTTTGACAGAACGGTTTGCCAACTGTAACGTGACAGGGGTGGGTTTTAGATTTCCTAAGGAAAATTTTTCGAGCATGATGGTTGGTATAAGATTGATGGAAGATCCTAGATCAAGCAAGGCACGGTTAAAGTTGCAACCTTGGATGCTACAGGAAATAAGCGGTGTTCCCGGATCTTTCTACTTCGGTGGTAGATTTGACAGTATAGCACAACTCGCATGAGGCGAGAGAACCACTGGATTCTTTGTTTTCTTTGACTGTCGCCTGGGTGTTGTGTAGTCTTTGAAAAATCGGGCGACAATAGGTATGTGGTCGATAGCCTCTAGCAGGGGTACCTTGATTTCAACGTCCCTAAATAAATTACGCAGGTTATCAAACGCCTACGTATCCTTTTTCTTGCCTTTTGGCTCCCTCAGTAGAGCCTCAGGGAACGGGACTGATTCTGGCACCAATTTAGGTGTATCGTCCTCTCAAAAATGTGGTGCGCATCCCAAATGAGAGGGCGATGAAGAGGATGGGACAGGATCGGGTTGAGGTGGGTCGATGGTTTGCTTACCACTTCTCGTAGTAATCACATTGGACGATGCGAGCCCAGTGGGATCATAAGGCGGAGGAGGGTTCGCAATAAGGACATAAGAGTGAGGTGTTGTAGCAGGATTAGCCTGAAATCCCAGAGGAATGCTCCGAGCCTGCAGAATTTGATGAACCTGCCCCTGAGAAGGTCGATAAACGCCAGTTTATCATCATTTTTATGCTTTAAAACTAACCTAGCTCTTAGGATTTTACTCTGCAAACGGGTTTTTGGGCTGCATTTAGGCATAAATTAGGATAGGCATGCATTGCAATTTTTATTGTCATTTTAATGAGTTTTTGTGAGTGTTAGGGATGTACAGATGCACAGATCCCTAAAACCCTAGCACTCAAGAAGGCAATTGGTGAAGGAGAAGCCCAGACTAGCTGGAACTCAGCCTAATCCAGCTCACCTCAGCTTGATCCAGCTCACCTCAGCTTGATCTAGCTCACCGCAGCTGGAACCTAGCTTACTTGAACTAGGGTTAGCTCATCCCAGCTCCATTCAGTAAATCTCAGCTGGATGGCAGCTCAAGAGAGTTCACCTTAGCTCACCCTAGCTCAAGTCAGCTCAGATCCAGCTCAACTTAGCTGAGTCTAGCTCACCTCAGCTCCCACTAGTTCACAGGGAGCTCTAGCCAGCTCAGCTGAGTTGATAGGAGTTCACCCCAGCTCAGATCCAGCTACATCCAGCTCCACTCAGCTCCAACCAGCTGAAGAAGAATTCATCCCAGCTCAGGAAGCTCAAGTCCAGCTCACAGGGACTCAGCTTAGCTCAACTCAGTTGAGCTAAGCTACCTTAGCTGCCTCAACCAGCTTGATTCTCCCCGGAAGCACCAGACCCAGCTCACCTTAGCTCATTTTGGTAGAAGCTAGCTCACTTTAGCTTGGCTTAGCAACTAGCAAAGAACTAGCAAGCTAAGCCAGCTAGAGTAGCCCCATGCCAGCCTCTTCAGCAGCAGCCAGCTCCAGCTCCAGCTCCAGACTTCTTCTCCTCAGCTCCCTCCTCCAAACCCTAGCTCCAACACCTTCTCCTCCACTCCACCTTTAGCTAAGCTAGCTTAGCTTATCTTAGCTTAGCTTAGCATAGCTAACAACCAGCTCCTTGGCCCTTCATTACCTCCAAAATCAACCCTAGCTAGCTCCACCAACTCAAGCCTACCTAAGCTAGCTACTCTACTCAAGTTGGCGCCACCTCCTAGCCATCCCTTCACCCCATTATCTCCACCAAAAGACACTTCAAGTTGGCGCCAAAAACCACCCCTAACCACCTCTATATTGGCGCCACTTTTCCCTCCAAAATCTCCTCTCATCTCCACTACACAATCTCCCTTGAACCCATCTCCACCATCCACCTAACCCCCCTTCTAGAAGACCCCATGTTGGCGCCAACATGGTGGTGTCTCTCCACCACCAAAAGACACCAACACCACCATAACTACCCCCTTTAACACCTCTTGGGTTGGCGCCAACTCTCCTTAGCCATAGGATCACTAACCACCTCCATTCTTCCATCCTAGCCCTCCATTTCAAGGGGCACCTTAACCCCCCATCCTACCCTATAAAAAGACCACTACCCACCACCATTCAAGCCATCCTTGGCTAGCCATTTCACTCTCATATTCCACCAAGAATCCCACGTCCAAGAGAGAAGAAGAAGAAGAAGATTAAGGGGATATTCTGTCCCCTTGGTGCCTTCCCCTCTTCCCTTCTCTCTTGGGTCACGCCAGCCAAAGGAGAAGCCAGGCAAGGAAGATCTTGGAGGAGATCTTGAAGGTGGTCACGCCACCTTGGAGGAGTTTTAAGGGTGGTGCTCGCCCACCCCTTTGGAGAGAGCATTAAAGGTGGTAGCTTCCACCTTGGAGGAGCTCTCAAGGAAGGAGAAGAAGGAGGCCCTCTTTTCAAGCCAAGGAGCAGCTAGGCTTGGAGCAAGAAGCCCTCTTCTTCACCATCTATTTAGAGGATTCGTGTTTTCTTTTACTTCAATTATCTAGTAGTAGAAGCATTCCTCTACTAGGCATTTTTGTTAAACACTTTATCAATTATCTAGTTGCCTTCTTCGTATATCTTGTTTGCATTTCTATTTGCTTATTTTCAGCATTCTTCACTTCCTCTCCCTAATTATTCTAGGTTTCCACTTGCCTAGAGTGAGCTTAGGGAGAGGCTCTACTTGCCACTTAGAAGTAGTATTTTAAATTGAAGTGTAAATCACCTTCCCGTCACCATTCCGCATGTTGTCTTAATTTAAAACAAAAAAATGATATATTGAAAAATACCAAAAAGAAAGTTGAGATTGTATTCCAAGCAAGAGAATCACTATTGCAAACATTTGGCCTCCTTGGACGACCCTAGATACTCCCCTATCTAGGAATATAAATTTAAGAGTTGATCGATTTTACGCGTTACAACGACGTATTTTAATAAACCGCGTGAAATCGCTATCACTTTTTGGCGCCGTTGCCGGGGAGGCACGGCTTTGCATTAACTCATTTTCTCTTGCTTGAAGTGGATCTCATCCCCTTCTCTTTCTTTCTTTTGTGTGTGCAGGAACTACAGCAGGAAAGCGGGAATCTGGAAGCGAGAGCTTAAAGATCCTTTTCTTCCCGCGAAAATTCAGGTCGGTTCCTCTTTCTAGTCACATAATTAATTAAAACTACCAAAAATATATTAAACTTGGCTTTCAGGACCCTAAACACTTAAATTAAGTGGAGTGGTGCATTTTAAAATCATTGTTTGCTTGTATGCTTCTTTAGCACCATTCCATTGCAAGTATTGGTGTTCTGTTTTTCGGGTCTAGATTTCTATCCAGACTTGAAAAATCGATTCCTAACACCACAGGCCTCCTAAAATCATAAAATTTCATAGAGTGATTCCCAATTAAGTTTGGAACATCTGTTCCAAATTTCAGATCAATTGGATTTGTATTTAATTTTTAAAAATTCGTGGATTACAGAGGGGTCACACCCTCTAATCTTCCTGTTTTGCTACTGTCCGCGAATTTTCAGAATTTTTATACTCATCCAATTTTTGTGAAATTTATCTTGTTGGAATCCCTGTGAAATTTTACATATCATATAAAATCATAAAAATTTTCTAAGGTCGGTGGTAATACTGAAAAGTCTATAATACCCACGGGTATTATTTCTGGACTTTGACACCAGTACAATTAAAAATTCAAAACTATTATCAAACAAATTCCTAAAATCTTACAAAAATCTTTTCTGGAATCCTTGTTTGATTTTCTTCAAATTAGTGGTGTTGTTTGACTTGTTTGGACCACTACTTAATTCTGAAAGCTAAAAATAATTCATTGGTAGTTAAATTTCTGTCTCAGGGATAATTGGTTTAGGGTTTCTTCTTTCTCTTTAGAGACTCAATTAAAAGGAAATATACAATCACACATACAACTTGTCTTTCCTTTGATTGTGAACTTTCAAACTTGTTTGAAAACTTAAAGAGAAAAACCCTAAATTCATTTAATTAAATCACATCCTAAAAGACAAAAATATAAAAAAATTGTGTGACAACTTGATTTTCATTGGAGCCACTCTCCAATTCCTACACACACACAAAGAAAAAAAAAAAAAAAAAAAACAGGGCAACAACCCAATAAACGCCCTCCACATTCCGTGTGCACTATAGAATCCTAGACCTAATTAAAATTTGTAGCAACTTGACCCCTAAGGCTTTATCAACTTAGGCTTGCTATTTAGGTCTTAAGTTTTCTTTAGTTAGTACCAATTCTGTCATCTGTATCTGGTGTTCAGGCTGAGGGGCCGTGTCAAACGACCAGGCGCGGGTTTGTACAAGCACCTGGGGTTTTCCCTGGGAAACGTTTGGGCCCAAACCTCCCCTTAAGCAACTTGGCTAGATTTGTTGATAGAACGGGTATTCACTATTGACTACTTATTTCCTATATAGACTAAGTCTTAGGTTATTATTAGGGAGTCACATTTAAGTTAGGTCTAGTTTGTTTGTTTGATTGCACACTTTCTCTCATCTCTATCTCTTCTCCTCCCCTCCATTTCTTCCAAGTAGTGCATGCACGGGCGACGGTCCCAAAAGCCACACCTTGAGGGACCATCTGATTTCGCCCCCCGTAGCAAGAAATCATTGTTTTCTTCCCCCTCGTCTTCTAGAAAAATGGAAAACCCAGGAAGCCGTCAAAAAAAATTCTGCTTCCACTTCTAACCCGTCAGCCGACCCACAAGCTGACTCCACCCTCCCTCACCTTCCTAACTTGGAGCAACCAGAAATATCAACAGGGCCAGGTGGCCCTCCAATTATAACCCATAATACAAATCCCTTTGCATTAATGGTCGACCATTTGGCTCGGCTACAACAAAATCAAGAAGATCTAGCTAGGACTGTCACGAACCTAGCTAATCAAGGACAAAATCCACCACCTCGCCAACAGCCTGTCATTCCTCTTAAGGATTTCTATGATCCTTCCAATTATGAGGAAAGACCAGGGGTGGTCATACCACAAGGGGATTTTGAAATCAAACCCGCTATTCTAAACCTTATCAAGCATTTTCATGGTCTTCCAAGAGAGGACCCTTTTTGTCATCTCGAGGAATTAACTGTCCTCGCTCAAACCACTCGTTCCCGCCATGTGCAGGAAGACATGTGGTTAATGAGACTCTTTCCTCTCTCTCTCAAAGACAAAGCATCACATTGGTTTAGAACAGTTGGGCGTCCTATTACCACCTGGCCCCAATTAAAAAGTGCTTTTCTTAAAAAAATTTTTCCGATCGGTCGAACAAATGCATTAAGAAGATCTATAACGACCTTTCAACAAAAAATTGGTGAACCCCTCCATGAAGCCTGGGAAAGATTTCAGGAACTTCTAAGAAGTTGTCCCCACCATGAAATTCCACAATGGCAGCTAGTGCAGATCTTCTATCATGGATTAGAAGATCAATTAAAACGATTTGTGGATGCCTCATGTGGGGGCAATTTTCTTAACAAAGACGCCGAAAGTGCCTATCTTCTCTTTGAAGAAATGAGTGAAAACTCATTTAACATGACTTCAATGGACACTTTTGGCAGATCACAAAACCCCAGACATGGAGTCCATGAAATTGACTCCAAAACCACCTCTGTTCCAGTCACACAAGATGATTTATATATGTTAGCTCAACGACTGGACCAGATGCAAATTCACCAAAAGAAAATAGAAGAAAAGCTCACAAACAAACAAGCTCCACACGTCCACTCTCCACACACTAACCCCCCACACATTCTCCGAAGAGAGAATCTGCACAATATCGATGCCACATCTGTTGACCAGCAATTCCCAGCTGATTTCCCGCAAGATTTAACCGGGAATTTTGACCAAAATATTGTTGATTCCACCTCGGAAAATATTTATGCTCTCCAGGAGCAATTTAGAAACCCCTCCAACATTTCCAATCAAAATTGGAGGACTAACCCGAATCACTCCTGGAAAAACCCGAATCCGATTTCTCTTCCCAAACAAAACTATTTTGGGAATTATGGGCAACCTTTGTATCAACCTGGACCATCCCAGGATGATATTAATAATCAGGTCATGAAAACTCTGCAAGGAATGCAGACTCAAATGACAGAAGTAACCCGCATGGTTACCAATTTACAACAACAAGTTAAGGTTACTCCTGATCATCGACCTATTGGGAATTTACCATCCCAACCCATGCCCAACCCAAACAATCAAAGGAGTCAATTCCAAGGTGGATATCACAGTCAACCTATTCATCCAGCACCTCAGCATCCGCCGGGTTTCAATAACAACCAGGCTCCCCGTCCTCACCCTAGAAACAACCAGACTGCAAATGCAGTTACCTTGAGGAATGGGAAAACCACTCAAAATACCCTGCCTGTTAAAGAAACCCGCTCTAATGACACACAGATTAACTCTTCCCCTCCTATTGTTCAGGAACCAATTCACGCAAAACAGGGCAACCCTGCCCCATTTCCACAAGCCCTCCACTCTTCAAAAAAGAAAAAAACAAAATCTGAGCCCACTGAGAAGGAATTAATGGATTTATTTGGGCAAGTAGAAATTAATATCCCTATCCTAGATGCCATTAAGTATATCCCTACCTATGCAAAATTCTTAAAAGATTTATGTACTCCAAAAAGGCAGCCCAAGAATTTAGGAAAGGTGATTCTTCCAGAGACAGTCAGCTCAGTTGTGCAGAGCCGACTGCCTCTTAAGAGAAAAGATCCCGGCGCCCCCCTAATCCAAGTTATCATTAATGATACCTCATTTGATCGCGCTCTGTTGGATCTTGGTGCCTCAATTAATCTTATCCCCACAATTATTTTTGAGGAATTTAAGATCGGTGAATTGAAACCTGTTGAGGTTACTCTCCAATTAGCCGACCGATCTACGATTAAACCAAGGGGAATTGTTGAAGATGTTCTTGTCCGGGTCAAAGATTGTCTATTCGCAGTAGACTTTTTAGTCCTGGACATAGAGGTACCTGAAGCACTTAAGTTCGCCCCCATTATTCTTGGAAGACCATTCTTAGCCACCGCCCGCGCCAATATTGATTGTGATTCTGGAAAGATGAAGATCATGTGTGGCGGTGAATCTGTAACCCTAGACATTTTTCAAGCCTCTAGGCGATTCCAGGAACCAAATTTCTTTGATGATTCGGATTCAGAAATAGAAAACATTGTGGAGGAAACATTGCAGATTTCCCAATTAGGTTCCTGTTTTGCTGTAAATACGGTTCCTGAACAATCTACTTTTTCTCACCCTTCCACCTCAACTACACAACCAGCTAACATTCCAGCTGACCCTTTCACTCTCACCTCACCTCTAACCCACAAAGCAGAAACTCTTTCGGAACCGGGCCTACAATTGGAATTAAAACCTTTGCCCGATTCACTTAAATATGTTTTCCTGGGTCCAAATCAGACCCTGCCCCTGATTATAAATTCTGGACTCACCGGGGCACAAGAGCACAAACTTCTCCAGGTTTTGAGTAAATATCGAAAAGCTATTGGCTGGACCCTTTCTGATCTTAAAGGCATTCATCCGTCCTATTGTACGCACCGTATATTTTTAAAGGACGATTCTCGCCCCTCCCGCCAACCACAAAGGCGCTTGAATCCTAGTATGCAGGAGGTGGTAAAAAAGGAGATTATTAAGTGGCTGGATGCTGATATCATCTACCCCATTTCTGACAGCTCCTGGGTTAGTCCAACTCAAGTAGTCCCCAAAAAGGCTGGACTAACAGTTGTCACCAATGAAAAGGGGGGAAAATATAGCCACTCGAACCGCTTCTTCTTGGCGCGTGTGTATAGATTATCGAAAATTAAACACCGCCACTAAGAAGGATCATTTCCCGCTCCCTTTTATTGATCAAATCTTGGAGCGGTTAGCCGGACGGGAATTTTACTGTTTTTTGGACGGTTATTCTGGCTATAATCAAGTAGCGGTTCATCCTGAGGACCAGGATAAAACAACTTTCACCTGCCCCTTCGGAACCTTTGCTTTCCGAAGAATGCCCTTCGGTCTTTGCAACGCACCTGCGACTTTTCAAAGGTGCATGCTTGCAATTTTTTCAGACTTGGTAGGTGAATGTTTAGAAGTTTTTATGGATGACTTCTCTATTTTTGGAGATTCTTTTGATCATTGCCTCAAAAATCTTGAAAGAACCCTCCAAAAGTGCATAGAAGTTAACCTGGTCCTCAGCTGGGAAAAAAGCCATTTCATGGTCCAAGAAGGTATTGTCTTGGGCCATGTTATTTCTAAACAAGGAATTGCAGTAGATAAAGCAAAAATAGATGCTATATCTAAGCTCCCACCGCCCACTACTGTCAGACAAATCAGATCCTTTTTGGGTCATGTGGGTTTCTATCGTCGATTCATACAAAACTTTTCCCAAATCTCCAAGCCTTTAAGTCAGCTTCTTACTAAAGACCAGCCATTTGATTTTAATAATAAGTGCCTGGAGAGTTTTTTGAGGTTGAAGAAAGAGGTTACTGAGGCACCAATATTGCAGGGACCTGACTGGAATAGTCCCTTTGAATTAATGACAGATGCCTCAGATTTTGCTGTAGGGGCCGTTCTAGGGCAAAGAATTGGCAAGAAACCCGTTGTGATCTATTATGCCAGCAAAACCCTTGATGACGCACAACGGAATTACACGGTTACTGAAAAGGAACTTCTTGCCATTGTATTTGCCTTGGAAAAATTTAGATCTTATCTGTTGGGGTCACGTGTCACTGTTTATACCGACCACTCAGCAATTAAATATTTGCTGACTAAGAAAGATGTGAAACCCCGCCTTATCCGTTGGATTCTGCTGCTCCAGGAATTTGACCTGGAAATCAAGGATAAGGCGGGATTGCACAATGTAGTGGCCGATCATCTCTCTCGTCTTATGACAAATGACATAATGACCCCACCAGATCAGTTCCCTGATGAAAGTATTTTAGCTGCTACAACCCTCCCTTGGTTTGCACCCATTGCAAACTACTTAGCAACAGAACAAATCCCCGCTGATTGGCCAAAAACAAAACGGGATAAGTTCTTTGCTGATATTAAATATTATTTTTGGGAGGAGCCCGACCTTTTCCGCATTTGTGCCGATCAGGTTATTCGACGATGTGTCCCTGATTCTGAAATCCATGATATCTTAACACATTGTCACTCAATGGCCTGTGGCGGACATTTTTCGGGCAAGAAAACTGCAGCTAAAATCCTTAATGCAGGATTTTATTGGCCCAGCTTGCACAAAGATGCTCATGACTTTGTTCGGTCCTGTGTGCGTTGCCAGAGCATCGGCAACATGACTCGAAAGGATATGATGCCCCTTAATCCTATTTTAGAGGTTGAAATTTTCGATGTTTGGGGCATCGAGTTCATGGGACCGTTCATCAACTCTGGTGGGTATTTGTATATTTTAGTCGCAGTAGACTATGTTTCTAAATGGATAGAAGCAATACCCACCCGCACTAGTGATCACCGTGTGGTTGTCGAATTTCTTAAAAAAAATATTTTCTCAAGATTCGGCATACCAAAAGCCATTATCAGTGATGGAGGCTCACATTTCACCCACTCACACTTCCGTCACCTCCTTTCTAAATACGGGGTTAATCATAAAATTTCCACACCATATCATCCCCAAACTAATGGCCAGGCTGAAGTTTCTAACCGGGAAATTAAAAATATTCTACAAAAAACGGTTAGGTCCGACCGTAAAGACTGGTCCACCAAATTGGACGACGCTTTATGGGCCTACCGTACCGCTTTTAAAACTCCGCTTGGCATGTCTCCCTTCCGTCTAATTTTCGGGAAGGCATGCCATCTCCCGGTAGAATTAGAACATAGGGCTTTTTGGGCAATAAAACAACTTAATATGGATTTATCCGATGCCGGTAACCATAGAAAATTACAATTAACTGAATTGGAAGAATTACGTAATTTTTCCTATGAAAATGCGAGGATTTATAAAGACCGAACAAAGAAATTTCATGATAAATATATTGTTCGGAAACACTTTGACGTTAATCAACGTGTTTGGCTTTTCGATGCGAGATTACGTCTTTTTCCTGGCAAATTAAAATCTAAATGGACCGGCCCCTTTATTGTTCATAAAACATATCCATACGGCGCTGTTGACCTTTTTGATCCACAAACTAATTCGATATTTCAAGTCAATGGCCAGCGTTTAAAGCCCTATTTTGACCATATGCCTAAAATTCCATCTGAATCTTTTAATTTTACTGAGCCAACTACCCTTGATCACTAGTACACATCACGCCCGGCTGAATGGCGTAAAAGATAGCACTGGATGGGAGGTAACCCATCATTTTCTTGCTTTCTTTTTTTTTCTTCTTTTTCCAGGTTTTGATCATCCTAAACCCGACCGTCATCACTAAGGTGATCCCTTTTCCCTCCTAATGCATGAGGACATGGCATATCTTAAGCATGGGGGGGTGTTTTTAAATTTTTATGATCGATTCAGGATGTTCAAAACCTAAAAACATGCAATTTTCTTTAATTTATTTCCTGCTTGCATACCCAAAAAAAAAAAAATAATAATATAAAAATAAAAATGTTGAAAACTTTTTGAGGAAAAATTTTGAAATCAGGACTAAGGTCGTAAAATTCACTTCTGGTACAATGGGATTTAATATTTAACAAACTAAGGATGAGGATAAGGATCTGATCATTAGAATTTCAGGGTCTATTTTAGACTAGATCAGATATCCTTCTCTAAAATTCCACCTGAACTCATGATAGTTCAGGTGACTTGATCCTATTTTGTAATATGGAAAGTATTTGACTTAGTTTCTGATTCAAAAACTTGCGGGTCTCAAGAAACTTCTTGTGTCAATTTTCACACACAAGCCAACACTTAAAAACAATAAAAAAAAAAAAAAAAAAAAAAAATTGAAAAGCTTCCTTGTTTGGATTTAGTAAAAGTCTGAAGCAGATCATTGGTTTGAGTTCCCACTGCCGAGAGGAAGGAAAATACCTTCTTTGAGGACGCGATGTCAACATGTTACCGCCTCGGCGCTGCTCTATATCTATATTTCATATCTTTAGACGGAGAATTAAAGTGCATTTCAGTAGCTCAAGTGTCTTGGACGGTGCTCTACCTATAGCGTCGGAGCAAGAGCTTGAGTTTGCTTGGAGCGCCCCTTTTCACCGCATCGTGTTTTGGGGTTGTGAGCTCCTGGGTGGTGTCATGGACAGTGCTATCCCGAAGTACTGGCGCCAGAGCCCCCTCGAGGAATGGTAACGGGAATGATGATCCCGACACATCTGTTGAAAGACTAAGCTAAAAATAAGCATGGGGGAGAAAAAAAAAAATATATATATATATATAATAATAACACGTCCTTATAAAGGTTGGCTTTTCACAAGCACAGACACAAGGTTTTAAAGGAATTTGCAAGTTGCGAATCAGATTCACGAGCCAGAAAAATCCTAAAAACAAACATTTCAAGTCATCTGAATTAACAAGGGGTTAATTTGTGAATTTTCTGAGGATATATTGATCCCGTTCTATCTAATGGTTGGATCCAAAACCAAATCCTGATGTTTATCTTCAACAAATCCCGTATCTCCTGTGTTTTAATCTACCAAGGTCCCTTAATCTCTTTTTCTCCTCAAAAGTCAAAAAAAATTAGATTTCCCAAAAATTCCGTTTTCCAAAAAAAAAAAAAAAAAATTAATGTTTTGCTAAGAGACTAGCAAAAGATAAGCATGGGGGTGTGATAAACGCCAGTTTATCATCATTTTTATGCTTTAAAACTAACCTAGCTCTTAGGATTTTACTCTGCAAACGGGTTTTTGGGCTGCATTTAGGCATAAATTAGGATAGGCATGCATTGCAATTTTTATTGTCATTTTAATGAGTTTTTGTGAGTGTTAGGGATGTACAGATGCACAGATCCCTAAAACCCTAGCACTCAAGAAGGCAATTGGTGAAGGAGAAGCCCAGACTAGCTGGAACTCAGCCTAATCCAGCTCACCTCAGCTTGATCCAGCTCACCTCAGCTTGATCTAGCTCACCGCAGCTGGAACCTAGCTTACTTGAACTAGGGTTAGCTCATCCCAGCTCCATTCAGTAAATCTCAGCTGGATGGCAGCTCAAGAGAGTTCACCTTAGCTCACCCTAGCTCAAGTCAGCTCAGATCCAGCTCAACTTAGCTGAGTCTAGCTCACCTCAGCTCCCACTAGTTCACAGGGAGCTCTAGCCAGCTCAGCTGAGTTGATAGGAGTTCACCCCAGCTCAGATCCAGCTACATCCAGCTCCACTCAGCTCCAACCAGCTGAAGAAGAATTCATCCCAGCTCAGGAAGCTCAAGTCCAGCTCACAGGGACTCAGCTTAGCTCAACTCAGTTGAGCTAAGCTACCTTAGCTGCCTCAACCAGCTTGATTCTCCCCGGAAGCACCAGACCCAGCTCACCTTAGCTCATTTTGGTAGAAGCTAGCTCACTTTAGCTTGGCTTAGCAACTAGCAAAGAACTAGCAAGCTAAGCCAGCTAGAGTAGCCCCATGCCAGCCTCTTCAGCAGCAGCCAGCTCCAGCTCCAGCTCCAGACTTCTTCTCCTCAGCTCCCTCCTCCAAACCCTAGCTCCAACACCTTCTCCTCCACTCCACCTTTAGCTAAGCTAGCTTAGCTTATCTTAGCTTAGCTTAGCATAGCTAACAACCAGCTCCTTGGCCCTTCATTACCTCCAAAATTAACCCTAGCTAGCTCCACCAACTCAAGCCTACCTAAGCTAGCTACTCTACTCAAGTTGGCGCCACCTCCTAGCCATCCCTTCACCCCATTATCTCCACCAAAAGACACTTCAAGTTGGCGCCAAAAACCACCCCTAACCACCTCTATATTGGCGCCACTTTTCCCTCCAAAATCTCCTCTCATCTCCACTACACAATCTCCCTTGAACCCATCTCCACCATCCACCTAACCCCCCTTCTAGAAGACCCCATGTTGGCGCCAACATGGTGGTGTCTCTCCACCACCAAAAGACACCAACACCACCATAACTACCCCCTTTAACACCTCTTGGGTTGGCACCAACTCTCCTTAGCCATAGGATCACTAACCACCTCCATTCTTCCATCCTAGCCCTCCATTTCAAGGGGCACCTTAACCCCCCATCCTACCCTATAAAAAGACCACTACCCACCACCATTCAAGCCATCCTTGGCTAGCCATTTCACTCTCATATTCCACCAAGAATCCCACGTCCAAGAGAGAAGAAGAAGAAGAAGATTAAGGGGATATTCTGTCCCCTTGGTGCTTTCCCCTCTTCCCTTCTCTCTTGGGTCACGCCAGCCAAAGGAGAAGCCAGGCAAGGAAGATCTTGGAGGAGATCTTGAAGGTGGTCACGCCACCTTGGAGGAGTTTTAAGGGTGGTGCTCGCCCACCCCTTTGGAGAGAGCATTAAAGGTGGTAGCTTCCACCTTGGAGGAGCTCTCAAGGAAGGAGAAGAAGGAGGCCCTCTTTTCAAGCCAAGGAGCAGCTAGGCTTGGAGCAAGAAGCCCTCTTCTTCACCATCTATTTAGAGGATTCGTGTTTTCTTTTACTTCAATTATCTAGTAGTAGAAGCATTCCTCTACTAGGCATTTTTGTTAAACACTTTATCAATTATCTAGTTGCCTTCTTCGTATATCTTGTTTGCATTTCTATTTGCTTATTTTCAGCATTCTTCACTTCCTCTCCCTAATTATTCTAGGTTTCCACTTGCCTAGAGTGAGCTTAGGGAGAGGCTCTACTTGCCACTTAGAAGTAGTATTTTAAATTGAAGTGTAAATCACCTTCCCGTCACCATTCCGCATGTTGTCTTAATTTAAAACAAAAAAATGATATATTGAAAAATACCAAAAAGAAAGTTGAGATTGTATTCCAAGCAAGAGAATCACTATTGCAAACATTTGGCCTCCTTGGACGACCCTAGATACTCCCCTATCTAGGAATATAAATTTAAGAGTTGATCGATTTTACGCGTTACAACGACGTATTTTAACAAACCGCGTGAAATCGCTATCAAGGTCGTACCTGTGGTTGAGGACCATGGGGTACGAAATTTTGCGGGTTGGGAACAGGTTGGGCTGGAAGAGTGCCCTGAGATCGAGTCGCCATGCGTAGTTGACTGATCTCAGTATTTTGCTGCACCAATTGGTGTTGAAGAGAGGTCATGTTCTCTTCATGGCACATTGAAATTTCCGTCATCATTTGCATCAATTTCTCAAGAGGACTTGATGCGTGTTCTGTTTGCGACATGCAAGGACCTAAGGGCGGATTAGCCACAGGATTAGACTGGGCCCTTGGGATGACGGGTGCGGACGGTCGCACTGGCCCACCCGCGAGGTTTTGGTGCTGCGGGTTGCTGGACCATGCAAAATTCGGATGATTTCACCACCCTGAATTATAAGTGGCAGAGAACGGATTATTCCCCAGGGTGCAAGCGTCTTCTAAGCCAGAAGACGAGTCCGCATGTAAATACGTATCCGAGCACACGGAGGCTTGGTCCTCCATGTCAAAATACTGGCTTGCAGAAGCCAGATCCTCATGACTTACCGAATCGCTTGGCATAACACTCGGTAAGGAATATCTTACGGGGTTTCTGGAGATAAGCCTGGTGTTGGAAGAATTGGGATTGTGACAAAGTGGTGAGGTGGGGGTGTTTGCCATAGAACGGGCGGGATTGGCCAGAAGCTCGTCCAGCTTCTTGTGCACGACAGAGACTTCATCTAATTTCTGTGCGATAAGGTTAAGATCAGTGGATGAATGGGAGGGTCCCGTGTCAACTTCGTCGACATTACGGGGCAGGTTGGTACGATTAAAGGCGACAATAGAGGCATTATTCATTGAGTTTTCATTCATGTTTTCAAATAATTCGAATGCCCCATTTTCGTCTTTATTCATGAAATTCCCTCCACAGGAAGCGTCTGCAATTTGCTTCAAAGTCTCATTTAGCCCATAATAGAAAATCTGGGCTATATGCCACTTAGGCAGACCGTGGTGCGGACACTTCCGAAGGAGGTCATTATATCTCTCCCATGTCTCATGAAATTGTTTGCTGTTTTGTTGCATAAAGGAAGTTATAGCACGGCGAAGCGCATTGGTTCGCCTGATTGGGAAAAATTTCTTGAGAAATTGTAACGACCCGGTTCCCGAGTCCCTACGAGACACGAGAACCGGACCGACTCGACTAATCCCAAGACCTAGTCGTCCAACGAGGAAGTAACCAAAAGACAGTAAAATAAACCACATTCAGCATGAATATAACTAACAGTAAGAAAGTACAGCAGTAAGGAAAGAAACTACTACAGTAGGTACCACCACAACACTAAAACAGCATTTATCATATAACAAGAACTGCAGGTAAAGAAGGTACAGCGGAAACAAAAACTACTCACTAGAACAGAAACAAAAGAGGTACAAAAGGCTGTGGTAACTCTAGTGGACCCTACTCGGCCCAGCGTCCTCTGCAGCCGCCGACCCTGGCTGCTCAACACCTGGTCCTGAAAAAGGTAACGAGTGTAACACGTCAGCAAAACGCTGAGTAGAGTGGCAGACTAACTAAAGGCAACAGTAGAGTGTAAAGTAGCTGTTATGTTCTATTACTTCCTTTATTCACATCTTTCAATTTTTCTCACTATTTCATTTGTTTCTCAGATCCTTTACTTGATCTCGAATGTCCTCGTGGGAACGATCTTGATTGCAGTCTTTTCCAAAAGTAGAAGTAGCACGTGGTGCTCTCCTGGCCGGGAGAGTCCCCCGTGGTGATCCTACCCTCAGTCAACCACCCCAAGGTCACTGACAGACGTAACGGTGACTACGGCACGCGCGATAAACGCACAGGTAGCTAGCCCGCACTGGCACGCGGTCAGTCGTTTCCGTTAACGGGTGCGCCCAAAGCACAGCACGGAACCAGGGCAGAGCCCTCTCAGTAACAGGGGTCCAACCCCTCCACAGTCCGCGCACCCTCGCCTGACTACCCTGGTTTGCCCTAGTGGGCCTAACAAGTCGGTGAAGGAGGCTAGCAGAACCCCGGGGCCCGTGGGGTAGCTAGTACTCTCCTAACACTACTAGCTCTCCTCGGTACTACGTACACGAGGGCCAACAAGTCGGTACAGAGTGGCCAGTCCTAACCCCCGGGTCCCTGGGGTGGCTAGCTCAGCTCTGCACTAAACAGGGGGACAGTCGCTCTCCTTGGTACTCCATACTCAAGGGCCAGCTCACTTCCCCAATTCTATTCCATTCGCTTTCCAGGAGTTCTACTCCTACTTCCCCGTAGGGTTCCAGAACATCTTATGTCTTACTTTCCAGTTTCACGTTCTTACAAACCATGATCCCAATCATGTTTCTTTATTCATAACAGGCAACCGTGAACTCAATTTACAGGCAGTTTCATATATTCCTTTCCATTTTTCCAAGACTGCATTATTATATATTCCACTAGTTTTTCCATCCTAGGATTCATGCCATATCCTAGGGTCTATCATACAATCTAGTTTTTCGGCCCTAGGATTCATGCAACACCTAGGAACTATCATTCCATATACTTCTCATTCCTAGGATTCATGCAATGTCCTAGGTTCTAGTTATGGTTCCACACTTTAACAAATTTTATTAATACTTAAAGCCACTCTACCAAGTACAACGGGAGTAATGGGGGCGTGATCGGGAATCCCGCGCGCCTCCGCGACTCTCAAGACTGCAACCGAACGAGGTCCTATCACAAGGATCAAACACAAGGAGTGTCTCAAAACAGTGTATAGCTACTGTATACGGGTAGAGGAATTACTTCTGAAAAGAACGCAACTCGAATCGCGGAAAACGGAGCCCGAACGGGCCCTAAATGGGTCGAAAAAGACGATACTGTGCAAAATCAGACGTCTGGAACTCCTTCCAGACGTCTTAAACGGTGGATCAGAGAATTACCTGTTCAGCGTGGTTTCCCAGACGTCCAGAAGTCTGCGGGGACGTCTGCCCTAGATCCCAGACGTCCGATGGTCCCTCCGGGCGTCTGGAGGTCACTCCCGCCGTCTGGTACAACTTCCAGACGTCTGATTCGCAAAGGATGGCGAATCAGCGAACCTGCGCACAGCCAACCCCCCTCCCTCAGTACGGTCAGTTGACAAGAAGGAAGAAGAAAGCGGAAACTCACCTTTCAGACGTCTGTATGATCTTACAGACGTCGACCTTGCCGTCTGGCTATCAACCCAGACGTCTGATTCTGGAAATTTTTCCAGAATCAGAACCCTACTCAGCCTCCGCTCGCGACGCCGCCCGCGTCGCACCTCGCGCTCCTGCTGCTCAGACCGCAGCAGGTCCCTCTCCGCGTCGCTCCGCGCCCCCTGCGCCCTCCGCCGGCCGGCCAAGCCGCTCCGGCGAGCTCGCCCTCATGGCAGAGCTCCGCCCTCGCACGCCGCACCTCCGCGCTCACTGCGGCCGCCACTGCCGCCCTCGCGTCCGCTCGCTCTCACGCACAGGAAGGAGAAGAAGGAGGAGACGATGGAGGCGGGAGGGGAGGCGTGGCCCTTTTAAGGCCGCGCGAGGAGGAGAGAGAAGGTGACAGGCCGCCTGCAGCCGCAGAGAGAAAAAGAGGGAATATGCGGTCTGCGTGCTCAGGCGCGCAGGCGACTCGCGTGTGTCGAAAATAACGGATTTCCAGACGTCTGGAAACAATCCCAGACGTCTTATCAGACGTCTGGTTGTGATCCCAGACGTCTGGTACGACGTCTGGGCCACCTCCCAGACGTCTTAAAAGATGTCTGGGGCACACATTCGTTACAAAAATGCTGTTCGCATCTCTTCCCAAGAATGGATGGTTCTCCCAAGGGTGCGTAACCATTGCGACGCTTTATCTCACAATGAAAACGGGAACATTTTCATGAGGACTATTGGTAACCCAATGTTTCTCGGTTTGACAGTTTCAGCCAATCGGGTTAGGTCTTCCAAATGGAGAAAAGGATCTTCACTTGCAAGACCATGGAAGTAGAAGTTTATTAGGACAATTATGTTGGGTTTTAATTCAAAGTCGTCCCCGCCCATGGGGACCCGAATTTGTCCTATAGTCTCTGTAGCAGCGGGATTCTGATAGGAGCTAAGAGACATAGGCTCCTCCCGTTCGGGAGGGTTCTGCATTTCCTCCAAGGTTTCCCTAATGGCTTCAATTTGCTCATTATACATTTCCATTTGGGCTTGGAGGCAGGTTATGGGATCCATGGCTCCACTACCTTGTGGGTTTTGAGGGTGGTTTCCTCCCTCGAGATTTGGGGGTGGACGTGCAACCATGTTTGTGGAGGAGGATGACGATTCGGCTTCTGTTCTTCTAAAATTATCAGACAATTCAAACAATTTAAGGTTTTGTGACCTCCTCCCAAACATGCACTACCGCAGGAAGAATTGAGGGGATAAGAAGGGAAAAAGAGATGAGAGAAATGACGCCGCAAAGGTATACTTGATGACAAATCAAGACAATCAAAGCCCTAACCTCTACAGTGTGCCCTTAGACCTAAAGATCTAAGTTACCTACTATCACGACCTATGGAACCAAATGCGAGCACCGCGGAACCACCGGGCCAGATTGAAAGGCCGTTTGCCCAAGTCTTAGACACCCGATAGCACGTGGGAACCCTCACCAGCACGTAGGCGCTACACGCAGGTAGGTAGACCTCCAATCTTTATTAAGGGTCAAGTTGCTACCAGTTTTAATTAGAGGCTTAGGATCAAGTGCTTCTAGAATGTGAAGGGCGTTGTTTACAGGTAATGCCCAAGTGGTTGATTTTATAAAGTGTGTAAACCAAGCATGCAATGGGGAAATCTCCCCGAATTGAAGTTTTAATTGGTGAATGGTTTTTAGAGTTTCAGCCTTAAGTAGTATGGATTTTAGGATTTCGCTGAATTACCAATTCAACCAATCTCTGGGTTTTGAGATAATACAAGTTTTTCTATGCCCAACAAACCCTTCTTCAATATGAGTTGGTTAATGCATGCTAAAAATGCAATGGGATTCCCTAAATGGAAATTTCTATGTGTGGATGTATGAGTCAATTTTAGATTAGTGTGAAAGGGAGCCAAAGCACTTCAATTCAAGTTCTCCCAATCACCAGAATGATGTTGCACACATGAGGCTCAATCACAAGATAAAGAAAATAAAAGTGTTGGGGTTGAGATATACGGGATCCAATCTTAGGCACGTGAAAGGTCGTGGTGGGGTTGGAATCAACTCAATTCCAAGTCTCCCCACCAAAAATGCGATCCCGAATTGTGGATAAATGAGGCAAGGAGGGATGGCAATCAATCTTTTTAATCTTGCCTCAAAGAATACTTCACACGGCGAAAGATTCAAGAATCAAGATTCTTGGATCTTCGCTATGCAAAGTTTGGCGGAAAATCCCGGGGCAGTGGGGGTAATAGCATACAATAAAACAAGTGATTTTTAATCCACTTGCCCCAAGAAATCCCAAGAAGTGTTTTTAGTTTTTTCTTTTTTTTTTTATTAGGGTGACAAGTTGACCTAAGTTGCTAAGAGAGAGACCTACCTTTTCTGCAATGTGGGTGAAGCTCCAGTGCGGCGCTGGCGACTTCACGCTCTCGTTCCCGCCTTGGACTTGCCCACATCTCCGACTTCCTCTACTTGTCTTCTCCTCGCAACTGGTTCACCTGCACACCAACAAACAAAAACACCCATGAAGAGAAGGGTGTGAGAAGAGAAAACTAAAGGAATGGAGTAGAAACTTACCTGAATGCGTAACTCCCCGGCAATGGCGCCAGAAAAAGTATGGTCGGGACCCGGATAGGTTGTGTTAATATAGTGAATTAATCGTTGAAATGAATATAGTGGTTAACCTAAATCGAGCCTAACCATCTTTTTACAAAATTTTTTAACCTGGCCAACTTAATTTTTATCTTGGTCACTTTTAAGCCTAGGGTCGAACTCAGGGAGGTAGGATTAGAGGTGAATAAGTTTCTACGTTTTTCCTACAACGAAACTCTTTCGTTCGTTTAATATGTTTTTGGTGTTTTTCTATTTAAGATTTTTTTTTCTGATAATTTTGTCCTTGAGGTACACCCTCAAAATCAGGTCCTTGGCTTTGAGACAAATTGTTCTTGGCTTTGAGCCAAATTAGGGTCCCAAAAATGGGTCTTGCTATTCACAAGACCGAGTACCTGCAAGACAAGGATTATCTTTTTTCTTTTACTATTTTTTTATCTTTTAATAGCAGGAAAATAGAGGTTGCTTGTAAAGAAATAAATATAGTATATATATATAGATATATGTTATATGTATAGGGGTGGGGGCGGAGGTGGAAATGGTGTGTAGCACGATGTCGAGTTGATTAACGTCTAGGAAGACGCAACCAACAAGACGAAGTGCTGCATGAAGTGTAGGATGGATGGGTGGAAGTGTGTGTGCGGAGACGCTCTCTGTACGCGGGTATCGGGGAATATTAGCAACTGGTGCCGATATTCCAATGATATAACGCGTGGTAGGTGATATGAATGTAAGTATATATTTATAAGTATATATATAGATAGGGTTATATATATATATATATATATAGATATATTAGTATAAGTATCTATGTATATAGATATATGTAGATAGATAGATAGATATATGTATATATATATATGTATTTATATCTATAGATATGTATGTATATATGCATATATGTATGTATATATATGTATATAAATATATATGTGTATATATATATAAGTATATATATAGGTGTGTACAAGTGAGTGTGTGTGTGCAAACGTGAGTGTGTACAAGTGTGGCGTGTGTATGTGTGTGTCTGCAGGAGAGAGTGAGAGAGTGGCTGTGAGAGAGGGCGTTGGAGAGTTAAGTCGTCTGGAGCACGCAACCGACGTCTGGATGCCAAGGCACAGGTGCAGGCACGTACAAGCGCAAGCGCACAAGGGTACGCGCGCACGCTGGAGGCTGTAGGCGTGAGAGAGAGCGCTGCTCACCGTGCTGCGGGCTAGAGTGGACGCGGACGCGGGCGCGGGCAGGTGCGGGCGCAGGAGAGGAAGCGGCTTCAGACGCACGCATGGGCGCTGGAGCGGGCGCGGGCACTAATGCGGGGATGGGCTGGAGATAGTTGCGGCGCGGAGAGAGAGCGTGCGGTGACCGGATAAGTGAGAAACTTTCTGGTCACCGCACTGTAGCTACAGTGTTTCGCAGAAACGCATGAACAGTAGCTACAGTGCTCGCGTGGCGCGGACAACCGGTTGCGACCGGTTCTGCGTGCGCAGGCGTGCTTGAGCGAGCCTGCGCGCATGGAAGGGGCTTGCACCGGTTGCTGGCTTGCGCGCGCGGTTGCTGTGCACTGCTGCTGGTGCCGAGCTGTTGCTGCTGCTGAGCTTCAAAGCTCGGGGTTGCAGCAATGGCGTGAAGGCTTTGAGCAGTGGAAGCAGAGAAAGAACTCACCACGCCCACCTGCTCTTGGATGAGCTGGGCGGTGGTGGAGCTCGCAGTGGTGGTCGTGGGACCACTGTGAGCTGCTCCAGCCCGCAACGTATCTCTTCAGTAGGAAGAGGTGCTGCGTATGGAGGGGAGAGAGGGAGGAGATGGCCTGGAGGCGAAGGTTGCTACTGTGTTGTATGGACCAGGCTGTCTACGCAAGGAAGATGGCTGGTCTTTTTAAAGGAGAGAGAAGCATGCACAGCCATGCCCTGGGCTGCACATGACCGGCCATGCGGCTGGTAGAGTATGCTGTGGCAGAGACTGGTGCGAAGAAGAAGTGGCCCATGCCTTGAGCTGCGTAGAGAAGAAGATGTTCAAAGCCAAATGAATAAAATAAAGAAGGTGGAAATTACGATGTAGCACTTGATGAAGACGTTAATTACAAGGCCAATTATTCGCTTTCCTCCCCTCTCAATTAAATGCATGCATGTGTTAATTTTTACAAATGCAACTATGGCTACCTAATATGCAATGGCAATGCTAGGAAATAACACAAGATGGCATTTTTATTGGTGTATTTTTGCTGTGCAATCAACAAGGACTCAAGACTAAGTCCACATTCGAGTGGACACCCAAGCTAATTAAGCCCGAAGACCTAAAGAGTCTAAGTATTCAGGTCCTATCGTATCATTTCCTAAAGTTAATAACTTCCAAATGCCTAAGTTCTCTTCTTCCAATTTCTTTCTTTTTTATCTTTTTGAATTTTCATTTGTTTGTAAAGAAACTAAAAGGAATTCTACGGAGTTAACAAAATGATTTCAGAAATTAATTATCCACCCCCATGCCTAAATGATGCAATGTCCTCATTGTAAAAATAAAGACATGAAAAGGTGGAGTAAACAAAATATCACCTGAATAACGTGAAAATCCGGTCAGCTTCGTAGAGAACATGGAATATAAACACGTGCTAAATTTAATGCCTTCAGCTAGGCATAACATACATAGAAGGAATAAATTAAGAATTCACAAGTGCGGGTCAAAATCAAAATCAAAAGATTAATCCTCAGACCCGCCAGCAGAAGATGTCCACAGATGTGGACCAAGTTGTGGTGCAAACCCATGCCTCAGGGTCAAGTGGTTCTAAGGTTCTGGATGAAAATCAACCAGAATCGAAGATTATTATGCTTACGAGGCCGAACCTACGGTTTGGTGGTGTACTACCCAAGAACAAAGTGTCGGACAATGGGTAAAGTTGGTTTAATAGGTTCGGATGTCCTCTTAAAGTTCAGCTCAGAAAGATAATCAGTTATTTTGAGCTTGGGTTACACGTGAAAGATATCATAAGGGTCCTGGTAGAAAGTAGGTGGTTTTAAGTCAATAGAAACCCTTAAATCCAAACTCATAGTTCTCTCAGAAGTAGCTTCCCAGATTTTTATTTCCCACTTCCTATGCTTCAAAATCAAGGTTTCTGGGACCTCCAGATCGTTGTACACCTCATCTAAATACCCAAGTAAAACAATTGTGGCTCAGTCAGGATTGACTTGGGTCTGGTGATCTCAAAAATATCATAATTTAGCTCTTCAGGGTGTGGTTGAGCAATGGGGCTACTGATTGAATCATCAGGATTCGGATCATCCAAGTTAGCCCCAGCATGATCATAATCTTCAATAATCGGGCTATCAAATGGTTCATCTTGCTCCTCGAGCCCATTAGTCTCACTAAAATCATTCTACTTAAGCTCCAGTGAGACTTCACTAAGAGATTCCTCACCCTCAGAATCAAAGAATTCATGATCCTCATTTATATATGTTTCAAAATCATATGTCATTTCATTGTCCATGGAGACATATTTTTCACCATTCCCCGGCTTTGGGATCTCGGGTGAGAAACTTGGTTCATCCTTATTAGGTTGCTCTAGCCCAACTTGGTCATCACTGGTCTCAGAACATGTATCCCCCCTGACAGGTGCCTAAGCAGGTTCAGACATTGACTCTCCTAAAGGGGGTTCATCTTGAGAATCATCCCAAGTTTGTACTAGGGCAACCACAAATTTCATCCTCAACCTCGACAATTTCCCAAGTAGAAACTCACCCAGGCCCCTATCCCAAACATGTTGGAGCAAATCCAATAAAGAGCTATTTAGCTCATCAATCATTTTTAACATAAGCTCCAATGCTTCAGTGCATGGTGTTGGCTGAGACTCTAAAGATTGGATGGTGTTCCTCAAGTTAGCCAACACCTTGCCTTGGACCTGATTGACCTAAACCGAATGGCTTAGTTTAGGGTTGGGTGGGTTTGGGTTCATTCTAAGGGAGTCAAGATATTGAAGTTCTCAGGTTCCTCCCTGATAGTAGGTCTTCTCGGGTTGTTCAAGAATGGTGGTGACCTGTATTCAGTGGAATACTGGGGAGGGTAAGTGTTATAGTCAACATATCATTCGTGATTGTAGATCAGGTTAGGTTGATCATCAAAGGGTGGAGATCTATAATCATTGTAGCTCTGAGAAGGATAGTAATCATAGTCTTGTTTTCCAGGGTTAGGCCCTGGAGACTGAGGTTCGGATTCTTATCCCCAATCAAAGTTATCCCGGCTAGTGGATGGGTAATCATAAGTCGAGTTGGGATAGTAATCATCTTGAGGATATGTGTTGGTAGGAGGGTAGGATTGGAAATGTGTGAAAGATGTGGAAGGATACATTATGGAGTAAGAGGGAAAACAGAAGAGAGAAAGGTGCCCTGCAATACAATCAACCAAACCTGTCCTTATGTGGGTAGCCTAAAGACCTACAGACTCCCAGGACCTGTCCTAAGATATAAATGATTTGGTCTACTTCTATCCAGTCAATTCAACCAATTAGAGGGAGGGGTTAGGGAGAAGGTTCTTCCTTTGGCTTGTGCCTCCGGTTCCTAGTGTACTCCCCAACCACGGTCGTTTGATGCTACTCCCCTAGCTTGACATCAGATGGACCAGCAGAAGCCGATTAATCGAAAAAAATCTCAGACTGAGCCCCAAAGAGTGAATCAATCCTTAAGGCCAACGTCTACTCAGTTTCAATTAGGCTTAGGATGATCGTGCTCTTGGAATGTGATGGGCCTTTTAGATGGGTTGTGCCCTTAATGATTGATTCAAATGTGTGTGCATGCGCAACCATGGTTTGCAAACAAGGTTATTTGATGATGTGTCTTTTAGAGTTTAACCTTGTTTAGTAGCTTTTAGGGTTTAATCTTTAGGTGTATTCAATCAAGGTTCAGTAGAACACTTCAGGTTTTACAAGCACTGGTGATAATGTATTCCTTTAGAAATAAAAAAAAATGTGGAGTGCCTGGTTCAACCTTAAAAATCAACCCTAAGTGGTAAGCTATTAATGAATCGCTTTTAATTTGAGTGGTGCGGCCTAGACAAATCAATCAATTAGCCTATTCACAGGCACACAATGTCTTAACCTAATCAAATTTCTACTCACTTATGTGTTTTGAGTTGAAGTGTACTGGGTCTACAAGTTAGATCCCAGTTAAGTAGTAGAATCAAAGTAGAGTGATGCACCTTAAGCCAAGAGTTGTGGGTGTTAATGTGTGTCCCTTCCAAAAACTCCCACAAGAGAAGAGTATTTTTTTTTTATTTTTTATATATGTGGAGGAGAGATGAGTGAAGGTGTCAAACAAACAACCATATCTATCCTAGGGTTTATAAAAAAACACCTAAGTTGATTTGGGTTTGAGTTATTAGTGTGGCGAAATGAAATCTAGGGTGGGGGTACACTTACAAAACCTTCATTCGCACTTTTCTCCGATCTAACCGCTCTGGCCCACCTCGGATGAGTACCTGCAATCATAGTAAGATTAGAGAAAAAGTGAGATAAAAGCTAGGTAAGGTGGAAAAACACGAAAAAAAAATCAAAGAGCATTGCCTCCCCAGCAATGGCGCCAAAATGATGACGGCAGATTCGCATGCGGAAAGGGTTCGAATTTGGAAAACCCATCGTTGTAGTTCAATTCGCGAGAAAATCCATCGATCAAATAAAATTTATAACCAAAACTCGAAAAGTGAGTCCCGAGTCAAACACTGAAAGGCGAACATTTGGTTTTGAAAATTCGCGTTTCACTTTTTGTTTGTTTTTGTCATTTCTGTCTTTTTTAATTTTTTTGGTATTTTTAATAGGGCAAGAGATCAAGTCGATGAAATCTAGCTAATCTACTTGCAAAATAAAAAAAGAGAGACTGAGAGAGAGAGAGAAGAACAATCATCTATTTATGAATAAATGTTTGCTACAACTACGAAAGTGGAAAAAACTACACTACGAAAGTGAAAAAGATAGAAAGAGGTGATAGAATCCCCCTCGACGGTCGCTTTGAGGACAACTCGCTCTGACGTCGCCTAAAGGAAGGTGGTGAGGAGCGGGACGAATGGGGACGGAGCCGGAGGACGGAGGGTGGAGAAGGATGACGTCGTGACGAGAATCTTCTTCCCGAAGGGAGGTAAGAGGACGGCCACAGGATGCTCCACGAAGGGGGATGAGAGGCAGGAAAACTATTTTCTTTTCTACTCTAGAGGAGCATCCCGGGCTTGGGACAAGCTCTCTTTAGAGCCTTGGAGGTGATGAGAGGAAGAAAGGAAGAGATGTTTATGAGTGGAGGGGTGTAAGCCTATTTATAGTGGAGGAGAGGGGCTAAAACAAGTTAGGGATAATTAACAACAGCAAAGTTGTCGCTAAAGCTCTAGCTCAAGCATCATTGTAGCCTCCAACTCACACACGTGCACTTGCCCGATCATAGTTGTACGGGCATTGTCGAGGGAGGACCATTCAATTGGAGATGGATGGTCCTGATTGTGTGGAGATCGCGCCGCTTGGGTGCGTGTTGGATTGCGCATGGGGATGTGGTTCGACGCCCGCGTGAGCACCTCTGCTGGATCGGCGATCATCTGTGCGTCCACATATCCACATCTCAGCCGCTTGTGCATGATCGAGCGATCGAAATCAAGCGCGCCTCGCTGTCGAATGGATTAGAAGAGTGGGAGAGCTCGAATTGGCGCCAAAGCGTTGAGAACTTCTCTGAAGACCACTGCGCCACACGTCAATAGGTGTCGCGGTTTTGAATTATCCGAGGCCGGTGGTGAAGCGATCCTAGCAATTGGATTTTCATCCAACGGTTAAGATCATGTGATGGAGTCTCTCTTGAAGATGGGCGGGCGATGTGTGATGCGGTAAATCACGTGATTTGTAATTAAGTTTTTTAGAGTCGTTGTCACACGCGAAATCTCATACGCTTTTAAAATTTGTAAGACCTAGATAGGGGAGTATCTAGGGTCATCCAAGGAGGCAATATGTTTGCAAAATTTAGATCTCTTACTTATAAGTAGAAATCACATTTCTTTTTGGTCTTTTTCAATATATCATTTTTTTTAAGGTTTTGAAATAACGAAGGAAAACACGAGTTGTTGGCGGGAAAGTAAGTAACAACTATGATCACTAAGCTAACACCTAAGTGACAAATAATTCCTCTCCCTAAACTCACTCTAGGAACGTGGAGGCCTAGAGTAATTAGGGAGAGAGAGTGAAGAGTGCTACAATCACAGCAATTAAAATACAACTAAAAAGAAATTTCAAAGAAGACAACTAGATTAATGAAAAAGTGTTTTACAAAAAACCCTAGTAGATGAATGCTTCTACTACTAGATAATTGCAACAAAAAAAATAAAATACGAGTCCTCCTGAATTGTTGGTGAAGAGGGGAAGCTCCTTGCTCCAAGGTTAATGGCTCCAAGGCTTGAAAAGGGCTCTTCCTTCTTCCTTGAGATGCTCCTCCAAGGTGGAAGTTACCCACCTTCAATGATCTCCTTCAAGGGTGGGCGTGCACCACCCTTGCTCCTCCTTGCCTGGCCATCCTCCTAGTGGTGGAGTGCTCCTTCTTGGCGTGGCACAAAGGAGAAGAAAGAAGGGGAAGAAGGCACCAAGGGGGCAGGTAGGATGCCCCCTTAATCTTCTTTTCTTCTTCTTCCTTAGCCTTGAATTATGGTGGGTATATGGTAGACTAAACTAAAATGGAGGATGATTCTTTTGGTGGAATATGATAGGTATTTATAGAGGTGGAGAGGGGGGTAGTAGGCGTGGGTTAGGTGGTAGTTATGGGTAATTAATTTGATCCTAGGGCTAAGGTTAGTTGGCACCAACCAAGGGGTGCCACGGGAGGTAGTTATGGTGGTGGTTTGCCTTGAAGTTGGTGCCAAAATAAGTCTTCTAAAAGGGGGTTAGGTGGCGCCATGCAAGGAAGGGTTGGGATGTTTTTGATGGATGGATGGATGGCCATGATGGGGCCTTAAGTTGGCGCCAAAAGAGAGGCTTCTAGAAGGGAGGTTTTGGCACCAACTTTAGGTGTCTTTTGGAGGAGGTTGAGGGGTGAAGGGATGGCTTGGGTTGGCGCCAAAACAAGGGTGGACTAGGTAGAGCTTAGGTGGACTAGGTGGGCTTAGTTGGTAGAACTAGTTAGGGTTAAGTTGTAGGTGGTGCATGGCAAGGGAGCTGGGGCCTAGCTAAGCTAAGCTTGCTTGGCTAGTAATGGAGTAGAGGAGGAGGCAATGGGAGTTAGGGTTTCTGGAGAGGAGTTGGACAGAAGAAGTTCAGAGCTGAAATGGTGCTGGCAGTTGCTGAAGAGGATGGCATGGAGCTACTTTAGCTGGCTTAGCTTGCTAGTTCTTTGCTAGCTACTAAGCCAAGCTAAAGTAAGCTAGCTTCTACTACAAGGAGCTGAGGTGAGCTGGGTCTAGTGCTCCCAGGCGGATTAAGCTGGTTGAGGTAGCTAAGGTAGCTTAGCTCAACTGAGTTGAGCTAAGCTGAATCCCCAAGAGTTGGACTTAAGATTCCTGAGCTGAAATGAAGTCATCTTCAGCTTGAGTTGAGTGGAGTTGGATCAAGCAAGTCCTGAGCTGAGGTAAACTCCAGTCAACTCAGCTGAGCTAGCTAGAGCTCCTTGTGAACTAATAGGAGCTGAGATGAGCTAGATTCAGCTAAGTTGAGCTGGATCTGAGCTGACCTAAGATAGGGTGAGCTAAGATAAGCTCTCTTGAGCTACCATTCAGCTGAGATGAGCTGAATGGAGCTAGGATGAGCTAACCCTAGTACAAGTGAGCTGAAATCCAAATATGGTGAGCTAGATCTGATTGGGTTCCAACTAGTTTGGGCTTCTCCTTTACCAGTTGCCTTCTTGAGTGTTAGGGTTCTAGGGATCTAGCAATCTGCTTATCCCTAACACTCACAAAAACATATCAAAAATACAATAATGAATGTAATGCATGCCTAACCAAATTAATGCCTAAATGCAACCCAAAAACTTGTTTACGGAGCAAAATCCTAAGAGTAGGTTTGTTTTAATGCATAAATGATGGTAAACTGGCGTTTATCACACCCCCATG
Source organism: Thalassia testudinum (assembly GCA_037157565.1). Classification (NCBI taxonomy): domain Eukaryota; kingdom Viridiplantae; phylum Streptophyta; class Magnoliopsida; order Alismatales; family Hydrocharitaceae; genus Thalassia; species Thalassia testudinum. Next base: position 60,729,658 of record JAZHRO010000035.1, on the reverse strand, counting down.
CTTATCTTTTGCTAGTCTCTTAGCAAAACTTTAATACAAAATGGAATTTTGGGAAAATCTAATTGAGGAGAAAAAAGATTACGGGCCATTGGTTGGTCTAAACATAGGAGGTACGGGATTTGTTAAAGATAAACATCGGGATTTGTTTTCGAATCGAAAAATTAGACAAAAATGGGATCAATATATCCTCCAAAAAATTCACAGATTAACCCCTTATTAATTCAGATGACTTGAAATTTCTACCTTTAGGATTTTTCTAGCTCTTGAATCTGATTCGCAACTTGCAATAACCTTTAAAATCTTGTGTCTATGTCTGTGAAAAACTAACATTTATAAAAACATTTTTTTTCTTCTCTCCCCCATGCTTATTTTTAACTTAGTCTTACAATAGATGTGTCGGGATCATCATTCCCGTTACCAATCCTCGAGAGGGCTCTGGTGCAGTACTTCAAGATAGCACTGTCCATGACACCACCCAGGAGCTCACAACCCCAAAACACACTGCGGTGTAAAGGGGCACTCCAAGCAAACTCAAGCTCTTGCTCCAACACTATAGGTAGAGCACCATCCAGGACACTTGAGTTGCAAAAATGTGCTTCGATGCTCCGTCTAAAGATATGAAATATAGAAATGGAGTAGCGCCGAGGCGGTAATATGTTGACATCGCGTCCTCAAAGGAGGTATTTTCCTCCTCGATGGTGGGAACTCAAACCAATTATCTGCTTCAGACTTTTACTAAGTTTAAACAAGGGGGGTTTTCTAATTTTTAGTGATTTTTAGGTGTTGGCTTGTGTGTGAAATTTGACACAGGAAGTTCCGCAAGAAATGCAAGTTTTTGAATCAGAAACTAAGCCAGATACTTTCCTTATCGCAAAAGAGGATCAAGTCACTTGAACTATCATGAGTTCAGGTGAAATTTTGGAGAAGGATATCTGATCTAGTCTAAAGAAAGACCCTGAAATTCTAATGATCAAATCTGTATCATCATCCCTAGTTTGTTAAAGATAAAATCCCATTGTAACAAAAGTGAGTTATCAACCTTAGTCCCGATTTCAAAATTTTCCTCAAACAGTTTTCAATATTTTTATTTTTTTGGGTATGCTAGTAGAAAAATAAAATGACAAAAGAAAACTGCATGTTTTTAGGTTTAGAAAGTCCTAAATCGATCATCAAAATTTTAAAAATGCTCCCCCATGCTTATGATATGCAATGTCCTCATGCATTAGGAGGGAAAAGGGATCACCTTAGTAAGGGCGGTCAAGTTTAGGATGGTCAAAACCTGGAAAAAGAAAGGAAAAAGGAAAGCAGGAAAAATGATGTGTTACCTCCCATCCAGTGCTTTCTTTTACGCTATTCAGCCGAGCATGAAGGTATGCGCGAAAGACAGACAATCATGTAAATAATTGGACACTTGAATGTCCTCAAGAAATGTGTTTTCCTCAAGATCCTTGAAAAGATGAATGGTAAAGAAATCGAGATCAAAATGAAATGGAAAAATGACTCGGATCTGGCCATGGTTTAAGTTCATGTAAAATGCCAGAGTCTGGTGGTTCGGGTGGTAGGTCCAATGGAAAGGGAGGGGAAAAGGAGTCAATGAGATGTAGGGTGGGTGAAGTTAGTGTGGATGTTTTTGGTGAAAAATCAGGAAGATTGAAAGAGTAAAAGTCAAATCCTAGTTGATCTGAAAAGTCTCGGACCACAAAATCATCCTTAGAATAGGAATCAATAAAACCTAAATCCATGATGGTCAAAGCTGAGTAGGATTTGGTCGACAAAGATTTCTCACAAATTGCTTCCATTGTATTATCAGTGTCCTCGAAAATTTTATGATTAATGGACCTCTTGGAAGCTTGAAATAAATCTAACGAGAAAATCTGGTTACCACAACTTATATTCATTTTTCCAGAATGAGAGTTGATATTAACTGTTGCAGTAATCAGAAGGGGTCTTCCAAGAATGATATTAGTGAGAGTTGCAGGTACCTCTATGTCAAGGACCAAAAAATTTAGCAGATTTAGACAATTCCAGACCTTGACTATATGATCCTCAATGATTCCCTACAGTTGAATGGTAGATCGATCTCCCAATTGAAATTGAACCTTAGCAGGTTTAAAATCACCACATTGAGATTCCTCGAATAAGACTGGGGGAATGATATTAATGGAGGTACCTAAGTCGAGAGGGGCGCGAAAAAAATGGTGTCATTTATGACAACTGAGGTGAGGGATGCGCTTGGGTCCTTTTTTGTGAGAGGCAGCTTGCTCTGAACAACTGAGCTTACTGTCTTAAAAAGGACCACCCTTCCTAGATTCTGAGCCTCCCCTGGTGGAGTAAACTTTTCTTTCAAAAATTTAGCAAATGTAGGGGTGGCATATAGGAGAGGGATATTCTTCTCGACTTGCCCAAATAAGTCCAAAAGATCTTGGTGAGAGAGCTCTAATTTCTGATCAAAAAGATTGGATGGCAGTGTTTGAGAGTGAGAAATAGGATTTGAATCAAGTGTTTTTGGTATTTCTTTCTCTTCTTCCTGAGTGGGGTTAGGAGAGTTGATTTGCATAGGCTGAGAGTGGGTTTCATCAATTTGATTTGAAGGCCCTAATTCAGTGGTGGTGTTCCCACTCCTCAATGTATCTACATATGCAGTTTGGTTATCACTGGGAGGAGGTGGGGGGGCCTGTTGTTGATAGAAACTAGGTTGGTGCTGAGATATTGGGTTAATAGGAGGCTGATTGGTGTGGTTCTGATGTTGGTGTCCACCTGGATGTTGGTTCCTGTGATTGACAAAGTTTGGTGTGGGTTGGGATGGTGAGTGTCCTGCAGGTCTTTGATTTGAAATGACCCCAAATTGATCATTGAGATTATTAATAGCACGGGTTATTTCCATTGTTTTTCTTTGCATCTCCTGCAGGGTTTTCATCATCTGGGCATTGATGTCTTCTTGAGATGGCCCAGATTGATAAGTTTGATTTGAACCATACCCTCCAAACGGGTTTTGTTGTTGGTGAGGAACTGGATTGGTCCAGGAGTGAGTCGAATAATTCCTCCAATTAGAAGAATTTTGCAATTGCTCAAGAAAGGTGGAGACATTTTGAGTGGGGTAATGATTTGGATAAGTATAGTTTCCCGTTGAACCATAGAAAGCCTAGGAATAATGATTATACTCAGCACGAGTCGTATGCAAATTTTGTCTCTTTGGGATGTGAGAAGAGGTGAGATGTGGAATGTGTGGAGCTTGGGTAGGTGTGGCAGGACTCCCTTGGTTGGCTAGGTTTGTTAAATCCTTATGCAACTGATGTTGCTTAACTTGTAGCTGAGCCATAATAGAGTAGAAATTCGGTGGGGAAGCCTGATTAAGAAGCTCCTAGGTGGAAAGATTAGGGAAAGAATAATTAACATGTAGGTTAGACGACCAATTTTGATTTTCCATTTTTAAAGAAGAGGAAAAATGTAGGAAAAAGTCTTTTTGGAAAGGTAAAAATCAAGTGGTCCCTCCAAGTGTGGAGTTTTGGACCGCCAGCCATGCAAAATGGAAGAAATGAGAGGGGAGGAGAAGAGATGGAGATGAGAGAGTGTGTGCAAACAATCAATCAAAAATCTAGACCTAGCTTAAGTGTGACTCCCTAAAAAATTAACCTAAGACTTGGTCTATCTAGAAAATAAGTAATCAATAGTGAATACCCGTTCTGTCAACAAATCTAGCCAAAATGTTTAAGGGAAGGTTTAGGCCCAAGCGTTTCCCAGGAAATCCCTAGGTGCTTGTACAAACCCGCACCTAGTCGTTTGACACGACCCCTCAGCCTGAACACTAGATATAGATGACAGAATTGATATTAACTAAAGAAAACTTAAGACTTAAATAGCAAGCCTAAGTTGATGAAACCTTAGGGGTCAAATTGCTATAGATTTTAATTAGGTCTAGGATACTAAAGGGCATATGGAATGTAGAGGGCGTTGATTGGGTTGTTTCCTTGTTATTTCAATTTCTAGTGTGTGTGCAGGAATTGGAAAGTGGTTCCAATTTCAAACAAATTGTCACACAATTTTAAGTATTTCTATCTTTTAAAATTGGATTTAAGTTAGTGTGTTTTAGGGTTTCCTTCTTAAGAGTTCAAACAAGTTTTTGAGATTCACAATAAAAAAGAAATCAAGTTATATAAGTTGAGATCAATTTCCTTTTAGTTGTTTGTCTCTAAAAATAAAAAAGAAACCCTAATCCAATTGATCGTAGGACAGAAATTTAACTACCAATGAATCTTTTTTAGGCTTTCTGTATTAAGTAGTGGTCAAAACAAATCAAACAACACCACTACCTTATGGAAAATCAAACAAAGATTCCAGAAAAGATTCTTTTAAGATTTTAGGAATTTGTTTGATATTTGTTTTGAATTTTTATTTGTGATGGTGTCAAAGTCTAGAAATGATACTCATGAGTATTTTAGACTTTTTAGCAACACCACTAACCTCAAAAAATTTTGGTGATTTTATATGATGTGTAGAATTTCACAAAGATTCCAGAAAGCTAAATTTCATAAAAATTGGATGAGTACAAAAATTCTAAAAATTCATGGACTGTAGCAAAATAGGAAGATTAGAGGGTGTGATCCCTATGCAGTCCATGAATTTTTAAAAATTAATTTAAAATCCAATTACTTGAAAATTTGGAAAAAATGTTCCTTACTTAATTTTGAATCACTAGGTGAAATTTTATGATTTTAGGAGGCCTGTGGTGTTGGGAATTGATTTTTCAAGTCCAAAGAGAAATTTGGACTCGAAAAACAGAACACCAACACTTGAAATGGAGTGGTGTTTAATTGTGCCAACAAGCAAACGAGTTTTAAATTGCACCACTCCACTTAATTAAGATATTTAAGATCCTAAAAGCCAAGTTTAATATTTTTTTGGTAGTTTTTAAGGATAAATGTGACAAGAAAGGGAGAACCAACCTAGAATCGTGGGAAGAAAAGGAACTTTTGAGCTCTCGCATCCAAATTCCCGCTTCCTTCCTACAATACCTGCACACACAACAAAAAAGAAAGAGAAGGGGATGAGATCCATTTCAAGCAAGAGAAAAATCAATTAAGTAAAGCCGTGCCTCCCCAGCAACAGCGCCAAAAAGTGATGCGGTAAATCATGTGATTTGTAATTAGGGTTTTTAGAGTCGTTGTAACACACGAAATCGCATACGCTTTTAAAATTTGTAAGACCTAGATAGGGGAGTATCTAGAGTCGTCCAAGGAGGCAATATGTTTGCAAAATTCAGGTCTCTTGCTTGGAAGTAGAAATCACCTTTCTTTTTGGTCTTTTTCAATATATCATTTTTTTTAGGGTTTTGAAATAACGAAGGAAAACACGAATTATTGGCGGGAAAGTAAGTAGTTACAACTACGATCACTAAACTAACACCTAAGTGACAAATAATTTCTCTCCCTAAGCTCACTCTAGGCACATAGAGGCCTAGAGAGTAATTGGGGAGAGGGAGTGAAGAGTGTTAGAATCACAACAATTAAAATACAACTAAAAAGAAATTTCAAAGAAGGCAACTAGATTAGTGAGAAAGTGTTTTACAAAAAACCCTAGTAGATGAATGCTTCTACTACTAGATAATTGCAACAAATAAAATAAAACACAAGTCCTCCTGTATTGTTGGTGAAGAGGGGAAGCTCCTTACTCCATGCTTAGTGGCTCCTAGGCTTGAAAAGGGCTCCTCCTCCTTCCTTGAGATGCTCCTCCAAGGTGGAAGCTACCACCTTCAATGATCTCCTTCAAGGGTGGGCATGCACCACCCTTGCTCCTCCTTGCCTGGCCATCCTCCTAGTGGTAGAGTGCTCCTCCTTGGCATGGCACAAGGGAGAAGAAAGAAGGGGAAGAAGGCACCAAGGGGGTAGGTAGGATGCCCCCTTAATCTTCTTTTCTTATTCCTTAGCCTTGAATTATGGTGGGCATATGGTATACTAAACTAAAATGGAGGATGATTCTTTTGGTGGAATATGATAGGTATTTATAGAGGTGGAGAGGGGGGTAGTAGGCTTGGGTTAGGTGGATGGCTAGGATGTGTTTAGGTGGTAGTTATGGGTAGTTAATTTGATCCTAGGGCTAAGGTTAGTTGGCGCCAACCAAGGGGTGCCACGGGAGGTAGTTATGGTGGTGGTGTGCCTTGAAGTTGGTGCCAAAATAAGTCTTCTAAAAGGGGGTTAGGTGGCACCATGCAAGGAAGGGTTGGCTTGTATTTGATGGATGGATGGATGGCCATGATGGGGCCTTAAGTTGGTGCCAAAAGAGAGGCTTCTAGAAGGGAGGTTTTGGCACCAACTTTAGGTGTCTTTTGAAGGAGGTTGAGGGGTGAAGGGATGGCTTGGGTTGGCGCCAAAACAAGGGTGAACTAGGTAGAGCTTAGGTGGACTAGGTGGGCTTAGTTGGTAGAACTAGTTAGGGTTAAGTTGTAGGTGGTGCATGGCAAGGGAGCTGGGGCCTAGCTAAGCTAAGCTTGCTTGGCTAGTAATGGAGTAGAGGAGGAGGCAATGGGAGTTAGGGTTTCTGGAGAGGAGTTGGACAGAAGAAGTTCAGAGCTGAAATGGTGCTGGCAGTTGCTGAAGAGGATGGCATGGAGCTACTTTAGCTGGCTTAGCTTGCTAGTTCTTTGCTAGCTACTAAGCCAAGCTAAAGTAAGCTGGCTTCTGCTACAATGAGCTGAGGTGAGCTGTGTCTAGTGCTCCCAGGGAGGATTAAGCTGGTTGAGGTAGCTAAGGTAGCTTAGCTCAACTGAGTGTAGCTAAGCTGAATCCCCGGGAGCTGGACTTAAGCTTCTTGAACTAAAATGAAGTCATCTCAGCTAGCTGGAGTTGAGTGGAGCTAGATCAAGCTGGTCCTTAGCTGGGGTGAACTCCAGTCAACTCAGTTGAGCTAGCTAAAGCTCCCTGTGAACTAATAGGAGCTGAGATGAGCTAAATTCAGCTAAGTTGAGCTGGATCTAAGCTGACCTAAGCTAGGGTGAGCTAAGATGTGCTCTCTTGAGCTGCCATTCAGCTATGATGAGCTGAGTGGAGCTAGGATGAGCTAACCCTAGTCCAAGTGAGCTGAAATCCAGCTATGGTGAGCTGGATCTGGCTGAGTTCCAGCTGGTTTGGGATTCTCCTTTACCAGGTGCCTTCCTGAGTGTTAGGGCTCTAGGGATCTGGCAATCTGCTTATCCCTAACACTCACAAAAACATATCAAAAACACAGTAAAGAATGTAATGCATGCCTAACCTAATTAATGCCTATTTGCAACTCAAAAACCCATTTGCGGAGCAAAATCCCAAGAGCCAAGTTTGTTTTAATGCATAAGAATGACAATAAACTAGCGTTTATCAATGTGGCTTCACAAGAATCGTTGGATGGGCATCCAACGGCCCAGATCTCGTGAGGGGGAATGCCTTTGAGGATGAGCGGCCACTGCTGGCTGATGTTGGGTGGTCTAGATGGCACCACATGGCACCATCTGGGTCGTCCATCTTCTTTCTGTTGCAGAGGGTGCCACGGTGCTCAGATCGAGGTGATTTTCACATTGCCAGACTGCAATCGTCACTTCGGATCCATATGTACAGTCGGATTTTCCATCTGAAACTTGTATGGATGTCTCATTGCCCTCCTGGCCATTGATCGTCCTCTGACTTCATATGATGCTACAGGATTCTGATCTAGACGATTTCGGAGTCGTTAGACTCCAATCGTCGTCTTGATCAGATCTGTACAATTGGAATGTCCATCCGAAGCCCTGAAATAAATCTAGTGTTAAGTTGTTGCTTTTAGTTAAATCCCACAAGAGAAGAATAGTTTTTATTTTTTAAATCCACGAAACTCGAAAATTGAGTCCCGGGTTGAACATAGAGAGGCAAACATTTGGTTTTGAAAGATACGTGTTTCTCTTTTATTTGTTTTTGTCATTTTTATCTTTTATCATTTTTTTTTGGTATTTTAATAGGGCAAGAGATCAAGTTTATGAATTCTAACTGATCTACTTGCAAAATATAAAGGAAAGAGAAAGAGAAGAATAATCATCTATTTATGAATAAATGTTTGTTACAACTACGAAAGCAGAAAAAACTACACTACAAAAGCGAAAAAGATAGAAAGAGGTGAGAGAATCCCCCTCGACGGTCGCTTGGAGGACGACTCGCTCTAACGTCGCCTAGAGGAAGGTGGTGAGGAGCAGGATGAACGGGGACGGAGCCGAAGGACGGAGGGCGGGGCAGGATGGCATCGCGGCGAGGATCTTCTTCCCGAAGGGAGGTGAGAGGATGGCCACGGGTTGCTCCACGAAGGAGGATGAGAGGTGGGAAAGCTATTTTCATTTCTACTCTAGAGGAGCATCCCGGGCTTGGGACAAGCTCTCTCTAAAGCCTTGGAGGTGGTGAGAGGAAGAAAGGAAGAGATGGCTATGAGTGGAGGGGTGTAGGCCTTTTTATAGTGGAGGAGAGGGACTAAAACAAGTAAGGGATAATTAGCGACAACAAAGGTGTCACTAAAGTTCCAGCTCAAGCGTCGCTGTAGCCTCTAGCCCACGCCCACGCACTCGCCCGGTCACACCTGTACGCACGTTGTCAAAGGAGGATCGTTCGATTGGAGATGGATGGTCCTGATTGTGCGAAGATCGTGCTGCTTGGGTGCGCGTGGGGATGTACGTCGACGCTCGCGTAAGCACCTCCACAGGATCGGTGGTCATCTGTGCATCCACGTATCCGCATCTCGACCGCTCGTGCATGGTCGAGCAGTCAAAATCAAGGACACCTCAATGCCGATTGGATTGGAAGAGTGGGAGAGCTCGAACCGGCACCAAAGCGTTGAGAACGCCCCTGGAGACCTCTACGCCACGCGTCAATAAGTGTCGTGGTTTTGAATTATCCGAGGCCGGTGGTCAAGCAATCCTAGTCGTTGGATTTTCATCCAATGGTTAAGATCATGAAATGGAGGCTCTCTTAAAGATGGGCGAGCGATGTGGCTTCACAAGAACTGTTGGATGGGCATCCAACGGCCTAAATCTCGCGAGGGGGAATGCCTTTAAGGAGGAGCGGCCACTGCTAGCCGGTGTTGGGCAGTCTAGATGGTGCCACGTGGCACCATCTGGGTCATCCATCTTCTTTCTGTTGCAGAGGGTGCCACAGTGCTCGGATCAAGGTGATTTCCGCATTGCTGAATTGAAATCGTTGTTCCGAATCCATCCGTACGGTCGGATTTTCCATCCAAAACCCGTATGGATGTCACATTTCCCTCCTAGCCATTGATCTTCCTCAGACATCATATGATGCTACGGGATTCCGATCTAGACAATTTCAGAGTCGTTAGACTCCAATCGTCGTCTTGATCAGATCCGTACAGTCGAATCGTCCATCCGAGGCCCTGAAATAAATCTCCTTCTCTCCTAACCATAAAAAGGACCTAATTAACCTAAAATATATACTACTCTAAATGCATAATAATGCATGATATATAATATTTATAACATAAAATGTAAATCAAAGCTTAGGAACATGCATGAATAGGCATTTTAACTCCAATAATTGTGTCTACATCAGCTAGGATCAAATCTAATAGGTTGCTTTTGTTGGAATAGGATAGAGGGCTAAGATTGCATAGGAGGTAGGAAATGTTCTTTTATGCATAAGGAAAGGATTAGGATAGGATTTGTTGGAATTATGAGATAGGATTTAATCTAGGCTATGGGATGGTAATCTAAGGGTGGTAGGACAACCTAGAGGATAAGGCTTAGGTTTGTGTTTTTCAGAGAGAAAGGATAAGGTGCCATTTTCCAACGAGACATGAGAATCGGACCGACTCGACTGATCCCAAGACCCAATCGTCCAACGAGAAAGTAACCAAAAGAGCAGTAAAATAAACCACATTCACCATGTATATAACTAGCAGTAACAAAAACAGCAGTAAAGAAAAGAACTACTACAGTATACACCACCACAACAGTAAGGAAATAAACATGTACATAAACATGATGCTTACAATAAAAGAGTACAGGGGTAACAGAAACTACCCACTACAACAGAAGGAAAAGTACAGTGGGTACTACACAAGTAAAAACTACTGGGCTCTACCAGGCCCAGCACCCTCTGCAGTCGCCGGTTCTGGCTGCTCAACACCTGGTCCTGAAAAGGTGACACGTCAGCGAAATGCTGAGTAGAGTGGCAACCAAAAGCTAAGAAAAACAGTAAGGTGGACAGTAGCGGTTATATTTTTAATCTCTTTCCTTATTTTTCCACTTATTCATTAATGAATTATTTCTCAGATCTTTCTCTTGATCTTGAATGTTACTCTTGGGAACGATCTTGATTGCAGTCTTTTCTGAAAAGTAGAAGTAACACGTGGTGCTCTCCTGGCTGGGAGAATCCCCCGTGGTGGTCCTACCCTCAGTCAACCACCCCAAGGTTGCTGACAGACGTAACGGTGACTACGGGACGCGCGATAAACGCACGGGTAGCTACCCCGCACTGGCACGCGGTCAGTCGTTTCCGTTAACGGGTGCGCCCAAGCACAGCACGGAACTAGTATAGGGCAGAGCCCTCTCAGTAACAGGGGTCCAGCCCCTCCACAGTAACCAAACAGGAGTCTTGCCCATCCACAGTCCGCGCACCTTCACCTGACTACCCTAGTTTGCCCAGTGGGCCTAACAAGTCAGTGTAGGAGAGCTAGCAGAACCTCGTGGGGTGGCTAGCTCTTTCCCTACACTAGCAGCTCTCCCCGATACGGTGTACGCGAGGGCCAGAAAGTAGATGCAAAGTGGCCAAACCCACCCCGATCTCGACCTGAGGGCGGCAAGCTCCCCTCTACACTAAGAGGTAATATGTGCTCTCTTTGGTACCACATACCTAAGAGACAACACGCTCTCCCATTTTACTTTTCTAGTTCCATTCCATTTATTTCCAGGAGTTCTATTCCTAATTCCCCGTAGGGTTAGTGCTCATGTTTCCTCAGGCCAAGACATACTAGGTTTCATCATTTCAGGTTTATATTCATATAGCCCATGTTCTCAACCGTAATTATTCATTCATAAATAGGCAGCTGTTAACCAATTACAGGCAGTTATCGTTTCCTTTCTACTTTTCCAAGACTGCAATGTATATATATTCAATCTAGTTTTCCAGTCCTAGGATTCATGCCATACCCTAGGATCTATCATTCAATCTAGTTTTCCAGTCCTAGGATTCATGCAATACCCTAGGATCTATCATTTAATCTAGTTTTCCAGTCCTAGGATTCATGCAATACCCTAGGATCTATCATTTAATCTAGTTTTTCAGTCCTAGGGTTCATGCAACACCATAGACTCTATTAATTATTTCACAAGTGCATAATTTTTGATAAATAATTAAAAGGGTCACTTTAACCGCAAAATCGGGAGTACTGGGGGGGTAATTGGCAAGCCCGCGTGCCTCCGCAACCCCCAGAGCCGCAACGGAACGGGATCCTAACACAAGGATCAAATACAAGGAGCTACTCAGAATAGTATACAATTACTGTAAATAGGTAGAGGAACTAAATCTGAGAAGAACGAGACTTGAAATGCGGAAAACGAACTCCGAACGGACCCTAAACGGGTCAAAAACGATAAGTCTGCCCAAAATCAGACGTCTGGAACTTCTTCCAAACGTCTTAAATGATAGCTCAAGTCATACCTTGATCTGTGCGGTCCTTCAGACATCCAGAAGCCCGCTGAACCATCTGGACTTAGTTTCCAGACATCCGACTGTCACTCCGGATGTCTGGAGACCCTCTCCGTCGTCTGGTGCTGTGCCCAGACATTCGATCTGTGTGGGATGGCGTGTCCTTGCGCCTTCCTGAACAAGTCCTGCACACATACGCGACCGTCCTCAACACGAAGCGATGTAGAAACCTTCGGCAGAATGGCTGCATGGCCGTACACGTGAAAGAAGAAGGAAGGTGAAAATATCGTACCTTTCAGACGTCTGGACCTTCCTCCAGACGTCTCCTGCGTCGTCTGGACGTATGTCCAGACGTCTGATTCTGGGAAATTTTCCCAGAATCAGGACCTCCTCGCCCTTCGCCCGCAACGCACGACCGTGCCGTGCCACGCTCGCCTGCTGTCTGAGCTACAACAGCTTTTTCCCAGCACCACACACTTGCTGCGCACCTGCCGGTCGACTCTGGCTACTCCGGCGAGCTCGCACCCTTGCGGTCAAGCTCTCTCTCCCTCTCGCAACAGCCCCTCCTCCCCACACACTCGCAGCAGCCGCTGCTGCCGCCCTCGCCCGCTCACTCTCTCGCTGACAGGAAGAAGAAGAAGAAGAAGGCGGTGGAGTGAGGGTGAGGGAGAGAGGGGTGTATTTGAAGGCAGCCGCGGGAAGAGAGAGAGAGAGAGAGAGAGAGAAAAAGGGCTGCGTCTGCAAGGAGGGAGGAAAGAGAAGCAGGAGGGCGGCGGTTCAGTCTGCACGCACATGCATGCAAACGCGAACCCGTACGCCGAAAAAATAAAATTCCAGACATCTGGGAAGGCTTCTAGACGTCTGACCAGACGTCTGGATCACTTCCCAAACATCTTAAACAACATTTGATGCCCTGGTTATAACACAAGGGGAGGCTGTTGAGGTGTGGGAATTGTGTGTGGGGTTTTTGCATATATGCACTTGAAATGTCATCAAATTATTGTAGGTGAAGTATGTAGTGTTTTGTTTGGTAGAAATGTGGTGGAAATGAAATGGGAATGAAGTAAAAATGGAGGCTCAATCTCTCTCTCTATCTTCCTCTATGTAAAATACACAAATGCAAATATTTACAAGATGCATGTAAACCTATCTAATCTAATTGCCTAATGTTAGAAACTAGCATAAGATAGCCAAATTAGAGACGTGAATTGCTACGCAATCAATGGTCTACAAATGCAGTCCGACTGATGATGTAGCCATACTCCAAAGGGTTTTTTTGGTATGAGGTACAAACTGGAGAGAGAAAGATGGAGATAGCAACAATAAGATTCATGATGTTGGCTTTGCTCATTGATCTAGTTCCAAAGTTCAAGAAGAGGTAGTAGAGGATCTAGATTGAAGTTCAAGTCTGACTCAAAATCTGAATCACATGGGTTCAAGTAATCAAAGATGATAATTTCTCCAGATTGCGGGTCAAATAAGGGTATAGGTAAGGCTATGTTGAATTCCTCAAAATCCTCATCAGAAATTACCTCTTCCTCCTTAGAAATTATCTTCCTCATAATCAAGCCATCCATTTGAACTAATTGGATTCTAATTTCTTCCCCAAAATATCATGTTTTGAGCTCCATTTTCTGAGGTTGTATCTTCCTTTTCCTCATACATTGAATCATGGTTTGTGTCATTTAGCTGTTCAATTTCTAGAACCTCATCAAAATCCAACAATTCTTGAATTTTAGGATGGGTATACTGAGGTTCTTTATATCATCAACTAATTAATCATAAGACACCCAATAGCTCCTCAATCTCATGAATGTCTCTTTCATAAGAGGGTATTTCAATTTGATTATCTATGGGAGGTGGCAAATTAGAATCATCCTCAAGTAATTCGTTCTCCTCATCACATCCTTGCCTCCCATTATGATCTTAACGCTTGGCAGAAATCAGATTATCGATAGTGTGAATTGCCAATACTACCTCAATTGTTCTCACAGCCACAATAGAACCACAATTAATTTTACTCTTTCAGGAAGCCTTAAAGATATTAAATCGACATGTTTCCTTCTAGAAGTGATTTGCATATTCTCGTCTCACAGTTGATCAGAGCCTTAGCTGTGTGGCCAAGAATGGTCTTCCTAAGATTATCGGGGTGTGGTTCAAGTTGTCTGATGCCTCCATATCTAAGACTAAAAAATCCATAGGGTACTCAAAATCTAGCACTTTTACAATCACATTCTGTAAAAGTCCCTTTGGAATCTTGGTTGACCTATCAGCAAGCTAAAGGGTAACATCAGTGTGTTGCAAGGGACCTAAATCCATCTCTTCATATAATTTAGTGGGGATTAAATTAATAGAGGCACAAGGTCCAGTAAAGCTCAGTCCAAGATAAGACCATGTATCTCACATGAAATTAAGGGGGTCCTCGAATCTTTCCTTTCAGAAGGGAACTTATTTAAGATGATGTTACTAGCTTGTTCAAAAATCACAACCCTCCTACTATCCTTGGCTTGGCACCTGGGGATGGCACAAGCTGAGATCTTCTTATTCTTAGGTTTGCTCAAGGCTACAAGAAAAGGCACTTCAGTAAATCAGGGATTATCGATTCCTGATCCTTATTTCCATTGATACTTAGGTCATCTTAATCCCCACGGTCAGAATTAGGCTCCAAAAGATTCAAGTGGGAATTGGTCATGGAAGGTTTAGAATATTGAGTTTTCTTCCCCCTCCTTTAGATAATGGTATTGGCAGTGGTTGTATAATCAGGGGTTGATCCTTGAGGTGGGCTATGGCAAAGAGATGGGGCTTGGTTAACTAGAGTGAGGATTTGAGTGAATCCAGGAGGAGTAGGGGGAGCAAGGCTAATCATATGAGCTTGATGTTGTGGCTCCCTAGTCTGGTTTAGGTTCTTAGGATAGTTCCTAGAGTTAAGGACAAGTTGAGAAGGTAGCATTCCATGCTACCTAAAATTAGTTATTTGGTCCAATCTTCCTGTCAAATTGGTCCTCAATTGATTCATATCCTCTTTATGTCTCAAATTCATTTCCCATATTTCCTTGAGGACCAGAGCAAGAATAGTAGGTTAGGTTTCTTGAGTAGGTTGAGCTTGGTAAGTGTGTGATTGTGTATACCTTCTAGGTTGCGCATAGTTATTCTACCTAGCTAAGTTAGAACCCACCCAAGGTTTCTGACTCGACCAAGAAAAATTAGGATGGTCACGCCACCCAACGTTATAAGTATTTGAATATGGGTCAGTCCTATCATAACCTTGGATAACGTTAGCATCCTCAGCATAATTAGGTACTAAGCTACCTAATTTCGATTTGAGGGAATCAAGGTCCCTCCTTGGTAACCAAAAAGAGATGTGTCCGTATAGCCGGCTCATGGGTTGAGCCATGGGTAGGTCATTTATGTTGTGCACTAATTCCTAACCTAGAGGGGGTTGGGTGTAGGTCAAAATAGAAGTCCCTTGGTTCATCATAGGATTTACATGGGTAGATGTACCTAAGAGATTCCCACCCTTCAAAAGGTTATCTAACATATCCAGTTTCCTATCCATATTTTCAACATTCTTCCAAATTAATTCCACCTTATCCAATCATTTTGCAATAATCTGCAAATCAACTGAGCTTAAATTATCTTTAACTTCATAAACTCCACTCCTCATCTGATTAGATTTACAAAAGGTGGAAATAAAGGTATTGTTGAAGGAGTTTTCACTCATATTCTCGAATAATTCAACGGCTCCCTCTTCATCCTTACTAAGAAAGTTACCCCCACATGCCACATCAACAAAATTCTCCATATTGTCATTTAACCCATAATAGAATATGTGGACCAAATGCCACTTAGGAATACCATGATGAGGGCACTTCCTAGTCAGATCATTGAACCTCTCCTAAGCCTCATGAAGTTGCTTCCCATGGTTCTGCTTAAAGATGGTAATGGCACATCTAAGGGCATTGGTTTTACCTATGGGAAAAAATTTCTTCAAAAATTCATATCGCAAATCCTCCCAAGTCAAGATAGGTCTACCAATTGTCCTCAACCATTATACAGCTTTATCTTTCAATGAAAATGGAAACATCTTCATCATCAAAGTATCCTCATTCATATTCCTAGGGCCAAGGTCCTTCCTGTGTGTAGAAGCTCCCTTAAGGTGCTAGAAAGGATCATTAGAGTTATGGTCATGGAAGTAAGGAATTAGGTTGATGATCTAAGGTTTAAGTTCAAAATCAGCCCCATCCTTGGGTATCCTAACATAAGGTTCAAGCTAGGCATTAGGAGGGTTGTAGAAATCTCTGAAAGGTCGATTTTGTCTACCATTTTGGATTTGGTTCAGGGCCTATACTAGGATTTCAATATGACGATCATGATGCCAGCCCTGCCTCTAGATTTGTCTCTAGAGGTTAGCAATTGGATCTAGGTTCTACTCCCCACCCCCAATCACTTCTTCCTCATGGTGACTAGCCATGGGAATAGGTTCAAGTTCAGCACCATGGGAATAGGTTCAGGTACAGCAAACACAAGTCTTCTCCTAGGGTTTCTCTCTAAAGGTAGTACTAATTTAGGGCCCAATGATCTTCTACCGTTCATGCACCAGAAGAAGGTCAATAGATAATAGAGAAGACAGGTGAGAGAATCCCCAAGCAAGTAAATAGATTCTAAGCCTTAAGGTATGACCCTAGATAACCTAGAAACTTTAGAGAGTCTAACTTAAGAAGACAAAGTGAATAGAATCCACATTTCTCAAGTTAACCTAGCCAAGTTGAATATGAGTGGACTAAGGGGAAGATTCAGCCCAGCTTAGTACTAGGCTCCTTTGTACCCCATAGATGCGGCCATTTGGCACTACCCCATATCCTAGACACTAGGTTCCATAAGAGAAATTTAGACTATTCACCTATTTTCCCACTTAGGTCCTAAAGCTTGGACTCAAGTGATTCCTTAATTAGGGGCCAACGTCTAATCAATTTTATTAGGCTTAGGGTGTGAGTGCTTATGGAATGTGATGGGGCATTGTTTATTGGGTCAGTGCCCCTTAGAGATACGTTAAAAGATGTGTAGTGCACAAACAAGGGGTTCACAATGAAAGCTTAATACGTGTAGTATCTTTTAGGGTTCAAATGCTTGTATTAAGAGATTTTTAGGTTTCACTTAATTAGATATGTTCAATCAATGTTCTAGTGGAGCAATCAAAGGTTAACACGTCCCAATTTGTTCAATCAATTTCCTTTAATTGTGAATTGAGCTCTACCTTATTGCGAAAACCCTAATGAACAGATAGCTTTAGATAATGAAACTTAAGTCCAAAGAGCCAAATGTGGTGCAGCCTAACTAGAGCAATCAATTGCCCAAATGCACCACTAAGGCACTCAGAAATTTTTTTTCAGAATTTTTAATGCATTTTTTATAATTTTTTAGAATTAAATGTGCACTAGAGGCCTAAAGTATGTCTTGACTCCCAGTATGTGTATGTGAATCCATGCAATCAACTCTGCGTGGAATATTTTTTTCTGATATTTTCTGGATACTCACCATAGGAATCCAATGCCACCAATTTCATATCAAAGTAATATAAAACTTATTATGATTTTTGGACTAACGCAAATCAGGAAGGAAAATCAAAATGGATAGTAGATCACTGCATGAATTTTTAAAAATTATATATAAATTAGATCATCATGAAATTTTGCACAATCTTCCTAGTTTCAGTACCTACAACGGGTAGATTTTCAAAGTTTTTCAAAGTATGAAAAGTTGAAAAATGATTTTTGAAAAAGTTCACAAACCATTTTCGTAGTCAGAAATTTTAGTTATAAAAGAAATGCAAGTCACAACAAACTCCAACATAAGATCTTTAAATATATCTATATATAAATAGATAATGCAAAAACAACCTAACTAACTAACCCAAGTTCAAATCAAATCCTATCTTCTAACAAACAACCAAACCTAAAGATTTGAAACTAACCTGATGTCTCTAACCACACTTTACTAATCTCTCTCTCGCTTTGAGACATGATCCCATGCTTCCACGTGGATTCCTACACACAAAACAAGAAAGAGAAAAGGCAAGTTAGAGACTAGAATGCAAATCTAGAAACAGAAATAACAGAATCCATTGCCTCCCCGAGAATGACACCAAAATCTGATCCAAAGAAAATCGCGAAGATAAAGAATGTTCATTGTAGTGTAATTTTTTCAAAAACAAAAATAATATAACCAAGACCTTGGTGAGTCCTGGGTCGAACATGGGGAGGAGTAGGATCTTTTTAACTAAATGCAAAATTCAAAGCAAATATAAACTAACTAATAAGAAGAAAGAGGTGAGAAGAAGGAACATGAATCAGGCAATTATATAGGAGGGTGAGGAGTAGGCAATGTAAATAATATAACTGGAAATCAAACTTTTATTATTACTATAAAAGAGTCAAATTACAACTAGAACTTGAAAGAGTGTGGCGGGTGTGCAACCTACCTGTACGGATCTTACTTGGCCACAAACATAAGATCAAGCCTTATATCGATTACAAAAAAATGTCACAATAAAAACAATCCCACAAAATACACAATGATTTACAATAGAAACCCCTACGGGTAAAAACCACTACCTAAGCTTCCCAGCTTAGGATTTTCTCTACTAGGTAACGCTAGTCAATCCACTATTACGTACCACTTGAATGAGTGTAGCACAACATCTTAGAAACCACTTCTCTTTTACCAATAAAGAGAAGTCACAACAACCTCTAGCAACAAATGAAATGAATGAAATAAAATGAATACAGAAATTAATCCTATGGAACCTCAAGGAATTAAAATATACAAGCCAAGTTTTCTTTTTAGAAGCGTAAAACGACATGCTTTTGAAGAGCGTAGAAGAATGAGCACAAAAGCACGAGGAAGAATTGAAATAGAAGAGCTTTTTTCTCTATGAAATGTTTTTCAATGTGTTTTGACATGAGGGACGTGGGGCCCTATTTGCAGGTGAAAATGGAGCATTTTTGGAATGTTAGAAAAAATCATTCTAACCAAATTGGTCAATCAATTTATTATTTTGATCAATCAATTTACTTATTTGATCGATCAATTGATGGTCAATCAAACATTTAATTGGTTGATCAATTGCGAAAAAAACATATTTGACCGTTGGGCTAATTTGGTCGATCAATCTTCCTATTTTGATTGATCAATTTATTTGATTGATCAATTCTAATATTTTAGTTTATCAATACTACCTAAAGATTTATCTTTTAATCCTAAGGTTCCTTACAGTAATTTTAGACTCAAGAAATATAAAAGAATTACATTGACTAAAGATAATCTTTACTTTGATCCATACAGAGGATAATTGACTTGATTTGTGTGAACGTGATCCTGAAAGATTAGTTCATAATAAAACATTATTTTGTTTCATCAAAATAGAGGTCTTAACAAAACTAGCTAGAACAAGATCTAGAAAAATGACAAGAACTAGAAATAGAGATGCAAAAAAAGATGAGATGGAGTGTGGTCTGTTGTAGCAGCAGCTGTGGAGATGAGGATGGAGTAGAGGTGATGAAGAAGCAGAGGAGGACGGCCACTAGGAGATGCAATAAAGGTTGGACATGGAGTCTTGATAATAGAGGAAGGGTGGTGAGATGGTGGAGTTATTCTAATACTAAGGAGACTTAATAATGGAAAGGGAGGGGGTAGGGTCCTATTTATAGAGGTTTCTAGGTTTTAGGTGAAGGACTACGATCTAATTAGATTGGGATCAAGGGCTAGGATCAAATCTAATTGGTTTCTCTTGTTGGAATAAGATGGAGGGCTAGGATTGTGTAGGAGGTAGGATATGTTCTTTTATGCATAAGGAAGGGATTAGGATAGAATTTGTTGGGATTAAGAGATAGGATTTAATATACGCCATGGGATGATAATCTAAGGGTGGTGGGATAACCTAGAGGATAGGGCTTAGGTTTTTGTGTTTTTAGGAGAGAAAGGTTATGGTGGTGTTGTTGAAAGGGATAAGGTGATGGGTTTGGTTTTAATTAGGTTCATTTGGCTGACCATGTATAGGTTTATAATTAGGTCCATGGTTGGATAAATTAGGTTGCTAATTGGGATAGGTGGGTGGGTTTAGGGTTAGGAAAATTTAGGTCCGTAATTGGGCTAACCTAATAGGCTAAATCAAATAAATAGGCTCAACGTCTCTACATAAGTGAGCTCAAACATAAAAGTCTAGTCTCCAAAGCTTAAAATTGCTCCAAACCTGGTACCTGCATATAATATAACAAAGACATTAAGGCACCAGATATAAGTTTGGGAAAAATTGTAGAAAAATCTAAAATTATGTAATATTTAAAAAATACACCAATATGACTAAACTAACCTAACTAAATTTATTCTACCCAAATCAACCCTTAGATTAGCATTAGTTAGAAATAATTAATGTAAATATATACAAAAATATCAATAATTAAATTAATAAATGGAGTTACATGATTGATGACTACATAACCAATGAAGCATGTCTAGGCTAATAAAATAAGACGCATGTCTTCTCTGATTTAAACAAATGAGAACCCTGATCTAGTATATTAAATAGAATAATTATTCTTGTGAATAAAACAATTTGTGATACAACCGATATATGGAAATAGGGTGGAATTATGAAAAGGCAGAAATAAATCAAGGGATGAGAAATATCTATTACATCATATGATGAAATGAATGATGGAAAGTAGGAATGAGAACTAGGAGGTGAATTTGAGCTTGTGAGGACAGTTTAGAAGTCAATATCATGCCTATTATTAATAGCATGATCAGATAACATGGTATCTATTACGACCCGATTCCCGAATCCCTACAAGACCCGAGATCGGCTCGCCTCGACTAATCCCAAGACCCAGTCGTCCAACAAGAAATAACCGAAAAGCAGGAAAATAAACCACATTCACTATGCAATGTAACTAACAGTAAAAGTATACAAGCAGTAAAGGAAAGTAAAAGCTGCTAGTTCAGTACATACCACCACAACAATAGGAAGGTAGAACAAAAGTAACAATAACAGGAACAGTAACAACAAGTCTGAAACTCACTATAGCAGAAAAGAGAATACAACAAAAGTATTGGAAACTATGGCTGGGCTCGACTAGGCCTAGTACCCTCTGCAGCCGGTAGCTCAGGCTGCTCAACTCGTGAACTTGAACAGTGTTATGAGAAAACGGAGTCAGCGAACGCTGAGTAGAGTGGTAACAAAACTATTTAAAGCAGTAGAAACTAGCAAGTATATTTATCCTTTTGCAGTTATTTATTTTATAGGTAATTTCTTTTCACCCCATTGGTTTACTTTCAGATTTCTTTCTTGATCTTGCATGTTCCTCGTGGGAACGATCTTGATTGCAGTCTTTTCCGAAGAGTAGAAAGTATACGTGGTGCTCTCCTGGCTAAGAGAGTCTCCCGTGGTAGTCCTACACCCAGTCAAACACCCCGAGGTCACTAACAAACGTGGTGACTACGACACGCACGATAAGCGCACAGGTAACTACCCCACACTAGCACGTGGTCAGTCGTTTCCGCTAGCGGGTACGCCCAAAGTACAGCACGGAACAATATAGGGCCTAGCCCTCTTAGAAATAAGGGTCTAGCCCCTCATAACCAAACAGGGGTCTCGCCCCTCCACAGTCCGCGCACCCTCGTCTAACTACCCCAGTTTGCCCAGAGGGCCTAACAAGTCGGTGTAGGGTGGCTAGCTGAACCCTGGGCCCCATGGGGTGGCTAGCTCCCTCCCTACAGTAGTAGCTCGCCTCGGTATCGTGTACGCGAGAGCCAACAGAAGTCAGTGTAGAGTGGCAAATCCTAACCCCGGGTCCCAACCCAAGGGTAGTTAGCTCCGCTCTACACTAAAAAGGGGACAGTCGCTCTCCTTGGTACTACGTACTCAAGAGCCAGCACACTTCTCATTCACATTCCAGGCTTTTCCATCTATCCACAGGAGCTCTACTCCTAACTCCCCATAGGGTTCATGCTCATGTTCACCATATTATTCCAATCCATGTTTCATATTCACAATTCGGTTCTCGTTTATACACAAGCAGCTCATATTTCCACAATTTAACACATGCAATAAGTCATATCACAGGTAACTGTTTAGTTATCTCAGGCAGCTCATATTCTAACAGGCAGCTCGTATTCATTAACAGGCAGTTGCTAACAATTTAGCTCATTCATTTATAAATACAATTTCAATTACGCAAACAATCGGTTCAACCATTTCTCGTCCTAAGATTCATGCCACATCCTAGGTTTCCAGTTGTCTAATTTTCATAGATGCATTCATACTTTATAAGTATAACAAGGGTGGACCACTCTACCAGATAATTCGGGAGTACTGGGGGCTCGAACTGTAGGCCCGCGTGCCTCTGCAAGCCCCAGACATGCAATAGGTCGAAGTCCTATATCAAGGAACACACCACAACAGAAGATTCAGAATAGTGTATAAATGCTTCTAATACGTAGAGGAATTCACAAGGAAACCACATATACTTTGTTTTCGTAAAACGGATCCTGATCGGACCCTAAACGGGTCGAAAACGTGTCTGCAGACCCAAATCAGACGTCTAGAAACAAGTCCAAACATCTTAAAAGTCACAGAGACTCATCTCAAGCTCCTGCAGTTCCCTCAGACGTCCAGGACTCTCCCGTGACCGTCTGAACACAGTTCCAGACGTCTGACCAGTCCTCCAGTCATCTGGGAACGCCTCCGGTCGTCTGGTAAGCTGTCCAGACATCTGAAAGTGCGTGGAAATGCGTTCCGTGCACCTTCCCAAGGCTACTCCTGCGCATGATAGAGCAATACCCTCTTTAGGCTAAACCGAATCAACTGCGGTGCGGCCTGCATGGCCGTAACTTCGAAGAAGATGTACCTTCGCGATACACTTGCTTTCAAACATCTTGTGTCGATGCTAAACATCCATCCAGTCGTCCGGAAGACACTCCGGACGTTTGATACTAGAAAAATTCCAGTATCAGACTGTACTCCTACGCTTCTCGCCGTGCTCCACCGTGGCTCCTTCCGCTCTGCTGCAGCCCCAACTGCTGCAAAAGGTCAAGGACGATGCCCCAACGTCCTCCTCCTCCCTCACGCGTCATGGTGGCCGTGCGAGCTTCCACGAAGCTCACGACCTCGGCCCTCTCTTCCTCCTCACGCCTGCTCTTCCTCCTCACTCTCGCTCTCTCTCGCGCGCCTTTGCTCACGGAAGTGGAGTGGAAGGTGTGGTAGTAGTGGTGGAGTGGAGAGGAGAGGAAGGGGGTCTCTTATATAGGGTCGGGGGTTAAGGTTCGGAGGGGAAAAGGAGAGAGAAGAGTCTGCGCGCAGACCGTAGGGTGCGTATAGATTTTTCAATTTCCAGACGTCTAAAAAGGAGTCCAAACGTCTGGCCAGACGTCTGACTAATACTCCAGACGTCTTAAAAGGCTAAAAATCAGGACGGGTCTTTACAGTATCAATAGCATGACTCCCTATACCTACTTTGAGGTAAAGACTAGCTCAGGGAGAGGGCTAGCCTCCCTGCGACTTTTGGTTAGGTTATTTGGCCAACTGGGTACCTAGGTGTACTAGGTATGTGTTACTGTTGTAAGGAGTTAGTGCTATTTACTTCCGTACCTTGTAGTGGAGGCAACTAGCTATGTACTAATGTAGAGTAGCTTCCCGCATGCATATCATACTACTCCTAGCTACCATTTTACCTAGGCTAAGACCCCAGGGTAGTTAACTAGGTAGTAGAATGGGTGTAGGCCATCCTCTCGACCAAGAGGGTGTACTATATCAACTCTACTATTTAGGATACCGCAACAAGATCTTCTCAAGCCTTTTGAGGGAATTGATTTGGACAAGTTAATGACTAAAATATGGGAAGGCACAAATAAATGGAATTAATAACTATGGAATCAAAATAATTAAGAATAATACCCACTTTTCTTGCTTTTTGTAGTTGCTCTAGTTTTTGTTTTTCTTTTTCCACTGTCTGGTACTCTACTCAACTTTCACTAATGTTTTTTGTAAAGTCTGTACTTAGGTCTTGGTAGCCTATAACCAGATTCTACGGCTGTAGGAGCTGACAGTTTCGATCCGAGTGCAACACCACAGTCATGGTAGTTATTATAGTATTCTAGTTCCAATTTTCTTTAGTAGTACTCTAGTTCTATTTATTTAATAGTACTTTTAGTTCTACATTTTTCAATTGTGTACATGTGCATGATGATGGCTATATATGATTAATTTCCTTTGGTAGTATTCAGTTTAGTTTACTTCTTTTATCGTCACATATGTGATGCGATGCCCTGTGTGTGATTATATTGTTCTACGTTTATATGCTTGATGATCGAATCTTGGGTGGTTTGCAAATCGACTCAGGTTCCTACTAGGATGGGGACTTAGGCCATAACACATTGGATATTTCTTATTCTTCATAAGGAGCATAAGTGGCTTGGATTCTCATATCCTTTCCCCATCCCAAACAATCATGAACATATTGAATCTACTCAATCAAAGCCTATACAGATCAATCTTCCTGGCTCTTCAAGTAGGTGACTCAAGGTAGTTCCCTCCAAACCCAACTCTTATGATGAAAAGTTAGCAATGTACCTTAAAAAGGTATGTTTAGGCCTCTCTTCTAGGCTATGTGTACTCTTAGATTCTACTTTGATCAAGTAGAGTCTTTAAGTAAGGTAAGATTAAGAAGGAAGGATACAACATGATCACCTTGAACCATAGGGAAGATTCCAAACATCTTGGTAACCTAACACATAAATGTGTGAATATTGTGACAACAAAATCATAGTAATAAAATGTAAAGTAAAATAACCTTAGCCTTAGAAATAAATACATTAAATAAATTAGAATTTGAATGGGGACAGCCTAGGAACAACTTGTTTCTTCTTATTTAAAATAGTTATATAGTGCAATAACCTAATAATACTAGATACTCTTCATTGCCAAGTATTTGGATAGAATCATAGCCGAGTGTGCCTCGGCATGCAGCTCGAGAAGATATAGCATAATCATAAAGTCTCGCATCCTCTTCTCATTGCCAAGATCATGAAGATATCTACTTCTTCTCAATTCAACTTGTATGGAATAGAGCTCTTAGATTATCAAGTAGGTGATTAAGGCTAGCTCCCTTTAAGCCCAACTCTTTTGACAAACAATTAGCAGCATGCCTTTCAAAGGTATAGGTAGACTTTACTAGCAGGCTATGCGCTACACTTAGATTGTATCATGATCAAGTGGAGTCTTTAAGTATTGTAGGATCAAGCAAAAAAGATATAGCAAGATCATTTCAAATCTTGGGGGAAGATTCCAATAATCTTAGTGACTTGGCAGGGGAGTAAGTGAATATTATAACCACAACAGCATAGCATAGTGATGAAATGGAAAGTAAAATAACCTTCACCTTGAAAATACATTAAATAAATTATAAGCCAAATAGGGAGCACCTAGGCACAACCCTTTGCTTCTTATTTTACTATAGTTGTATAGTGCAGCAACCTGATGAATACTATGCATGGGTGCTAGATATCTGGATAGAATCATCGCTAAGCATGGCTCAGCAAATAACCAAGGAGGGTAGAGCACAATCATATAGTGAAAGGTTGTATTGGTGATAGGTACCTAGGGAAGGCAAATGCAAACTCTTTCTAAGATATATGTAGAGTATGACATAACAAATATTTCCTTACTCTTTGTAAGGAGCATAAGTTGCTTAGATTTTCGTATCTGCTCTCCATTGCCAAGGATCATTAAGATATCAACACCTACCCAATTAAACTTATATGGAACAATGTCCCTAGGTTCTCGGGCAGGTGGTTGAGGTAGCTCCTTTTAAGCCCAACTCTTTGACGAAAGCTACTAACATGCCTTCAAAGGTAGGCATAGATCTTCCTCATAGACTACATGTATACTTAGATTCATCTTGAACCAAGTAAAGTCTTTACGTATGGTAAGATCAAGAGGGAAGAATACAACTAGATCACTTTGAACCATTAGGGAAGTTTTTAAAAATCTTGGTATAGGGAGCTAGTAAACGATCATGGAAAGCAATTAAATGACGTTTTCATTGAGCATAATATTGTGATGAAATGGAAAGCAAAATGACGTTTTCATTGGAAATACATTAAATAAATTAGTGCTTATTTAGAAACAACGGTTCTTTCAAGAATGAAGTTTTCAGTTATATCATCATGCCACGTGGTTTACAAGGCTTAATAAATGGTATCATATATTACATGTAGAGTAATGAATCATTGAGCCATGCATTGCACCATGAAGATTCACAACATATGGCATCACCCTATCAAAAATCAAATTGCTCATAAAAGAGCTCCTTCCAACTATTTTTATCTTTAAAAGAGATCATCAAAGTGTCATTCTTTGCAATAACAGCAATTCCCTAGGAAGGTGGACTGGGAAACACTCTTGCCCCAAAAATGCAACACCAATCTTCTATCAATCTAAAGGAGCTAGGGTTCACGGATTTTCCAAGTCCACATCAACGATAAATGGTACACAGACAAGAACAAGAACATGCTTTCTAATATCAAATGGGAAACTTGCTACACAAAGGAACATAATCTCACATCTACCATGACACCTAACAAGGAAATCAAAGACAAGATGTAACATAGAAGACACAACAAAAGAGATTCAATCAGTTGGTACTCATCGTTTCTAGCTATGGCAGTTGAAATGTTAATCAACACACAGATCAAGGGAAGACCTCATTTTCTTCTTTCATACTCTTCTTGAGTCCGGGCTTGACGTGCAACCTCTTGACCTTCCCACTCACATTATCCTTGCTCCTATGCTCGCTCACAGCCCTTTCCTGTGCACTACACATTTGCGACTTAATCCGGAAACTAAATTTCTTTGGGACACTTATCCACCCTCCTTTTAGGTGACCCAATTTCTCAATTTCCTGCTTCATGTTTAAGCACTCCTTCTCAAGCTCAGCAACTCGCATCTGCATGTTATCCATGCCCACCTTCAGAACTTGGTTTTCCCTGACTGCCGTTGCCCATCCACCTGCAGCACCACCAGCTTCGCTACCAGCAAAGCCACTTCGAACTGGCATAGAACCATCCAAGTTGTCGGACACAAGGAAGCAGCCCGCAATAGAAGATCTAAGTTGAAGCTGCTCAAAAAAGAGAACCTGGACCACAACTCGTATAGGGAGTCTCTCATTCTGTGCAGCATGTGTGCACGCTTCAAGAGACAGCTTCTGGCAATCCATCAATCGACAGAGTTGTTCACGGTCTGAAT
Source organism: Thalassia testudinum (assembly GCA_037157565.1). Classification (NCBI taxonomy): domain Eukaryota; kingdom Viridiplantae; phylum Streptophyta; class Magnoliopsida; order Alismatales; family Hydrocharitaceae; genus Thalassia; species Thalassia testudinum. The sequence continues at coordinate 60,702,712 of JAZHRO010000035.1, read as the reverse complement.
CATTAAGCCATGGATGTGACTGCATTATGCAAAAAAGAATTGAGAACAATTCAAACAAGCATGGAATTGGCATATTCTCATAAAGAATGCAATTGTTTACAACCTCTGAAAACCCTCTTTTTTTTTTCGTATGCTAGCCCTTTTATTTACATATTCTAATTCCACCAAATTTGACTTTGGTATATAAAACAAGACCATGTTAATTTGTTGAGAGTTTATCAAAGAAGTCTTCTAAGAAACTAGTAAACTATCTGCAGAAACCTGCCATTTAATTACTTAATTTTCTTCTATAACATCTCACAGATTTGAATTCTCTTTCTTCAAGTATGTCTACAGACAAAATCATACACACTTGCCATAAGAGTACCATAATAACTTATTAAAAGGTTAAGCATGCTAATTTATAGAAAAAAAGGAGGCAAATAGTAGCATTTTCCTGAGGGCAGGCATGATAAACCAAATCTCTACATATATATGAATTTTTTTTATAAAAAAACATACAAGATATCTATAGGAGGATAAGGTATGCAAACCATAGTATACCTTCAAGTATATGTCAATTGCCCGGTAGAGCCCATCATCAAGAGGTCGAGCAAAATCTGGAATAGTGCCGGCGAGAGATTGAAGCTTGGGCAACTTTAAATTGACATCAGGAGCTACTTCTGCTAGAAAACCATCAATCAACTTAGCAACAGTGGTAATTGGTGCTAACGATGGGGAGATAATTGAGCGCACATCATCCTGTAGATATGGGGAGGCTTCCCCTGCAACCTGATCCACTGATAGGAAGTGCTCAAGGATTCGCTGGACACAGTCAACATTGTAAAGAGTTTCCAAAGAATAAGAGAATGTGGGCAACAGCAAATCTTCCAGTGTAGCTTGATCTAGCTGCATTCCAATTCTTTTTTCTAAGTTGGTCAGGCATGAAGGGCTTGCCCGAAGAATCATAGCCGTTCGGAGTAATCCAAACAAGAATTTCGTAGGAACAAGCCCCTTTTGTACTGGCAGCATTGCGTCAATTTCTTCGAGTAGTAGCTTTTGCTCTTCTTCAGTTAGTACATAGGATGAAGGTAAACTGGCTAGGCAAGCACTCATCTCACTGCCAGTTTTGCGCCTGTTCAGACCTGGAAGATATTTCTTTGCATAGAATGCTAGAGATCCAGCAAGAACTTCGGGTCCAATGCTCCTGGATTTCAAGTCTGAGATCAGCCTCTTGTAGATGGGCAAGCTTAAACATGAAGCATCCTCATACCACCAATCTGAGGTGCAACTACTTGCTCTTGCACCAGTGCTTATGCCATTCCACAGAACACTTCCACCTGGGCTCTGCATGGGACCATGCTCCATCATAGGCCAGCCAAATAGATTTGGGTCTGTACTTGCTTTTGTAGCCAGTGAGTTAATGCACCTTTTAACAATGCCCAGATCTTCAGCATGAGGTAGGGCATTATCACAGGTCTGAAGTGCCTTGACAGAATCTTTCCAGCTCTTTAAAACAACTTGGCTTAGGAAATTTTCAGTTTGAGCAATTAGATTCCCTTCTCCATAATCTTCAGACATTTCAAGAAACTCTGCAGCACAGCGAAGATAGACAACATTTGCTGCTGTCAACTCAAGTTTCACCCCATAGCAGAACCTTGCAACAAGCTCGAAACTTTTAGAACCACCGAGAATATCATATAGAAATATTCTGCACTCCTCTTCCCCTTTTTCTGATGCTTCACCTATCAAATTTTCCATAACTGCACTTCTGGATAGCAAAGGAAACTACAAGTGCACAACAAATTGTTCCGAGAATCAAGAATAAAGTATGACAAAAAATCAACCGATCAAAAACATTTTAATAAACAAGTATGAGGAGGTGCCATAAGATGAGGGCCAACAGTAGTAAGAAATAAAAGGAGATCAACAGATTCACATTTACAACAAGCTTTCGGAGTCCTAAAAATTTTAACCATTGAATTTTGGCTTCAAAACACTGAAATTTGTGTTCTCTCTTGTTTGTAGCCATTATACAATATAAAAGCATGATGTGGTAGTAAGCGGTAGCATCATTTCAATTTTACAGCTTTGATGGGCTTGTGATGGAATTTCACATTTTTCCCCAAGAATCCAAGCAACAATATGATTTGGTTGTCATAAAGCAATATAAACATTTGCTGACTATTACAGATATCATGTCATCAAAGTAGAAAATATTTCTTCAAGCATATGCCAGTGAAGCAAACATAAATAATTTCCAAAGTTTAATAAGGCTTCCTTCCATGAATAGAGGTGTCAACTAGCAATGACATCAGAAGAGACCAATTACTTTATGAAATATTTTGCAAAATATTGGGCACCAAGTCAAAGCAGAGGAAAAGGTTATAAAAGCATTCATGGGACGGCTACTCAAAAGTTTAACAAATCCCTTCAAGCTTCCATGCTTCCTTAAAATGCCATCAATTCATTGTCATGATGAAAGTCTAAATGAAATGTGCTTTCCAAAATAGCTAGGATATAATTTCCTGTCAATAGAATTCATGAGCAAACAATATTAACTAGTGATGCACCACTTTGAACCACCAAAATGAGCATCATCAAGTACAATCCTTCGAAGAGGATCTACCTTGTGCAGATGAAAGGACATCTCTCCAACTTCAACGATGACATCACTAGGAAGTCCAGTAGTACAAAACCTGAGAATGAAAATCATCAGTTTCTGAGTTTTCCATCTTTAGGAAGCAATAAGATCGCAAATGTGCCAAAAAATGTCTGATTCACATTTACCTATATTTGATGGCAGGGTGTCGTAGTAGACCATTCCTTGCAAACATTTTTTTGAAATCAGGTATAAAAATAGCTCCTTGCGAAATAAATCACACAGCAACGAGACCTAAACTAGCTCAAGGTAGACAGTGCCTTCTTAGAGTCACAAAACTAAATCGGGTTCTTCCCCCTTCCAAACAAACAACTAAAAACAGTTGTTTCTATATGTAAGCCCTAGTGATCATCTAGTCATTTGGTTAACAACTGAATAATAACATACAACCTCCAAGTTACTTCAGATATAATTTTAGGGAAGGAAAGTGGAATACGACAGCATTGACTATATATAGGAAAATTGTCTAGCGAGCCCAAGGCCAAAATAAGCTATTTAGACCAAGGGACCTTCTTGACGTTAAATTTTAGCTTGAATGTAGAACACGTAAAATGCTCTTTTTATTATCTCCACACTGCCGTCACATCCTTATTCGCACATTAAGTAATTAAGTAATCCCTTCGCTTTCGGGAAAGGCATGATTGGGTTGGAGGAATTGTAACCGTTGAGAGGTATGTAATAAGTGTTTTTGTTAAGACTCCTGGATATCCTTTGGTACTTTATCACTTGTAGTTGTATTTTGTTATTTTTTATTTTATTTTGGACATGTATTGTTATTTACTTAAACCTCTCTATATAAAAAGGTACTAAGTTTTTTCTAAGAAATAAGATTAATCATTCTCCCCCACTTGGTATCAGAGCACGATCCTAGGTCGAGTTTTGATATCCCACCAAAAAATTCCCTTTAAACCCTAACACAGAAAGCTCCCACCCTTTTCACCGCCACCAACCCTCCTCTCTCTCGCCGACGAAGGAAGGGGATCTCCACCAATAGCAGGAGCCTCAGAGGGGAGGGCCCACAAGGCCCAGGCAACGCCTGTTGCCTTGGGCAATCACCCACAGGCATCGCCTGAGGGTACCTCTTGTCATGATTGCACCTAAGGCGGCAACATAGGTCATCAAGCAATGTTGTAGGCTGCTCCAATGACTGGTTAGGTGGCGGCAAGAGCACTACTGCCCCTCTAGGTGCACAGCATAGGGTCGTTCCTTCTTGCTGCGGGTTGGCAGGGCCTTCCCTTGGCCTTGCGCACCCCGAAGCAATGCTAAGGGGATCCTTCTCTGTCTTGGGCGTGATCCTCCAGACATCGGTGATCCTGGATCCTCACGCCTAAGGCTTGTGCTACCTAACCAAAGTTTTTCTATGATCTAAAACTCCTTTTTAGATTGGCTTGGTGGTGTACTATCCTACTTATTTAGGCTCAAAGATGACGAGTTCTCGCCCTTAGTGATCCCCTTGGTCCTTGCTTAGCACAATGCCATTCTCAAGAGGAGCATAGATGGCATTGAATACCGCTACTGCAACAGGAATGGTAAAGTATGTGAGCTTGATGCTGCAGGAGCATGACAAGAGTCACCATGGTGCAGGATGATTAGTTGATACGGGTGCTTCACAGCATCTTTGTGAGGAACAGGGCTATTTTCGGTCACTCAGTTCTATTGCACCAGGGAGAACGATGCAGGTTGCTGATAGCAGGTATGCTCCTGTTGTTGGCCAAGGGAAAGTGTCTGTAACCTCTCGTTGCGGCTGCCGAGAGCACTACATGTACCGGAGTTTCCCATGAGCTTGTTGTCCGTAAGTAAAATCATGAAGGATCTTCATTACAAGGTTATTTTTAACAAAATTGGACGTATCATCTAGGATAAATTTACTGGGAAGACCATCACCAAAGATACATAGGAGAATAATGTTTACCACCTTAGCCAGGAATCATTTACAAGAGCCAACAGGTATGATGGTGGGAGTGCCTTACAGTGGCACATTCGTCTAGGGCACCTGCCTCTGGATCGCCTCAGGAGGGTGATACCACGTATGTCACCTACTACTACTACTATTAGGTGTGACGCTCACCAGTTAGATAAGTATCATCGGTCTTCTTTTCCTGTCAGTACTTCTCTTGGATCAGTGGCTGCTTTTAAGTTACTCTATATGGATGTTTGGAGACCGAGTAGAGTTTCAGACAGGATGGGACATCATTATTATGTTGTTGTCGTTGATGATTTTACCAAAGTGTCCAAGGTGTTTCTTCTAAAGAACAAGGCAGATGTTGGAGGAATTATAGAGACTTTTCTCTTGGAGATCAAGACTCAATATTCCGCCATAGTGAAGATTGTATGGACAAATAATGTCTCGATTTCTGCATCGCTAGACTTATGGAGTTCTACAGGACTCATGGGATTATCCACCAAACCACTTGTCCCCATACCTCAACAAAATGGGGTTGCAAAGTGAAAGTATAGACACCTGTTAGAGATTGCCTACACTCTTCTTATCCACCACAGTGTTCCACAAATCTATTGGGGGGATGTTTTGACGACATGCTATCTCATTAACAGGGTGCCGAATTCAATCCGTCACAAGGAGAAACCAATTCTTTTGTTACATCCAGATTGTGAGCTTTTTCATGTGTCTCCCAAAACTTTTGGGTATGTTGCCTTTATTCATGTGCCATCACCAAGCCATGACAAGCTTGCTCCTCGCACTGTTAAATGCATCTTCTTAGGGTACTCCAAGAGTCAAAAAGGGTACCGATGCTACAATCCCATCAACCACCAGCATTAATGTCAACGCTGATGTAACTTTTTATGAGACCACCATATTTTCAGTTAGTATTCATAATGATGAAGCTCGCATGCGCATTCCTCCTATTCCATTAGAGGCGATTCCAATCTCCACATCTCAATCAACTTCTTCGAGCTCCATGACCTCCTTGGATGACTACCAGAGAATGCATGATCCGCTGCGCACGTATAGTAAACCTCATGCAACACAATAGAGGCCACCGTCGTCACCAACGACTAACACTCCACAGGCAATTAGGATCGTTTCTAATGACAGTGACAATCTAGTTCGACCTGATCTCCCATATAGTGTAAATCACGGTAGTAGTGAGGTTCCTTCTACAGATATTTAGTCAAAGGTGCCAGACGATTCTAACCTCCTATTGCCATTAGGAAGGCACCCTACACATGTAAGTTCAGATATCGTGTTGCAAGTAGTCTAGTTGCAGAAAGTATTAGTTCTCAGTTTGGTAGTTTTTGCCAAGCACTTATAGCCTCACACATTCCGTCTACCTACCAGCAAGGCATCCTAATCCAAAGTGGCATCCAGCCATTAAGGATGGGATAACAGCATTTCGAAGTAGACAGGCTTGGGAGCTTACCTCGCTTCCTACAGGCACGCGACTGATTGGCTCCAGATGGGTCTTTACTTTAAAGTACAACCTTAATGGGTCAATTTCAAGGCATAAGGCCAGGTTGGTGATGATTAGCCCATATTTGTAAGCTATTTAAGTATTTAAGTGCCTAGACATTAATTAAGTTAATTTTAACATTTAACTAGCACATATTAGGATGTAAATAAATTACTTCATATTTTTAGCTTAATTGCATAATTCATTCATTGCATGCATTTAGAATTAACTTAGAATTGCATGCATTTGATTAGTTAATCAATTAGGTGAATTACTTGCATTGTTTTAATTTAACATAGAAGTTAAGGGTTTGTGCATAAATAGTCATAATATATTATTATTTTATTATTCTTCCACGGGTAATGGCTGCTTCTCCTCGCGCACCCATTCACGCACAGCTGCAAGCATTCATTTGCGATGAAGAGGATCTAATCTCGCCTCTTTGTTCTCAAATTCATCACCTGCAGCTACAAAGGGAGGAGACGACCATGCACAGGGAGACGCTGCCTGCCCCATCACCGTGCATCCACCCATCACTATGATCTCCACGGCCGAACCTCGCCACACCATGGGCCGACGGAGTGACAGGCCGACGCGCCAAGCCGACGAGCTCGGCCACTTACCGTGAGCGTGTGCCTCGTCGGCCACGCAAAGAACTTTATTCTCTCTATCTCTCTTTTCTTTTGCATGATACTATTCTTCATCTTCGTTACTCTGTTTGCAAACCTCAACAAACCCACCACCCCCATCACCACAGACCACCACGCCTCACCGTCGCCGTCCTTAGCGTCACCCTCCTCTCCTTGCCTCACCGCAACCACCTTCACGCCAAAGCGGATAGCAACAGCCGGCCTCATCTCGCGCACAACACATGTTGCAGGATGCCCACACCTCCTCGCCTCGCCACAGGCAGCAGCACGCCCATGTCTCCCCTTCCACGCACGGCTAGCAGTACGCCCACACGTGCAGGTTGCCCGCACCTCCTAGCCTACGCACATCTCCGCACACACAACCTCCGTGCACACCACGCGCGCCCGTGCAACCCTCCAGCAACGTCACACCCCCTCACCTCCATTCCCAGCGCGCAGCACCGATCTCACTGCCTGCGCACACCTCTAACGCGTGAGTCCCCTTGCGCCTCGCCTCCAGCCCGCACGTCAAGCCACTTCACAGCAGTAGCAACCAACCCACCGCCGCCGCCCCTCTGCTCCGTTCCTCCGCCTCCGATCACCATCCACCACGCCGCAACCACCAGTGGATGCACACCACCCTCGCCTACCTCCGGTGAGCTTCTCGCAGCCAGCTCCAGCTCTTTACGTGCGCGTGCTCGAGCACAAGATGTTGTGTTTCTTGTGGCATTAATATTTACATTTCTTTGCCATTGCAAGAGTGGAATTTTTTATTTAATAATATTTTAATCTAGTGATTTTGTGAGAAAGCCCTCCATCTGTCACAAAAACATAGTATTAGGTTATTCATGTCTTGTTTTCTTAATTGAAAGGTAGTTTTGATTCGATTTCTTTGCGAAATTAATCATGAACATCGATTTTTAACCAGTGCAAGTTTAAATAGGCTATTGCCTCCCTGTGGATACGACATGCTCCTAATTGAATGGTTATTTTAATTATTTTGATTAGTTGATTTTCCACCACTTAGAAATACAACGATAAATCATCTTAATCATCATTTTTTAAAACGAAAATCGTCTCGTCAAATGGTGCCGTTGCCAGAGAGGCAATGAGCCTGTTAGACTCGCATTTATTTAATTATTTATTCACATTTTATTTGAGGCATATTTCAATTCAATTATCTATTTGGTGTAAGGTATGTATATTACATACGAGTTGTCGCGCCTGCCTCAGCAACGCCTTGGTAGACCTTGTTTCCACCACTGGAGGAGATATCCAGAGGACCACATCTTCATCTCATCCATTTAGCTATAGATAGTTTTTTTTTATTTTTCTTTCTTCTCTTTATTTTAGTACATTCATTTGGAAAACCCTTGTTCTGGGGTACATTTTTAGGGGTTTGTTTCCCGATTTTGTTTTAAGCCCGTGTTGGGTAATATTTTTCGGGAGTCCGTTTCCTTTTCTTTAGATCTAGGTTTTTATTTTCTTTTGTGGTTGTTTATCCCTTTCTTTATTTGTGCATAAATAGATATATATATATATATAAACAATACGAGCTACCTACTAGAAGTTGCCTACCCTAGGTCATATCATTTAGGATTGAATAAGCAGCATCTAGATCTAATTTCTTGTCTTGCATATTGCATGAAGAATGCTGGAATCAGTTATGCACTTCTAACTTTGCATTTCTACATGTCATGCAAATGCATTTGGATTAATTTCAAGACCACCTAAGCTGTATTAAATAGATCTAACAAGTGGTCACATTTTTTTTTTTGAAAAAAGACTAATTAAAGGAGGGACATTTAAAACCAATGACTTAATTTTCAAACTTGACGTGCGATTTAAAATTCAAAATCTTTTGCAGTGTATGCAACCTTATATTTCTTGCACCATGGTACGCATTTAGACACTCCTTAGGTTTGGAACCACTAGGACTAGAGCCTCCTATTGCTGGGGTTTAAAGTGACCCGAACTTTAGTTCAGAGGTGAAGTTACCTCCAAACCTTGTGAATTGAGGGTAGTTAAGAAGCACCGTGAAAGCAACGCTTCAAAGGAAGGGCTTAGCCCTACTTGCATCCCTTTTTACCGTGTTTGGTGGTGACTAAACTTTTTGGGCTTTAGGGAAGATCACCTAAGTTCCAGTTAAGTCTTCTTAGGTGTATCGTAGGTCGACAAGTATGCACGTAACTGTTTAGATAACTGGATTTGTCACCTACAAGTGGACTTAAAATCTCAAAAGCCTAACTGATTAAAGACCTAAAAAGTCCTCTGATTTGTGTTTGCTTGGGGAATCTGATTGTGGTGTGAGTTAGAATGGACCACGTTGACTTTCATCCTTTCACATCTTGCCCACACCCTTACCCTCACTTTGAGATCTTCGATCCCATACGTCGAGATGGTCCATCCTTTGATGGACATAATGATAATCATTGGGATCCCTTTTTACTCCTATTATAAGAGTATTGGCATGATTAAACCCCAAATCAATGAGCAGAACCTAGGAGCGGGATTTGCCTTGCCTAATAACCAACACACCATTCAAATACCCAACCTACCCTCCTTGAATGATTATAATGGTTGGACAGAAACTCCTAGGTATTACAAGCCTAAGCCTGACTTCTCTCCTGATAGTAATGATGACCTCTCCTCTTTGAAGATGAAAATACAGAAAATGCAAGATGAAATGATTGAATTGTTAGGAGAATCTTCGACAGCAGGCCAACAAGAAAAAGAAGAAATTAGCCACCCAATCTACCACATTGAGGATGACGTGCACCCCTCTATGCTAGATGCATCTCCTGTGGGAGAGCCACACTCTAAGTTGGAGGGGAATTTTGGGGATTATGTAAGGGAAAATAGCTACTTTTCGATGATTGATTTTGAAACCTCCTTGCTAGATGATACTTCTTTGAGAGGTCCATGCCTTAAGTGGGAGGAGAATACATATGAAAGTAGCTATGCATTGGATGAAGAAAGGTGGCAACCCGAGGAAGATGATCAGGTTAAGTATTCACTTGAATTATATTGGAGTCCAAAGAAGGGAATGATGGTACTATTGGAAGACCTCGACCCAGATAATAGTATTTTCATCACATTTGACGAAGTAGGCCAAAGTCAAGTTGTTAATCCCACCCTCCCTTCTGATAACGAGATGGAACTCAAGCCTACCCTTAGGGAACCTAACCCTAAAGAAATTCACCTAAGTCTAATGTTACCAGTGTAAACCATTTACCCCAGATAGAGTGCCCTAGGATATCTGCTGAGATTTTAGATGATTCTAGACCTCGAGCATATGATAAATCGTATGATGAGGAGAATGATGAATTATATGAGGAACCTACATTCAAGATTTGGAGTGACACTAAGGGTGATTATGTCTTATTTGAAGAATTAGCTCCTGAGGATGTCACAAATTTGACCAAATTAGGTTTCCTTAGCACACCCATAGATGATATCCCTCATGATAAAATAATGGAAAATGTGGAAGCAACTTCTGAGATTTATGTGGATTCACATATATACTCCAGGGAGGATTTGAGCAAAGAACAAGAACCCGAGGATGAGATTGATAAGGTAATCCCTAAATCTGTTGCTTCCAACCTACCTTCATTTGATTCGGAGTCATCCTCTGATTTGCCTATGTCTGAAAGCAAAAATTTGACTCTGTGCAAATATGATCACTAATGAAGAGCAAGTAGATACTTGTGATATTACCAGAGATGCTAGGGTCGCGATTGAAGAATTGGAAAGGTTGTTCGGCATGGACACTGAGCCGACTAGACCCACCTTAGATCTTATGGCCATCCTGCAACCTTGAAACTTAGACACCCTAGACAATCATTGGCTTAAAGGTATGCTCAATACTGTTTTGACCAGGGGGCTTAACAGACCAATATCTCTTGTAATGGGGTATCGGGTATGGGTTGATTTCTATGGTTAGTCCATCACCTTGGGGGTATATCTTTACACTATTCCTTCCTCATTTCTTTTGGAGGATCCTTGTCATCCTCCTACCCCTTTAGAGGCCATTATTCCAGTATATCCTTTAGAATTGCCTCTAGTGACCTGGGACGATTTCATTCCCATTCTGGTTGGGCGAGCATTTGCTATCGTGATTCATCATCAGCTCGCCAACATCCTAGGTTATCTGTTTTCTAGGCCAGCATTACTTTACTCATTTTTAGGGCCTATTTCTTTGGCTTTAGAACCTAACTTGCAGGTTCTTTGGTTACTCGATTGCCAACAAAATAATGGCAGCCCATCTCTAACCTAGGTAATATCCTTTTATGCAATGGGGACATTGCAGATTTTAGGCATGGGGGGTGTACTTGGGATATACATAGCATTTATACATAGTGCATTCATGTATTTAGTTAAAGCATTCTGCATTACATACATTTGCATTGATTTAAAAAAATAAAAAATAAAAAAAAAAAATTAGTATTGAACTTAATTGGCTGGGCCCTGCATTCTTAGGAATAAGACCAGAACTTTAGATTAGACTAAGTTGACTCTAGGTATTTGACTTTAGAAGCTAAGTTGAGCTACTAGCTTTAGACCCTTAGGGTCCTTTATGGACTTAAAAACTTAAGTAGGAGTTAAGTTACAGACCATTCCTCAAGAGGTTGAGGAAGGAAAGCTAGGGTTTGAGTTAAAGGTTGGGTAGTACCTGGTGTCTTCTACCTTTTGGTTTGCAGGTCCTCGTAACCTAAGCATCTACATTTCACACACTTGGTCTTGTGTAAATAGTGATCACCCTAATTCATTTTTCAAAGACAATTTGCTTCTCTTAGTTCTGACTTAGGAGAAGCTTGAAAACACAATTTGATTAGACGAGTTCCCGCCGCAGGAGAGGTAGAGTATATACTCACCTTGAGGATGCGATGATAACATGTCACCTCGATGCTTGTCTCTTAGGATGTCCATCCTACTGGGGACATGTAAGTGCATTGTGTGGTTCAGGTACCATGGACGGCCCTATCTCTTAGTATCGATTGCCACAGGCCTGAATTCGTTTAAGAAATCCATGGGCGATACTATCTCGAAGTGTCAATTGCCAGGAGTTCTTGAGGTCGCTATGGGCGGTGCTATCTCGAAGCATCGAAAGCGAGGCACCCTTCGAGGTTCGATGATGGGGACAATGAATCTGACACAGACCGTGTTGATAGTTGATCTAAGGTTAGAATTAGAGGAATCAAACAAAAATATATATATTACAAAAAAAAAATCCTTCTTACTCTCTAAGTTGACAATCATACCAACATCAAATAACTCAGACCAATGCATATGCACGGATGCTTTAATCTCTGGGATCAATAAACCCTAGGGTAGAGTTAGAAATCAAGGAAGCCTGTGCCTGCAACTTGTCCTTAGCCGACCTAGTCTGTAGCTCAACAACTACTTGGGTACCTTATGATCTAGGGTTAAATGATTCAACCTAATTTCTATGAAAAGGTCAATTGAGTTAGCTTGGATAACTTGGAGTGTTAAGTCATGCTTGAATTTGCTAAGGACTAACAAAAACTAAGCATGGAGGAATTTGATTAGCCCATATTTGTGGGCTATTTAAGTATTTAAGTGCCTAGACATTAAGTTAATTTTAACATTTAACTAGCATATATTAGGATGTAAATAAATTACTTCATATTTTTAGCTTAATTGCATAATTCATTCATTGCATGCATTTAAAATTAACTTAGAATTGCATGCATTTGATTAGTTAATTAATTAGGTGAATTACTTGCATTGTTTTAATTTAACATAGAATTTAAGGGTTCGTGCATAAATAATCATAATATTTTATTATTTTCTTATTCTCTTCTTCCACGAGTAACAACTGCTTCTCGCACACCCATTCACGCACAGCTGCAAGCATTCATTTGCCATGAAGAGAATCTGATCACCCCTATTTGTTTTCAACTTCATCACCTGCAGCTACAAAGGGAGGAGATGACCATGCACAAGGAGACGTCGCCCACCCCATCACCGTGCATCCGCCCATCACTGTGGTCTCCACGGCCAAGCCTCACCACACCGTGGGCCGGCAGAGTGAGACTGCCACACCAAGCCAGCAAGCTCGGCCACTTACCGTAGCGTGTGCTTCGTCGACCACGTGAAGAACTTTCTTCTCTCTCTATTCTCTTTTCTTTTGCATGATGCTATTCATCTTCATCTTCGTTACTCTATTTGCAGACCTCAACAAACCCACCACCTCCATCACCGCAAACCACCACGCCTCACCGTCACCGTCCTCAGTGTCGCCCTCCTCTCCTTAGCCTCACCGCAACCACCTTCACGCCAAAGCGAACAGCAACAGCCGACCTCATCTCGCACGCAACGCACGCTGTAGGCTACCCGCACCTCCTAGTCTGCGCACATCTCCGCGCGCACAACCTCTGTGTGCACCGCACGTGCCCATGTAGCCCTCCAGCAGTGTCACGCCCCCTCACCTCCATTCCCAACGCGCAGCACCGCTCTTGCCGCCTATGCACACCTCCAGTGCGTACGCGTCCCCTTGCACCTCCTCACCTCCAACGCGTACGCGTCCCCTTGCACCTCCTCACCTTTAGCCTGCGCGTTGAGCCGCTTCACAGCAGCAGCAACCAACCCTCCGCCGCCGCCCCTCCCTCTCTGTTCCTCCACCTCCGATCACCATCCGCCACGCCGCAACCACCACCGAGAGGCACACTGGCCTCGCCCACCTCTAGTGAGCTTCTCGCGATCAGCTCTAGCTCCTTGCGCGGTCGTGCTTGAGCACAAGATGCTCTATTTCTTGTGACATTAATATTTACATTTATTTGCCCGTGGAAGAGTAGAATTTTTTTATTTGATAATATTTTAATCTAGTCATTTTGTGAGAAAGCCCTCCATCTTTCACGAAAACACAGTATCAGCTTATTCATGTCTTGTTTTCTTAATTGAAAGGTGGTTTTTATTTCATTTCTTTGCGAAATTATTCATGAACATCGATTTTTAATCGGTGCGAGTTTAAATAAGCCATTACCTCCCTGTGGATATAACCCGCTCCTAATTGAGTGGTTATTTTAATTGTTTTGATTAGTTGATTTTCAACCACTTAGAAATATGACAAATCATCTTAATCATGATTTTCGAAAGCGAAAATCGTCTCGTCAGGTGGCACAGGGGTTTACCCAGACCTATAAGGAGGACTTCTTTGGTACTTTCCCCCCATTACACGTCTCACCACTATTCGTGTACTTATCTTTGTTACGACTCACAAAGTTTAATAGTTACACCAACTTGATGTAAAAAACACTTCTCTGTAGGAATCTTCAGGAGGTTTACATGGAACAGCCCCCGGGTTTTGAGGTTCGGGGAAGTGTGTATGCAAAAAGGCCATCTATGACCTGAAGCAAAGCCGAGAGCCTAGTTTCAGAAGTTCTCAGATGTGTTACAGAGGAAGGGGATGTAGAGGTCTTCAAATCACTCTCTGTTTGTCAATAAAACGAAGAATGACGTGGTAGCATAACTAGTTTATGTAGATGACCTAATTATCACTGGAAATGATGAGACTGGGATAAGACAGGTCAAGAATCTCTTGCACAGTAGTTTGTTATAAAGGATCTGGGCCGGCTTAGATAATTTCCAGGGATCAAGGTTGCTAAGAGCATGGGTTGCTCTTGCTCAACGCAAGTATGCATTAGATGTTCTTTAGAAGACAGGTATACCAGGTTCTAAACTAGTCAATATTCCTATAGACCCCAAGGCACATGTTCATGATGAAGAGGCAGAGACAGCTGATGGAAGCATACAGATAGCTTACGGGCAAGTTTATAACTATTACCAGACATAATATTTCCTTGAGAGTAGACAATCTTAGCCAGTTTATGGAGAGAACAGCGAAGATGCATTAGCAGGCAGCTATGCAGCTACTGAGATACTTGAAGAAAGCATCAGGTCATGGTATTCTTTTCCAAAAATGCTCTCCTATGACAGTAGTAGGATATTCCGATGTTGATTATGCGGGATGTGTGGTTGACAGGAAATCCACCATTAATTTATGTACCTTTGTGGCAGATAATCTTATTACCTAGAGTAAGAAACAGGGGGCAGTTTCCCGCTCTAGTGCAGAATCAGAGAGTAGGGCGATGGCCCAGACTGCTGCAGAGATGGTCTACATACAATCTCTACTGCATAATTTGCATGTCCAGATTGAGAAACCTATGGAGATGCTACATACATAGCTAATAACCCGATGTTCCATAAGCGCACCAACATGTTGAAGTTGATTGCCACTACAACAGAGATCTCATACAGCGTGGTTTGTTGTGTACCACTTATGTTGCATCTGAGGATCAAACTGCCGATATGTTCACGAAACCTCTACCTCGATCGCCATTTAACTATTGTTATTTCACGCTAAGCATGATTAACATCTATGCTCCAACTTGAGGGGGAGTGTTGAGACTCCTATTTATCCTTGGCTACTATACCACTTTTTGTTGTATTTTGATATTTCTTTTCTTGTTCTGGACATGCATTGTTATTTACACAAACATCTCTCTATATAAAGAGGTGTTAGAACCGAAATGAGTTAATTCTATTAGAGAGACCCTGGACCTCATTATATAGAAAAAGGCACCAGAGGAGAGATTACAAGCATACCACTTCACCGCACAATGTAATGAAAGAAACCCATTACATATAACTCAACACTCCCCCTCAAGTAGGAGTATAGGCATCAAACATGTTCAACTTGGTACAAATATAATATAATCTCTTCTTGGGAAGTGCTTTGTGAAGATATCTGCCAACTGATCTTCAGTGTTGATGTAAGGTGTAGAAATCTTCTTGACTAGGATGGTCTCTCCGATGAAGTAACAGTCTACTTCAATATGCTTGGTCCTCTCATTAAAAATAGGATTATTTGCAATAAATGTGGTAGCTTTGCTGTCACAGTGCATCGAAATAGAATCACGTACCTTCACTCCAAAGTCTTCCAGAATGGAACGAACCTAGAGTAACAGGTAGTCTGAGACATGGCCGTGTATTCTAATTCAGCACTCAAAATTTGGATACCACTACATGTTTCTTGCTCCTCCAGTAACCAGATTACCTCCAATAAATGTGCAGTATCCTGTAGTGGACTTCCTACCCTCATAAGCACCTGCATAATCTACATCAGAGTACCCACACACATCCAAGTGTCCATTGTCTTTGAAAAGAAGTCATTTCCCAGGTGCACTTTTCAAGTACAAAAGAACCTAGCAAACACCATCCCAGTGGATTTCCAGTGGTGACTGCATGAACTGGCTTAATCTTCCAATTGCAAAAGCAATATCAGGGCGAATAACAGTCAGATACAATAATTTACCAATCACTGCCCGGTATCTGGTGACATATTGTAGTAGTGGGCTGTCATCATCTGCAATAAGCAAGGACATGTCTATGGGCACATATGCCGATTTGCACCCCAGCATACCCATGTCTTTCAGCATGTCAAGAACATACTTGCGCTAGGAAAGCACAAGTCCTCCAGTGTATTGCACCTCAATACCAAGGAAGTAGTTGATAAGACTTAAGTCCTTGGTAACAAACTGCGATTGTAGCATCTTCGTTTCCTCTATACCCTGCCTGTCATTGCCAATCAAAAGTATATCATCCACATACACCACAAGTATGATGAAGCCTGTCTATTTATGCAATGTAAAAACAGAATGATCTACCGACGACCTGGTGAAGCCATAATCTTGGACCAACCTGCTGAATCTCTCAAACCAAGCTCTAGCACTTGTTTTAGTTTATAGATAGCTTTATTCAATCTATACCTTCTGACACTCCTAAATAGGGAAGTCTGGAGGTTGCTCCATGTAGACTTCCTCATCCAAATCGCCATATAGAAAAGCATTTTTGATATACAGTTGATGTACGGTTCAATGTCTGTTGACAGCAATAGATAGCAGTATTCGGACAGAGTTAAGACAAGCAACTGGGGAGGTCTCAAAATAGTCACCCACGAATGTCTGAGTATGTCCTTTGGCTACCAAGCACATTTTGTACCGATCCACAATGCCATCAAGGTGGCATTTGAGGGTAAACACCCATCTACGCCCCACAACAGTAGCTCTTGGGGGTAGATCAACCAAGTCCCAAGTGCTACGAGACTGTAAAGCTACCATCTCCTCCTCCGTTGCCAATGTCCAAGACAAATCTCAGAAGGCCTCATGATGATCTTGAGGTACCTGCACGCTGTCAATGGCCAGGGAAAACTGGCATCTAACTGTAGACAGGCTATCAAGAGACAAACTAAGACAGAATATTTGGCACAAGAACATGGAGCCTTCTTTTATGCAATAGGAAGCTCCAGAGTAGTGTCCTCAGTAGTACGAGTTACTTGATCCTCAGACAAGTCATCAACAGTTGATGGGGACTGAAAAGAGACAGTAGACAGTGGTTCATCCA
The DNA here is from genome assembly GCA_037157565.1 of Thalassia testudinum. NCBI lineage: Eukaryota > Viridiplantae > Streptophyta > Magnoliopsida > Alismatales > Hydrocharitaceae > Thalassia > Thalassia testudinum. The sequence goes on along the minus strand of JAZHRO010000035.1, from coordinate 60,685,607 downwards.
TATGAGGAATATCTTGGGTCCTGCATTGGAAGTGTTTAGGGAAGGTATCCGTATCAGGAATTTCAGGACGATACAGAAAGGGACCTGGATCAAGTTGAGTAGTCCTGGGTATAGGTGACTCAGTGGGTTGTGGTGACTCAGTGGGTTATGGTGGCTCAGTGGGCATAGGAAGGGGTACCTCATGTAATGGCTTAGTAGGTTCCTCCCCCTGTTTTTTGTAATATAATATCTCCTTAAGAAAAGTGCTATCAGCAGAAACAAAATTTCCATGAAATAGGGTCAGCATTTATACCCTTTCTGGGTCCTGGAATAGCCCACACACACTTCACAGACCGAGGAGAAATCTTATCCACTTATGCAAATGGACAAAACACACAGCCAAAGACGACAGGAGTAACAAAAAAGACATCCTTGCCAAGAAACAACAAAGAATACGAAGTTTTACCCCCTAAGACAAAGGAGCAAACTCTGTTCACCAGATAAGCAGCAGTAAAAATAGCATCTGCCCAAAACTGCGAGGGAACATTCATGTGAAACATGATAGAACGGGCAACATCAAGTAAGAGTCGAAGCTTACGTTCAGCAACCCCATTTTGTTGGGAGGTGTGAACGCAAGTAGTCTAGTAAACAATACCCAAGGATTTAAAAAGAGCATCAGTCCTGGCATTTAAAAATTCCAATCCATTGTCACTCTGAAAAATCTTAATAGTAAAAAACTGAATCTTTATTTCCAAACTAAATTTTTGACAATATCAAAGATTTCGAATTTTTCTTTCATCACAAAAACCCAAGACATCTTAGTATGATCATCCACAAGATTAAGAAAAAATCGAAATCCTTTAACACTCTTGATCATACAAGGGTCCCAAACATTAACATGCATAAGAGCAAAAACAAACTCAGCTCTTTTATTATTAGGTGGAAAAGAAGACCTATGGTGTTTACCCAACTGACAGGCTTCGCACCTCAAAATATCGGGAAAAGATAATGCAGGAAACTGACGATGCAAAACATGTAAACTAAGATGATCAAGTCTCAAGTGCCACAGGAGAGTAGTAGTGGCACACACAGCATCAGTACTAAATGGAGGGATATGTAAGTAGTAAAGCCTGTTCTGCTCAAGTCCACCAATCTGCCTCATCGTCTAAAGGTCCTACAAGACAAAACACTGGTCATGAAAAATAGCCCGACATCTTAAATCTCTGGTAATTTGACTAATAGACATCAAATTAAGTGTAAATCTAGAAGCAAGCATGACATCAAAACGAGTTAAGATGCTAGAGATAGAAATATTTTCGAGCCCAGTAATAGAAGACAAACCCCCATCAGCCACTCTAACCTAAAATGGTGTAACAAGGTACAAAGGGACGAAAAAAGTATACCATTACCAGTAATGTGGGAGGCGCTGAAATCTACAAGCCAAACAGGAGCTTGGGATTTAACTGACATGGCAGAAGTACCTGCAGACTTCTGAACAAAGGCAGAAGTAGAGATGCTATGAATTTCTCGTAATCAACCCTGGACACACTGATCTGGCTATCATCCTCCTGCACCTAGGCAGGCTCCTTTGCAGATACCTGATGGGCACGTGGACCCATACCCTGTGGGTAGCCATGCTTCACCCAGCGTCGATCTGCAGTGTGTCCGTTCCTGTAACAGTACTTACAAAACAAGGAACACCGACCACGACCACGTCCACGTGCACCACCACCATGAGCTCTGCCACCTCTTCCCCCCTAGTTTCCTCTACCATGACTAACAGCAACCATGGCAGAGCCATCAATAGTGGGCACGGGATCCGAGGTGGCAAGACTAAAGAGGCGAGCATAGATATGCTCCGGTGTCGGGATCTCGTCCATCGTCATGAACTGATCTTTGACTACCTTGTACTCGGAACCAAGACCAAACAAAAGCTTAATAAAGCGAATGGCTTATCTCTGCTTGGCTATAACATCCATAGAGATAGGCTGATACACATCTTACTTGTCCCATAGATTCCACAGTGCCATAATATTCGGATGACAGTGACTTTCCGAAGATTATGAATATTCTCCACAACACTGTATAGTCTGGTAATGTTACTTCTATGAGAGTATCTCATGAAGTACTTCCCACATTCTCTTGGCTGAAGCATGAGCCATCACCTACTTGGCCATGGTCTGGGTGACGCTATTGAGAAGGCAAGTAGCAACCCAATCATTATCTACCTCTCAATCGGCAGACTTAACAGCAAGAACTGAATCAATCAAGATATACTTCTTCCTGTGGGATCCGACAAACCGGGAGGTGGACCAAAGCAAGAAGTTGGATCTGTCCAACTTGATCGATGTCCCCTGCATGTGAGGGGGAGTGCTTGTGGTAGAATTCTTCCCCATCAAATCGCTCACATTGTCTTTCTGGTCCCCCATAATATGCGAAGTTGAGATCCATGAAGAATTACTTATTTAGCATCTGAAAATCAAATCATGACATCTGAAAAATCAGATTTTAGATCGCCAGAATGCCTTCCAACAAATTTTGCACATGCTAGGGCATAGAAGAGGCCCTAGTGGTGCTCTTCACAGTGGTAGACCGCTTAGAAAGGCCTTGGCGGTAGTGCTGGGCTGGTCGAAGAACCTAGGCGACGACACTGGAGAGCTAAGCCACTAGTGGCGGCCGCTCAGAGGTGCAGCAGACCTCTGCGATGGCGCTGCAAAGCCTCGCAGTGGTGCTGCTGCAGCCCTCAAATTTGCAGTGGCAGCACTGTGGAGGCCGGAGCAGCCCTTGGCGGCGGTGTTGCAGGCCCAAGTGCGGCCTACGACGCTGCTGCTAGTGGGATGGGAGGTCGGTGCAGCCTTGCTGCAGCGGTGCTGCTAACCTAGATGGCTAGCAATGCCGTAAAGAGAAAATGGCCTAGGGTTTTCAGTGGAAAGGAAGAAGCTAGGGTTTTGGTGGGATACCAGAACTCTAGTCTAGAACCATTGCTCTGATACCATATTAGGACCATAATGAGTTAATTCTATTAAAGAGACCCTCAGCCTCTTTATATAGAGAGAAGCACCACAAGAGAGATTATAAGTATACCCTTTCACCTTACAACGTAATGAAAATAACCCATTAAATATAACTCAACAAGACATATTAGGTTTTTTCTGAGAAATATAATTAATCATTCTCTCCCATTATTTTATTATTTATGTATTCTTTATTTTGTGAAGACTTGTTTGTATTTTACCTACATCTCTATATATTAGGATGTGAGGTTACGTAATAATTGATTCCACTCATTTCTTTCAACTTAGTATCAGAGCAACAGTCATAGGCAATGTTCTATACCCTCCTTGATCCTCACAGCTCTTTCTTCCACATAGAAAACCTTAACCGTAATCCAAAGAGAGATGCCACATCCGCCATCACCGGCCTTCCAACAAGCCAGTGGCCTTGTCTGAGATCAATGACAACATAATCTTGCTACCATCAGTCAGATCTCGCTCCTTTCGACGATCTATGGTAAGGGAATCACTAATCACATCTCTCGAGTAATCGGACCCCTTCCTTCATTGCCTCCAGTGCTGCCTAGGAGGGCCCTAGAAGGTCCTACATGGTCCTGTACACCGTTAGGACCTCCTTACAATGCATCTCTTCATTGCCAACGCCTTCCTAGACCCCAGCTTCGTCTTGCAACCCTGTAGCAGCAAGCAGCACTGCCCATCGTTGTTGTAGAAAGCCCAATGCCATTGTAGCAAGACCAGCATCGCACGAGGTTGTGTGGTGGTTTCTACTGTTGCCCTAATCTTGGCTCTACCCACTTGAGTAGCCGGGGATCCTTCGTTGGATCGTGAGTACTCTACGAGTCTATCTTTCAAGTTCGATTTGCCTTGTACGAGACATGGGAGACTACATCTCATGTATGATTTGTTCAGGTTCTAACTGAAGAGGTGATGGCATCCAAGAGTTCTTTAAAGATGACATCAGAGCATGTTACGGAAACAAGGGCCTACAAGAGCCCCTTCTTTGGTCCTATAGTGAAGCTTGGTGAGACTAACTACACCCAGTAATCATGAACCTTCCTTATGGCTATGGAGGGTCACGACAAAGAGCACGTGATGCTTCAACCAGAACCGATGGAGAAAAGTGGCAAAAATGCCACATAAAAGAAAGATAATGCTATGGTTTGTGTATGAACCATGAACTCTATCATCCTTAGGAAAAAGGATGAGAATATGTATTACTGGACAGTCAAGGAGAAATAAGACAACCTGAGAGATACCCATTCACGTGAGAAGAATTCCAATCGAGTCTTCCAGATCTCATCCCCTATTCTAGGGATGAGTTCATGATCCATGCATGAAGGCATTGTCCTTCCACGTGGCATTCTTGCTAGTCTTTTGCGTGGGTTCCAATTGAAGTAATATGTTCTTATCGTGACCTTCAACAATCACCAAGAAGGCCTGTAACCATCGAGCATAGTTGGTCTTGTCCAACTTTACTATGGGACTAAAGAATAGGCTCTTGTAGGCTACTGTCTCCATCTCGTGCACTAGTGTCACCTCTGACATGTGTTCTAAAGCCATCTCTTTTCCAACTGGACCCAACACTAAATAACTTCTAGGGCATTAAATCACTAGTAACCTTCAACAAAACTCAAGAATAGCAACCAAGGTAGCTCGTAGTTGTTCTGGTCACCACTGAACCCTTATATCACTCCAATGGCACCAACCAGAATCATAAACCCAGTGGCTAATTCAATCATAATTTTGCATAATTTATCTACCTAATTTTGAATATTTTTCAAGCATTTTTTGGATTTTATTTTGTATTTTTATATAATCTAATTTCTTTAATTTTTAATGTAAGGGGAGAAAATCCAAGAAAAGCATACCCAATATTGGTTTAAAAGCTTCTCTCCTTCTGGAAGCTTGTATCCACAACGTCCGATCAATCTTTGCCATGTGCACTCCTTTGACTTGGTCAACATTGACGTGTGCTTGTTGACGTCAATGATTCTTCCTCAAATCCTTGCTAAGTTCATTACAACTCGTGGCATTGTTTGCAATTTATTTGACCTCAAAGGTCATTTCTTATTTAGCCTTCATGGCTTTGTTTATGGACTCATCGCTTGTTAAAAAAATCAAGAGAATTTTGTAATGAAATGGTTCAAGTTCCAAATTGATTTTCACCCAATCCAGAGCCAGAGCTGTCGAGTTGGGGTGCACGCACGTGCATGTATGATCCCTAGCCCTTCCCTCCCTTTGCTACATAAGCCATGAAAACTAAAGTCCTAATATACCCTAAATTGGATGAAAAGAGTCAATTCCATTAGAAACCCCATGCCATCTTTATATAGAGAGACCGTAGAGTCAAAAGTACATAAATATCCCTAAGGGATAAAGACTATCATAGCCCTTATAATGAGAGAAAAAAAAAAGCTAATATACATTAACACTCCCCCTCAAGCTGGAACATAGATATCTATCACGCTCAGCTTGGACATACAAGAATCAAATGAGGATCTAGCCAAAGGCTTGGTGAAAATATCAACAGTTTGCTCCTCAAATGCAACCGAAGTGGTATATAAAGCTCCTTCTTAATAATATCCCTGGTATAATGGCAATCAACCTCAACATATTTTGTCCTCTCGTGAAATGTTGGATTGTTAGCAATGAAAGTGACTGCTCTATTATCACATCGCATATTCATGGGGCTAGAAAACTGCACCTGTAGATCAATAAGCAATGATCTGATTCACATCATCTCAGCAGTCGTCTGAGCCATAGCTCTGTATTCAGACTCGACACTGGCTCTTGTAACTGTACCCTATTTTTTACTCCTCCATGTGATCAAATTCCCTGCTAAGAAGGTGCAGAATCCAGTAGTGGATTTGCAATCCACATGACATCTAGCATAATCTGCATCAAAGTAGCCAACCAACATCATAGAAGACCCCTTGGAGAAGAAAAGACCCTTCCCAGGAGCCTTCTTGATACCGCATCCCAATGCTAATGTGTTGACTTGGCCATGAACTAACTCAGTCTCCCAACTGCAAAGGAGATATCTGACCTCGTGATAGTGAGATACAGCAGCTTGCCCACAAGCTGTCTGTACTATCTACTGTCCACCACCTGTGCATCTTCATCATAAAGTAACATCTTAGAATCCATAAAAATATTGGCCCCTTGGCCCCAAGCATACCAACCTCCTGCAGGATATCTAAAGCATACTTCCTCTGAGACAAGACCACACCCTCCTTGCTACGAGCAACCTCAATACAAAGGAAATACCGTAGAGCCCCCAAGTCCTTCATGACAAACTGCTCTACAAGGATGAGCTTGACCTCATCAATGCCCTACTCATCATCCCCTGTGATAATCAGATCAACATAAACAAGTACCACAGTATCCCGTGTAGTTCTAACAAAGAGTGAAAAATCAGCTGTCGATCTCCTGAATCCAGCTGCCTCAACAACCTGTGACAACCTCTAAAACCAGGCTCTAGGACTCTCTTTGAGGCCATATATAGCCTTTCGTAATCGGCACACACACTCCCCCTGACTCTCAAAGCCAGGTGACTGCTGCATACAAACTTCTTCTTGGAAATCACCATAAAGGAAGGCATTCTTGACATCTAGTTGATGCAAGGGCCAATATAACTAAACTGCCACTGCAACCAATACCCAGATCGTGGGAAGCCTGGCAACTGGTGAAAAGGTTCAAAAAAGTTCACCCCATAAGTCTGGGTAAATTGCTTTGCCACGACAAAGGCTTTATACCTAACAACACCACCATCAGGATTAAATTTCATAGTAAATACCCACCGACAACCAACAAGTACAGCACCATTAGGAAGGGGAGTTAGCTCCCCAAGTCCTACGGCCTCGAAGAGCGGCCATCTTATCCTCCATAGTTGTCTACCATTTTGGATCAAGCATGACCTTACGATAAGTAGCTGGAATCTGCGTAGTGGCTAATGCCTGAGTAAATCCAGCAAATCCAAGAGCTAAACTGTCAGTAGCAAGTGCCCCTACCGTAGGATAAGTGGTGCAAGTCCGTGGTCTCTTCCGAATGGCTATCGGAAGATCAAGATCATCACCTGACGCATCACATGTCCTATCCCTGTAACCATCACATGGCAAACATACGTCAGTGTCTAAAGGACTCACTTCAGAAGCCGATGGTGAAGGCAAGAGTGAGGGTCCCTGATAGGTACTATAAGGGCGAACATATGTCTGGAGTGGCCCTGTCAGGTGTGGAAAGGGATGCGTAGCAAGAGGTAGTGGTGGTGTAGCAGGGACAGGAATCTCAGGAAAGCTCCCAAAGTGAATGGGAGTATATGGCATAGGTGCCATATCACCCTTATGAGGCATTTCAGCAGCTATTATAGAAAAGAAAGGTACAGTCTTATGAAAGGTAACATCTGTAGAAACAGTATCGAGAAGTAAGCGGATCAAAACAACGATATCCTTTTGTATCCGAATATACCCTAGAAAGACGCACTTAACTGCTCTTGGAGTAAGTTTATCTCAACCTGATCCCAACAAATGGACAAAAGTAATACAATCAAAAGTCCGAGGGGTGACGTGAAAAAGGGGATGATCAAGATACATGACCTGAAGAAGAATCCGTTCATGTAACGTAGCATTGGGCATCCGATTAATCAAAAAACATAGTCAAAACAGCATTACCCCAGTAAAGAGATGGGACCGAATGATGAATCAATAAAGTGCGAGCAACATCAAGAATATGACGATGTTTCCTCTCAGCAACACCATTTTGCTCAGAGGTATGAGGACAAGTTGTCTCATGGATAATGCAACAACTAGAAAAGAAACTGCGCAAGCGCATAGTACAAAACTCCAAGGCATTATCAGAACGAAAGTATTTTACCAAACATGAATGCTGAGTTTTTATTTCCTTGACAAAGTTCTCAATAATTTGTCCCACATCAGATTTATTTTTCAAGAGAAACATCCAAGAAACACGAAAAAAGTCATCAACTAAAACAAGATAATATTTTTTCCCAAGAAGATCAAAAGTACGACTGGACCCCACATGTCCATATGAATCAGATCAAATGCAGCAGCAGATGAAACAAACGAAGAGCTGGAGAAACTAGCCCCGTGATGCTTGCCAAGCTGACAAGCATCACAAGTAAGCAGTAGTGGAGGGTATGTACGGTAGAACACGTCTGAGGCGATGAATGGGTAGATGGCCAAGGCGGTGGTGCCACTGGAGAGGAGATCCAACAAAAGCAAGGCCCTGAGTGGCGGAGGCAACAAAAGTAGTACGGCTCAGACGGTACACCCCATGTTCCTCACGTCCTCCACCAATCGTCTTCTCAGTGAACTTGTCTTGCAAGACACTGGAGGACGCATCAAAAATAGCTCGACAGTTCAGATGTCTAGTGATACTGCTAACAGACAATAAATTCAAAAGAAAATCATACACATAATAAACATCTGCTAACCTCAATGTAAAAGATAAAGGCATATCTCCCTTGCCACCAAGTGACAAGTGTCTCCCATCAACCACCTACACTGTCCTTGCAGGTGTAACAGGTGCTAATTGAGAGAAAGTGCCTCTGTCTCCATATACGTGTTTGGATGCACCAGAATCAATCAACCACTCACCAGAAGACAAAAGGGATGACATGCCAGTCGCAGGTATCTCTAAAGAAGTAGCCATAGCTGCAGTGTCAGAGGTTTGAGAGGAAGAAGCCTGAGTCAACTGAAAAATTTGTTGCCGCAAAGTTCAATCTCAATACTCAAGGAGCTAATATCAGAGGTAGGAAAGTTGAATCTGAGAGCTCTACTGGCTGATTGGCCATAGGTAATCTACCATGCTTCTGCCAACATGTAGCCTTAGAGTGACCAAGTCTGCCACAATAAGTACACGGGGTCCTAGTACGTGTACCAGAAGAACGTCCACGTCCACGACCACGTATAGGATAAGTGGTACCCCTGCCATGTCCAGAAATCATAGCCAGCGCAAACGACTGAGCATTAAAGTTAGGAGCAGGAGTATGCACTGCAACTCTGCTAAGTCTACTATATGCTTCCTCCAGGGTAGGAAGCTCAGGAGCAGTGAGAATCTGATCTCTAGCTACAACATATTCAGGTCCAAGGCCATCCAAGAAAAGAGAGACAACCAACTGTCTCCTGAAACTTCTCCAAGACTCACAAGCACACCCTGACAGGTAGGAGCAGTGCCTCTCTAGCATTCCCTTCATAAGAGAGTAATACTGCGACAACGTGCGTCCTTCCTGACGAAGGTAGAAGAGGTCGTAAAAGACCCAGAAAACTCGTGTGGAGTTTTTGGCGTGTGAATAGGTATCACACAAAGACTCACATCTCCTTTGCTGTAGTATAATACATGATCTCATCTCCTATTCGGGGAATAACTGTCTGCATCAGCCATGCATAAACCATGACATTATCACTATCTCAGTTGGCATTTGTGCCAATTTTGTTCTCAAGCTCCGGATCTGTAAGTATATGGCTCTTTTTATGACCCCAGACGGTCATAAGAAAGGTCTGGAACCACCGCGGGTAGTTAGTCTCATCCAACTTAACAAGACCAAAGAACAGGTTCTTGAGTACCCCGGTGTCCGAAATAGAACCTAAAGACACCTCAAACTGATCATCTGAAGCCATCTTTGTAATCCGGAAGCCTCAATCAAGCGTCTAGGACCAAGAAACCATCAAATAATCTGAGAAAACAACTGATTCAAATCTGCATAGTTGATAAGAGGCTTCCTTGGACAGATGTTGGCCTCCCCTAGGTGCAAGAACACCCAAGGAGGCCCAAAAGAGATCTAGCCTCCTTGCAACAAAAACAGGGACTGCAGTCCCTAGATCAAGGCAAAGTGCCACACACGATCGCTGCACAACAATCAAAAGCCCCGTGCATCGCTTCAGCAGGTAGCTGCGCTGCCAATCACCGCCTGTCGCAGCCGCAGATGGCTGTTGCGGCGATGAAGAGGTCGCCGTTGCCGTCTAAAGCGTGTCGCCGCCGCTAACACCTGCTGCAGAGCGCTGCCGAGGGTCCTTGGATTGGCTGCGCCTCCACCAGCTGCTGTAGCAAGTTGCAACGTAGCCGCAGCGCCACTACTAGGTCAACCGACCCTCGCTTGAGTGCCGCTGCGGTGGTTCAACAACCCCCGCGTCGCCGCAACCCCGTTGTCAGGGCTAAAGCGTGCCTCTAGAGCGCCGCTGGAGGCCATTGGGGCTACTGCGTGCGGTCGGAGGGCCGCTGGAGGCCACTGCCGCCGCCGAGGAAGGAAGAGAGGAGATTAGGATTAGGTGTTAGGGTTTACGAGGCCTTGAGGGGTAAGATACCTAGAGCCACGGTCTAGGGCCGGTGCTCTGATACCAAATTGGATGAAAAGAGTCAATTCCATTAGAAACCCTAGGCCGTCTTTATATAGAGAGAGACCGTAGAGTCAAAAGTACATAAATATCCCCGAGGGATAAAGACTATCATAGACCTTACAATGAGAGGAAAAAAAATAAAAAGCTAATATGTATTAACACCCTATTTAGGTTTTACCTACTTATCATGTGGCATTAAAGTTCCCACCCATTTCTCTTTGATTTCAACATAAATTTCCCATGTTATCACCCTATATATATACACCCTAATCTATATATATAGCCTCCCAAAATCACTATTCCATCACATATTCATCGTTAAAACTTAACATGGAGAGAAGAGATTTCCCAATGGGCACATTTTGCTTTCGTTAAAGGTATCTTCCAATTTGATCCTTTACCTAAGTCATTCGCTTTCACTACCACAGGACTAAAGTAAAATTACTATTAACTTCAGACCTTTATTGTAAGGTATAGAGTGGTACCCGTTGGTGCTAAACTCCTAGTTTTAATGATTTACAAAAAGGGATTGTTGAATGGAAAGAGTTTGTCTTATTCAAAAAGAGAAACCCTAGCCTCTCTTTTGTAGAGAAGAGACATAGGTAAATTACACGAAGAATCCACCACTAAAAGTTACTTAAGGAAATAAGGCACAAAATAAGAAAGGGAAAAATAAAAAGCAAATAGTTAACATATATAAAAGTGAAATAATATCATACAATAATATCAAAACATGACAATAAAAAACATTTAGGTTTACGTGTAAACCTCACGAAGAATAGGAAGAAAACGAGAGAAGGCCCCTATGGGGCGACATTTCTGCATTCTTCGCAAGAATAAACTAGGGGATAATGAGCCTTTTTTAGGCAACCACTCTCATAAACTTGCCCCCACATGATGTGGGACTAAAACAAGCCTCACTACATCTCTATACTCAACATGCCCCCTCAAGCTGCGCACAAACTACTCAGCTTGTACAAAAGGAAATCCTTACTCTACAAAGAAAAAGCACAACACTCAAGAGACTTCATCTGATGCTACCTGGTCACCGACTTTCCTGCATCCCTGTTCTTGCTTGTAGGTGGGTGTAGGTCGGAGTCTGAAGATGAATCGCTAAAGGTAGCTCAGATGCTTGTGCCGCCCATTTTGAAGACTCTAAAGCGGGTCTCTCATGGAAACCAAAAAACTAAGCCTCTCCCACATAGAAACTTGAAGAGAGAGATCTCCTTTCGAGAACTAGAGAGTGGTTTCTTCTATATGAGAATTCTTTGTTCCTCTCATATAGGGACCAAAAGAAAAGAGTTTCTCTCATATGGAGACCTCATAGAAAAGAGAGTCATATGGGGTACACAAAGAGGCTCACACATTTCCCCTTTCTCCCATATGAGTATGGGAGAAGAAATAAAATAAAGAAAATCAAATAGAAAATTGCTTCTCTCTTCCCATCATTTTTTCTCTTTTTTTCTTCCCTTTTTTTCCTTTTTCTTTTTTTCTCTACTTTTTTTCTTCATTTTTTTTTTATTGTCCTTTTCTTCTCCCTCTTTTTTTCTTTTCTTGTCCCTTTCCCTTTGCAATGTTAAGAAGAGGTCCAAAATGAGCCTAAAAATAAATAAATTGAAATTAACGGGCATAAGATATAAATGCACCACATATCTCTTGGGTTCAAAGAGAACCCAACAAATACAACAGGGAATCTCCATCTTCTTCGACTTCTACCGCTAAGTCCACGCTAGTGGTTTTGCCACTTCTTCGGCTTCATCACCGCTCACGCAAGGATCTTGCAATCTCTCACCAAGCTCGCCGTTGATTCTATTATCGATGCCACCACCGCCTCGCTCTGATCTCACATAAGATCAACACAAATCTCGCCACTTCTTTTTCGTCCTTTCGTCAACCATACAATCGCCTCTTCATTTCTGCTATTGTTGCTAACTCATGCTTGGGAGAACGTCACTACCTTGAAGATCTTGATTCGATCAAGAATCCTTGATCGCATGTGATCTTCGCCTCCACATGAGAACACCTCTTTGATCTCACGCGATTGCTTTCTCATGTGTCTTCCTTCTACTCTCCACTGATTCATATATGAAGAGACAAAACTAAGGGGGAGATGGAGTATGCAAGAGGTGCTCGATGGAAGTCTGCAGCAAGGCTCCTTCCATGTTAAGTTGGACACGCGAATGTCGCCATGCTGTGAGAGCACCTTCCTTACGCTCTTCTTCAACTTTGCTTCGCCATAAAGGAGATATGGACAAAGAAACCTCAAAATATAGATACCCAAAATAATGATAAAATCCAAGAACCTGCTCTAAAATCATGTTAAAATATATACAAGGGGAATAATAATGGACAATAATATCAAAACCTTACAATAAAGAACACTTGGATTTATGTGGAAACCCTACTCATGAAATACGGGAAAAAAACTATGGGAGAAGGGCCCTATGGAACAAGATATTTCTATATTCTTCTCAAGGATAAACCGAGGGATGTATGGGCCTTTTATAGGCAACCACTCTCCTCACAAAATTGCCCACACATCATGTGGGACTAAAACAAGCCTCACTACAACTATCCACTCAACATAAACTCTGGCACTCCCCCTCAAGTTGGGGCGTAGTAGATGCCCTCGAGTCCCAACTTGTTGCAGATGAAGGTATGCCACTTTTGTGGGAGTACCTAGGCGAAAATATCTGCCAATTGTAGCTCCAAAGAAATATTAGTAATCTTCCCTCTCATCACAAAGTTGCGTATAAAGTGACAATTTATCTCAATATGCTTTGTCCTCTCACGAAAGACGAGATTTGAGGCAATATAAGTAACGGATTTGTTGTCACAATAAATTAGAGTTGGACTCTTCACTAAACAGCAAGATCAAGAGTTAATCCACATGACTTCACATATAATGTGGGCCATGGCTCTGCCTTCTGCCTCTGCAGTGGACTGAGCAACTAAATTTGCTTCTTACCATGCCAAGATACTAGGTTGCCACCAAGGAAAACTGTAAATCCAGTAGTGGACTTCCTATCCTCTACTAACCCATCATAGTCAGCATCAGACTAAGATGACAGTTCAAGGTGACCATTCTTCTTGTAGAATAAACCTCTACCAAGAGACCCCTTTAAATATATCTCAATATCAGATAAAGATTATTCTAATGGCTATAGTATGGCTTCTCCATAACTTGACTGGCTTTACTTACTGCAAAACTAATATATGGACATGAAATGGTAAGGTAAAGAAGCTTACCAACAACACCTCTATACTTGTGAGCATCCTCAATAGGAGAGTCCTCTATCAAACTATGTTTCCTTGTTAGCTATACTAGAATAGCAGAGGCTTGGCCACAGGAAATCATGCATCTTCCAAAATCTAAAGTGTATATTTCCTCTATGAGAGAGACATTCCATGCTTGACCCTTACAGCCTCTATGCCTAGAAAGTACTATAGGTCCCCAAGATCCTTTGTAACAAAAGATTTCTGAAGAAATGCCTCCACCTCCTGAATAACTCCTGCATCATCTCCTATCAGTATCATGTCGTCAACATAGACTACCAATATAACAGTGCCAGTCATTGTCTTCCTGATAAAAATGGAGTGGTCAGAGGTAGACCTCTTGAAGCCAATTTTCAGCACCTGAGTACTTAGCCTATCAAACCAACCTATCAAACCATGCACAAGGACTTTGTTTTAGGCCATAGATCACCTTTTTCAATTTACATAGATACTCCCCCTCAACCTCAAAACCAGGAGGTTGGCGCATCTAGACCTCATGAAGATCACCATAAAGGAAGGTGTTTTTAATGTCCAACTGATAAAGTGTCCAATCAAGATTGACAACAATAGCGAGGATAGCACGTGTAGAGCTGACACGTGCCACTGGTGAAACTATTTCAAAGAAATCCATTCCATAAGTCTAGGTGAAACCCTTCACCACAAGACAAGCCTTAAACCTATCAACACAACCATCTGCATGGTATTTCACTGTTAGATAGTGGCGTGTTATGTTATTTTTATGTTTCTTATTCTGTATGAACCATGGTGTTATTTTCCCACACCTCTTTTCTTATAAAGAGGTGTAAGGCCCCCCATAATAAGATTTGACGAATTATATTCTTTTACTTGGTATCAGAGTACCAATCCTAGATCACGCCTCTAGGTATCCCACCCCCAAGGCCTTCTAAAACCCAAACCCACCGAACTCCCTTCTCTCCCTCTCTTCAGTGCCAGATCTACCTCTCTGATGACACACCACGCGAGCACGGCAACGACACAAGCAGCAATTGCGACGAAGCAACATTCTGGCCCCGCTGTGAGCGGCAGAGGCGATGCGTGAGGACATTGATCACCAGCTCCACCATTGTGGTAAGCAGCAGTGGCAACAACCGGCTGATCCGTGCTTACTAACCGCAGTGCAACGGTGGCGAGGCTTTAGGTCAGCGGAGCAGCGACCAGAGGCGACGAGCGGCCTCACCAGCGGCGACTACGATAGTTCTTCAGGCGTCTGCTGCTACTACAGGTGGTTAGGAAGGGTTTACAGCCCTAATCTAGGGGTTACATCTCTTGTAGATGCAAGGAGAAGACTTCTGTTCTCTTGGGGCCATCTCGGGTGCTCTCCCCGCACCCGAGTTAGGCTGACGCCTGTCCAAGGGGGGAATTCTTGTCGAAGAGAACACATTGTTTCAAATCTATTGGTGTTCCCCAAACAATGGTACGGTTTTCTCCAGTTTTATAGATCGATTTTAGGGTGTGTATTCCCTATATTGCATGATTCTTGGGGTGTGTGTTCCCCATTTTCTTTGGATGTAGTCTGCTTAACACCAATGGCAGAATCTGTGAGTCTGGTGCATCAGGAGCATTATAGGAGCCACCATGGAGTAGGGTGCCTGATTGACTCTGTGCATCACAGCATTTGTGCAGTGATCACACCCATTTTCATTCACTACAGTCCATTCCCCCAGAAAGGACTGTATAGGTGGCTGATGATAGATACACCCTAGTTAGAGGTAATGGGGAGGTGTCTGTAACCCCCAATTTGCAACTGTATGGTGCGTTGCATGTGCCAAAATTCTCACTGAATCTGTTGTCCGTGAGCAGAATCACGAAGGATCTCAAATGCAGAGTAATCTTTGATGATGTCAGATGTGTTGTTCAAGACAAGCTCACCGAGAGGATTGTTGTCAGAGGTACGGAGGAGAATGGCATTTACCGTCTAGGATAGAAGCCGTTTGCAAGAGTTACTCGATAAGATAGCGGGAGTGTTCTACAGTGGCATATTCATCTTGATTACTTATCTCTGGATCCCCTCAAGAGAGTGATACCACATATTTCCCCAAATGCTACAATACAGTGCAATGCTTGCCAATTGGATAAGCATTATTGATCCTCTTTTCCAGCTAGCACCTCTCCTGGATCCTCGACATTATTTCAGTTACTCCATATGGATGTATAGGGACTGAGCAGAGTCCCAGACCAAATAGGACACCAGTACTACCTAGTTGTCGTAGATGATTTCTCTAGAGCCACGTAGGTGTTCTTGCTAAAGAGCAAGGCAAAGGTTGGAGGATGCATAGAGACTTCTTGAGATCAGCACACAGCATTTAGCCACAGTGAAGACGATGCAGACTAGTCATGCTCTTGAGTTCTGCACTGCCAAACTTAAGGAGCTCTACAAGACCTGTGGGATTGTCCACCAGACCACTTGTCCTCACACTTCACAGCAGAACGAAATCGTGGAGCGGAAGCACAAGCACTTGTTGGATGTTGCCCGTACAGTATTGATTAATCACAATGTGCCACAGAGATACTGGGAGGACGCAGTTCTGACAGCAACTTATCTCATCCACAGGAAGCTCAGCTTAGTTCTTCACAAGCAGATACCGGTTCTTCTACATCCAGACAATAAGTTATTTCATGTGCCTCCCAGGACCTTTGGATGTGCTATATTCGTCCATGTGCCATCACTTGGTTGTGACAAGCTGGCTCCTCGCACTATTAAGTGCATATTTTTAGGGTACTCTAGGACACAAAAGGGGTACCGTTGCTGTGATCCTATGCAGAAATATTATGTTATTGTCGATGTGACTTTCCATGATAATACACCATACTTCTCAGTCACTGGATAGAGGAGCTCTTGTGATGATGTTGCCTTTCTTCCCCTACATGTTCCGTGTGCAGAGACTCGGGTGTCTACTTCTCAGTCCAGACCTCCAACTGATAGACAAATGAGCTCTTCCTGGATGACTTTGAGAGATTGCACGGGCCATTACGTACCTATCTCATGCATCACGCCTTTTCAAAGGCCTCTCCCTCACCAGCAGCTAATGGTTCACAGGTAGTTGAGATGATACCTGATGCCAGTGACAATTTGGTTAGACCTGACTCCCCTGACAGTGCAAATCACCACAGTAGTAAGGCTCCTTTTGCAACGATTCAATCAGAGATACCAGATGATTCAGACCTCCCTATTGCCACTGAGAGGGCACCGCACACGTGTGAGTTTAGATACCAGGTCGCAGGCAGTTTGACTACCGATGGTCTTGCTCCTTAGTTTAGCAGCTTCTGTTAGGCACTTACAACGTCACACATTCCGTCTACCTACCTGCAAGCCATGCTTGATCCAAAGTGACGTCAAGACATGGAGAATGAGATGGCAGCACTTCAGAGTAAACAAGCTTGGGATCTCATCTCACTTCCTACTGGCACACGACTGGTTGGCTCTCGATGGGTCTTTGCCTTGAAATACAACCCTGATGGGTCTATTTCGAGGTATAAGGCCAGGCTAGTAGTAAAGGGGTTCACTCAGACATGTGGGGTGGACTTCTTTGATACTTTCTCTCCCATTGCGTGGCTTGCCACTGTCCAGATACTTATTTCTGTTGCTACTCACAAAGACTAGTCATTATACCAGCCTGATGTGAAAAACACATTTCTCTATAGCAATCTTCAAGAGGAGGTTTACATACAACAGCTCCCAAGTTTCAAGATTAAGGGGGAGTGTGTGTAGATTGAGGAAGGCAATCTATGATTTGAAGCAAAGTCCTAGGACCTGGTTCCAAAAGTTATCAGAGGTGCTCCACCAGATTGGTCTAAGGTGCTCTTTTTCATATCACTACTTATTTACTAAGAAAACTAACAAGGGGATTGTGGCACTCCTGGTATATGTTGATGATCTTATCATCACCGAAGATGACAGAGATGGGATAGACAAAGTCAAAAGACACCTATCAGAAAAATGTCATGAAAGATCTGGGACAGTTGAGGTATTTCTTGGGCATTGAGGTTGCATGTGCCCATGATGGAGTGGTACTCTTGCAAAGGAAGTATGCTCTTTATCTTCTTCGGGAGACTAACATGTTACCAGCTAAGGCTGCAAATATTCCGATGGATCCTAAGGTTCATTTTTATGATAAGAAATCTAAGGTAGTTGATAGCAGGGTGTTGAGTTATGTTTTGTAGTAAGGGGCATTTTGTTACTTTTATTCTCATAGTGGGTTTATGATGTAACTTTTCCCTCTCCTATATATAGGTGTAAGGACGACTTGGTAAATTAAGAAAACTCTTTTTCTTCAACTTGGTATCAAAGTACCAAGTTGAGACACCATCAAATAAACCCTAACCCAACCTTTAAGCCAACCCACTGTCGAACGTCACCGCCACCACCGGCGGCAGCACCGACGTTGCACCGTGCCGCACCACCGCAGCATCATCCTTGCCACCGCCGCCTCGCGCTGCTACAGCATTGCTACCTCAGGCCGCAGTAACCGTGCCGCCACTCCTATGCTGCGCGGCCTCAGGCTGTAGTAGTCGCGCCGCCGCTCCTGCTGCTACTGCAACACCACCTTAGGCTATAGTAGCAGTGCCGTTGTTCCTGCTACTGCAGTGGGTCGTCGTAGCAAAGCCCTACGCTGTAGTAATCCTTCTACTGCTGCCTTCTCTCCTTGCCACCGCCTAGGTCGCCGAAGAGGAGGATCCGTGTCCTCAAGAACTTCGTAGGAAGGTTCTTAATTATTATGGGATGAAGTGGTGAATCAAAAACCTTATGTGTGGTATGACCTTTCTAATCTTCTGATCTATTTGTTTTAAGATGTGTATTCCCCTCTGATACATGTTTTTGGGGTGTGTATTCCCCATTTTCTGTCAATTTTCATATCTGATTGTGAAGAAGTTCAGGGGTGTGTTACGTGTACTCTTTTTGTGGTGCATTGAAATCAAATTGTGGCTGTGTATTTCTATGAACATGGCAGCATCCCAGTCAGAGATTGTGCTAGGGACCGTCATGGGTGATACTTCAACTATTGGTGTGACGTGGTTGATTAACTCAAGTGCCTCCAATCATTTATCTGGTAATCTGCAGTGTTTTGGGCAGATTCAACCTGTCTCTCAAGGTCACACAATACATGTGGCTGATAGGTGACTTGCTCCTATTAGTGGTCAGGGGAAAATTAATGTTACCCCTTCCATGCAGCTTAATCGTGTCCAGTTTGTTCCAAACTTGTCTATGAATTTGCTCTCTGTCGATGAAATCATCAAATAGATGAATTATCGTGTCATCTTTGATGAGCGTGGGTATATTTTTCATGATCAAATGATAAGGAAGACTATTGGTAGTGGATATAGAGGTATTTACCGACTTTAGCAAGATCCCATGGCTGCAGCGTATCGGATGAGTACCATGTCAGGGAGTGCTCTACAGTGGCATAGATGGTTGGGCCATCCTTCTCTGGATAAATTACGCAGGCTTATTCCTCGTGTATCCCCAACTACATAGCTCACATGCAATGCATGTCGTCTTAGGAAGCATCATAGATTTTCCTTTCCAGCTGCTATTGGACCACGTTCGTCTTTGTGCTTTCAGTTAGTGCATCTCGATTGTAGCTCACCTGCAATGCATGTCGTCTTCTCGATGAGTTTTCCAGATTGTCCTGACTATTTTTCATGAAGAACAAGTCTAAAGTGGGTTCACTAATTGAGAAGTTTGTATTGATGATAAAGAATCAATTTGATGTCTGCATCAAGGCTCTCAGATCTGATAATGCTTTGAAGTTTTGTACTCGTCAACTGGCAGAGTTCTATAATTTACATTGTTGAAACCTTGTTCCACATCTTATTTTGGTGTTAACAAAATTATTATGAATTAATGTTTGCATTAAGTGTTTTTCATATTTAAGTGAAGAAGCAAGGCAAACAAGAATTGACGGAGGAGAAGATCATGATAAGGAGGCTTGATGAAAAGGAGAAGATCATGATAAGGAGGCAAGATGACAAGGATGAGTCGAAGTGAAAAAGATCATCTTCGACCTTTAGTTTATTTTGTTTAGATTTTATTTTTATAGATTGTATATGCCTCTTAACAAAAGAATCATAACTTAGATCGTAAAATCAATTAAAGATAAATTAGAATTTATATTGCGAACATTTTCAAAGTACGTAATGAATTAAAACACTTAAAACAGGTACTTGTAAGCAAGTACCGGTATTGTTCATCAGTACTGGTATTTGCAAGGCACAAGTTTGAGAATTCGTCTCATACTGTGAACAAGTACCGATACTAACCATGAGTACCGGTACATGTTGGCCATAGGTTGAAGGCTTAATTCTGGCCTAAACCTTACAAGTACCGGTACCCATGAGTACCGGTACAGGTAGGTTACTGTACCCAAGGAATTCCAAACTTGGGAGTCACAAGTACTGGTACCCATGATGAGTACCGGTACCAAGACTCATGTACTGGTGGCAGTGAACTGCTAGTACCGGTACAGGTATTTTAGTACCGGTACCAGGTAGCCATTGGCTCAAAATTGAATGGCTAGAAAATTAATTCCAACAATTTGAACGTTGGGAATTCATTCCCAACGTCTAGTAGACGAGTATCCTAGGTCCTAAACTTTATAAAATGACCCTAAGACTCTTTGTTTATAAACAAGAAACACAAGAAATAAAGAAAAATTCTAGAGCTATATTACATTTTTCCACCACATATTCAAGAGAAGAAATAGTTTGCTGCTCTCAATGTCTCTACACTTTTGCAAACGCTTCAACGACGTGTTTTTCTCACGTATCTATGAAGCGATTCACGCTCATTCTAGACTCTCAAATTGGCATCATCTTTTAATTATTGTTGAGAGGCTTAGGTTCTAGTTGTAAGATTATTTTTGTCTTACACTTGTATTTCATTTGTATTTGAGATTGTTGCTTGTTGGGTTGTAACAAACCCGTTATTGTACTTAGGTTGAGGTAACCCGTCAATTACCTCGGTTAGTAAATTGATTCTCTCAGGGTTGAGAGAATCGGGTTAAAAATCCTAAGCTGGGAGGCTTAGGTAGTGGAGTACCCAAGGGAAGGGAACCACTACACATATTATGCCAATTTCTGTGATTGTGTTTTGTGCAAATTGTCTTGTTATTACTGATTTTGTGTTTTTAAGTTTGTATGCGCGTAGATAGCCATATATTACATATCTTCAGATTCTCTATCAAGTGATCAGAGCTTAAGAATATATCATACATGGCATAATTTATCAGACCTCATGTCCTTACACCTCTCAGCAGAATGGGGTGCAGAGAGGAAGCACAGACACATCCTTGATATGGCCAGAGCCCTTCTTATCAATAACAGTGTGCCATAAAACAACTAAGGAGATGCAGTTCTCACAACTTGCTACCTTATTGCTAGATTGCCTTCCTTAGTGATTCACAAGCAGATATCGTAGCAGGTGCTTTATCCAGATGATGAGTTATTTGATCTTCCACCCAAGACATTTGGGTATATGGCTTTTGTACATCTTCTTGGGCCTGGGCAAGATAAATTAGCACCTAGAGCAATCAAGTTATGTTCCTTGGCTACTCTCGTACTCAGAAGGGGTATCAATGTTTTGATCTACTACACCAAAGACACTACATCAGTGCAGATGTAACCTTTCATGAAGCTATACCCTATTTTTATGTTGCTTCCAAGCAGGTGTAGAGTGTGCCAGAGTATGCTCCTGTACCAGTTGCTCCTATACCATTTGGTGTATTCACAAATAGTACAAGCCCTTCTTAGGCTACTGAGCCATCTACCAGCACATTCAGGCTAGTACCAGCAAATGAAAGGACCTCAAGGGTCATACTTATCAGTTGTCAGTTGTCTATCGAGCAAAACCCCCTCTGTCTATTCCACAAACTCTTCACGTTAATGTTGATAACCTAGAGGCTACGTCTACTCAGGAGGCCCCTTCAGATACAGTGTCAGCAGGTGTAGAGGTTGAGAGTCCGTCACCTGTGGATGTTTCTACAGGTTCTGTTTCCGTGAGTATTGATGAGGATATCCCTATTGCTATCAGAAAGGCTCAACGATCTTATACACAGTATCGTGTTGCTGGGAATATTGTTTCTGTCGATTCTCTGAGTTCGAAGTTTCATACATTCACAGCTGCAGTATCTGTTGCCGAGATACCTACCTCGTACCAGCAGGCTCTACTACATCCACATTGGAAGGCGGTTATAGAGATGTCTACACTTACTACCAGAGGTACCTAGGAGCTGTCACCTCTACCATCTGGTGTGCACCTTGTTGAAGCCAGATGGGTCTATTTCAAGGTATAAAGCCCACCTTGTGGCCAAAGGATTCACCCAGACCTATGGGGTGGGTTTTTTTGATACGTTCTCCCCTGTTGCACGACTCTCCACTGTTCACATACTTATCTCTGTTGTAGCTCATTATTATAGCATCTATATCAGTTAGATGTCAAAAATGCATTCTTGTATGCCTCAGACAGGCTTTGAGGTTGAGGGGGAGTGTATGTGAAGACTTTGTAAGGTCATTTATGATCTTAAGCAGAACCCCCAAGCCTGGTTTCAGTGCCTGTCTAAGGCGTTGTTTGTTATTAGGATGCAGAGATCTTCATCTGACCATTCACTATTTGTGAGGAAGACTAGTAGTGGTACAGTGGCTCTACTTGTGTATGTGGACGACCTTCTCACAGGTGATGATGAAGAGGGTATATCTCAGATGGAGTACTTGGCACGCCAATTTGTCATGAAAGATCTTGGGAAACTGAGATACTTTTTGGGCATTGAGTTTGCCATAAGTAAGCAAGGAGTAATTATGATAGAGGAAGTATGCCCTTAACATTTTTCAGGAGACAGGCACGTTAGGATCCAAAGATGCTAATATTCCTATGGATCCTAAAATTCACCTTTTTAAGGATGCAGCAAAGATAAAAAATAAGAAGGCATATCGACACCTGGTAAGGAAGCTGTTATATCTGACGATCACTAAGCCAGATATTAGCCTTGCCGTGGGAAGCTAAGTCAGTTCTTAGATAAACCCATTGATGTTCATTGGCAGGTTGTGATGTAGGTGTTGAGGTACATCAAGAGATATCCAGGTAGAGGCATTCTTTTTCAAACGAAAGCACCTATGTCTGTTGTTGCCTACTCAAATGCAAATTATGCAGGTGATGTTGGAGACAGGAGATCTACCACTGGCTTCTATACTTTTGTAACTGGGAACTTGATGACCTGAAGGAGCAAGAAATACAGTGTTGTTTCACGCTCTAGTGCTGAGTCTGAGTACAAGGTCATGTAACATACTGCAGCTGAGATGATATGGATTAGGTCTCTATTACGAGATCTTTATGTTACTGTTCAAGAGCCTATTGAGATGTCCTGTGACAACCAGGCTACCACTTACATTGCGAACAATCCTATGTTCCACGAGAGCACAAAACACGTGGAAGTGGATTGTCATTACACAAAGAGTTCAATTCAACAGGGTCTACTTCGTACTACTTGCCTTGCCTCAAACCAGACTGTTAATATGTTTACCAAGCTACTGTCTCACCCCCAATTTGAGATGTGTAGAAACAAGCTGAGCATGATGGATATATGCTCTAACTTGAGGGGGAAGTGTTAAGTTATATTTTGTAATAAGGGGCATTTTGTTACTTTTATTCTCGTAGTGGGTTTATGGTGTAAATTTTCCCTCTCCTATATATAGGTGTAGGGACGACTTAGTAAATTAAGAAAATTCTTTTTCTTCAACTTAGGGCCTACAGGCAGCTGGTGGGCAAGCTCCTTTACCTTACCATCAGTCGTCTAGACTTGTCTTTGTCTGTTAGTAGGCTTAGCTAGTTTATAGATAAGTCAGCTAGGCAGCACTGGGAAGCTGCAATGCAGGTGCTTAGGTATGTAAAAAAAGCACCAAGACGAGGATTATTGTTCCGTAATGGAACACCCATGGGGAATGTAGCATACTCTAATGCTGATTATGTTGGTTGTGTTGGGGATAGAAAATCTACCACAGGGTTTTGCACCTTCGTTGCAGGCAATCTGGTTACCGGGAGGAACAAGAAGCAAGCGGCTGTATCTAGATCCAGTGCAGAGTCAAAGTGCAGGGCCATGGCCCAGATAGCCGCTAAGATGGTTTAGGTCAAGTCAGTTTTGTCATATCTTCATGTTCCTCTAGATAGCTCTATGCAGATGCGGTTGCCAATAACCCTATGTTTCACGAGAGGACAAAGCATGTAGAAATTAACTGCAATTACAATCGGGATCTCATTCAGCATGGGACAATACATACCACGAGTGTCACTTCTGAAGAGTGAGCTTCAGATGTCTTCACAAAGCCCCTGGCGAGATCTACCTTTAAGGCGTGTTGTTCCAAGCTGAGCATGATAGATATTCATGCTCCAGCTTGAGTGTTAGATGGTGGCGCGTTATGTTATTTTTATGTTTTTTTATTCTGTATGGATCATGGTGTTATTTTCCCATACCTCTTCTCTTACAAAGAGGTGTATGGCTCCCCATAATAAAATTTGACGGATTCTATTCTCCTACTTTCGCAGTATAGACCCATTTACAATCAACCGCCTTGACATCTCCAGGTGTTGGCACTATATCCCAAGTATGATGAGTAGTAAGGGCTCCATCTCACCATCCATGGCAACCAGCCACTTAGGATGCTTAGAAGCCTCATGGTAAGTTCATGGCACAATAGCATTATAAATTACATGTGAAAATTGTTGTACAAAATAATCTAAATGGATAATAAATGTATAATTTGGCATTGGATGTAAAGTGCATGATCTCACTAATTTCCTCCGAGCAATGGATTTGTCATCACCCATACCGTGGCCCTCCTCCAGGGGGTAGGAGCATCCGGAGCAGAGGTAGAGGAAGCCTCATCGTTGGTGACGGTACCTAGATCAAAAAGGGAGATAGGTATGAGCATAGGGACAGGCATATTTGATGGTGTCTCCCGCCTCTGGTAAACATAGGACTGAAACTAGGCAGTCTGCTCCTCTCTAGAGAAGTATAAAACCTTCTCAAATAAGGTGACATCATGACACATTTAGTAGCCTTAGGAGACAACTTATTAAGGCTACCAAAGTTATGAACAAAGTACACACGACCAAAGATCCAAAGGGGTAAAGGAAATAACTCATCAGGGAAGAGTAATTTGAAAGGTGTATCACCTCCAAGAACCGATGGGACACGATTAATAGGGTGTATTACCCTAGTTAGAACAACATCACCCCAAAATAACTTAGGTACTCATGGAGATAAGAAGTATCCTAACAATGTCAAGTATATTATGCAATTTCCTCTTTACAACCCCATTTTGCTAGAAAGTATGGGAACAGAAGGTCTAATGAAAGGTTCCATTATCCTCAAGAAAAGCTCTCAAAGGGCACTAGACAAACTCAAGGGCATTGTCAAAACTGAAGTATTTCACTTTTATGGAAAAAGAATTTTGCACCTCCAAGAAAAACTTTATTAAGGCAAACAATTCAGATCTATTTTTTACAAGAAAAATCCAATACGAGCAACTAGAGTCGTCAACAAAAATAAAAAAATACTTGTGACCAGAAAAAGTAGTAACAGGAGGACCCCAAACATCACAATGGGCTAACTCAAAGACACTAACTCTGTAGCTCCATACGAGAAGAAAAGGCATGTTGATGGTGTTTCCCAAGTTGGCAGGCCTTGCAATCGAGAGTGGTGGAAGATGGAATGTTAGGAAGCTTCTGGCGTAGCTTGGATAAGGAGGGGTGACAAAGTCTAGAGTGCCATAGAAGTGGTTTGGAGGTGATGGAAGTAGTGCTAGCAAAGGTGGGAAGATCTAGGTAGTTCAGGCTATGATGCTCATAACCCCCACCAATCATCTGCTTCATCCAGATGTCCTAAAAATAGCAATGATGCTCATCAAAAATAGTTCTACATTTCAATTGTTTACAAATCTAACTAATAGACAGCAAGCTAAGAGGAAATTCAAGTGCACTGTATATGACTAAATGTCTAAAAGCTATAATTGAGGAGAAAATTTCACTATCCCAACTGAAGTTACAGGGGACATGCTAGCATTAACAAGGCAAACCGACGTAATAGCAATAGAATCTCTAAAGGATGTCAGACTAGCATCCCTCATCAAATGTGTGGAGGCACCTGAGTCAATAATCCAGTCAAATGTACCTGTATAGGTTGCATTCGTTGTAATACCTGTAGCCAAGGCAACAATGGAAGAGGAGTGGGATCACTCCTCAAGAACTATCATAGACGATCCAATTCTTCTTGGTGAACGAAAACCCAACCTAATTAGGAACTAACTCTATCTTTATAAAGTAAGAGCAATAGCAGTAGAGGTTTAGTTGTTCGAAGCTGGCATCCCAAACTTCTCCCAACAACAATCAAAAGGATGATTAGTCTTCTAGCAGGACACAAGGGCAGTAAGTACACCTGCCATGACCCCCATCACGACCATGTCCATGTCCACCAGAATGACCTCCTTTCACCCTAGACACTGCATAAGCAATGGTCTCAAGAATGCTTGCAACAATAACCAGCGGAGTATCAGCATCAACCTTCTAAAGTCAGTCATAGACCACTTCCAGACTAGGAATATACTTAACAGATAGAATCAGGTCACGAGCTAACTAGTTTCAGGTAGATAGGCAATTAAGGAAGTGATACATCTATCACTCAACCTTCTTAATTACTTATCATAGCAAGTAGGCTGAAAAACCGAAAGTTCCTCAAATAACCCCTCAAAGGTAGTGAAGTAGTCAACCAAAGTCATTTCACCCTGGTTGGTGTTCCAAATCCTCCTGTAAAAATATGCTCATCTTGAGCTGCTCATTTGCATGGAATATCATCACTCTAAGGCCTCCCAGATATCCTTAACAGTCTTCTTGTACAACATATTAGCCATTATCTTAGGATCAACATTATCCATAAGCCAAGTCATGACGAAATAGTTAACTTCCCACTATCGAAACTTTGCATCCCTTGCATCGAGCATATCATTTATCAAAGCATAGAGTTTCTCATGCCCTCCAACAAATATACGGAATGCTCTATACCATAAAACGTAGTTCTGGGACCTTGTCAGCCTAATGGTTGTCCCTTGAAATAAGACAGAAGTAGAGACCTTAGTCTTTAAGGCAAAGTTGACGCACACTCATCAACCATGGGAAACAAAGAAGAATCAAACCACGCTAACCCTGATCAATCATAAAATCACCAATACATGTAGATAGGCATGAAAATAACACATGGTTATTCAAAACATGAGGGGAATCCACATGCTAATCAAGAATCAAGAGATCGTGGATTGACCAAACCCTCCTCTGGTCTACAAATCAAATTTAGATTGGACCAATCAGACCACCCAGTAGCGTAGAACATGTTGCAAGGTGGTCAAGCTGTGCGAGGATCTAACGCGTAGCACCCCTACTACCGCCCAAACCTGGATCACCTAGCCCCTAGCAAATCGGTGATGACCCCAAAAGATCACCATCACCCCAGCAGACTGGTGGGGTCCACCATAGAGCCCCAACAGGGCACACCGCCCAAGGCAGGGGAGGCATTAAGCTATAGAAGCCTTACGACACTGCAGAGGTGGGGCTAGCTGGTGACAATGCCAAAGAAGCTCTAGATCTCGATACTAGAGCAATGAGAAAGAGGCTTTCGATGGTATTTGGTGGGATATCAGAATGTCAACTTAAGACCGTTGCTCTGATAACATATTGAATAGAAAGAGTTTGTCATATTCGAAAAGAGAAACACTAGCCTCTCTTTTATAGAGAAGAGGCATGGGTAAATTACATGGAGTCCATCACTAAAAGTAACTTAAGGAAACAAGGCAAAAAATAAGAGAGGGAAAAATAAAAGACAAACTCCATCAAGGATTAAAAGGAATAAAAATAGAAAGTGCTTTAGATTTGTTGTTCTTTAAAACTAACTTGCAGGTCAATGAGAATCGAAAAGAAGCTTCTAATGTTTGAAGCAAATTTCTTGAAGACTAATCTATCTTATTGTAATAAATATTGTACAAGTTGGAGCTTTTCTTGTTTTTTTGAGAAGCCTTGTTAAAGAGCCCCAAAGAACTTCATTAATCAATTAATTAACTTGGGTAGATGATAGGACACTTAGACAAACACTTGGGAATACTTAGGGTCAATTAAATAAAGAAACCAAGTCATACAAGTCAACTACCATAGCCAACCGATGACAAGCATCTAAACCATTAGTCGACTGCTCATCCAAGGTGTCATCTAATATGTAACTTAAGACATTTGACGTCTTGGAGCAATGACTGGTGCATGAATGTTTAGGACCCCCAACAGTCATTTGTATTAAATGCACTTTGGAATTTGATTAGCATTAATTAGTCTTACTTGGTGACCTTTAATCACAAATCTAACCATCGATAAAGTATTAGATGTTGCCCCAACTTACTTGATAACTAATGCTATATACACAAGTCAATCATAAGTCATCCTTTGATCCCGCACCAAAAGTTCCAAGAACTGCCAGAAAAATCCCCATTCACGTGGAATGTCTTCTAGTGCTACAGAAGTCAACTAGTATGTACTTCAGGCACCAATTGGCAAGCTCATACGCCGACCAATCCTTAAGCCTGGACCCTTATCGAGCCTTCTCCATCTAGATGACTATGCATACCAACTAGTGCTTCACATGTGCACCAACTGACATTTTGGGCAGTTGACTGATATGTGTTGTGTCATTTTTTGACTCTTCGATTCCCTTGTACATATCCATTGATACCTTAGTCCCTTGACCCACAACGACTCTAAAACCCTTCCTAACCTATCTAGAGTCTTCCTAAGATGTCTATAAATGCCTTAAGGTACCTCCTTACTCCTTTGCAAATACACAAGGCAGACTTGCTACAAACACTCAATCTCTCAAATTGATCACGTTGTGCCTTAGTTTTCTATTGAACCAAGCTCCATCATTTGAGGGCCCTCTGAATCTCTACTTCCGCACTCACCATCTAAAGGGAAGTAGGTCATTCCTATAACTGCCAATTTGACTTAATATATATATATATATATATATTGGGCTCCATAGGGATTGTATTTTTGTTTTCTTTTCACCTTGTTGTAAGAATATCCAAGTTGTGAATTTCCATCTCTTCAAAGACAAAATTCCCATCAATTTTGAGTGTGAGAGGCTGTACTTGATGTTACATCACCTTTGAGTTTAAAGTGGTGTGGTTAGTGGTATTTGATCAACTTACCAATCAGAAAAATCCTAAGTTAGGGAGACTTAGGTAGTGATTTTTAAAGGCTTTCCACCTAAAAATCTTGTATCTTTTGTGATGATTGAATTGTATTTTGTTTATATTTTTATCATACACAATTCACCTCTCTCTAGTGTGTATTTTCAATGACAACAAAGTACTAGTTCTTGATGTAATCTTTATGGTTGATACTCTTAATGGTCATGCACCATATCCTATTTCATAAGTATATTCAAGAAAGACTCTCTTCCTTTAACTGCAGCCCATAGTAATAGTCACATAGGCGACGTTATCCAAAGATGCACTACTAACATCCTACCAAAAAGGCTTGAACCCTTTCAAAGCTTTCACTTTTCCTAAATTTGCAAGTTAAGCCACATAGATTTCCAAGGATTAGACTCAGAAGCAAAAGCATCTAACATTGGGTATCAACTAGGTCTCCATACAGCTTGTTATTACTACATGGAACCTAGGATCTCCACTCAATTCGCATAGATCAAAAATATTAAACCAGATAGATCAACTTAGATAGGCATGAAACAATAAGATCCATAATAAAACATTGAACAAACAATATGCAACAACACATAAAAACAAAATAAAACGAGCTTAGAATTTACTCCAATCAAAGCGCTCATAAAGGACTTCCCTTGGAGAACTTCCGCCTCCAACAATACTAATGCGATGAGGTCCGATGAACTCCCAAGAAATGACGATCCACCCCCGTAAGCAGCACACTTCGATCGCAAACATCCTCAAAAATTACCGCAAAGAACAATAGTCGAGATATGGGAAAGAAGAACATGTCCCACAATGACGATAGCTACCAAAGAGAATAGAGAAGTGTAAATGTGGAAACCCTCACATGAGTTATATACTCCATGTGAGACGTAGGCAAAAACCATAGAGGCACGAATTGGTATGACTCAGTCATAACACTTGGAATCTAATGGCTAAGAATTTTGTAACAAAAGCATCCAACTTCCAAATTGATTCTCACTAAAGCCAAGCCTAAGCCAAGTACGGGTGGGGTAGGGTGTGTGCATGCGTGTGTGGGCCCAACTCTTCCCTTATCCCTTTGCTACATAAGCTATAAGAAGTAAAGTCCTAATATACCCCACTTGGGTTTTGCCCACTTACTATCTGACACCGAAGTTCCTACCCATTGTTTTTTGATTTCAACATAAATTCCCCACATCATCACCCTATATATATACACCCCAATTGGTATATGTAGCCTCCTAGAATAAAGATTTCTTTGCATACTATATCATGGGTCATTCTAGTTGCATCATTAATATTATGCTTTATAATTTCAGTTTGGATCCCAAGATTTAAAAAAAATTGTAGTTCATTCACAAAGAAAAATAGCGCTATTCCTATAATATGGCAACAACCAGTAACTGGGAGGATATTCATGGCATTAACTGGGGGGATATTCCAATAAATGTCATTTTTCATAAATGTGAAAAATAGCAATATTTATGGCAACATCCAGTAATTGGAATGTCTACTTATATCTCTTCCTACAGTTAAGCAAACTGTAACCACATCTGTTGAGGATGAGTACAAGTCATTGGCAGTTTTCATATCTTCCACACACATTTGATGAAGAACAGTCCAGATGTTCTGGGCTAAATAACTTATTTAGGCCTAGGCTATATATATATATATAATGCTCTATTGTCCAAAACAAATGCCGGGACAAAATCATCACAGAAATGAGTAAATAACCCCATTGAAGAGGATTAACTAACTTCACAAGTCAACAGGAAAATCTTTTAGTCTGCACAGCTTAATTAAGAAATGAGGAGTAACCCATAACACTAAGTGAGATGTGAAAGGAACAAGCTACCTTAGTGTATAGCGAAAAGTTATTTAAAATAATGCCATGGCTGTCTATGCAAGCAGGGGAAAATGTACATTGCAAAGTAGTAGTAGTAGTAATAATAATAATAATGGCATACCAGGCCTGCCCTTGTCGCTGAAAGGCATCAGATTTTGATCCTAGCTTCATGCAAGCCATTTCCAACAATCTGCGAAGGATAAATTGGGGACACTTAGCCAATCCAGAATTTCTACTCCTTTCCACCCTAACAAAGAAGAACCAACCCACTTGACAAGCAACGGACTCACGACTTCTTCTTAACACCACAAGAAATTAACCTATCCTCTGCAACAGAGGCAAATGCAGAACCCCTCACCCAAAAGGAAAAACAAGAACGACAATTAATACCTAATTAAATACGTGAAAGCAGATCAGGCATGAATAGCCAGGTCCAATAGAGGAGCAACATGAGCTTCCAACACATAAGAGAAAATTAAGCACAACAACACTATCTCCAATTCTGAGCCCTCCCTCCTAATTTACCTCGCCACCACAAAAAAAGCCGCTATCTATTCTCTTCCTGCAGAAAAAGAAAGAAAAGGAAAAAGAAGAGCCCCCGCCTTTTCTGTAACAGCAAAAAACGTCAGGGGGACTCAAAAGCAGCAACAGCAGCAAAAGACCTGATGTATAAAAGACTGGAAAGGTCTCGTACAGAGTCAAGGAATAACATGAGGCAAATACCACTTTCGTTCTCTTCTCATCTCCTTCTCTGATTCTTCTCTTTTCCCCTCATTTCCTCTGTTTCCTCCTCTTTTCCGCTGTTCCTCCTCTACGGTTGAGCACCGGTGAAGACTCGAGCCCAATCAAGGGCTGAAGCCGCAGATTCCCCTATTAAGACCTCCCTTGGCTTCCCTCGAAGGGCAGGGCCGGTCTCCAGATACGCAACCCAAAACGGCAGAGCGACCTACTCCACAACTAACACAGAGAAAGAGCCAAACCTAAACCAGATCCACAGAAATAAAATAAAAAAAAAAAAACACGATGTTTCACGTATTATCCATGAAAACAATCACATGCCGATTGAACAAGAAAATACTCCACGTTACCCTCCAAACCCCCATTTATTTAAACGCCAAAGAGAGAGAAACAGAGGAAGGGAGGGACGAGGATGGCCATCAGATGGACAGTTTCTATTCTGTCTCCAACGCTCTTCCTCCCAACAACACTACAAAATAGGACCACACCCCCCCCACGCACGCACGCACACACACACACACACCTTCTCTGTCCACAAAATGACACAGAAGAAGAAGCAACAACAGCTCAAAAAAGCCACGCCTTGCAAATAATTAAGGAGTCTGCCACCGCAGGGAGGGCCCCCTTTCGTCTCTCTCTCTCTCTCTCCAGAGTCTCAACTGCCGCATTTAATTTACTGCAGCAGCATGCACTTATGGAAGCCTACTTGTTGGTTGGAGATTCCTTCCTTTGCCCATCCATCTGAAAAATCACGTATATGGATCACTGCCCCAGAGATTAGATTGGCTGTGTTTTTTGTACTATTCCTTTTTTAACGTTGACAGGATTAAGGCGGAATGGGAAAAGGAGGAAGAGGATCTTTGGTTTCTTCTTGTTGCGTGATCTGGACCAGAGATCGCCAACCTCAAAATGCAGATACATGTGGGCATTTATGAATGAAAGTCTCAAGGAAGGTGGGAATGGAGATTTGCTGGATATCACGTACTAGTGGCTGTCTAGGTATGGTATCTTTTTCTAATATTTCTCCATTTGTTATCTACCCTCGTCCAGTTAAAACAAGCGTGTTTCCCTATGAATGGGATGGGACCCAGCCAAGACACCGCATGTGGTATTTACGAAGGAATGCGTTTCAATTTCAATTATTTATATAGCCGTAAAAGTCGCTGCCTAACATGTTGGGTTCGAGATTCCCGAAATCCGGATCTCGTTGAACTATCCGCTCAGCTGTGCCAAGATCACTTGCTACGCACGGTATCTGAACAACATAATACCAGGGATCACTCATCGGTAATTCTGAAAGATGTCTACTAATCCATCATGGCGACGATGGATGCAGCAACAAATAACTACTTTATCGCTGTTAGGTTGGATTTAACCACAACTACACAATATTAATTCGTCAAGTATTAATTACTATTAAAGATAATTTTAAAGCACAGACAATTGTCACTTTGATAATTGTGAAGTAACAGTTATTTTTACAGACAATTTATGATGTCATTGTTACCACTGTATTTAGTGACATAAACCTAAGATCATCTCTATTTTATTTTGTCAAGCATAACAATTAGTTCTAACGATGAAAATATTTATCTTAGGTGAGCGGGATAAATAATATACAAATCTATCCCCTCAGATCAACTTAAATTTAAATTGAAGACCTGCTATTCTCATTTAAGTGGTATAACCTACTCACTAATTAAGCTACTCGCTGAGCTCGACAATTATTACTAATGACAACTAAGGTTTAAAGGTAAACTAAAATTATACTTGTTTTGACTCCATCCCTTGTTGCAGAAGTACAAAAGTTAACAGTACGCGAAAATAAAGAAATATCACACCATTTTCACACACAACAGCAAATGAAAGTTTAAAAAAAAAATGAATGAATAGTTCGATAAACATCATATCTTATTTCTCGTAACAAACAAAAGTTTCAAGAAGAGAAATAAATGAACACTTGATGTGTTTTGATTTTCCACCGATGTCAATCGATGTATTTTGATTTTTTATTAGTGTCAATCGTTATATTTTGATTTTATACGTGAAAAATCAAAATATATCAATTAAAAATCTTCAACTAATTATTTTAATTTCTCGTTTTCCCACTGTAATCGAAAATTAAAATTCGATTAGAAAAAAAATAAAATCGGAATACAACGCACGTTGTAAAATACATTGTCTGGTATATTTTGATTTCCAAACGATGTCTTAGATAGTGTTTACACTACCTCGTTTCGTATATGTATTATTTTATACTTTCATAGAAACATACTCAATATTAATCTCTAATGTAAGAGCACAAAACGAGGAAATTGATGATGGAGACAGAATTCGAATCGGACGTACGTGTTAAACAGTGTGTAAGAAAAATAAAATAAGAAAAGAAAAAAGAGAGAAAAAGATAGCAAGCAAGTGAACGAGAGAGGTAAAATAACGAAGCTAATAACGAAGCCACAACCCTTTATACTTATTAAAGATGTGTGAGTCTGCTCACATTTTACATAGGCAAGCATCTCGATATCATATGTTATTTTAGAACGCTTTAGAAATAAAGTACTAATGCATATCTATATTTTTTGATAAAAGTTTTTATGCTCCCACTCTTGGTAAATATTCAAAATAAAAATAATTTTAAATTCACAGCATTTTTTTTTATTTTGTATCATTGATTTTTTTTTAGCTGAGTCTGATTGAGCTTTCTCTTCATTAATTGCCTTCCCGAGTGCTAGGATTCTGAAGATTTGACTTTTTACTTATCCCTAACACTCCATGAAACACATCAAAAATAAAATAACAAATGCAATGCATGCTTAACCTAATTAATGCCTAAATGCAATCCAAAAATCCATTTGTGGATCAAAATCCTAAGAGTTAGGTTTGTTTTAATACATAAGAATGATGATAAACTGCCGTTTATCACTAACCACGTGCCAGTGTGGGGTAGCACCTCGTGTGTCTATCATGCATGCCATAGTCATTGCTATATATGTTGCGACATTGACCCTAGGGCAGTAAACTAGATGTAGGACGGGCACGGGGTGCTCTCTTGGCCTCTGTATGCACCCTGCACCTTAGGAATACCGCAACAAGATCATCTCAATAGGGGACATGTGAACCAAAGGAAGGGTGATCCTATTTAGTGTGGACTCGTGAAGGGAACATAAATGAGATAACTTTCTATTAAATGAATTTAGTAAAGAATAGAAAATAATGCACGTATCAAACAAAAAAAATTTAATGCCTAGATAAGATAGTTTCTATTTATTATTTTGTAATTACATGTTTATTTTCTTCCTGCCACTTTACTCAGCTTTGCTGACGTCTACTCTAATTGCACCTAGGTCAAGGAGTGAGTAGCCAACTCTACCGGCTACAAAGATAAAGGGACCTGGGGCTATCCACACCCAACCATAGTCTATTTTTGCTGCTCTCCTTTTTGCTGTACTAGGTTCTTTTTCTCTTCTATGGAATTGTGTTCACTTATTTTCGTAAGTTGCACTTTGATATTGTAGTTGGTGATGACTATGTTGTAGACTTCTATCATGCTTGCACGTTTCCTATTTCTCCTTGTCATTTATTTTCTTTATGATGCATATGTAGGAACGCAGCTTGTTTTATGTGTATTGCTCGATGGGCAATCAGATCTTCAGTGTTCGGAGGTGGTCTGGCCCGATTTCCCCTTAGATGAGGGTCGGGTCGTAATAGATGGTATCAACTCAAGCTTGTCCCAGGTAATAAACTAAGTAGACTCGGAAAGGCCACATATGCAATCATAGTAAACATAGCCATCACTAGCGGAAGCACACTTGTTAGCAACAAATTAGGAAGTATTTGTGAACTCCAAGGAGAATTTAGATTTTTGCTGTGAATATGAAATATTGGATTCACAGTACCTAAATTGGATAGAAATCAAGTAGGGATTCACTTGAACCCTGGGGCGAACTAGAATTGGCATATGAGTAGAAAACTTGTTGGAAATGTTAAGTGGGTGGAAATGCGAATGTGGGGTCGAGACTGGCCGAGTTGGGTTCTGTTGTGGGGGTGAGCTGCCCTCGAGTACATGCCTATCGAGGAGAGCTAACCACCCCGTTGTGCAGGGAGAGCGTTGACCTCCACAGGTAGGGACCTAGGGAAGGAACGGCCTTCCTACGCCGACTCTTGTTGGGTCCACGAGGGGCCAACCGTGATAGTTAAGCGAGGGCACGTAGAGTGGTTAAGGGGTGTGACCCTTATTCTGTTTTATTCTATTTAGTGCATACCCATTAGCGGAAACAACTGACCGCATGTCAGCGTGGGATAGCGCCTCATGTATTTATCATGCATGTCGTAGTCACTACTATGCCATGGCAATGACCCTACGGTGGTAAACCACATGTGGGACGAGCACGGGGTGCTCTCTTAACCAAGAGAGAACTCCATGTATGCCTTGAACCTTGGGAATACCGCAACAAGATTGTCTTAATAACGGACATGTGAACTAAAGGATGGGTGATCTTGTTTGGTTTGGACTCGTGAAGGGAACATAAATGAGATAATGTTCTGTTAAACGAATCTAGTAAAGAACAAAAAATGGTGCACATATCAAACAAAAAAAATATTTAATGCCTAGATAATATAGTTTCTATTTACTATTTTGTAATTACACATTTATTTCCTTTCAGCCACTCTATTCAGCTTTGTTGATGCCTACTCTAATTGCACCCAAGTAAGGGGAGTGAGTAGATAGCTCCACTGGCTATAGAGAGAGAGTGAGCTAGGTCTAGTGGTTCCCAACTGTAGTCTGTTTTAGCTGCTCTCCTTTTTGCTTTATTAGGTTCTTTCTCTCTTCTATGGAACTGTGTTCATTTATTTCCATCAATTACACTTTGATATTTTAGTTGGTGATGGCTATGTTGTAGACTTCAACCATGCTTTCACGTTTCCTATTTTTCCTTGTCATTTATTTTCATTATGATGCATATGTGGGACACCTTTTTGGTCTTCCGTGTCCAAGGCTTCACTAGAACATTGGGATTGCTTCAAACCATCCCTTGGCAGTGGCTCTGATTTTAGATTCTGGGTGGACAACTGGACTGATGCTGGACAGCTGGATGGTCTCTTTCCAAGGGCTTTTGACGCTGCTCCATACAAATTTCAGATGATGGCTGATTACTGGGACCATGATACAAGTTGCTGGGTCCTCCATAAGCCGTCTGGCCCTTACTACAATCGGCTGCAAGATGAGATGCAATGGTTGGAGGAGATGACAGATGCTTTTAGACCAATTATGGGTGTGGATGGATATTGTTGGAGAGATCACTTATATTGTGCTAAATGGGGTTATGAAAAGCTAATGGAGTCCATAGTAGAAGATGATTGTCATGCACCCACATGCACTGCCATCTAGAAACTAAGAGTTCCCCTCAAAGTCCAAATGTTCCTCTGGTTCATGCTACATGGAGGTCTTCATTTTGGTTCCTTGCTCGCTAATAGGATTGGAGTGGATCCTATCAAATGCCCCTTATGTAATTTTACTGAAGATGACACTAAGCACCTATTTAGCTCATGTCTTGTCACTGCCAAGGCTTGGCTGCGTTGTGTGGGTTCCCCACTACCCACATGGGATGGGCTCTGGTCTCTCCTCCTTAATCCATCAACTTCTAGAAGTATCATGGTTGCCGTTCCGTGGAAAATTTGGTGCACCAGAAAAGATGTTTTATTTAATGCTGGATGTGGGTGGGTTGAAGTTATATGTGATGGGGCTCATGCTTTAGCAAGCCAATGGCTTGCCCATTTGTAATCCCTCTTGCAGTAATAAAATTTCCTCTAGATTGCTATCGTCTACGATAGTAATCCTTTGCCTTTTCAAAAAAAAAAAAACTTCCTCTTCATTTTCTAACATTCTCCATCTTTCATCATAAATCTTTCTCAGTCTCACTCTAGCTCTCTCTTCTCCAATTCTAGTTGTTTGAGCATATTCTTTGGCTATCCAAGAGCTCGCCAGGCATCTCCATCTTTGTATGAGATGTTCAACTTTGCATTGGCCATCTAGGATAAGAAGGAAGAAGATAAGGGAGATATTTTCTTGTCTACGTAATATTTCTTTTCACTTATCATTTTTACATCTTTCTTACCTTTCACAATTTCTAAACTTGTTTTTATGTTTTGGGATCCATTTTTCTATTCTTTATATGCATTTCTTTTCAATCTTTTCATGTCTTAATTGATCATTTTTCGGCCATATGATTTCTTGAATCTTGGACATTTATATTATTTGGCCATTTGTTTTTCTTCAACTTTAACCTATCTATTTTCTGGTCATCTAATTTTTCTTTTAGTTGTTTGAATGATCTATTTCAAACGTCTTAACTTTTCTCTGTTCTTCTTAATCTTACCTCTATTTGTTTCATTTTCCAAGTTTCCTTTCCTACGATGTCCAATGGAGGGACATCTCTAAGAAGGTTGACTTCAAAATCATAACCAAAACTCTTGTTAAGGAAGAAGTCTTTTTTGAAGGAATAAAACTCGAATCAAAATTTCTCAAGACCACACCTAGACTCCTTGCTAGACTTGTCTCTTGGAACCTTTATGGAAATTTTGGTTCATTTGACCACATCTCTAAGGAACTTGCCTATATTCTTTATGCCATAATGAATCACACTAAATTAAATTGGTGTGATCTTATTATGAACTCCCTTACTACTATCATAGTAATCTTCCTCTAGGAGCCTTTATCTCAAGTATGTTTCTTCACTTTAATCTTGACCTTAAAAGACAATATATAGATGAGTCAGTGAAGAAATTTGATAGGGCAACTCTTCTTATGAAAATTAAAAAATGGAATGAGGAATAAAATCTAGAGGTAAATCAAGAGTTTTCTCAAGTTCCTCCATCTTCTCAAGCACCACTTTTGCTTCCATACCCCGACACTTATTCTTCTTACAATGCATCTTGGGGTTATTCATTGGAGAATGTGTATGGAAATCAAGAGGCCTTCCAAAAGGCTGTGTTTGATGGCATGAAGCTTCAACTCAAAAGACAACATGAAGATCATGACCATATCTAGAGCTTCACTAACCAATATTCCTTGCACACGATGATGCTTAAAAATAGAATGAAGAATCTTGAGATGGAGTTTACGAAAGGGAAAAGATAGCCTTGATGGCATTGAAGACATCACTCTTCCTTTAGTTTTTTTTAGGGTGTTTGGCGCCCTTGGTCTTTATTTCTAATGAACTTTTATGTGGTTTGCAACCTTAAAACTCTTTTAGATTAGTTGGCTTGTTTTTCTTACTACTTGAACTTTAAAATTTTTAAGAATCTTGTTTTAAATCTCATATGAAATTTCTCATGTTTTGATAAAAACAAAACAAACTGGGGAGATTAATACTAGATGCTTTGTGATAGGGGGAGCACTTTAGACTAAGTATAAGTTATATAAAAGTATGTTTTGTGATCAATGTAAAATCATGTCTATACTTTATAAGAATTGTTTGTATCAAACTCAAAAATATAGAAAATATTGTTCACAAATTGGAGTCTGAGTCATCTCACAGGGAGGCAATCATATTATTACACTTTCCTAAGTCCTTTTTTTTGTATTTTTGAATATAAAATCGAATGATATAGTAAAACTAACTAGGAAATTGAAATCGAAACTATGAATGGAAGGAAACACGCAACTAGAACTAAAGCGAATAATTAAAAGCAAGTAGAGATAGAGATTTATTTTTTGAAAAAGAAAGGAATTCTACCGTTGATAGTAGCAATCCAGTTTATTAATCAAGAGTTATATCTCCATCCATTGTTTGGAGTAGATAGAGATACTCCTAACAATGTTCTCTGCCCACCCACACCCATTATTAAATAGTGTATCATTTCTAGCACACCACATCCCCTACAATACAGCAACCATAGGGACTCTGGACTCTGTAGGGTTCAAAAGGGATCTCCACAGTCCATCCCACGTGGGCATAGAAGAAAGGTAGCATCTACGCCAAACCTTGGTAGTAACCAAGCAGGAGCTAAACAGGTGCGCGACACCATCCTTAGTGACGTCTAAAAATGCGTGAAGATAATTTGTTCATTGTAGCAAGCGCTTACGACATCAATTTTAAAGATGAATAGGAAAAGGTGAGTATGAGTGTCGATCTCAAGGAGGTGAAATCCAAACCAATTAGTTGCTAATTTGTAGTTCCACATGATGATTTGTTTGCTTGCGCGGAGAATATAGAGAGAGAGTTAGAAATCCAAGGTAAAACAAAGGTCGCTAACTACTCATGACAACAATACAACATAATGTAGTAATAAGAACATGGAATGGCATGGATAGAACTGAATAACAAGACAATAATTATAATAATGAGAACTACTATATTGCATAAGCAGAATGTCTTGCAACTATAAGCGAGTACACTAGAAGAATGCTTAAAGAAATGCAACACTAAGCTAAGAAAACTGGAAAACAAATGCAAGGAGGAGGGAGTCGAGGCAGCCATGACGATGGAGGAAGCTTCCGTCGACGGCTTCGGGAAGGTGCTTTGCAACTCTATGGACGTGGAAGTTGCTTGGTAGAAGCTAGGAAGAGATACCCTTGCAATGGGGGTCCATAGGGCCTTTTATAAGGCTCATGCCAAATCATGTGGCCCAAAATCACACCCAAACACGTGCTTGTCCTGGCCATCTCGTGCACAGCTGTGTGCTTGTGCATGGTCAGCTATGTGCAATAGCTCATGGCCCGCACGCGCGTCTACTCTGGTGTCCACTATCTGCGTGCCTTTGTCCTCAGCCATTCAATGATTGATAAAGAGTAGAGATCATGCCTCACCCCGCGCTCAGGATCGCGGCCCCCCTACCAGCATGTACGATCTCATGTCTGCTAGTGCGTTGGATCGTGCATGGGTGAATCATGCTCTCTGGGAGTGCCATATAACCGCCTTCGTCATCATCTGATCATGATCAAGCGGTCCAATTTTGCTGCCCTTCGCGTGCCGCGCAATTGAGCCTTTACGAGGGCTCAAACTCGCTCCCGCCGTGCGTGGGTTGAGGCGTTGACCAATGCGCTACTCCCGCTACTTTGTCAAGTTCTTGCATTTTCCTTCGTGCACTCGCAACCATCTAATGGCAATCGTAGGATCGAGATCACGAGCAACGTGGCCACTCAGTGGCCGTTGGATTTGCATCCGATGGCCCCGATCTCGCGAGGAGCTCCCTCTTTGGTTCTCTAAGGTGCAGGCAAGGGTCGTCCTTAGCCATTGGATCGCGATCAAACTGCTGGGATCACACGTGCTTGTGATGAAGAGAAGCTGCAGGCGCAAATGCGTGACACGTGGTCGATTTTGGGTTGTTGATCATCAAATCAATGGTCAGAACTTCTTTGGCTTATTGTGGGAGCTATGGAGGTCGAATTGAGGTGATTTTGAGTTCGTTGGACTTCGTTTGTTGATCTGGATCCATCCGTACGGTCTGATTGCTCATCTAAGACCTATTTCAATATGCACCTGTACACATAGTCATTAAACATTAATTATAAGCAATCCAAATATAAAAATTACACAATATGCATGTATTGCTCCTAAACCCACTGTAACATGATATTAATGCACATACACTCTTGAAATTGACTCTAATTGATGTAATTATCACTATAATTTTAGAGTCATCACTCAGTAAAGTGGCCAGGGAATGGGAGGAGCGCCCATGACACATGTTCTCAAGGAGCTGGTGACCAAGGCATTCCTCCTAGCAAGCCACAGGAAGATGTGTATTTTGGTGGGGACTTTGATCTTCCAAATGGGGGCGCAAACACTGCCATCATCATCCTTGTCAAGTATGAGTTCATACCCTCTGCTGAGGGTATAGAGATTGTTTATCCAAGCGAATCCATCCACCCCATCAGATGGTTTGAAAGCTTGCAGTGACTCCTCCAATCTTCCAAACTCATCCTGTGACCTACTGAAATAAGCATCAGGGGGCCTAGTTAGCCTCCACATACCCATGTGAGGTTCCCAGTTGTCAGCAACTTTGGAATCCTTATGCATTGCAGCTCCAAACGCATGTGGAAAGAGACTGTCAAAAGAGCCAAGACCTGTCCAGTTATCCTTCTAGAAACCAAAATTTGATCCATCTCCAATCACAGGTTTGAAATGCTCCCATCTAGACTCCACTACTTTAAAAATCGAGGACTAGAAGGGGGACATCTTGGGCGCATGAAGTACCTCCTCCGTGCCCCACCTGAAGCATAGGAGTCCCTAATGAGATCCTGCTAAAGACTAGTGTCGCCATGGAGGATGATGACACCCCATTTCAGCAGTAAGGAGTCACCAAACTCCTGGAGGGATTTGATGCCAATACCCCCTCTCTTCTTTGGATGACATAAGGCACTCCACCTAACCGGCTGCATGAACCTTCTGTCATGATTAGCTCCTTCCCAGAATAGGCGCTTGCGGAACATATCTAGCTGCTTCAGCACGATCCTAGATGGTCTCAACATGGACAAGAAGAAAATCGGGATGGCAAATAAGACCGAATTTAAGAGGACCAGCTGACCCCCCTTAGAAAGGAATCTGCCACACCATCCTGCCATCCATGTTGACATCTTCACAAGGAGAGGTGCCCAGTCGGAGTTCTTCATCTTCTTGCCAAGGAGGGGAAGACCCAAGTATCGCACAGAAAGGGAAACCACAGGGGTCAGAAGGATATCAAAGAGCTGATCTCTGATTTGGTTGGTCGACCCAAAGCAGATCAGGGAAGACTTAGAGCCATTCACTCTAAGCCCGGAAATCTCCCTGAAAATGTCCACTACATACTTCACCACCTTGGCTTCATTCACGACCCCTTCTATGAGGAAAATGATATCGTCTGCATACTGTAAGAGTGGGGTCAGCACCCTCTAGGATGAGATGGTGTAATAGTGAATGAGCCCTCCACTGCAATCCTGAAAAGAAAAGTGCACCATTGTGTTGACTGCCAGCAGAAAAATAAAGGGTGCAACTGGGCATCCCTACCTGAATCCTCACTGCGGTTGGATCCACCTCCCTATTGATTTCCCATTAAGCAAAGGTGAGAAGGAGGAGATCGTGATGCATCTTTTCATCCAAGATACCCACATGTATGGGAAACCATGCCTCCTGAGAATCTCCCACATGTAAGGCCAGAAAATAGAATCATACGCCTTAGCAAAATCAACCTTCCAAATGAAGCCTTTCTCTTCTTTCTCTTCCACCTAGAGACCATCTCCTGTGCAAGGATAAATGACTCTTGTAATGATTTGCCCTTCAAAAATGCAGACTGAATAAGGCTGACCATATCTGGCAACACCTCCCGCAGCCTATTCGCTAGGATCTTCCTGATCAATAGATAAATTGAGTTTGACAAGGCAATAGGGCGACAATCTGTGATAGTGTCCGCCCTTTGTTTCTTGGGAAACAGAAAGAGAAAAGACCTATTTAACTTCTCAAACCCACAATTCCCCCTTTGGAACTCTCTGATCACGTTCATGACGTCATCCTCTAACAGTGCCTAGAACTCCCTATAGAAGAACACTTGGAAGCCATCTGGTCCAGGAGAGCCCTTTGCATTTAGCCCTTTCAAGGCTTCCACTACTTCAGCCTCTAGGATAGGCCAAATGAGGGACGACGCTGCATTCTCATCCAAGCGAGGCATGGTAGAGGACAAGATTCTCCATGTCCCACGCTGACCAACCCTCGTGAAGTTGTAAAAGTGGTCACTAATTTCCTTGCTGATCTCTTGTGGTGTTGTCAACTCCCTGTCTCCCACCCTTAGGGATGAGATGAGATTGAACCTACGTCTTACACTGGCCGCTACATGAAAAAATTTCGTATTCGCATCTCCTTCTCTAAGCCATAGTTGACGCAATTTCTCATGCCAATCAATTTCCTGTTGTACTTCTTCCTTAGCAATGAGGGCTTGCAGATCAGCTCACCTCCTTCTATCCTCCTCTGAAAGGGGATTGATTTCCTCCTTCTCATCCAAGCATTTGATCCCTTCTATAGCTTCTTCTCGCCTCAAGGCCTTATCACACACTAAGGTTCTCCTGTACTCCACCAACATATGTCGTAGGTCATGTAACTTTGACGCCAACCTCTGCGTGGCTGAGCCCTCTCCTCTATTGGCCACCAACCACGAGGTGACCATGTCACGCAAGCCTGTTCGTTTAACCAAGAGCACTGAAATTTGAAGTAGGAACTTCGCACAGAGCCTTCCCCGCTGTCCCACATGAGTGGGGTGTGATCAGAGAGAGGGCGGCCAATTGCTGTCACAATAGCCAATTGGAATGAGCTAAGGCATTCCATGTTAGCTAGAAAAGCAATCAATATGGACATCGAGCTGCTACCATTTCTCCATGTAAAGGTGGCTCCGGACGTGGGAAGATCAACCAGCTCTAACTCTGTGACCACATTCTAGAACCCAAGTGTTGAGGAATCGACTCTACCATCTAACTTATCCTCTATAGACAAAGTAACGTTGAAGTCCCCTCCTATTAGCCAAGCATTGTTTCCCACAAAACGAGATGCCTCACGGATGTCTTCCCATAACCTCTACCTCTCAGCCACCGCACACGGCCCATAGGCACAAGAGACCAAAAAACAACTACCATTGGCACTCTCAGGAACTTGGTTGTGATGACATACGTGTTGACTTGACATCCTGAAGATCTAGTTGGATTATATTCCACCAAACGTAGAATCCCCTAGCCCTACGAATTGCATGCATGCAATGAACATCTGACCTCCCATCAGTGACCACCGATCTCCAGATATCGGCTCACTTTGCATCAATGTGAGTTTCCTTTAACAATGACCAATCGACCCTCTACTCTCGCAAATAGCGAGCAAGCATCCCACACCTCACCTAATCGCGTAGCCCACGTGTATTCCAGGAAAGGATCCTCA
This sequence comes from Thalassia testudinum, assembly GCA_037157565.1. Classification (NCBI taxonomy): domain Eukaryota; kingdom Viridiplantae; phylum Streptophyta; class Magnoliopsida; order Alismatales; family Hydrocharitaceae; genus Thalassia; species Thalassia testudinum. Next base: position 60,641,254 of record JAZHRO010000035.1, on the reverse strand, counting down.
CAATAATGACAACTGGACCCCTTTTCGTTGTTTCATAGAAGTTGTGCATTCCACCTTCAATAACTTAGCAACGTGGCCCAAGTTGATCTTCATAGGCCGAGCATAGCCCTTGCTACATAAATTATGCCCACTCTCCTACCGAAATGAAGATTGATAAGTCCATGTTAGTGGACTAAATTAGAGCCTAAGTACCTCATTGATGGAATGAAAATGTAATATGAATCATGCATTGCATGGATAAAATTAATAAAGCTGTAGAATTATTAATCCATGCATTGCATCAATTTTTACATCTTAATCAATTAATTTCGAGTCATTATGGAAGGGGCGATCTAGATGGAATTATACCTCAATTTAGAATGCCATCTTCAGAGATTTAATTTGTCACATGGGAGAGAGGAAAGAGCCTCTTTAATTCCTTGGCCTCCAATTCTGTTTACTCAAGATCATAAAATTTTGAGCCCTCCTGGGAAGGAGATGGCTTTCACCAAATTAGAACCTTCCCCATCCCATATGGAGCTTTTGAAAGCCACGCACAAAAGGAAAAGAAAACAAAGGAAAGAAGCCTCCTATGAGATCTCTCTTCGTGAACCTCTAATTCCTTATTCCCTCTCTCTATATAACAGAAGGAAGGAAGGAAGGAGGATCATCTTCTTCCTCCCTAAGGAGGGAGGATGGCCTTGAAGCTCCATAAGTCTGCAGGACCGCACCATCGACCACCACCTCGTCTTGCCCACATCTGTTCATATTAAGGCATCCTGACGATAAAATATGATCTAAAGACTTTGATTTGATTCATATGATTTTACTTAGAACTAACAAAATTTAGGTATAAGGGTGTTGATAAGTCTGTTTTAATAGACTAAATTAGAACCTAAGTACATCCGTGTTCGAATAAAAATATAATTTAAAATTATACATTATATTAATAAAATTAATTAAACCTTAGAATTATTAATTTTTGCATTCCTTGATATAATTTGAATGATTGCGTATTTTGTATATAAAGGCATTTTGGAAACATATCAAGCTTCGATTTCAGATGCCGCCCTGAGGATTAACATAAAAAATATAAAGCAGGAAGAACTCGACATTTCTGGAATCTTACATTTTGGGAAGGAGCTGCTGGTTAACCCTAAATTACTCTGCCTCTCTCTCACGATGGAAAGAACCACCGCCACCCTCTTTTATTCCCCTTTTAAAACCAACAACACACCTCTCCACGATCATTATCCTCCTGCTCACCCAACGGTACCTCTCCACCATCATCTCCTTCCACCACCGTGTGCCACCACCACAATAGCCACCCACCGCGACGATCACTCACTGCGAGCCACCACCGTGAGCCTCCTCCTTCCCACAAGCCACCACGAGCCGACCTGCATCTCCTTCCCGCAAACTACCGCGACAGCCACGCGGTGTCGGCGACCTCCCCTGCCACTACGTACCTCCTCACCACCGACGACTGTGAGCGCTACGCCTCGAAGCTCCTCCTCGACCGACCTTGTAGCAGGAAGCACCTCCATCTCCTGCTCGATGCACCACCACTGATCGTGCACCACCGCCACCCTCTCGACAACAGGAAGCCGCGACCTCCACACCTTCAGCCCTTGGTCACCTCCGCCTCTCGCGAGCACAAGCCCCGCCCACTGGCGCCACCAGCCCCGCACGCCACTAGCCCCACGCGCCCACAGCCCTCGCCGCGTGTGACCTTCGCTCGCGCCCTTGCACACAGCCGCCGACGCACCCAGACCCTCGTGCTCGTCCTTGCATGCAGCGGCCGACGGCACCAGCCACGCGCGGCCACATGCGACGTCCGCAGGCGCCTCCTCCTCTCGCACGATTCATCGTCTTCCCCAAACAGAACCCAACGACCGCTGGTCTCCTCTCCCCGCAGCAGTCACCGCCGGGTAAGATCCTTAGCGCCGTTGACTCCCCCACTCTCGTCTCGACTCCATGAACCTCGCCAGGACATCAGAATCGCCGACGACAGCCCCGACGCACCCGTGGAGGAACCCACCCTCGACGACCTTCAAGCCATCATTCGGCGAGCCTTGGCCGCCTCTCGTCGAGGGACCACCGCCATCGTGAAGCTCTCCGTGTCCTCGATCTTCTCCGAGCTCGGCACGACCAGCCGCGACTCCTCCACGCGCGAGTAAAAGGGAACTGTTTCCTCTGTTTTGCAGGCAATTAAAAATTACATTGAAGTGCCATTGTCACCTCTTAAATTTTTGATTTTATTATTTTATTGAGATGAAATTGTGATATTGTAATTATTTTTTCTCTAATTTGTTTGACTCGAGTTATTCACTTCATTTCATATTGGATTTGGATACAAATTTTGTACCTATGGTCACGATTAATCTATGTGAATGTCTTGTATGCATTTGTGACTCCTTGATTTTGTTATTCAATTTCATTATATTTTTAGTAATTTTTGATCGAGGATTTTCCACTACATTGTTTACTACGATGATATATTTTTATGATATCATCTGATTAAAGCGAAGATTTCTTGTTCAAAGACCTGCATTCTGATTGGGCTCCCCCGTTGGCGCCACCCCTACCTCCTCTCCCACCAAAAAGGAGTTGTTGGACTTTGCTCCTTCGTCTTCTTGACCCTCTAGCACACTGTCCTTCACCATGGCTGGACTTTTCCTCGTAGTGGACAAGGCTCCTCCACTCGAATTGGAGGTTTCACCCAGATTAGGCAATGGATCCCAACCCATCTCCATGGGGATGCCCTCCTCCGAGCTTTGACGTGTTACGGACGTGTTTATTTAAAAATGTTGTTGTAGCTTGCGTTCGCACGTTGGTTTTGAATAAATAAACGGACGTGAGTCCAAGTGTCGAGCACAATGAGGTGTGACAATCGGATTTTCTGTCACTTCGTTGTCACGAAAATGACAGGTTTTGATTGCGAGAAAATGCGAAAGAAGAGAAACGAGTGAGGGGGAGAGAGAGAGTAGGGTTAGAATCTTTTGATCATGTCATTCATGCAACTCACGATAAGGAAAAAAAACTTGGTAAAGAAAAAGAGCGACAATAGCTAAAAAAGAAACATCTTCATTCAACATGCAACTTAAGTTTTTGTAAATATAATCATAGACAAATGTTTAAGCTAAAGTAAAATAATGCTAAGATAGAGAGAGAGAGGAGACAGCGAGGTAGCCACGACGGTGGAGGAGGGCTCCATCGGTGGCTCGTCGACTCCGACGATTACAAAAAGGTGTTAAGGGTGGCTAAGAGTAGGGTAGAAGACTTGTAAGGGAATTGAATACTTTACATGGGTAGTTGGAAGGGGTTTATATAGGAAGAAGGGATTTTCAAATGAAGTAGGGGCTTTAGCGATGTCTAAACCCATGCCAAAACCGTTGGTGTAGGCTCCTGCTCGCCGGTCCCTTGAGCGCGTGTTCTTCCTCTCGGTGATCCGTGTGCAGTTGCTGAGGACCTCACGAGCGCTATGCGCGCGCGTCATCACACGCGTTTGGCGTGAGCATTCGCGATCATGCCACATCTCCTGCTTCTGCGTCGTTTGATCGTAGATGAACGGCCGTAATTGAAAGCTCATCAGATCGCCCGGATTTGGGATGCGGTGGGCGTTTCGAACCCATGCCCTTCAGTGTGAGGTCGAGGCGCCGACTGCTGAGCAGCGAAGGCAGATGGTTGCGGAGAGGAGGCGGATGCGCAGGCATGTCGATCGTTGGATGGGCGGTGCAAGATCTATTCTCAACCGTTCGATCGCAGATCGAACAGCTAAGATCACCCCTATGGGTGACGAAGAAAGTGTGTAGCGGGTCGTCGAAGGTGCTGCGAGTTGTTCTCAGCCGTTCGATCGCAGATCGAATGATTGAGATTCATCTTGCGGTAATGGAAGGGCGGGGCAGTGGCCTGGATGCGTCGATCGGGTGCCACGTGGCGCGTTGTGGATCGTTGATCATCATATCAACGATCAGAATTTCTTGGGCTAATTGCGAGAGCTTCAGATGTTGGATTTGGTCGATTTTGTGTCCGTTGGACTCCGTTCGTCGTTCTGAATCCATCCGTGTAGTCTGATTGCTCATCTGAGGCCTATTTTGACATGAACTTATGCAAATGGCCATTAACATTGGTTTATAAGCAATCTCAATGTACGATGCATGTAATGCACTCATTCCTATTTATGATGTGCTATTCGTGCATGTTACCCTTAAGATAAACCTCGATTGGCAGAATTACTACCATAAAATGTAGCATTATCATACCCCCATGCTTACTTCTTGCTAGTCCCTAGCAAGGTTCATCCTAGTCATTATTCTCATTCAGAATTCAGGAAGTGATTACTTAGACATTTTGTTACTTGTCAACAGGAGAAAATATACTAAGATCCTGATCTTCAGAGACTAAATAGCGCCCGGGTGTCTGCCAAAATGTAAATCGCCCGAATCCTCACTTTAAGGCATATATATATTTTTTCTTTTTCATCTTTTCTCATTTTTTGGATTTTGGTGTTAAGAGTGTGTTGGTAACTTTTTACAGCTATCCAACCCACCCATAACTCATGAAAGACTCTAAGTGTTAAGCATCTTAGTGTGAAGATCGTGCTAGACTCACTCGACGGTAATTCAGACAAACTTCGGGTTTCTACGCCCCTAGGTGACCGAAAAAAGGAAGTGTTTGTCTGAAGGTGTATTTATCCGATCAGTAGCTTTCTCCCTACTTTTATTTTATTTGGGGTCAACATAAGGGTGTTTTCAGTGTATATCTCCCCAGATTGCTCTATTTCCCCGCTTCTTCCTTAAGTGTTTTGGATCTTTTTGTGCATTTAGTGAGCTAGGCTCTGGACAACCAGCCAATGGGCTATTACCAACGACCACTTGCCAGCCATACTCGTGCGGTGAAGTGTGGCTTATTTTATTCTTTTTTCTTCTTTTCTATATTTTTTTCCTTTTTTTTTTGTTTAGTAGGTGGCTTCCCTGATCTCAAATTTACCTAGAGGCAATACAAGGAAAGTGATTTTGTGGCTGGGCTTTGGACAACCGGCCAATGGACTATTACCCACGACAACTTGCTAGCCATACCACCCTAGAAGGTTCATTAGCTACCAAATTTTTGTCAGAATCTCTGAGTGAGTTAGTGTAAAAATGTGTGTAGATGCTTAGACTAAAAGTCCCTTCGAGTCAGAGGGTGGGTTGATAAGTCGTATACTTATCACCCTATTTTATTGGTGGATTAAAATAAATTAAAATTGCAAAGATTCGAACCATATTTTAATGGACACCAGGGCTAATTAAGCCTGAAGGCCTAAAAAGTCTAAGTGTTTAAGTTCTTTTCATATTATTTCCCACTATTGATAAGTTCCTAATGCCTAAGTTTTTCTTCCTAAATTCATCATTTTTTTTATTTTATTCAGACTAATAAAATGAACTCAGGACATGCAAATTACCACCCCCCATGCTTAAGTTGGACAATGTCCTCGTTGGCAAATAAATGCATGCAAAGGGGGTACAGAAAGAGATCACCTGAGTTGAGTAATGTATCTGGTCAGGCTGAATCTTCTGGGTTGCCTCCCAGGAAGCGCTGAGTTTATTGCCTTCGGCTGGGCATAGTGCACAAACAAGAATGGTTTAGGTCAATGAGGCATAAACAAAATCAGCCAGACCCAAAATCAAGAGTCTGCAGGTGCGAACAAGGTTGTGGTGGAGTCCCGTCCCTAAGGGATAGGAACTCTGCAATAAATGTATCATGCATGCCCATGTCAGTTCCTTTCTTAGTCTACAGGCACGCAAAGAAGTTGATGTGGATGAGCGCACCTCGAATAAGACATGTCAGACACTAAAGATGTAGGTTTTATACTCAGCTTGTGTCCCCATAAAACTGTAATCCCTCAAAGGTGTATCAATTCTAGTGTATTCAGGTTGTAGGATCTTTATTCTGGTAGGGCATGTAACAAGATTAAGAGTGTCATAATAAGCCCTAAAATCAAGCATGAGGTCTCTCTCCAAAGAAGAATCCATCTCTTCCGCAACTATGGTTTCATTGCTCATTCCCTCCAAACCCTTGACCTCAAGAATATTCTCTTGAACCTCGTTCGTATCGGATTCACTGTTCGAGGTTGCATTAGAGGTAGGGCCAATTTCATCCTCTAGTTCATATTCTTTCTCTTGGCCCTCCTCCAAATTTGTGATGGGGATTTCAACAGATTCAAAATCGATTTTTTTTGAAATTGTGACTCCATTCCCCATCTTCTATGTTGGTTGTCGTTTCTACCGAATCACTTCCCTCAGGCAGATTAGATTCGGATTCCAAGACATCGCCCCTCACATTCTCGGTTTCCTCCTGATGTGTGTCCTCAATGCTTCCCAAATTGTGTTCTGAGGAATCCTCAATGAGCTTCTCCATTGAGTTGTCTAACTCCTAGGGGGTATCATTTGTGGACTGAACCAATCTTGGGTGAATAGGTGTAGTCCAATTGATCACGGTAGGACCTTGCGTTACAAATTCCATAAACGGAGTTATTTGCAACAGCTTTCTTTGGCCGTCTTTCCCCAGTTGCTGGAACATATCCATCATGGCCTGTTACCTTTTAATCAATTCTTTATTCTGTCGGTGTAACTCTAATTGGAGGTTGTCAAGAATTGACATGGTGTCATTCGATTTCCTTTGGATTTCCTCCTCGAAATCAAGGTTAGGAGGGTGTGGTTGAGGTTGTGGACTAGAATCCATACTGGGGTTTAGGTTCTTGGGTGGGTCCTCTATTCTATCATATTCAAGGTCTAATTCTTCAAGAGGAACCATTCTCTGTTTAGTCCTACTCAAGAATAGTTGAGGTTCTAAGTCCTCCTCCCAGTTAGATTCTTCATCAGGGGACCAAATCAAAGATTGATGATTCTTGGTTTGCCTAGATTCTGATCATCCTTTGATTTTCATTTGTCTAGCATTCCTTCTAATCCAAAGGTCCAGTAGGAGAGATCGTTGAATTTAGATGGCCTTTTTTGGTTATTGTCCTGGGAAGGGTAGGGCTTTTGGTGTTCTCCTAGAGTGTAGGTCCCATCAAAGTGGTTAGTGAGTGGGTGGGACCTAAATGACGAGTCGTCATGAGGAGAATCGAGATAAGGATTCCTAAGGTTTGGATCGTACCCTTGGTGGATATGTTGGATGTATCCCAATAAGAGGTTGGTGCAGGTTGGTCATAATTGGGATAGCTGAGCCAAGAGGGATATTCTAGGTCATACCCCCAACTCGGTGGTTGGTTATCCCAAGTAGGCTGTGGATATGGTCTACTTAGGTTAGCATACAAATCATGTTGGGGGTAGTTTGGGTAAGATGGATAGGCATTGAAATCCATGGTTCGGAAGAAATGGAGGGATGAGGGAAGAACAGATGACAGAGAGTTGTGTGTGCACAACCAAGCAACAAATCTAGGCCCTACAGTGTATTCCTTAGGGGACCTAGAAATCTCCAAAGGAACGATCAAGTCTGTAGGCACGAAACCACCCTTTCCAAAGCTAATCTGGCCAGGTTGATTGCAAGGGGATTATGGGGAAGGTTCTTCCTTTGGCTTGCGCCGCCGGTTCCGTAGACCCCACAACCACAGTTGTTTGACACTTCCCCATAGCCTAGTCACCAGATTCTATTAAGGGAATGAAGGCCAAGTGCCTAGCAAATGAAATCACACCTTTGGAGACTTAAACTAGTCTTACCTAGGGCACGTCTACTCTATTTTAATTGGGGATAGGGCAGTGCTTGTGCTTAGGTTATGTGATGAGACGTTGATTGGGGTGGTGCCTCTTAGTTATCCAATTCAAATGTGTGTGCTCCTAATAAGACATGGTTTTCAAGCAAGGATTTAAGATGTGGTGTCTTTTAATATTTGTCCTTACTTTAGTGTCTTTTAGGGTTGACGTGTCTTAGTGTTTACAGGCAAGTTTCAAGTAGGCACATCAAGTTTTGCACACAACAGGTGAGAGTGAGTTTCCTTTAACGTGATGAGGCTCTAGAACCCTAATATGTTCACCCTAGTGTTCATGCAATTTCTACCAGGTGAGTCGATTTTAAGGGTGAGTGGTGCGGCCCATGTCAATTCACGGTGGCTTCGCAAACACCACTCAAAAAGAAAGATAACACTCCAAAAAGATTAAGTCTTTAAGAACGTTAGATTATATTTTTTTGTTGGGTGATGAGTTAAGGATAAGGGTCAGGCAATCATTTACCACACCAATTTTTTTTTTTCAGATTTTAAAATTTTTTTAGATTTTTTTAAGCAAGCAAACAACCACGGGAAAAGAAATACTCACAATCGGTCCTTGCTGCGCTTACTCCATCCCTATCGTCACGAGTCGCACTCCTTCGTCGCCCCGGCGTCGAGTTCCTGCGATCAATCAAGTAGAGGGAGAAAACGAGTCAGACAATGTGAGTATGGATGTAGAATGGAAGCGACAAAATAAATCAATTGCCTCCCCAGCAACAGTGCAAAAAACTGGCATTTTACGGATGCATTTGTTTAAGAATGTCGTGTAGCTTGCTTTCGCACGTCAGTTTTGAATAAAGAAACGGACGTGAGTCCGAGTGTCGAACACAGGGAGGTGTGAAAATCGGGTTTTCTGTCACTTCATTGGCATGGAAATGACGGGTTTTGCTTGCGAGAAAATGCGGGAGAAGAGAAACGAATGAGGGGGGAGAGAGAGTAGGGTCAGAATCTTTTGATCATGTCATTCATGCAACTCACAATAAGGAAAAAAAACTTGGTAAAGAAAAAGAGGGACAATAGCTAGAAAAGAAACATCTTCATTCAACATTCAACTTAAGTTTTTGTAAATACAACTATAGAAAAATGTTTAAAATAAAGTAATGCTAAGATAGAGAGAGAGAGTGAAAGGAGACGGCGAGGTGGCCACGGCGGTGGAGGAGGGCTTCGTCGGTGGCTCGTTGACTCCGACAATTACAAAAGGATGCTAAGGGTGGCTAGGAGTAGGGTAGAAGACTTGCAAGGGAATTGAATGCTTTACATGGGTAGTTGGAAGGGATTTATATAGGAAGAAGGCCTTTCCAAATGAAGTAGGGGCTTTAGCGATGTCCAGGACATCGCTAAACCCATGCCAAAACCATCAGTGTAGTCCCCTGCCCGCCGATCCCTTGCGTGCATGTTCTTCCTCTAGGTGATCCGTGTGTAGCCGCTGAGGACCGTTCGATTCTAGATCGAACGGTCGAGATTGCGTGCTGAGCGCGCTTCAGATTGCTCCTCACGAGCGTTGTGCGAGCGCGTCGTCATCAAGCGTGTTTGGCGTAAGCGTTCGTGATCGCACCGCGTCGCTTGCTTCCGCGTCATTCAATCACAGATGAACAACTGTAATTGAACGCTCATCAGATCGCGCAAAATTGGGATGCGGCGGGCGTTTCGAACTCGCGCCCCTTAGTGCGAGGTCGAGGCGCCAATTGCTGAGCTGCGAAGGCGGATGGTCGCGGAGAGGAGGTGGGTGCGCGGGTGTGTCGACCGTTGGATGGGCGGTGCGAGATCTATTCTCAGCCATTCGATCATAGATCGAACGACTGAGATCACCCCTGCGGGTAATGAGGAGAGTGTGCAGCGAGTCATCGAAGGTGCTGTGAACCGTTCTCAGCCGTTCGATCGTAGATCGAACGATTGAGATTCATTTTGCGGTGATGGAAGAGGCAAGGCGGTGGCCTAGATGCGCCGATCGGGTGCCACGTGGCACGCTGTGGACTGTTGATCACCAGATCAACAACCAGAACTTCTTGGGTCAATTGCGGGAGCTCCGGATGTCAGATTTGGTTGATTTTGAGTTTGTTGGACTCCGTTCGTCGTTCTGAATTTATCCGTGTGGTCCGATTGCTCATCTGAGGCCTATTTTGACATGAACTTGTGCAAATGGCCATTAACAGTGGTTTATAAGCAATCTCAATGTGCGATGCATGTAATGCTCCCATGCCTATTTATGATGTGCTATTTGTGCATGTTACCCTTAAGGTAAACCACGATTGGCAGAATTATTACCATGAAATGTTGCATTATCAAGCTCCCAACAGATTGCATCCTCAATTACACCTTCCTCGCTCTCCCCTTCCCGTGACATGCCACCACCCACTGGTTATTATCTTTGACCGGTTCATCTGCCATTTTCTCCAACATAGCAACTACCTCTGGTTCCACAAAGCGAACAGATACACAAAGTAGCCAAGAACAACCTCTGCATCTGAGAACTACCTTCTCTGGGTAAGGTCCATTATGCCTCAAATAAACTTCAACAGTGACCCATCTGCCATCTCCTTCATGTAGCCCAACCACTGTACCTTCTTTCAAGGAGGAGAAACCCACCACAATCTGTTGTACTACTGCCGTGGAGCAAAGATGAATCGGGAGGCCCCTTATCTCAACCACACCCTTGCGTTGGAGCACCTTCTGCCATGGGCATTTTATACTTGCACCGTTGAAGGGGGGCATGGTCTAGACTCGGATAGGTTGTGTTAATATAGTGATTTAATCGTTAAAATTAGTATAGTGGTTAACCTAAATCGAGCCTAACCATCTTTTTACAAAATTTTTAACCTGGCCTACTTGATTTTATCTTGGTCACTTTTAGGCCCAGGGTCGAACTCAGGGAAGCAGGATTAGAGGTGAATAAGTTTCTACGCCCTTCCTACAACGAATCTCTTCCGTTCGTTTATTATGTTTTTGGTGCTTTTTTATTTAAGATTTTTTTCTGATAATTTTTGTCCTTGAGGTACACCCTTAAAATCAGGTTCTTGGCTCTGAACCAAATTAGGGTTCCAAAACTAGTCTTGCTATTCGCAAGACTGAGTACCTGCAAGTCAAGGATTATCTTTTCTCTTTTGTATATTTTTTGATCTTTTTAATGGCAGGAGAGAGAAATAGAAATAAGATAAATATAGTATATATATATTATATATGTATATAGGGGTGGGGGTGGAGGTGGAAATGGCATGTAGCACGGTGTCGAGTTGATCATCGTCTAGGAAGGCGCAACCAACAGGACGAAGTGCCATGTGGAGTGTAGGATGGATGGGTGGAAGGTGTGTACGGAGACGCTTTCTGTACGCATGTATCGGGGAATATCAGCAACTGGTGCAGATATTCCCGCGATACAACGTGTGGTAGGTCATATGAAAAAAAAAAAATATATATATATATATATATGTATAAATATATATCTATATGTATATATATATAGATATGGTTATAATTATATAGGTGTATATGGAGTTATATATGTATATATATATATATATGTATATGTATATATATATATATATGGATATGTAAATATATATATATATATAGATGTATGTATATATATATATTTATATTTATAATTATATATATATGTATTTATATATAACTATATATATATATATATGTATATAGTTATAGATATGTATATATGTACATAGATATATTAGTATAAGTATCTATGTATATATATATATATATATGTATTTATAGTTATAGATATATATATATATATATGTATATATGTATGTATATTTGTATATATATATATGTATGTATAAATATATGTGTATATATGTGTATATATATATATATGTATATGTATGTATGTATGTATATATACTTATATATAATTGTTTAGGTACTAATATGTATATATAAATATAAATATATATAGGTATATATATATATAAGTGTGTATATAGGCGTGTACAAGTGAGAGTGTGTGTGTACGAGAGTGTGTGTGTGTATGTGTCTGTAGGAGGGAGTGAGAGAGTGCTGAGAGAGAGAGAGAGAGAGAGCGTCTGCTGAAGGAAGAAGGCACGGCGAGTTAAGCCGTCTAGAGGCAACGGCCAACGTCTGATGGCCAACGAGCAGGTGCAAGCGCGTAGGCACGTGAAGATGCGCGCGCACGCTGGAGGGAGTGAGCGCGATGGAGGGACTGCAGCGAAGCACGCTGAGGGGAACGCGGGCGAAGAAGCAGGCACTGGCATACGCGGGAGCAGGCGCGCGGACGGGATGGCGATGGTTGCGGTGCGGAGAGAGAGCGCACAGTGACTGGATAAGTGAGAAACTTTCCAATTACCACACTGTAGCCACAGTGTTGCGTTCTCTAGCGTGAACAGTGGCTACAGTGCGCGCTTGGCTCACACGACCGGCTGCGCCCGATTCAGCGTGTGTGGGCGCTGTGGAGCGGGTTGGCGCGCACGCCGAAGGAGCTGTGTTGGCTGCTGGCGTGCGCGGTGGCCTACGCGTGGGCGAGAGGTGGCTGGTGCCTTGCTGCAGCTGCGGTTGAGCTTCAAAGCTTGACTCTGTGGCAATGGCGAAAATGGCTTGGAACGACGAAAACAGAGAGGTGAACCACCACGCCCATCGGCTCTTTGATGAGCTGGGCGGTGGTGGGACTCACAGTGGTAGTTGTGTACCACTGTGAGCTGCTCCTACCCGCTACGTAGCTCCTCAGGAGGAAGAGAGGCTGCGTATGGAGGGGAGAGGGAAGGAGATGGCCTGGAAGAAGAGGATGCTGTGTTATTCTTTGTGTGGACCAGGTTCAACCGCAAGGAAGATGGCTGTGCCCTTTTTAAAGAGGAAAGAGGCATGCACAGCCATGCCCTGGGCTGCATGCATGGCGGTGCATGCGGCTGGCAGGGCAAGCTGTTGCAGAGAATGGCGTGAGGAGGAAGCTGCCATGCCCTATAGCCGCATAGAGAAATTCAAAGCCAAATAAAAATAAAAATAAAGATGGTGAATTTGCGAGGCAGCATTTGAGGAATACGTTAATTTCAAGGCCATTTTATTCACTCTCCTCCCCTCTCAAATAAATGCTTGCATACATTTATTTTTACAAATGCGACAATGGCTACCTAATATTCACTGACAATGCTAGGAAATAGCACAAGATGGCACAATTGTTGGTGTATTTTTGCTGTGCAATCATACCCCCATGCCTATCCTTTGCTAGTCCCTAGCAAAACATTTTTATATTGTATTTAGAAATGATCTTTAAGCTGAAGATTTTCTCTGAGGCGACATAAGTGTGTCTATTTGTTGGATATTGTGAGAATCAGTTGTAGAGAAGACTACCAGTACTTTTAGTCTCACATGACATAGACCATCTCTCAACTGACCTGGACTCTTGATATTTGAACCTTAAGTACGATTTCCAGGACCCAAGAGGTTTTTGTCGTACTCGAGAGCTCAAGAGATTATGGCTTGTGCTTAGTGAAGGATCAAGACTGACCAGATGAACATTAAGACTCAAGCTCAGGGTTTCACGAATTTTTAAGTGCAGGTTGGTCCCAGTTTCAGCTCATGTCTTCAGATTGACCCTTAAAAAGATGACGGAAAATTCAACTCCCATTTTATGCCATTTGTGGCTCAAAGAAAACAGGGTATTTGTAACTTGCCCTGAAGAACTTTTGTCGTTCTTTAAATAAAATGTGGTCTTTGACAAATCGAGTGGATATAACATGGTCAGCACGGCGCGTGGGAATAGCCTCGATCCATTTCGAAACATAATCAACAGCCACGAGAATGAATTCGAAGCCGTTGGAAAGAGGAAAGGGACCCATGAAATCAATTCCCCAAATGTCGAAGATTTCCGCCGCTAGGATGGGTTGTAAGGGCATCAAGTAATGACGTGACATTGATCCTAACAACTGGCACCTAGTGTAATGTTTAGCATAATTGTGTGCATCCTGGTGAAGGGAGGGCCAAAAGAAACTGCACTGCAACACCTTGGCTGCAGTTTTCCTCCCAGAGAAATGGCCTCCGCAGGCCTGATCATGGCAGAAGGATAGCACACTGGGGAATTCGCTGTTAGGAATATAGCGACGGATAATTTGATCAGCACCTATTCGAAAACGAAGTGGATTATCCCAGAAATAATACTTTGCTTCTGCAATGAGACGCTTGCGCTGGTTTTTAGGCCAGCCACGTGGAAGGGAACCAGAAGCAAGGTAATTGGCAATGTCGGCATACCAAGGTCTACTTGCCACATTAATTGCCAATAGGTGCTCATCAGGAAAAACCTCGTTGATTGGCAGGGTAAGTCCAATGTGGTCAGGGTCCTGTCTCGAGAGATGATCAGCCACAACATTCTGGGCTCCGGCCTTGTTGCGGATCTTTATGTCAAATTCTTGGAGCAGAAGGATCCAACGAATCAGTCTAGGCTTGGCATCCTTGTGCATGAGATGGCGAATGGTCGCGTGATTAGTGAAAACAATAACATGTGAGCCCAAAAGGTAAGAGCGAAATTTCTCCAGCCCAAAGACAACCGCCAGTAGTTCTTTCTCAGTGGTAGTATAATTACGCTGGGCCTCGTCCAATGTCTTACTGGCGTAGTACACCACGAAGGGGTGTCTATCGCATCTTTGTCCCAGGATGGCTCCGACTGCAAGGTTGGAAGCGTCACACATGAGTTCAAAGTCGAGGGACCAATCAGGTGGCTGGAGAACAGGGGCCTTGGTGACAGCGTTACGCAGCTGCGTGAATGCTGGTATGCAGTCGGGACCCATATGGAAGGGTACGTCGGTCGATAGGAGATGAGTTAAAGGTTGAGAAATCTTAGAGAAATCTTTAATGAATCTCCTATAGAAATCGATGTGTCCCAGGAAGGAGCGGATTTGTTTGATAGAGCTGGGCACAGGTAAATCAACAATTACATCAAGCTTAGCTCTATCAACCTCGATACCCCTATCGGAGATGATACGTCCGAGAACAATTCCCTCGTGTACCATAAAATGACTTTTCTCCCAAGAAAGCACGATGTTTACATCAATACATCTCCTAAGGATACGGGTAAGGTTGGCAAGGCATTCATCGAAAGATGGTCCAAAGACCGAAAAGTCATCCATGAAGACCTCGAGAAAGCCTCCCACCATGTCATGAAATATCGCCAGCATACATCTCTGGAAAGTTGCTGGCGTGTTATAAAGTCCGAACGACATCCTTCTAAATGCAAAGGTGCCGAAGGGGTAGGTAAAAGTGATTTTCTCTTGGTTCCGGGGGTCAATTGCCACCTGGTTATATCCTGAGAATCCATCCAGGAAACAAAAAAATTTATTTCCTACTAACCGCTCCAGGATTTGGTCAGTGAAAGGTAGTGAAAAGTGATCTTTCTTAGTTGCAGCATTGAGTTTCCTATAATCTACACACACTCTCCAAGATGTAGGAGTGCGTGTAGGGATGGATTCACCCCTATCATTGACACGGATGGTGAGTCCCGCCTTTTTGGGCACGACGTGAATCGGACTCACCTAGGGGCTATCGCTGATCGGGTAGATTATACCCGCATCCAGCCACTTAATAATTTCCTTCTTAACGACCTCCCGCATGTTAGGGTTGAGACGTCGCTGCATCTCGCAAGAAGGTCGAGCCTCCTCCTCCGTATATATACGGTGAGTGCAGTAGGAGGGGCTAATGCCAGTTAAGTCTGATAAAGACCATCCAATGGCTGCCTTGTGTTCCATAAGGACCTCCGTTAGTTTTCACTCTTGCTCCCTAGTCAATTTTGAACTGATGATTATTGGGAGCGTTTCATTTGGTCCCAGGAAAACATACTTAAGTGTACTAGGCAGCTCTTTTAGCTCGGGAGCGGATGGTGAAAGATCTGGCATTTCATGGGACGAGAGTGTCCCAGGCGGATCGGAAAACAAGTCAGGAGGAAGAAGTTGGCCCTCAGATTGGCCAAGAAGAGGGGCTTCTTGGATAGATGGATCCAAAAAGGAATAGCCCTAGTGAGTAGTATGTGGGCTCAAGGTCCCAGTGTGGAGTTGCAACTCCGCCTGATTTGGCGGGAAAGAAAGGGCAATCCGATCTTCAAGAGTGTGGACTGGCGGTGAGTAGCCCGGATATGACTCAGACCACGAGGTTTAGGAAGCGGAGAAAACCTTGTCAGAAGTTTGGTCAGGAGAAGGTACGGGAATAGGGAGGGATGGGGGAACGTACAATATTTGTCAGTCAGGCAATCGTCAGTGTTTAAAGGCAGTCCGCAGCAGTCAGAATAGGTCCCAATTAGTCTGATACACGCGCTGACGGCCATGTCCTCGTCAGACGTGTCATCCTCGACGCAATCGCAATCAAAGTACTTGGCTGCCTTGAAGATGTTAAGCTTGAGCTTGTCAGATCCAATGACAATCTCAATACAGCCCGACTCGCAGTCGATATGGGCGCGGGCTGTGGCCAAGAAAGGTCGACCAAGGATGATCGGACAATCAGAAAGTGAGCTAGGAACTTCCATATCTAAAACAAGAAAGTCAATAGGAAAACAGAGACTGTTGACCCTAACCACCACGTCTTCCACCACACCCTTTGGAATTTTGACAGAACGATCTGCCAACTGTAACGTGACAGGGGTGGGTTTCAGATTTCCCAAGGAAAATTTTTCGAGCATGATGGTTGGTATAAGATTGATGGAAGATCCTAGATCAAGCAGGGCACAGTTAAAATTGCAGCCTTGGATGCTACAGGTAATAAGCGGTGTGCCCGGATCTTTCTTCTTCGGTGGTAGATTTGACAGTATAGCACAACTCGCATGAGGCGAGAGAACCATCGGATTCTTAGTTTTCTTTGACTGTCGCCTGCGTGTTGTGTAGTCTTTGAAAGATCGGGCGACAGTAGGTATGTGGTCGATATCCTCTAGCAGGGGTACCTTGATTTCAACACTCCTGAATAAATTACGCAGGTTATCAAAGGCCTGTGTATCCTTCTTCTTGCCTTTTGGCTCCCTCAGTAGAGCCTTAGGGAATGGGACTGATTCTTGCACCAATTTGGGTGTATTGTCCTTTCGCGAATGTGGTATGCATCCTGAATGAGAGGGCGATGAAAAAGACGAGCCAGGATCAGGTTGAGGTGGATCGACGGTCTACTTACCGCTCCTCGTAGTGATCGCATTAGATGATGCGGGTCCAGTGGGATCATAAGGCGGAGGAGGGTTCGCAATAGGGACATAAGAGTGAGGTGCTACAGCGGGATTAGCCTGAAATCCCGGTGGCATGCTCGGAGCCTGCAGAATCTGATGAACCTGCCCCTGAGAAGGTCGTACCTGTGGTTGAGGACCACAGGGTACAAAATTTCGTGGGTTGGGAATAGGTTGGGCTGGAAGAGTGCCCTGAGATCGAGTCGCCATGCGTAGTTGACTGATCTCAACATTCTGCCGCGCCAATTGGTGCTGAAGAGAGGTCATGTTCTCTTCATGGCACTTAGACATTTTCGTCATCATTCGCATCAATTTATCAAGAGGACTTGATGCGTGTTCTGTTTGCGGTACGCAAGGACCCGATGGCGGATTTGCCATGGGATTAGACTGGGCCCTTGGGATGACGGGTGCAGACGGTCGCATTGGTCCACCCGCGGGGTTTTGGCGCTGTGGGTTGTTGGACCATGCGAAGTTAGGATGATTTCGCCATCCTGGGTTATAAGTGGCAGAGAACGGGTTGTTTCCCAGGGTGCAAGCGTCTTCTATGCCAGAAGACGCATCCGCATGTAAATACGCATTCGAGCACACGGAGGCTTGGTCCTCCGGGTCAAAATACTGACTCGTAGAAGCCATATCCACATGGCTTACTGAATTGCTCGGCGCGACACTCGGTAAGGAAGGTATTACGGGGTTTCTAGGGATAAGCCTGGTGTTGGAAGAATTGGGATTGTGACGAAGTGGTGAGGTGGGGGTGTTTGCCATGGAACGGGTAGGGTTGGCTAGAAGCTCGTCTAGCTTCTTGTGCACGACGGAGACTTCAACTAATTTTTGTGCGATAAGGCTGAGATCTGTGGATGAATGGGAGGGTCTCGTGTCAACTTCGTGGACATTACGGGGCAGGTTGGTACGATTAAAGGCAACAATGGAAGTATTGTTCATTGAGTTTTCACTCATATTTTCAAATAATTCGAATGCTCCATTCTCGTCTTTATTCATGAAATTCCCTCTGCAGGAAGCGTTTGCAATCTGCTTCAAAGTCTCATTTAGCCCATGGTAAAAAATCTGGGCTATATGCCACTTAGGCAGACTGTGGTGCGGACACTTCTTGAGGAGGTCATTATATCTCTCCCATGCCTCAAGAAACTGTTCGCCGTTTTGTTGCGTAAATGAAGTGATAGCACGGCGAAGTGCATTGGTTTGCCCGATTGGGAAGAACTTCTTGAGAAACGCTGTTCGCATCTCTTCCCAAGAATGGATGGTTCTCCCAAGGGTGCGTAACCACTGCGACGCTTTATCCTGCAATGAAAACATGATCATTTTCATGAGGACTATAGGTAACCCGATATTTCTTGGTTTAACTGTTTCAGCCAATCGGGTTAGGTCTTCCAAGTGGAGAAAAGGATCTTCACTTGCAAGACCATGGAAGTGAAAATTTATCAGGCTAATTATGTTAGGTTTCAATACAAAGTCGTCCCCTCCCATGGGGACCCGAATTTGTCCTATGGTCTCTGTAGCAGCAGAATTCTGATAAGAGCTAAGAGACCTAGGCTCCTCCTGTTCGGGAAGGTTCTGCATTTCCTCCAATGTTTCCTTAATGGCCTCAATTTGTTCATTATACATTTCCATTTGGGCTTGGAGGCGGGTTATGGGATCCAAGGCTCCACCACCTGGTGGGTTTTGAGAGAGGTTTCCTCCGTCGGGATTTGGGGGTGGGTGTGCAGCCATGTTTATGGAAGAGGAGGACGATTCGACTTCTTTTCTAAAATTATCAGACAATTCACACAGTTCAGGGTTTTGTGACCTCCTCCCAAACATGCACTACCGCAGGAAGAATTGGGGAGAAAAGAGGGGAACGGGAGATGAGAGAAATGACGTCGCAAAGGTACACTTGATGACAAATCAATATAATCAAATTCCTAACCTCTACAGTGTGCCCTTAGACCTAAAGATCTAAGTTACCTACTATCACGACCTACGGAACC
This sequence comes from Thalassia testudinum, assembly GCA_037157565.1. Classification (NCBI taxonomy): domain Eukaryota; kingdom Viridiplantae; phylum Streptophyta; class Magnoliopsida; order Alismatales; family Hydrocharitaceae; genus Thalassia; species Thalassia testudinum. Next base: position 60,622,386 of record JAZHRO010000035.1, on the reverse strand, counting down.
GAATGCGAGCACCGCGGAACCACCGAGCCAGATTGAAAGGCCGTTTGCCCCAGTCTTAGACACCTGATAGCACGCGGGAACCCTCACCAGCACGTAGGCGCTACACGCAGGTAGTTAGACCTCCAATCCATAATAAGGGTCAAGTTGCTACCAGTTTTAGTTAGGGGCTTAGGATCAAGTGCTTCTGGAATGTGAAGGGCGTTATTTACGGGTAATGCTCAAGTGATTGATTTTGTAAAGTGTGTAAACCAAGCATGCAATGGGGAAATCTCCCCGAATTGAAGTTTTAATTGGTGAATGATTTTTTGAATTCAGCCTTAAGTAGTATGGATTCTAGGATTTCTATGAATTACCAATTCAACCAATCTCCGGATTTTGTGGGAATACAAGTTTTCTTCTAAGCCCAACAAACCCTTCTTCAATGTCAGTTGGTTAATGCATGCTAAAATGCAATGGGCTTTCCTAGATGGAGATTTCTATGTGTGGATGCACGAATCAATTTTTGATTAGTGTGAAAGGGAGCCAAAGCACTTCAATTCAAGTGCTCTCAATCACCAAAATGATGTTCCACACACAAGGCTCAACCATAAGATAAAGAAAATCAAATTGTTGAGGTTGAAGTATTCGGGAACGAATCTTAGGCGCATGAAAGGTCGTGGTAGGGTTGGAATCAACTCAATTCCAAGTCTCCCCACCAAAAATGTGATCCCGAATTACAGATAAATGAGGCAAAGAGGGATGGCAATCAATCTATTTAATTTTGCCTCAAAGAATACTTCACACGATGAAAGATTCAAGAATCAAGATTCTTGGATCTTCGCTATGCGAAGTTTGGCGGGAAATCCTAGGGCGGTGGGAGTGATGGCAAACAATCAAACAAGTGATTTTTAATCCACGTGCCCCAAGAAATCCCAAGAAGTGTTTTTAGGTTTTTTTTTTTTTTAAGGTGACAAGTTGATCTAAGTTGCTAAGAAAGAGAGACCTACCTGTTCAGCAACGTGGGCGAAGCTCCAGTGCGGTGCCGGGACTTCACGCTCTCATTCTTGCCTTGGATCTGCCCATGTCTCTGACTTCGTCTACCTACCTTCTCCTTGCAACTGGTTCACCTGCACACCAACAAACAGAAACACCCGTGAAGAGAGGGGTGTGAGAAGAGAAAAATTAAAGGAATGAAGTAGAAACTTATTTGAATGCGCACTTCCCCAGCAACAGCACGAGAAAAAGGTGTGGTCTAGACCCGGATAGGTTGTGTTAATATAGTAATTTAATTGTTGAAATTAGTATAGTGGTTAACTTAAATCGAGCCTAACCATCTTTTTACAAAATTTTTAACCTGGCCTACTTGATTTTATCTTGGTCACTTTTAGGCTCAGGGTCGAACACAGGGAAGCGGGATTAGAGGTGAATAAGTTTCTACGCCCTTCCTACAACAAATCTCTTCCATTCGTTTATTATGTTTTTTGTGTTTTTCTATTTAAGATTTTTTTCTGATAATTTTTGTCCTTGAGGTACACCCTCAAAATCAAGTTCTTGGCTTCGAGCCAAATTAGGGTTCCAAAACTGGTCATGCTATTGGCAAGGCTGAGTACCTGCAAGTCAAGGATTATCTTTTCTCTTTTGTATATTTTTTTTATCTTTTTAATGGCAGGAGAGAGAAATAGAAATAAGATAAATATAGTATATATATATATATTATGTGTATTTAGGGGTGGGGGTGGAGGTGGAAATGGCGTGTAGCACGGTGTTGAGTTGATCGTCGTCTAGGAAGACGCAACCAACAGGACGAAGTGCCGTGTGGAGTGTAGGATGGATGGGTGGAAGGTGTGTGCGGAGACTCTTTCTGTACGCGTATATCGGGGAATATCAGCAACTGGTGTAGATATTCCCGCGATACAATGTGTGGTAGGTGATATGAAAAAATATATATATATGTATATGTGTAAATATATATCTATATGTATATATATATAGGTATGGTTATAATTATATAGGTGTATATGGAGTTATATATGTGTATATATATATGTATATGTATATATATATATGGATATGTAAATATATATATATAGATAGATGTTTGTATTTATATATATATTTATTTATAATTATATATATATGTATTTATATATAACTATATATATATATAGTAATATATGTATATAGTTATAGGTATGTATATATGTATATAGATATATTAGTATAAGTATATATATATATGTATAAATATATGTGTGTATATATGTATGTATATATATATATAAGTGTGTATATAGGCATGTACAAGTGAGAGTGTGTGTGTGTGTGTATGTGTCTGCGAGAGGGAGTGAGAGAGTGCTGTGAGAGAGAGAGAGAGAGTGTGTCTGCTGGAGGAAGAAGGCGCGGCGAGTTAAGCTGCCTGGATGCAGCGGCCGACGTCTGATGGCCAATGCGCAGGCGCAGGCGCGTAGGCGCGCGAAGATGCGCGCGCACGCTGGAGGGAGTGAGCGCGAGGGAGGGACTGCAGTGAAGCGCGCTGCGGACCGCAGCGCATAGCGTTGCGCGCTGAGGGGAACACGGGCGAAGCGGGCGCTGGGAGAGATGCAGGCGCAGACGGGTGTGGGCGCTGGCATACGCGGGAGTAGGCACGCGAACGGGCTGGCGACGGTTGCGTCGCGGAGAGAGAGCGCATGGTGACCTGATAAGTGAGAAACTTTCCGGTCACCGCACTATAGCCACAGTGTCGCGCTCTTTAGTGTGAACAGTGGCTATAGTGCGCGCTTGGCTCGCGTGACCGGCTGCGCCCGGTTTAGCATGTGCGGGCGCTGTGGAGTGGGCTGGCGCACGCTCGGAAGGAGCTGCACCGGCTGCTGGCGTGCGCGGTGGCCTACACGCGGGCGAGAGGTGGCCGGTGCCTTGCTGCAGCTGCGGTTGAGCTTCAAAGCTTAACTCTGTGGCAATGGCGGAAATGGCTTGGGACGACGAAAACAGAGAGGTGAACCACCATGCCCACCATCTCTTTGATGAGCTGGGCGGTGGTGGGACTCACAGTGGTAGTTGTGTACCACTGTGAGCTGCTCCTGCCTGCAGCGTAGCTCCTCAGGAGGAAGAGAGCTGCGTATGGAGGGGAGAGGGAAGGAGATGGCCTGGAAGAAGAAGATGCCGTGTTATTCTTTGTGTGGACCGGGATCAGCCGCAAGGAAGATGGCTGTGCCCTTTTTAAAGAGGAAAGAGGCATGCATAGCCATGCCCTGGGCTGCATGCATGGCTGTGCATGCGGCTGGCAGGGCAAGCTGTTGCAGAGAATGGCACGAGGAGGAAGCTGCCATGCCCTGTAGCCGCATAGAGAAATTCAAAGCCAAATAAAAATAAAAATAAAGATGGTGAATTTGGGAGGCAACACTTGAGGAATACGTTAATTTCAAGGCCATTTTATTCACTCTCCTCCCCTCTCAAATAAATGCATGCATGCGTTTATTTTTACAAATGCGACAATGGCTACCTAATATGCACTGGCAATGCTAAGAAATAGCACAAGATGGCACAATTGTTATTGTATTTTTGTTGTGCAATCAGGGCACTATCCTCCACACCACCGAGAGGTCCCTTAACAAACGACGTCCAGAACTTAAGCCTCTCGACGTCGTGATCTGACAGGGCCAAACAACAAGAACCTTGATGGGTTCAACACCATAGTCTTCCATGAACAAGAAGAGAGAGATAGATATCTCACTAAACGTTGAAGCACCTCGAGATCAACCGATCTAGCCATGATCTCCCTGATCAAAGCTTCGCGCATCATCGTCTCCATAGCAAGAATGTTAGGTGAGAGAGGAATATCGACGTCAAGGCTTGGTGGGTGGGGCAGCGGTGGTGGTTGGTTAGGGTTCGAGGGTGTTTGCTCAGCCTCATCTCGACGTCCCCTATCGTGCATGGTCTCACCTTGTTTGCGACACGTCTAGTGCCAATGGCCAAATCTGTCGCAAGCGAGACAGATGATAGGGTTTCTACATAAGGCCACCATATCATCACGTTCCTGGTAGTGGTAGCAGACAACGTCTCTCCAAGTTGTACCACAGTGATACTCCTTGATGGTAACACCATCATTAGCCATAACTAACTTGTATTAGTTGAAATCAAGTGACAAATGCTCCTGAATAAAAACCTAAGGACAGTAATTCCACGTAAATCCATTTTGAAAAGAAAACAATAAAAAGGATTAAATCTATTATTTTAACATCACATTATAAATGCAGAGTAACCACGAGGTCACCCAGAGGTTAAATGAAGATCAATTGAGCATTAAAGTCCAAAAAGTGGGTCAGCATTGTTAGAAACGATGTTTCACGCGTTTCGAGAACCAAATTAGAATACAAAACTCTAATTTCAGATCCACTTGAATTGAAGAGGTTCTGGTCAGGACAAAATTCATCCAAACCTCCTAAAATTCATAGAAAAATATTCTAAGAGATTTGGTACCCTTGGTTTGACCATTTGAGCTCATCTTGACCTAGAAGAGACTTTCAGACGAGATTCTCCCCTAATTTGGGCTTCTGTACAAATTGCCCAATCAAATGTGGTTAAAATTTAAATCCAAGTTCCCTGTTAGATTCCTTGGGTCCAAATTAGGTTAGCACTAAAACTTGTGCCCAATCAACGTCCATCTTGATCTAGTTTGCATTTCAGTCCTTGAAATCTTTGTTTCTCACCATTAACCCCTAACTTTCAGATTTCTTGCGAGAAGGTCCCTAACTTTCTCATCATCTTTGCATTTTGATTCCTGCCGCTATTGCTGTGAACAAAGCTTCTCCATCGAGATTCGAGCGAAACTTTCTCGCTCAATCTCAACTAAATCGCTCCAAATTTGGAGGGATGAATCCTAAGATGATCCCCGATCTTTTGGACCAAACCAGGAACCCTAAATCACACCACAGAGCTTAGGCGAACTCCGAGAACTTAGGGCTTCATTTCCATAGTGGGTTGCTCCAATTCAAGGTTTCTGGGCAAATGAAGCCTAAAACCTTCTCCTATAAATGATCCCCGAACTTCCACCGTCCTTAGGAAGGTTTTAGGCCAGAAAATCTTCTCCTTCCCCGGCCTGCTCTGATCAAGCTCCAGCAACCTCCTCAAATTCCTCTTCGTCGTCCTCTGCCATGTACAATAGGCAGAGGGAACTTCCATCCCTACGTCTTCTGCTCCTCACTGTAACAAGCAGGAGTTGTTTACCCCTTTGTCGTCACCGCTCCTCGTCACCGAAGCCTTCGTCCCATCCGACGTTGACCAATCAAAGCCGGCGTGGATCTCTTTTCCCCATCGTCGATAACTAGCTTAAACTCTCCCTTTCCCTCTCTTGTATATGTCTAGGTCTTTAGAACCATAGCGTGCGCTCGTGCGTGTGTGTTAAGAAGTGTCGTTATAGTCACACTTGCAACGCCGATTTTAAAGTAAAGAAACGGAGGTGAGTCCGAGTGTCGGTCTCAGGGAGGCATGAAAATCGGATTTTTCTTATCACTTGTTGTCACAGAAAGTGCGGAGTTTTGCTTACGAAAGGTGCGGTTTTGGAAAGCGAGAGAGAGATAGAGAGAGAGATTAGGGTCAGAGTCATTTCTTTGCTTGATCATGCAACTTAAACAGGAAATCAAGTGAACACTGAACGAAAAGTAACTTCATTAATCATGCAGCTTTAGTTCACAGCTTACAACATTAAATACATGTTCAAACAAAAGTAAGGGAAAGCTTAAAAGAGAGGAAGAAAGAGAGGGGGGGAGAGCGGTGAGGCAGCCACGGCGGTGGAGGAGGCTCCGTTGGTGGCTCGTCATCTCCGACGATTACAAGAGGGCCTAAAGCTAGCTAGGAGAGGGGTAGAGTAGTTGCAAGGGAAGTGAATGCCTTGAATGAGTGGTTGGAGGGGGTTTAAATAGGGAGAAGGGCTTTCTAAAAGAAGAAGGGGCTTTAGCAACGTCTAGGACGTTGCTAAAACCCTTCCAAAAGCGTCGGTGAAGCCCTCCAGCCCACCGGTCACACGCCCGCACCGTTCTTCTTTGCGCCTGATCCGCGGTCGCTACGTGAGAACCGTCTGATCTGAGATCTTCCCTTGGGCGAGCTCGGATCACACCTCGGGCGCGCGTGTGCCCGGGCGTTGTCGCCTGGTGTGTGCGTGTGCGTGGGCGCTCGCTGTCTGAGGGCACGCCGCGTGGCGCAATCTCAGCCACCCGCTGCTGATCGGGCGACCCAATTTCGCCACGCACTCCTTCGTCTTCAATTCTTCGCACCGTGCGGCTCGAACCTGCGTCGCGTGCGTGCGTGCGTGCGCTAACTGTTGTGCCACACCCGCTGTTTTGTCGCGGCGACTGCGAGCGCGCGCGCGGTTCTTGGCCGTCCGATCGAAGATTGACGGTCGAGATTTGATCTCAGCTGAAGGAGGATGCGGCGTGCGGTGAGCGGGGGCGACGTAGCGCAACGAGGGTCGTTGATCATCAGATCAACCGTCAGAACTTCTTAGGCCCATTGTAGGAGCTCCGGATGTCGGATTTGGCCGATCTTGAGTCCGTTGGACTCCGTTCGTTGTTCTGAATCCATCCATGTGGTCCGATTGCTCATCTGGGGCCTGCTTTGACAAGTGCTTACACAAATGGCCATTAATACGGTTTTATAAGCAATCTTGGTATATGATGCATGCAATGCTCCTATTCTACTTATGTTGTGCCTTTTATTCTTAAGATGGGTCCTATTTAACAGAATTATCGCCTCCATGTGCAGTGCTATCATACCCCCATGCTTACTCCTTGCTAGTCCCTAGTAAGGTTTATTCTGGCATTTATTTTCTTTCAGAATTTAAGAAGTAATTGCTTAGACACTTCGTCACTTGTCAATAGGAGGAAATATACTAAGATCTTAATCTACAAAGACTAAGCAGCGTCCGGGTGTCTCCTAAAATATGAATCTCCTGAATCCTTGCTTTAATGTATATAACTATACATATGTATATGTATATATATATTTTTTAGAATTTTCTTTTGGAATTCAGCATGGGTTGGTAACTTTTTACAGCTACCCAACCCACCCAAAACTCAGTCAAGACCCTAAGTGCTAAGTATCTTGGTGTGAAGATTGTGATAAACTCGCTCGACAGTAATTTAGATAGACTTCGGGTTTCTACACCCCTAGGTGACTGGAAGAGGAAATATATTTGCCAGAAGGTGTATTTGTTCGATCGGTAGTTTTTTCCCTACGTTTGTTTTAATTGGGGTCAACACAAGGATTTTTCTAGTGTATATCTCCTCGGCTTGTACTACTTCCCCGCTTCTTCCTTAAGTGTTTTGGTTCATTTTGTGCAGTTATTGTGCTGGGCTCTGGACAATCGACCAATGGGCTGTTACCTACGATCACTTGCCAGCCATACTCGTGCGGTGAAGTGTGGTTTATTTTCTTTTCTTCTCCCTTTTTTTTTTCGTAGGTGGCTTCCCTGATCTCAAATGTACCTAGAGGCAATGAAGAAGAAATGGTCCCGTGGCTGGGTTCTAGACAACCTGCCAATGGGCTGTTACCCACGATAACTTGCCAGCCATACCACCCTAGAGATTTCATTAGCTACCCAATTTCTGTCAAAATCTCCGAGGAGTGAGTCTGTGCAAAAATGTGTGCAGATGCTTAGACTCAAAGTTTTTCTGAGTTAAAGGGTGAGTTGATAAGTCGTATACTTATCACCTTATTTAGTAGGTGGATTAAAATAACTTAAGGTTGCAAGGATTCGAAGCAAAATTCATATTTTAACGGACACCAGGGCTGATTAAGCCTGACGGCCTGAAAAGTCTAAGTGTTTAAGTTCTTTTTGTATTATTTCCCACTATTGACAAGTTTCTAATGCCTAAGTTTTCTTCCTAAATTCAATTTTTTTTTATTCAGACTGATTAAATGAGCTCAGGATTGTGTAATTTACCACCCCCCCATGCTTAAGTTGGACAATGTCCTCATTGGCAAATACATGGATGCATAAGGGTTCAAAAAGATAGTACCTGAGTGACGTAAAATACCAGATCAGTTTGAATCCTCTGGGTTGCCTCCCTGGAAGCGCTGAGTTTAACGCCTCCAGCTGGGCGGTGCTTTGTGTCATCCCCCAACGAGGGTGACACTCTCCTTTGGGGGAACCTGGGTGAGGAAGTGTTTCAATCTTTGACCATTAACTGTGAAAGTGTGCCGAGTGTTAGGATCAGCGATTTCAACCGCCCCATTAGAGTAAGGCTTAACCACCCGAAATGGTCCTGTTCATTTGGACCTGAGTTTCCTCGGGAAGAGTTTTAGGCGGGCGTCAAACAACTAGACTTGTTGGTTAGACTCAAAGGTTTTTCTATGAATGAGTCGGTCGTGGACGGCTTTCATTTTCTCCTTATACAGTCAACTGTTGTCAAAGGCATCCCGACGAATTTCTTCGAGCTCAAATAATTGGAGCATCCTCTACGCACCGGCTAACTAGGAATCCATGTTACATTGCTTGACAGCCCAGTAAGTCGGTGTTCCAATTCGACAGGAAGATGGCAGGCTTTGCAAAAGACCAAGCGATAAGGCGACATGCCTATCGGGGTCTTGAAAGCAGTCCTGTATGCTCACAGGGCATCATCTAGTCGTGTGGACCAGTCTTTCCTGTCAGGTCTCACAGTCTTCTGTAAAATGTTCTTGATTTGTCTATTTGAGACCTCGGTCTGCCATTTATTTGTGGATGATACGGGGTAGCAATGCGGTGGTTTACCCCGTATTTTCTAAGTAGGGTACGGAATTGGGAATGGATAAAATGGCTTCCACCATCATTGATCATGGCCTTGGGTATTCCAAACCGGGAAAAGATGTTTTGCTTAACAAAGTCCATGACAGTCCTATGATTGCATCGGCGGGTGGCGATGGCTTCAATCCATTTGGAAGCATAGTCTACTGAGACTAAGATGTAGTCGAAGCTGTTGGATGGTGGAAAGGGACCCATAAAATCGATACCCCAAACGTCGAAGATTTCAACAATCAAAATGGGATGGAGGGGCATCATATCTTTCTTGGTCATGGTCCCCAGCGTTTGGCAGCGTGAGCAAGTCTTGGCAAAGTTGTGTGCATCCTTAAATAGGGACGGCCAGTAAAATCCAGACTGCAGAACCTTTGTAGCCGTTTTCTTTCCAGAGAAGTGGCCACCACAAGCCTGGTCATGACAGAAGGAAAGCACACTCTGAACTTCGTTCTCGGGGATACACCTTCTGATGATCTGGTCAGCACAGAGGCGAAACAACATGGGATCATCCCAGAAATAGTGCTTGGCCTCAGCCAAGAACCTGTCCCGTTGCTATCTGGACCAGCTGTGCGGGGTTTGTCCTACAACTAGGTAGTTGACGTAGTCAGCATACCATGGCATTCTCTTGTCTTGCACAGCCAGAATGTGTTCATTAGGGAAGGCGTCAGATAGAGGTAGGGAGGGTCCAATGTGGTCTGGATGATGTCTAGACAAGTGGTCAGCCACCACGTTCTTCGATCCGGCCTTGTCTCGGATTTCCAGGTCAAATTTCTGCAAAAGCAGGATCTATCTGATGAGCCTGGGCTTTGCATCCTTTTTGGCCAACAGGTGTCGGATGGCTGCATGGTCAGTGTAAATAGTCACGCGGGATCCCAGCAAGTACGATCGGAACTTTTCAAGTCCAAAGATTACAGCGAGCAACTCTTTCTCTGAAACCGTATAATTTCGTTGGGCCTCGTCCAACATTTTGCTCGTGTAGTAGATCACCATGGGCTTCTTGTCATGCTTTTGTCCCAGGATAGCGCCTATGGAAAAATCTGATGCATCACACATAATCTCAAAGTCCTGTGACCAGTCTGGGGGTTGAAGTACAGGTGCTGTGGAAACTAAGTCCCGAAGGGTGTGATAAGCTTGGATGCAATCAGAAGACATGAGGAATATGGCGTCGTTGGCTAGAAGGTCGGTCAAGGGTTTGGAAAGCTTGAAAAAGTCTTTAATGAACCTTCGGTAGAAGCCAACATGTCCTAGGAATGAACGAATCTGTCGGACCGAGCTAGGTGGAGGAAGTTTGGAAATTAAATCAACCTTAGCCCGATCTACCTCGATGCCCCTATTCGATACGATGTGACCGAGGACAATTCCTTCTTGAACCATAAAATGACTCTTTTCCCAACTTAACACTAGATTAACCTCGATACATCGTTTCAGGATTTTCTCCAAGTTGCTCAGACAATGGTCGAATGAATTCCCGAATACAGAGAAATCATCCATAAAGACCTCTAAGTATTCACCCACCATTTCTGAAAAAATGGCTAGCATGCAACGCTGGAAGGTCGTAGGTTCGTTGCATAACCCGAACGGCATTCGACGGAATGCAAACGTGCCGTACGGGTAAGTGAATGTGGTCTTTTCTTGATCCTCCGGAGCAATTGTGACTTGGTTATATCCTGAATATCCATCCAAGAAGCAAAAATACTTCTGCCCTGCCAATCTTTCAAGGATTTGGTCAATGAATGGCAAGGGAAAATGATCCTTCTTAGTGGCTTCATTGAGCTTCCTATAATCAATACACACCCGCCATGCGGTGGTGGTGTGGGTGGGGATGGATTCGCCATGATCATTGGTGACAACGGTGAGCCCCGCTTTCTTGGGAACCACTTGAGTGGGGCTCACCCAGGGGCTATCGGAGATAGGATAGATGATGTCGGCGTCAAGCCACTTGATAATTTCTTTCTTAATGACCTCCCGCATGTTCGGGTTTAAACGTCTCTGCATCTGGCGGGAGGGTCGTGCCCCATCTTCCAATTAAATCTTATGGGTGCAATAGGTGGGGCTAATTCCTCTTAAGTTAGAAATGGTCCAACCAATGGCGACCCGATGTTCTGAAAGGGTCGCAGTCAACCTGAGTTCCTGATCCTTGGTTAGACGAGAATTAATAATCACTGGGAAGGTTTGGTCAGGTCCCAGGAAGACATACTTGAGATTCTCGGGCAATGGCTTAAGTTCAGGTGCAGGTGGAACCACAGTTGATGGAAAGGGAAAGGGTGGGGGTTGATCAACATCAATCTCCTCAAATGGTGTTGTGTGATGGTACTCAGCCTTACAGAGGTCCACGGGTAATGATGGTGATGGGTCAGAACAGTCATTACTGGTTCGGTGATATGATACAGAACTAAGGGTGAGGCATTCCTCGATCAGAGTTTCCACGGGATCATGTTCCTCAACGCAGTCGCAATCAAAAGACTTTGTTGTCTAGAAGATATCTAATTGCATTTTCCTATCCCCGAAGGTGATTTCCATACATCCCGTGTCACAATCAATGTTTCCCTTTGCCGTAGCTAAGAAAGGTCTGCCTAAGATTATGGGTGTGTTCTGTAATTTTTCAGGGACTTCCATGTCGAGCACCAAAAAGTCGACCAGGAAATATAAGTCCTTGACCCATACAATCACGTCCTCGACAACCCCCTTCGGGGCTTTCACTGATCTATTAGCCAGCTGGATGGTAACAGGGGTTGGTGTCAACTCTCCGAAACCAAATTGTTGGTACGGGGTTGTTGGAATCAGATTGATAGAAGCACCTAAGTCCAGGAGCGCTCTATTAAATGTCATGTCCCCGATATTGTAGGAAATCAGGGGCGCTCCTGGGTCAGTTCGCTTGAGCGGAAGGTTGCTTGATATTACAGAACTTGCTTGTTTGGAGAGCACAACCTTCCTAGGTGCTTGAGGTCTTGGCTTACGTTTGGGTGTACAGGCATCCTTCAAAAGCTTGGCGTAAGCTGGGATGTGTTTGATAGCTTCGAGGAGTGGAATATTAATCTGTACTTGCTTAAAGATCTCCAAAAGCTCCTCAGTTTCCACAACATTCTTCTTTTTCTTGATTGTTTCCAAGGCCTCAGGGTAGGGTGTCTTAATGTGGATCGGGTCTATTTCTGGGTCCTTGGTTGGTGCCTCTTCTGAGTCGGGTATTTCAGCGGGTGAAGTCTCGGGGAGAGTCGGCCATTTGGGGTCCTGGGTTTTTGTGCCGCTTCTCAAGGTCACCGCATTCGCAGAGGCATTGGGGCCATGAGTTGATCCTTGAGAAGATGAGGACGAAGAAGCACCATGCCCAGGGGGTGTTTGTGGGGCTGGCTGGACCATGTGAGCCTGCCCGAGGTTGCCTTGGAACCCTTGCGAATTGGGGCCTTTGTTAATTATGTTTCGCAGGTTCAGTTGTGGCTGAGAAGGTAGGGATCCTTGTTGTTTACAGTCCAAGAGTTGGCTTAACTGTCCCTTTTCCAAGGCCATTTTCTCCTGATGTTTCTGGTTCGTGTCAACCATCATCTTTATTAGGGTGTCGATTTGGTTTTGTGGGGGAGGGGCCACCCTATTCTGATTATATTAGGGTCTAACTGGTGGTCCTTGCTGATAGGGGGCAAGTGTGGCTGCTGGTTTGGCCTGAGTTGGTTTTGGAATTGCGGTGGTTTCTGATTTGTCCAACCAAAGTTGGGGTGGTTATGCCAGCCAGTGTTGTAAGTGTTGGAGAAAGGGTCAGGTTTCGCATAACCTTGGATAGCTTGCACATCTTCAAGGATAGTCGATGTCGATGGAGAGGGAAGAGAGTAATCAAGGGTTGAGGGAGCAAAGGTCCCTCCCTGGAACGTGGTCAGGGGTTGTTCCAGGTTCAGTTGGGTTAAGGGCTGGACCAGGTCAACATTATGTGCTCCCTTTGCTAGGGAGAACGTCTGTAAGGGGTTCCTGGTCTGGTTCAGTAGCTCATCAATCTTTTTATCCACCAATTCCACTCGATCCAGTTTCTTGGCAATGATGTCCATGTCAACCATTCCAGAATTTGCTTGTACCTAATAAATCCCACCACGGGGTTGACTGGACTTGTTGAACTGGGTCATGGAGGCATTGTTGAGCGAATTCTCGCTCATAGACTCGAAGAGCTCAAACGCGCTCTCCTCGTCCTTGTTTAGGAAGTTTCCCCTGCATGAGGCATCGACGAAGTTTCGTAGGTTGCTGTCCAGACCATGGTAGAAAATCTGGGCCAATTGCCACCTTGGTACTTCGTGGTGTGGGTATTTCCTCAAGAGTTCATTAAATCTTTCCCACGCCTCATGAAATTGTTCCCCACCCTGGAGTGTAAAGGTAGTAATAGCTCTTCTGAGGGCATTGGTCTTTCCTATTTGGAAGAATTTCTTTAAAAATGTATGCCTCAGTTCTTCCCAGGTGGTGATGGGTCTACCTAGGGTTCTAAGCCAATGAGAAGCCTTGTCTCTTAATGAGAAGGGAAACATCTTGATTAGAACAATGTCAAGGCTAATGTTCCTAGGTTTCACAGTTCGTGCTATGCAGTCGAGATCCTTTAGTTGCTGAAAGGGGTCCTCATTTGGGCTTCCATGAAAGTGGCTCTGGATCAGACTTAAGACATTCGGTTTCAGCTCAAAATCATCTCCCTTTTCGGGGATCCTAAGGTGTGGCTCGACTCTAATAGCGGAGGGATTATAGAAATCGCGGAGGGGCCTCGGCTGATCCTGAAATGGTGGTATATCAAGTGGTGGTTGCCCTTGTACGCCTTGGAAAGGTGGTTGTGGTTGTTCTTGTGGGTTCTGTAACCGTTGTATGGCTTGCATGATAGTGTGGATTTGTTGTTGCTGAAGCCGGTGGTTTGCATTAATTTGGGCTTGGATGATGGCCATTGCATCTGGTGGGGGTCGATCCCTAGCCTCATCTACCGTAGGTTTCGCCATGTTCCTAACAGAATCACGTCGCCTAGATTCCTGCCCCAAAACACACAACTCGGGATGCAGTGAGTATCTCCCATGCATACACTAGAGAAGAACAGGAGGGGATGCGGAGGGCGACAGATGCAAGAAATGTGTTTCAATCAAGCACACAAGACTAGTCCTTATGGTTTATTCCTTAGGAGACTTAGAAATCTCACAAAGGGTGATTAAGCCCGTAAGCACTGGACTCCCCTTCCCAAGGCTAATCTGGCCAGGTTGATTACGAGGGGATTGCAAGGAAGGTTCTTCCTTTGGCTTGCGCCTCCGGTTCCGTAGACCCCACAACCGCGGTCGTTTGACACTGCCCCGCAACCTAGTCACTAGATTCTACCAAGGGAATGAAAGCCAAGTGCCTAGCGAACAAAACCTCGCCTTTCGAGACTTAACTCAGTCCTGCCTAGGGCACGTCTACTCAGTTTTAAAGGGCTAGGATAGTGGTTGTGCTAGCATTATGTGATGAGGCGTTGATTGGGGTGGTGCCTCTTAATTTTCCACTTTCAAGGTGCGTGCTTCTATCAAAACATGGTTTTCAAGAAAGGAGTTTTAAGATGTGGTGTCTTTTAGTGTTTCATCCTTACTTTAGTGCTTTTTAGGGTTGACGTGTCTTAATATTTTCAGACAAGTTTCAGTGGGCACGTCAAGTTCTGCACACAATTCGGTGAAAGTAGATTTCCTTTTATTCTGTAGAGGCTCTAAAATCCTAATGTACTCATCCTAATGGTCATGCAGCTTCTATTAGATGAGTTGATTTTAGGGTTAAGTGGTGCGGCCCAGGTCAACTCACGGTGGCTTCGCAAACACCACTCAAAAAAGAGAAAAGAACACTCCAAGAATTTATTCAGAATGTTAGAGTGTGCATTTTTTTTGTGGGGTGATGTGTTAAGGATGTGGGTCAAGCAATCATACACCACGCCAATTTTTTTCAACTTTTACAATTTTTTTTTAGTTTTTTCATGCAAGCAAACAATCATGAGTGAAGAATTACTCACTGTCGGTCCTTGTTGCACCTACTCCCTTGTTACCATTGTGGGATGCGTTGCTTCGCTGTCCAAGCACCGAATTCCTGCAACTATCAAGTAAAAAGGAAAACAGGGCATTAGACTATGTGAGAATGGATGTGGAATGGAGGTGACAAAACAAATACGTTGCCTCCCCAGCAATGGCGCCAAAAACTGGCGTGTGCTCATGCGTGTGTGTTAAGTGTCGTTATAGTCGCACTTGCAATGCTGGTTTTAAAGTAAAGAAACGGAGGTGAGTCTGAGTGTCGGTCTCAGGGAGGCGTGAAAATCATATTTTTCTTATCACTTGTTGTCACGAAAAGCGCGGAGTTTTGGTTGCAAAAGGTGCGGTTTGAAAAGCGAGAGAGAGATTAGGGTTAGAGTCGTTTCTTTGCTTGATCATGCAACTTAAACAGGAAATCAAGTAAACACTGAACGAAAAGTAACTTCATTAATCATGCAGCTTTAGTTCACAGCTTACAACATTAAATACATGCTCAAACAAAAGTAAGGGAAAGCTTAAAAGAGAGGAAGAGAGAGAGGGGGAGAGCAGCGAGGCAGCCACGGCGGTGGAGGCTCCATCGACGGCTCGTCGTCTTCGGCGATTACAAGAGGGCCTAAAGCTAGCTAGGAGAGGGGTAGAGTAGTTGCAAGGGAAGTGAATGCCTTGAATGAGTGGTTGGAGGGGTTAAATAGGGAGAAGGGCTTTCTAAAAGAAGAAGGGGCTTTAGCGACGTCCAGGACGTCGCTAAAACCCTTCCAAAAGCGTCGGTGAAGCCCTCCAGCTCGCCGGTCACACGCCCGCGCAGTTCTTCTTCGCACCTGATCCGCAGTCGTTGCATGAGAGTCGTCCGATCGAAGATCGGACTGCTAAGATCTTCCCTTGGACGAGCTCGGATCGCGCCTTGAGCGCGCGTGTGCACAGGCGTCGTCGCCTGGTGTGCGCGCGCGCATGGGTGCTCACTGTCTGAGGGCACGCCACATGGCACGATCTCGGCCGCCCACTGCTAATCGGGCGGTCCAATTTCGCCACGCGCTCCTTCGTCTTCAATTCTTCACACAGTGCGGCTCGAACTCGCGTTGCGTGCGTGCGGGCATGTGCGCTAACCGTTGCGCCACGCCCGCTGCTTTGTCGCGGTGACTGTGGCCGGGCGTGTGGTTCTCGGCAGTCCAATCAAAGATCGACGACCGAGATTTGATCTCAGCTGAAGGAGGACGCAGTGTGCGGTGAGCGGGGGCGACATGGTGCAACGAGGGCCGTTGATCATCAGATTAACGGTCAGAACTTCTTGGGCCCATTGTAGGAGCTCCGGATGTCGGATTTGGCCGATCTTGAGTCCGTTGGACTCCGTTCGTCGTTCTGAATCCGTCCGTGCAGTCCGATTGCTCATCTGAGGCCTGCTTTGACAAGTGCTTACACAAATGGCCATTAATACAGTTTTATAAGCAATCTTGGTATATGATGCATGCAATACTCCCATTCTACTTATGTTGTGCCTTTTATTCTTAAGATGGGCCCTATTTAACAGAATTATCACCCCCATGTGCAGTGTTATCAAACCACAATTCGATCGCTATCCAAGCTCTACCCCTTCGTCTTCTCCGCCTCTGGCAACGCTACCACAGACCACCAAACGCCCTGCCATCACTCCCATTAGCACTGCCTCACCTTCACCGTCAAAAGCCCTCTCCGAATTTCGCCATCACCCACTCCATGGCTCCATCGAACAGACCCATCTTCGCAAGCCCTCTCAGACTTCGACAGACCACCACATGCACGTACACACCAAATCGTCACTGTCGTTGCACTCCTCGCACCACGGCGAGTCTTCTGAACATTCTAATTGGGGCTCTTACCCCGTATTCATCTTTTTCAGGTTTGTTGAACATCCAACGCCGCCTCCATCCTCGACAGCGACCATCGCTCTCTAGCCATCAGAGTCGCTACCTCCATGCCCAGGCAGTACGACTTCACCTTGCGAATGGAACCACGTCTTCAATCGAGAAGGAAGCAGCGAAGAAGCAGCTCAAATTAACAAAGAAATCCGCCGCTGCGCAAGCGAAGGAAGATGCTCACATAGTCCCACATCATGCATTTTAAGAGCTCTAGCAGGATATAAGTTGAATCCGTACCAAAGGCTGCTTGCCTCGACACTCGGGGGTGAGGTCCCTGCTCACTCGACCTTCTCACTTCTCACCCACCACACATGCCGGTGGGCCTGGACCCTGTTCTCCACCCGATAACCCAGTTACTATGCTGCCCAGTATACTCGATTAGAGAAAGAGAGGAGAAATTATGAAGGGGTAGGGGTAGGTTTTGCACTGTTCATCCTCGAGATGTGTGCCTATTCGTTCTATACTTAGCATTTCTAAGAGGGTTTTGACTCTGTGTTGGCACTCCTTGTGCTGCTTTGAGAGTTAAGGCGTCTGAGGTTCGCCTCCGATGTCAGACTTGGGCTTGATCTGAAGTGCTATAGATACATTTGGTTGATGTGGAATGTGTGATTAAGTGGTGGTTCTAACCACTATAGCAATATTAAGTGGCTAATATATTTGGTATATATGCTTGATTGAAGGAAATAATTGGTGATCTAAATCACCATTTTATAATTTTCTACTATTCTTTTTATCCTAGTAAATTTTGAGATACAAATTGGCTTATAATTGAATATCATTTTGAGTAAGATTCATTGAATATCTCTCGTGTTTAATTTATTGTGCTCATTGATTCTAAATTGTGATTAGTGTGTGAATTCCAAATTTACTCCCTATGAACGACCTCGGACTCAATTCTTTGCTTTCGAGCACTCTACAAATTTTAAATGTTCTAACATTTTGGTTGATTGTACTACAACGTGCATTTCCTAAAACTCAATGAAAGTGTTTCAACATTTTGGCACCGTTACTAGGGAGCAACGCGCAATTCACCACTAATCTTATCTTTTTTGAGTTGATTACTAACTTGCCCTATTTGCTCTGCTTTAATTTTGTGAGGTATATCACGAGAAGATCTTCTACGCAATCAACCACTCCAGGGGCAGGTAAAATTTCTCTTCTTCCCTAATCCCCTCCTAATCTTGGGAAAGAGAAAACGGAAGCAAAATCAATTAGGATTCACTTGCCATATTTTATTAGTAATTATCATTTAAAGGCAAAAGTTTCCTGATTTGCAGAATGAATTTGATATCTGATTGAAGTGAAGTATTTTTGTATTAGAGATCCCCATCCTGATGTCCTGTACCTATTAGGGATTTACGCTTAAATTCTTGACATCTTGGACTACTCACATTCTTGTTTGAGTCGAAGGTGTCATATTTGAGATCAAATTGGACTTGAGAATAGAGCCAATTAAGGTTTCCACATTATGGTTCTAAAGTGTTAGTATACACTTGCATGCATTAAAGGAAACTGATCGTCCCACATTTGTGTGTCACCCAAGCCCTTGATTGAACTGATCTATCCAAGAAAACACTAAATTAAGGCTCTAAATTCACTTGAACTTTAAAATTTGGACCTAATAACCTGAAAGTCAATTTCAGGGTGATTTGGGTAATGACCCAGATTTCATCCTCAACTTTAGGGCAGGTCAGGTGAAATTGGTCCACTTATTGGGTCAACTAACCTCCAAATTAGGTCACAAATTGAATCAACTTCTATATCAAGTGAAATTCAAGGCACAAATTATGACTAAAATTAGTAGACTTAGGTCTCAATTCACACATTCCGGTCTACTTGGAACCATAGTGACAAGGAAGGTCAGGTGGGGGAAATCCTGTAACCTGTGAGGACACTCTACCGTGTAGGGGTCTTTGTGAGAATCTCTCTTCCTGGCTGCCCAAGTAATTCTCAGGTGTGTGGATTTCTGATTTAGAGATATCATCCACCTCGAAACAGCCTTAGTCATCCAAATTTTTTTTAGGTTCCTTGATTGGGTCAAATTCACATTCAATCCCTCATCTATTCTCTAGTGCACATACACAGGAAAGGTCTCTAGGTCTGACCTAGAGGCCTCCATTAGAGTTAATCTTCTGTGGGAATTCTAATCTGATTTGATCAATTCGATTTAGACCTGAATTTTATTCTACATCCTGATCCACCATTTGATTTGAAAATACAACCTGACAACATAGGAAGACTATTTAAGAAACCTGAATCCCTTATGAGCATCAAAGAAAAAATGATTGAGGCTTCTCTTAGACATCATGATGAGTATTACAAGACCTCAGATCCATTTAGGAACATTCAGGTTAATGTGCCCAGAACAACAGACCTCATTATGAACCATGCCGAAATGATGTTAACACAAATGATACATGGTTCAACTCGGGATGATCTTTTATTAGAATATAATGAATTGTGGAGACCACACAATATTGAGTACATACAATGTTTGTCAAATCCACAACTTTAGGAGATACACTAGGGTCTCATTGAGAAATGAGGGTATATGCTAAATACGATACACCAAGTCATAGATCATAGATACCCACATTTAGAAATTGATGAGACATCTTGGAGCAACATTGCGGATCAATGTGATTTCCTAGAGCCCAAGTTCGAAAATAGAGGTTGTTTTGGACCCCTAACCCAAATAGAATTAGATTCAAACTTTGTGCAGAATGACATACCTGATTAAAATGTGGGTTGGGTGGATCTAGTTGCAAGTGTTCCCAATTATGAACTAGCCATAGAGAACCATGAAGTTGGTCCATCATGCCTTGATTTACCAAACACCTGTGATGAGCTTGAGTCAGAACCTCTCGAGGATGTAATTACCTCACCTTAACCTGTTAAGATAATCCTCGAGAGTGATTCTTACATCCCAATAGAACCATGCCCAGATTCTAGTGACCCAATTCCTAACCCTGACCTAGAATCTAGATTTGAGCCTATTTGGGATGATCATGAGGCTTAATGTGATGAGAACCTAATTTTAGATTTGAATTTTGATTTTGGGTTTGTTTTTGATGATTATACCTCTCAAGACTCCTCAGAGGAATGGATTGATTTTTTGGAAGTCACACCGATTTACCATACAGAAACAGAGGAGTTGGAAGAGTTAGGATTTGATTGGATCTACTCTAGGTACTCAGAATTCGAGCCTATGCCTAATAAGGACACCCCTTTGAGTTTGGAATCTGAGACTAGGTTAGATCAAAGTCAGGTTGATAATTTCATGAATCATGATTTATTCTGTGGTGGAAAACTTGATTATGAATTAGGTTCAAAAGCTGATTGTCGCAAATTCTCCGATGATTTTGAATCATACTCTGATTTCAAAGAACCTTTGTTTCCTGATGATTATGAGCCAGTCTATGACCTCAATATCTATGACCTATTCTTTGACTCTGACTCTGAGGTCCCTGATCCCATGATTATTGATTCAAAATCATGTTCCACTGAACTAGAATCATTCTGTTATGATCTACAGGAATCCAAAACAGTAAGTGACAAGAGTGTCCACAATCTAGAGTTCGAATCTTTCACTGACTTAGATGTCTATGATCCTATAAGCGCTCTCTAGGCATTTACATTTAATTTGGATGAGCATCATGAAGACTCTATAGATGAACCTATCTTTACATCATTTCTAAAGGAGCCCATATCACACCCAGATTTCGAAGTAGCCACATCTATCATAGAGCCTTTCAAAATCCAATCCCAATCCCGACCTGCCATCGGAATCAATTTTTACTCTAACTCACCTCTTTCTGATCCGGTTGCATATGATTCACCTCCATCTTTTAATCGGGAATCGGACACTGATTAGACCAATAATCACATCTTATCCTTCTCTGATCCCACCAATAGAGTTCCTACATTTTCCACAGATCCATTTTCTTTTGAGGACCCCTACTCTGATTAGGCTGAACTTATTTAACCAAACCCTAGATTTACATTTCCATATCTTTTCAAACCACAAAGTATTTGGTGGGCTCCATACCTATTGATTCTCACATCCATCAACCCACCAGACTAATTGAGTTTGGTCTGCATCATCAGCCTGTTGATTTGACCAAGCACCTGGTTGGACCAACCAGGCTACTCATCATGTTCTACAAAATTCCTTTAATTCGATCACCCCTTCTCCTTGACCATCTTCTGCTCGGCTGAAGGCATTGAATTTAACGCTTAACGGGAGGCAACCTGTCATTCCAAAAACCTAAGATCCTTCTGACCTTCTTTTTGAGCTACACTCCTATTGCACTTTAGGGTTTAACTTTAGAACAACTGACTTCACCTTTGGTACTTGTATCAAAGCTTGAAATCGTCCGCAACAGTCATCCCGACCCGTTCACCCACCCTTTAACCCTATTCTAAACCTTGAACTAAGCTGAATTCGTACCCACCTAGTTTATAATGAAGACATTGCAAAACTCAGCCATGGGGGGTGTTAAAGTGCAAACAAATGGAAATTCAATTCTCTGAGGGGTTCTCACAAAAAAAATACATATTCAAAAAAAAGAAAAGAAAAGGAGAGAAAGGGGAGGAAAATTTTGAAAAATTGATTGAAAACCTTTCTTAAGGAAAAGAGGAGGAAATACAAAATGTCAAAAGGAGCAAAATCAACAAAAAATTGAGTCATAGCAATTGATTATGGGATCTACTTAAGTTCTAGACCAAATTAAAATAAGGATTAAGTCCTGAAGTGCTAGAGACAAGGAGATTAGTAAGAGTGCTGATCTTAGGCCTCTTGGGCTTGTGTTAGGACTTAAACACTCACGTATTCGTTAAGATCCGGATTAGTTCTCAAGGGATTGAGGAAGGTGCGAGGCTGATATATTAAGTCTAAGGCTTAGGGATTATTCAGCCTTGTTTCCTGCCCTTTGGTTTGCAGGACTTAGTAACCTAAACACCCAAAATCCACACACCAATCTGGTTCAGTGCGCTTAATGAAGAAATCATGCCAAAAGTGTTCCGTTATGAGAAAATCATCCTGATGATCTCGCTTAGGAGTGACTCAAAAACACAAGTTGATTGGATGAGTTCCCGACGCGGAGAGGTATTCCCCTCGAAGATGCGTATTAACATATTGTCTCCTCGGTGTTTATCTCCTAAGATATCTAAATATCCTACTGAGGCATGTAAGCACTTTGTGCTGGTTCTATTGCTATGGGTGGGATTATCCCGAAATGTCGATTGCTGGGACCTAAATTTAGCTACAAAATGCCATGGGCAGTACTATCCCAAATTGTCGAAAGCCAGGAGTTTTGAGGGTCGCCATGGGCGATGCTATCTCGAAGCATTGAAAACCAGGGACCCTTCGAGGATTAACGGTGGGGACAAGGAATTTGATACAGACTGTGTTTAGGGCCAATCCAATGCTAGATTTAGGGAAATATAAAAGGAACTCTCAAAATGAAAAATCCTTCTTCATTTCTCTCTTATAAAAAATGCACTGGCAAACTGAACCTGGACACAATACGTCTATGCATAGGTGCTTTAATTACTGGGATCAATGAACCTCTGGGTAGTTTTTGCGGGCCTTGGAAACCTTCGCGACAGACCCAGGCTGAAGGTGGTATTTTCTGGATCTTGGCTTGTACTCAAGTACCTCTAGGTCTATTATTGGCATTCCAATCTAATTTCTAGAGAGGCACAAATCAGGCATCTGAACATCAAAACATGGTCTAGAGAACTAGCTCTTTTCATAGGATTTTGCTAAGGACTAGCAAAAGTTAGGCATGGGGGTGTGATGGTAACACCATCATTAGCAATAACTAACTTGAATTAATTGAAATCAAGTGACAGATGCTTTTAAATAATCACCTGAGGATAGTAATTCCATGCAAATCCATTTTGAGAAGAAAATAACAAAAAGGGTTAAATCTGCAGTTTCAACATCATATCATAAATGCAGAGTAACCAAGGAATCACATAGGGGTTAACTGAAGGTCAATTGAACATTAAAGTCCAAAAAGCGGGTCAACATTGTTAGAAATAAGGTTTCACGCGTTTTGAGAACCAAATCAGACCACAAAACCCTAATTTCCAATCTGCTTAAATTGAAGAGGTTTTAGTCAAGATAAAATTATCCAAATCTCATAAAATTCATAGAAAAATATTATAAGAGGTTTGGTACCCTTGGTTTGACCATTTGAACCCATCTTGACCTAGAAGAGAGTTTCAGACGAGATTCTACCCAAATTTGGGCTTCTGTGCAAATTTCTTAGTCAAACGTGGTCAAAATTGAAATCCAAGTTCACCATTAGATTCCTTGGATCCAAATTAGGTTAGCACCAAAATTTGGGCCCAATCAGAGTCCATCTTGTCCTAGTTTGTATTTTAGTCCCTGAAATCTCTATTTCTCACCATTAACCCCCAACTTTCATATTTCTTGTGAGCAAGTCCCTAACTTTCTCATAATCTTTGCATTTTGGTCCCTACTGCTATTGCTATGAGTAAAGCTTCTCCGTCGAGATTCGAGCGAAGTTTTCTTGCTCAATCCTCAACCAAATCCCTCCAAATTTGGAGGATGAATCTTAAGATGATCCCTGATCTTTTGGACCAAACCAGAAACCCCAAATCGCACCATAGAGCTGAAGCGAACTCCGAGAAATCAGGGCTTCGTTTCCATAGTGGGTTGCTCCAATTCAAGGTTTTTGGGCAAATGAAGCCCAAAACCTTCACCTATAAATGATCCCTGAACTTCCACTGTCCTCCTTAGTAAGGTTTTAGGCTAGAAAATCTTCTCCTTTAGCTTGCTCCGACCAAGCTCCGGCGACCTCCTCAGATTCCTCTTCGTCACCCTCTACCATGTACAGTAGGTAGAGGGAACTTCCTTCCCTACATCTTTCACTCCTCATCGTACTAAGCAGGAGCCTTCGTCCCCTTCGTCATCACCGCTCCTCATCACCGGAGCCTTTGTCCCCTCCAGCATCAGCCAATTAAAGTCGGTACGAATCTCCTTTTCCCGTCATTTGTAACTAGCTCAAACTCTCCCTTTCTCTCTCTAGTATAGGTCTAGGTCTTTAGAACCACAATTCAATCGCTATTCATGCTCTACCCCTGCATCTTCTCCGCCTCCGACGACGGCACTGACGAAGCCACTACGCCGCCACAGACCACCAAATGCCCTGCCATCACTCCCATTAGCACTGCCTCACCTCCACCTTCAAAAGCCCTTTCCAAATTTCGCCATCCACCCACTCCACAGCTCCACCGAACAGACCCATCTTCGCAAGGCCTCTTTGACTTCGATAGACCACCACACGCACGCACACACCAAATTGTCACCATCGCCGCACTCGCCCCACGGCAAGTCTTTTGAACACTCTAATCGGGCTCTTAGCCCGTATTCGTCTTTTTCAAGTTCGTCGGACATCCACTGTCGCCTCCGTCCTCCTCAATAGTGACCATCACTCTCCAGCCATTAGAGTCGCTGCCTCCACGCCCAGGCACTGCGGCTTCACCTCGCGAATGGAACCACATCTTCAATCGACAAGGAAGCGACGAAGAAGTAGCTCAAATTGACAAAGAAATCCGCTTCTACGCAAGCGAAGGAAGATGCTCACATAGTCCCACACCATGCGTTTTCAAAGCTTTAGCAGGATATAAGTTGAATCCGTACCAAAGGCTGCTTACCTCGACACTTGGGGGTGAGGTCCCCGCTCACCCGACCTTCTCACTCCTCACCCACCACACACGTTAGTGGGCTTGGACCCTATTCTCGACCTGATAACCCAGTTACTATGCTGCTCAGTATACCCGATTAGAGAAAGAGAGGAGAAATTCTGAAGGGGGTAGGGGTAGGTTTTGCACTGTTCATCCTCAAGATGCATGCCTATTCGTTCTATACTTAGCATTTCTAAGAGGGTTCTGACTTTGTGTTGGCACTCCTTGTGCTGCTTTGAGAGTTAAGGCGTTTGAGGTTCGCCTCCGATGTCAGACTTGGGCATGATCTGAAGTGCTGTGGATACATTTGGCTGATGTGGAATTTGTGATTAAGTGGTGGTTCTAACCACTGTAGCAATATTGTGTGGCTGATATATTTGGGATATATGCTTGATTGAAGGAAATAATTGGTGATCTAAATCACCATTTTATAGTTTTCTGCTATTCTTTTTATCCTAGTAAATTTTGAGATACAAATTGGCTTATAATTGAATATTTTTTTGAGTAAGATTCATTGAATATCTCTCATGTTTAATTTATTGTGCTCATTGATTCTATGTTGTGATTAGTGTGTGAATTCCAAATTTACTCCTTGCAAATGACCTTGGACTCAATTCTTTATTTTGAGCATTCTACAAATTTTAAATGTTGTAACATGTTGGTTGATTGTACTACAATGTGCATTTCTTAAAACTCAATGGAAGCGTTTCAACACTCCTCCACCCTCCGATCCACCTACACCCCTCAAACCATGCTTGTGCACACTCATCAGCCCATCCCCTCCTATCACCTCTCCTGTCACCTATCGCTTGTCGCCTTCAATCACCCATCCTCCCCCCTGAGGGAAACTCCTATAGAGACAAGAGGTAATGAAACTAGACCTTTTATTAAAATGATAAGTCAATGTATAACTACATGGAAGAATGAAATAAGACAACTAGAACTAGAAGGGCAACTAGAAATAAAACAACTAGATCTAATATTACAACTAAAAATTGAAACAAGATATCAAAAACTAAAAGTAGAACTCTATGGTGGCCTTGAAGACGAAGCCTTGGTGATGGAGAATAGAGTGGAGATGAATGCGAAGGCATACTTGGAGAATCACACCAAAGGTGATGTGGAAGAAGAAGACTTTTTGAACTTCTGCTAGGGAGAGACTATGGAGGCTTATTGAAGCATGAAGAGGAAGGGGCATGTATTGGGATATTTATAGAGGTTTTGGGTCTTGGAATGAAGGGCTGGGATTGATTGGTTAGAAATAAAACATATTAAGGGAAAGGTTGATAGGATAGGTTAGATGTTGTTGGAATTGATGGAGGGCTAGGATGGCATCAAGGGAGAGATGTAGGGCTAGGATTCAAAGGTTAGATGTGGGTAAAAGAGTTGGCTTTTTTGGAGTTAGATGGAGGGTTGGGATTAAATCAAAGGAGTGCAGGGTGGAGATTAATTAGATTTAGGATGGAGGGTGTTACAATAGCCTTATAGGATTTTCCTCACTTGTCTTGAATTTTTGGCCTCTTTTTGTTTTGAATTTAGAGTTGCACATAAAAGCAATGTTGTATCTCTTGAAATCAGCTTTCTAATGCAGCTTGAATGACTCAATTTGAATTTGAAATGAAAATGTTATGGTCAAAATACTAAAGATGTGTCAAGCTGTTAAGAATTTTTAGATTAAGGTTAGGTTGAGGAATATGATTTGGTTTAGGGTTTTAGGATAGGGATTTAGGTAGGCAATTTAGGACTCTAGGATTTAGATTTAGTGGTGGATAAATTATGGTGTACTTTAGCCATCCAAAATAGTATTTATTGGAGGATGGGTTGGATTTAGGACTTGGTTAGGTAGAAAATTAGGGTTGGTTTTATTAAATGATTTCCAGCCAACAAGGTTACAAATTGAGGTGTGGTGGCTTGCCATAATATAAGGAAATTAGGCTAGGTTGGGTAGAAATTAGGTGTTGGGAATTGAGTTAGGTCTAAGGGCTAATTGGGCTAGTGTTTAGGTTGGGAATTAACTTAGCCTCTCTGCACAATTGAGCTCAGTTCGATTTCTCTTTTTTGCCAAGCTCCAATTAGTCTTATACCTGGAACCTGTACACATATAAACAAGGACATCAAGGCACCAAATATAGATACAAGAAAAATTACATAAAAATCCAAAAGAATGCACTATTTACAAAATGTTGTTAAATGACTAATCTGACCTATACCAATGAAGTATGACCTAATTTACACATGAACTAACATTAGTTAGGCATAAAATTATGTCAATAAATATAGAAATATCAATTGTTCGCCAGCAGAGTAAAAATCGAAATCGAAATTGTCGTTGCATGTGGTGGTGAACCGATCAAAATAGAAATTATTAAAATAAAACCACAAGTATAACGGATAAAATGTCGATCCACAGAGAGACTAAAAACACAACTCAATCTTATTCATTCGTAAGTGAGAGAAATAATCACATCAAATTATTCCAAACTACTCAACTAACGAAATATAACAAAATGAAACCTAATTAGAACTAGCAAATGAAAAGAGGGAGAGCGGATCTCACGGTCCCATGCGGCGGCACACATGACATGCTCATGACCACACTGGAAAATGAAGGCTACAGTTGTGGTAAGCCAAAGACGTCATGCTCAATAGCATGGCTGTGCATGAAGACGGAGACGAGGGTTGTGGTTATGGAGGTGGTTGCGAGAATAGAACTGCTTGTGCACAAGTGCATGTGGCTACAATAAGGGTCATTGCTGCTACTGATGGTGAACTCACACATGCCCCTTGCGTTGTCATTGTGAGAGGGTTGACTATGTGTGTGTGTCGTGCAAGGATGAAGTGTGGGCATGACCCACTGTAGCTCGCACGGTCTTGGCTGGTTGCTACTATTGTTGATTGAGATCAGGAGAGGGGCATGGACAAGCTACACTAAGGGCTTGTGTCTCTCGTGGTGATGAAGGTGAGGACGAGATGCAAAGGCGTGGGTGTGGCCTTGCCTATGCATGCGACTATGTGAAGGTAAAGGCCGGAATGATAAGTGTCAGAACTCGAACAGGTTGTGTTAATATGGTGAAATTATCATTGAAGTGAGTATAATGGTTAACCTAAATCGAGCCTAACCATTTCTTTACAAAATTTTTAATCTGGCCTACTTAATTTTATCTTGGTCACTTTTAGGCCTAGGGTTGAACTTAGGGAGGCGGGAATTAAAGGTGAATAAGTTTCTACGCCTTTCCTACAATGAATCTCTTCTGTGCGTTTATTATGTTTTTGGTTCTTTTCTATTTAAGATTTTTTTTTGTTGATAATATTGTCCTTGAGGCACATCCTCAAAATCAGGTCCTTGGCTTCGAGCCAAATTGTTCTTGGCTTTGAGCCAACTTAGGGTTTCCAAACAATTGGTCCTGCTATTTGTAAGACCGAGTACCTGCAAGACAAGGATTATCTTTTCTCTTTTACTATTTTTTTATCTTTTTAATAGTAAGAAACAAAAGAGAAATAAAAATCAGATAGGTTGCTTGTAGAGAAATAAATATAGTTTATATATATATAGATATATATATTATATATATAGGGGTGGGGGTGGAGGTGGAAATGGCGTGTAGCACAGTGTCGAGTTGGTCCACGTCTAGGAAGACGCAACCAACAAGACGAAGTGCCGCGTAGAATGTAGGATAGATGTGTGGAGTGTGTGCGGAGGCGCTTTCTTTACGCAGGTATTGGGGAATATCAGCAACTGGTGCAGATATTCCCGCGATATAATGCATGGTGGAGTGACTAGTGCGTATGGATACAGGTAGGTGATGTGTATGTAAATATATATATATATATATATGTATATATATATGTATGTATATATATATATATATATATATATAGATAGGGTTGTAACTATATAGGTGTATATGTAGTTATGTATATATATATAGATATGTAAATAAATATATATATATATATATATTTATGACTAGATATATATGTATATATATTTAACTGTATAGATATATATATAGTAATATATGTATATAGATATATATACGTATACATGTATATATATTTGTATAAGTATATATATATATATATTGTAACGACCCGATTCCCGAGTCCCTACGAGACACGAGAACCGGATCGACTCGACTAATCCCAAGACCCAGTCGTCCAACGAGGAAGTAACCAAAAGACAGTAAAATAAACCACATTCAGCATGAATATAACTAACAGTAAGAAGGTACAGCAGTAAGGAAAGAAACTACTACGGTAGGCACCACCACAACAGTAAAACAATAGTTATCATATAAGCAAAAACTGTAGGTAAAGAAGGTACAGCGGAAACACAAACTACTCACTAGAACAGAAACAAAAAGGGGTACAAAGCTGGGGTAACTCTACTGGACCCTACTCGGCCCAGCGTCCTCTGCAGCCGCCGACCCTGGCTGCTCAACACCTGGTCCTGAAAAAAGGTAACGAGTGTAACACGTCAGCAAAACGCTGAGTAGAGTGGCAAACTAACTAAAGGCAACAGTAGAGTGTACAGTAGCTGTTATGTTCTATTACTTCCTTTATTTACATCTTTCAATTTTTCTCACTATTTCATTTACTTCTCAGATCCTTTACTTGATCTCGGATGTCCTCGTGGGACGATCTTGATTGCAGTCTTTTCCAAAAGTAGAAGTAGCACGTGGTGCTCTCCTGGCCGGGAGAGTCCCCCGTGGTGATCCTACCCTCAGTCAACCACCCCAAGGTCACTGACAGACGTAACGGTGACTACGGCACGCGCGATAAACGCACAGGTAGCTAGCCCGCACTGGCACGCGGTCAGTCGTTTCCGTTAACGGGTGCGCCCAAAGCACAGCACGGAACCAGGGCAGAGCCCTCTCAGTAACAGGGGTCCAACCCCTCCACAGTAACCAAACCGGGGCCTTGCCCCTCCACAGTCCGCGCACCCTCGCCTGACTACCCTGGTTTGCCCTAGTGGGCCTAACAAGTCGGTGAAGGAGGCTAGCAGAACCCCGGGGCCCGTGGGGTAGCTAGTACTCTCCTAACACTACTAGCTCTCCTCGGTACTACGTACACGAGGGCCAACAAGTCGGTACAGAGCGGCCAAGCCTAACCCCGGGTCCCTGGGGCGGCTGGCCCCACTCTGGACTAAACAGGTACAGGTACTTCCCTTGGTACTGCGTACCCAAGAGACAGTACAAACTACATCTCAGTTCCATTCCTTTTTCTTTCCAGGAGTTCCACTCCTAATTTCCCGTAGGGTTCCAGCTCTTTATTTCAGAACATCATATGCTTCACTTTCCAGATTCACGTTCTCAATTTCCATGATCTCAAACATGTTTCTTTGTTCATAACAGGCAGCTGTTAATTAATTTCACAGGCGGCTTATATATTCCTTTCCATTTTTCCAAGACTGCAGTAATATACATTCCACTAGTTTTTCCATCCTAGGATTCATGCCATATCCTAGGATCTATCATACAATCTAGTTTTCCGGCCCTAGGATTCATGCAACACCTAGGAGCTATCATTCCATATATTTCTCATTCCTAGGATTCATGCAATGCCCTAGGCTCTAGTTATGGTTCCATACTTTAACAGATTTTATTAATACTTAAAACCACTCTACCAGGTACAACGGGAGTAATGGGGGCGTGATCGGGAATCCCGCGCGCCTCCGCGACTCTCAAGACTGCAACCGAACGAGGTCCTATCACAAGGATCAAACACAAGGAGTGTCTCAAAACAGTGTATAGCTACTGTAGGCGGGTAGAGGAATTAATTCTGAAACGAACGCAACTCGAATCACGGAAAACGGAGCCCAAACGGGCCCTAAACGGGTCGAGAAAGACGATACTGTGCAAAATCAGACGTCTGGAACTCCCTCCAGACGTCTTAAACGGTGGATCAGAGAATTACCTGCTCAGCGTGGTTCCCCGGACGTCCAGAAGTCTGTGGGGACGTCTGCCTAGATCCAAGACGTCCGATGGTCACTCCGGACGTCTGGAGGTCACTCCCGCCGTCTGGTACAAATTCCAGACGTCTGATTCGCAAAGATGACGAATCAGAGGACCTGCGCACAGCCAACCCCCCTCCCTCAGTACGGTCAGTCGACAAAAAGAGGAGAAAGCGGAAACTCACCTTTCAGACGTCTGTATGATCTCACAGACGTCGACCTTGCCGTCTGGATATCAATCCAGACGTCTGACTCTGGAAATTTTTCTAGAATCAGAACCTTGCTCGGCCTCCGCTCGCGACGCCGCCCGCGTCGTACCTCGCGCGTCCGCTGCTCCGCCCGCAGCAGGTCCCTCTCCGCGACGCTCTGCGCCCCCTGCGCCCTCCGCCGACCGGCCAAGCCGCTCCCGGCGAGCTCGCCCTCACGGCAGAGCCCCGCCCTCGCACGCCGCAGCTCCTCCGCGCCTACTGCGGCTGCCGCTGCCGCTGCGCCCTCGCGTCCGCTCGCTCTCGCGCACAGGCAGGAGAAGAAGGAGGAAGATGGTGGAGACGGGAGGGGAGGCGCGCCCCCCTTTTAACGCCGCGCGGAGAGGAGAGAGAAGGCGGTCGCAGTCGCCTGCCGCCGCAGAGAAAGAGGCAGGATCGCAGGTCTGCGCGCACAGGCGCGCAGACGAATATCTCGTGCGAGCATAACTGTTCGCCAGACGTCTGTAAACTATCCCAGACGTCTGGTCAGACGTCTGGATGTGATCCCAGACGTCTTTACAGACGTCTGGGCCACCTCCCAGACGTCTTAAAAGACGTCTGGGGCACGCGCTCGTTACATATATGTATGTATGTATGTATTATTTTATGTATATAGTTGTATAGGTATTAAGTATATAATACCTATACAACTATATATAAGTATATATACATACATATATATATACATATATATATATAAGTATGTATAGGTGTGTGCAAGTGAGTGTGTGTGTGCGTATGAGTGTAGGAGTGGGTGTGAGAGAGAGTGGGAGAGGGCGTTTGGCGGTAGTGGGCGCCGTCTGGTGCACGGGCGCACAGACGCAAGTGTGCAAGGGTGCACGCAGGTGCTGGAGCGGGCGCGCGTGCTGCCTTCGTGCGCGGGCGGGAGCGGAAGTGGGGGAGAGAGCGCAACGCAGCGCACTGCGTTGCAGGCGGGAGTGGACGCGGGCGAAGACATGGGCGCGGGCGCAGACGCAAGCGCGGGTGCTGACTGGCTGGAGGCGGTAGCGGAGAGGAGAGAGAGCGCGCGGTGACCGGATAAGTGAGAAACTCCTCGGTCACCGCACTGTAGCTACAGTGTCACGCTGAGAGGCGTGTACAGTAGCTACAGTTCCGCGCGCGATGGACAACCGGTTGCGACCGGTTCTGCTTGTGCGAGTGCGCTGGAAGGAGCCTGCGCCGATCTGCAGGGGCATGTGCGGTGCTGCGCAACTGCTGGTGCTCCGGAGCTTGGAGCTTCTGTCAATGGCGATGGTGCTTAGCGATGGAAACAGAGACTGAAACCACCACGCCCACCTACTCACGAAGGAGTTGGGCGGTGGTGGAACTCACAGTGGTGGTCGTGGGACCACTGTGAGCTTGCTCCTACCCACAGTGTGTCTCTTCAGTGCGATGAGAGACTGCGTATGGAGGGGAGAGGGGAGGAAGATGGCCTGGAGGAAGGTGTCTGCTGGTGTGTGTGTTCCAGGCTCCCTCTCGCAAGGAAGATCGCCAGTCTTTTTAAAGAAGCGGGAGCCTGCCACAGCCATGCTGCAGGTGTGGATGACCAGCTATGCTGTAGGGTAGAGGAATGGCGTGAAGAGATGCCAGCCCCATGCCCTGAGCCGCGTGAGGGAGACGATTTCAAAGTCAAAATAAAAAAATGAAGAAGGTGAAATTGCGAGGCAGCACTTGAAGAAGATGTTATTTACATGGCAAATTATTCACATTATCCTCCCCTCTCAAATAAATGCATGCAAGTGTCTTTTTTACAAATGCAACTATAGCTACTTAATATGCAATGGCAGTGCTAGGAAATAACATAAGATGGCATATTTGTTGGTGTATTTTTGCTGTGCCATCATACCCCTATGCCTATCTTTTGCTAGTCCTTAGCAAAACATTTTGTATTGTATTTAGAAATGATCTTAAGCTGAAGATTTTCTTCTGAGGCAACATAGGTGTGTTTATTTGTTGGATATTGTGAGATCCAATTATAGAGAAGACTATCAGTACTTTAAGTCTTATGTGACATAGATCATCTCTCAACTAACTTGGACTCTTGATATTTAAACCTTAAGTACGATTTCCAGGACTCAGGAGGTTGTTGCCGTACTCGAGAGCTCAAGATATTATGGTTTGTGCATAGTGAAGGATCAAGACTGACCAGATGAATATTAAGACTCAAGCCCAGGGTTTCACGAATCTTTAAGTGCAGGTTGGTCCCAGTTTCAGCTCATGTCTTCGGATTGACTCTTAAAAAGATGACGAAAAACTCAACTCCCATTTTATAACATTTGTGGCTCAAAGAATATATGGTAGAAACAGGGTATTTGTAACTTACCCTGAAAAACTTTTTAGGGAGAAGACTTTACAGATATTTGTGAGATAGACTGACTTATTTGCACAGATTTTTTCTTTTTTCTGAAACAAGTGTCAGTATATCTCTTACAACTTTATTTGAAGGAGCACACTTTTCTTTTGGTGGGAGAATTCCTTTTTGGTGGAAAGAGTTTCTCCTAGACACAAGACTAAAACCTGGGATAAAAAGTCTACCTGCGCGCACAGGTAAGGACTCCACCTTTCCTAATGAATACTAGGGTTGGATCTTATGTTCACCTGGTCTTTCTTGATATGTGTAGTGTGATCCAAGATTACTTAGGCGATCAAGTAGAAGCAAACCAATGGATCCTGTACTGATGTCTCAGGTACAAGAATACGTCCTTAGTTAGGAGAAATTCCGATCTATCTTGTCAATGCTCAAGTGAATTAAGCCGAGCCTGAGTGAATCAAGCTTCTATGGCCTAGAAAGTTTTCAAAATGGTGGTTGAATATCCATAAACACTTATTGTATTTTTGTTTCAGCCTTCAAATCATTACTAAACACCCCCTTTTTTCTTATGCTATGTACATATTTATAGATGGATGGAAGCTGCATGATACCATATAATACCCCGATCCTATGGATGCCTATCCACCCCCCCATGCCAAACGATGCTATGTCCTCATATGCATGCAGGGTATGGTAGAGGAAGGTCCAAAGATCGGGAAACGAGAGCTGAGGTGCAGGCTATACAGCAGGGTGGTAGGGTGGGTGGATGGTGGGTGGTAAAGTGAAAAGGTGCGAAGTGAAGTGTATGTGACAGTGAAGGAGTGTTGTTGGGGTGCCTTCCAACGAGCGCTGAATTTAACGTCCCCAGCTGGACTTAGGATGAGGCACGAAATTAGTTACCCTCTAGCAGGGCAACAGTTTCTCCAATGGGGGCAAGTTCATGAGTAAGATAAGGTTTTAAACGCTGCCCATTGACCGTAAATTGTTGCCCAGATTTGGGATCTTCAATTTCAACGGCCCCGTTGGGAAATGGTCTCGAGACCAGGAAGGGACCGGTCCATTTGGACTTCAATTTCCCAGGAAAGAATTTCAGCCGGGCGATGTAAAGCTAGACTTGCTGAGATGGCTCAAATTCCTTCCGTCGAATACGGCTGTCGTGAAAAGCCTTAGTGCATTGCTTGAAAGTTAAGGCAGAATCATAGGCTTCACGAGGGAGCTCTTCCAGCTCTTGGAGTTGGAGTTTCCTTTCTTGACCACATAGGTCTGGGTCAAGGTTACATTGGCGAACCGCCCAATAAGCACGATGCTCCAGCTCCACGGGCAAATGACAAGGCTTCCCGTAAATGATTCTATAAGGAGACATACTTAGGGGAGCCTTGAAGGCGGTGTGATATGCCCAAAGTGCGTCAATTAGCTTGTCGGACCAATCCTTACGGTCAGGCCGAACCATTTTCTGGAGAATTTGCTTGATTTGTCGGTTCGACACCTCCGCCTGGCCGTTCGTCTGAGGATGATACGGAGATGCGATACGATGGTGGACTCCATATTTCCTCAGAAGTGCCCGAAAAGAAGCATGGGCAAAATGGCTTCCTCCATCCGAGATAATGGCTCGAGGGATCCCAAAGCGTGCAAAAATGTGGTCTTTGACAAATTGAATGGATATGACATGGTCAGCATGGTGCATGGGAATAGCCTCGATCTATTTTGAAACATAATCAACAACCACGAGGATGTATTCGAAGCCGTTGGAAGGAGGAAAGGGACCCACGAAATCGATTCCCCAAATGTCGAAAATTTCAGCAGCTAGGATGGGTTGCAAGGGCATCATGTCACGACATGACATTGACCCTAACGACTGGCACCTAGTGCAATGTTTGGCATAATTGTGTGCATCCTGGTGATGGGAGGGCCAAAAGAAACCGCACTGCAACACCTTGGCTGCAGTTTTCCTCCCAGAGAAATGGCCTCTGCAGGCCTGATTGTGGAGAAGGATAGCGCACTGGGGAATTCGTTGTTAGGAATACAGTGACGGATTATCTGATTAGCACCTATTAGAAAAAGAAGTGGATTATCCCAGAAATAATACTTTGCTTTTGCAATGAGACGCTCGCGCTGGTTTTTAGGCCAGCCACGTGGAAGGGAACCAGAAGCAAGGTAATTGGCAATGTCGGCATACTAAGGTCTACTTGCCACATTAATTGCCAATAGGTGCTCATCAGGAAAAACCTCGTTGATTGACAGGGTAAGTCCAATGTGGTCAAGGTCCTGTCTCGAGAGATGATCAGCCACAACATTTTGGGTCCGGCCTTGTTGTGGATCTTAATGTCAAATTCTTGGAGCAGAAGGATCCAACGAATTAGTCTAGGCTTGGCATCCTTCTTGTGCATGAAATGGCGAATGGCTGCGTGGTCAGTGAATACAATAACATGCGAGCCCAAAAGGTAAGAGTGAAATTTCTCCAGCCCAAAGACGACCGCCAGTAGCTCTTTCTCAGTGGTAGTATAATTACGCTGGGCCTCGTCCAATGTCTTACTGGCGTAGTACACCACGAAGGGGTGTCTATCGCATCTTTGTCCCAGGATGGCTCCAACTGCAAGGTCGGAAGCGTCACACATGAGTTCAAAGTCTAGGGACCAATCAGGTGGCTAGAGAATAGGGGCCTTGGTGATAGCCTCACGCAGCTGCGTGAATGATCGTATGCAGTCAGGACCCATATCAAAGGGTACGTCGGTCGATAGGAGATGAGTTAAAGGTCTAGAAATCTTGGAGAAGTCTTTGATGAATCTCCTATAGAAACCGACGTGTCCCAAGAAGGAGCGGATTTGTTTGACAGAGCCAGGCACATGTAAATCAGCAATTACATCAAGTTTAGACCGGTCAACCTCGATACTCTTATCAGAGATGATATGCCCGAGAACAATTCCCTTGTGTACCATAAAATGACTTTTTTCCCAGGAAAGCACGAGGTTCACATCAATACATTTCCTAAGGATACGGGTCAGGTTGGCAAGACACTCATCAAAAGAGGGTCCAAAGACTAAAAAGTCATCCATGAAAACCTCGAGAAAGTCACCCACCATGTCATGGAATATTGCCAACATACATCTCTGGAAAGTTGCTAGTGCGTTACAAAGTCCGAAAGGCATCCTTCTAAATGCAAAGGTACCGAAGGGGCAGGTAAAGGTGGTTTTCTCTTGGTCCCGAGGGTCAATTGCCACCTGGTTATATCCTGAGAATCCATCCAGGAAACAGAAAAATTTATTTCCTGCTAACCGCTCTAGGATTTGGTCGAAAAAAGGTAGCAAAAAGTGATCTTTCTTAGTTGTAGCATTCAGTTTCCTATAATCTACACACACTCTCCAAGATGTAGGAGTGCGTGTAGGGATGGATTCGCCCCTGTCTTTGACATGGATGGTGAGTCTCGCCTTTTTGGGGACAATGTGAATCGGACTCACCCAGGGGCTATCGCTGATCGGGTAAATTATACCCGCATCCAGCCACTTAATAATTTCCTTTTTAACGACCTCTCGCATGTTAGGGTTAAGACGTCGCTGCATCTCGCGGGAAGGTCGAGCCTCCTCCGTATATATACGGTAAGTGCAGTAGGAGGGGCTAATGCCAGTTAAGTCTGATAAAGACCATCCAATGGTTGCCTTGTGTTCCATAAGGACCTTTGTTAGTTTGTACTCTTGCTCCCTAGTCAATTTTGAACTAATTATTACGGGGAGCATTTCATTTGGTCCCAAGAAAACATACTTAAGCGAATCAGCCAACTCTTTCAGCTCGAGAGTGGATGGTGAAAGATCTAGCATTCCTTGGGACGAGAGTGTCCCAAGCGGATCAGAAGAAAACAAGTCAGGAGGAAGAAGTTGGCCCTCAGTTTGGCCAAGAAGAGGGGCATCTTGGATAGATGGATCCAAAAAGGGATAGCCTTAGTGAGTAGTATGTGGGCTCAAGGTCCTAGTGTGGAGTTGCAATTCTGCCTGATTTGGCGGGAAAGAAAGGGTAATCCGGTCTTCAAGAGTGTGGACCAACAATGAGTAGCTCGAATATGACTCAGACCACGAGGTATGGGAAGCAGAGAAAACCTCGTCAGAAGTCTGGTTAGGAGAAGGTATGGGAGAAGCGAGGGATGGGGGAACATCACAATATGTGTTGGTCAGGCAATCGTCTGTGTTTAAAGGCAATCCACAGCAGTCAAAATAGGTCCCAATTAGTCCGATACACGCACTGACGGCCATGTCCTCGTCAGACGTGTCATCCTCGATGCAATCGCAATCGAAGTTCTTGGCTGCCTTGAAGATGTTAAGCTTGAGCTTCTCAGATCCAACGGCAATCTCAATACAGCCCGACTCACAGTCGATATGGGCGCGGGCTGTGGCCAAGCAAGGTCGACCAAGGATGATCGGACAATCAGAAAGTGAGCTAGGAACTTCCATATCCAAAACAAGAAAGTCAACAGGAAAACAGAGACTGTTGACCCTAACCATCACGTCTTCCATCACATCCTTTGGTATTTTGACAGAACGATCTGCCAACTGTAACGTGACAGGGGTGGGTTTCATATTTCCTAAGGAAAATTTCTCGAGCATGATGGTTGGTATAAGATTGATGGAAGATCCTAGATCAAGCAGGGCATGGTTAAAATTGTAGCCTTGGATGCTACAAGAAATTAGCGGTGTGCCCGGATCTTTCTGCTTCGGTGGTAGATTTGACAGTATAACACAACTCGCATGAGGTGAGCGAACCACCGGATTCTTTGTTTTCTTTAACTGTCGCCTGGGTGTAGTGTAGTCTTTGAAAAATCGGGCGACAGTAGGTATGTGGTCGATAGCCTCTAACAGGGGTACCTTGATTTCAACATTCCTGAATAAATTACGCAGGTTATCAAAGGCTTGTGTATCCTTTTTCTTGCCTTTTGGCTCCCTCAGTAGAGCCTCAGGGAATGGGACCGATTCTGGAACTAGTTTGGGTGTATCGTCCTCTCGCGAATGCGGTGCGCATCCCGAATGAGAGGGCGATGAAAAAGATGGGCCAGGATCAGGTTGAGGCGGATCGACGGTTTGCTTACCGCTCCTCGTAGTAATCGCATTGGACATTGCAGGTCCAGTGGGATCATAAGGCGAAGGAGGGTTTACAATAGGGACATAAGGGTGTAGTGCTGCAGCGAGATTAGCCTGAAATCCTGGTGGAATGCTCGGAGGCTGTAGACTCTGATGAACCTGCCCCTGAGAAGGTCGTACCTATGGTTGAGGGCCACGGGGTACGAAATTTCGCCGGTTGGGAACAGGTTGGGCTGGAAGAGTGCCTGAGATTGAGTCACCATGCGTAGTTGACTGATCTCAGCATTCTGCTGTGCCAATTGGTGCTAAAGAGAGATCATGTTCTCTTCATGGCGCTTAGACATTTCCGTCATCATTCGCATCAATTTATCAAGAGGACTTGATGCGTGTTCTGTTTGCGGTATGCAAGGACCCGAGGGTGGATTCACGACAAGATTAGATTGGGCCCTTGGGATGATGGGTATGGACGGTCGCATTGGCCCACTCATGGGGTTTTGGCGCTGCGGGTTATTGGACCATGCGAAGTTCGGATGATTTCGCCATCCTGGGTTATAAGTAGCAGAGAACGGGTTATTCCCCAGGGCGCAAGCGTCTTCTAAGCCAGAAGACGAGTTCGCATGTAAATATGCATCCGAGCACACGGAGGCTTGGTCCTCCGTGTCAAAATACTGGTTTGCAGAAGCTAGATCCACATGACTTATCGAATCGCTTGGTGCGACACTCAATAAGGAAGATCTCACGAGGTTTTTGGGGATAAGCCTAGCGTTGGAAGGATTAGGATTGTGACGTAGTGGTGAGGTGGGGGTGTTTGCCATAGAACGGGCGGGATTGGCCAGAAGCTTGTCTAGCTTCTTGTGCACGACGGAGACTTCATCTAATTTTTGTGCGATAAGGTTAAGATCAATGGATGAATGGGAGGGTCCCGTGTCAACTTCGTGAACATTATGGGGCAGGCTGGTACGATTAAAGGCGACAATGGAGGCATTGTTCATTGAGTTTTCGTTCATGTTTTCAAATAATTCGAATGCTCCATTCTTGTCTTTATTCATGAAATTCCCTCCACAGGAAGCGTCTGTAATCTGCTTCAAAGTCTCATTTATCCCATAATAGAAAATCTGGGCTATATGCCACTTAAGCAGATCGTGGTGCGAACACTTCCAAAGGAGGTCATTACACCTCTTCCAAGCCTCATGAAACTGTTCGCCGTTTTGTTGCATAACGGAAGTTATAGCACGGCGAAGCGCTTTGGTTCGCCCGATTGGGAAGAATTTCTTGAGAAATGTTGTTCACATCTCTTCCCAAGAATGGATGGTTCTCCCAAGGGTGCGTAACCATTGTGACGCTTTATCTCGCAATGAAAACGGGAACATTTTCATGAGGACAATTGATAACCCGATGTTTCTTGGTTTAACTGTTTCAGCCAATCAGGTTAGGTCTTCCAAATGGAGAAAATGATCTTCACTCGCAAGACCATGGAAGTGGAAGTTAATCAGGCCAATTATATTGGGTTTCAATTCAAAATCGTCCCTGCCCATGGGGACCTGAATTTGTCCTATGGTCTCTGTAGCAGCGGGATTTTGATAAGAGCTAAGAGACCTAGGCTCCTCCCGTTCGGGAGGGTTCTGCATTTCCTCAAAGGTTTCCCTAATGGCTTCAATATGTTCATTATACATTTCCATTTGGGCTTGGAGGTGGGTTATGGGGTCCATGGCTCCACCACCTGGTGGGTTTTGAGGGCAGTTTCCTCCCTCGGGATTTGGGGGTGGGCGTGCAGCCATGTTTATGGAGGAGGATGACGATTTGGCTTCTTTCCTAAAATTATCAGACAATTCAAACAATTTAAGGTTTTGTGACCTCCTCCCAAACATGCATTATCGCAGGAAGAATTGGGGGATAAGAAGGGAAAAGGAGATGAGAGAAATGACATCGCAAAGGTACACTTGATGACAAATCAAGGCAATCAGAGTCCTAACCTCTACAGTGTGCCCTTAGACCTAAAGATCTAAGTTACCTACTATCACAACCTACGGAACCAAATGCGAGCACCGCGGAACCACCGGGCCAGATTGAAAGGCCGTTTGCCCCAGTCTTAGACACCCAATAGCATGCGGGAACCCGCACCAGCACGTAGGCGCTACACACAGGTAGTTAGACCTCCAATCCTTAATAAGGGTCAAGTTGCTATCAGTTTTAATTAGAGGCTTAGGGTCAAGTGCTTCAGGAATGTGAAGGGCGTTGTTTACGGGTAATGCCCAAGTGCATTGTTTTTAGAAAGTGTGTAAACCAAGCATGCAATGGGGAAATCTCCCCGAATTGAAGTTTTAGTTGGTGAATGATTTTTAGAATTTCAACCTTTAAGTAGTATGGATTTTAAAATTTCGTTGAGTTACCAATTCAATCAATCTTCGGGTTTTTGAGAAAATGCAAGCTCTTCTATGCCCAACAAACCCTTCTTCAGTGTGAGTTGGTTAATGCATGCTAAAAATGCAATACGCTTCCCTAGGTGGAAATTTCTATGTGTGGATGCACGAGTCAATTTTAGATTAGTATGAAAGGGAGCCAAAGCACTTCAATTCAAGTGCTCCCAATCACCAAAATGACGTTCCACACACAAGGCTCAACCATAAGATAATGTAAAGAGAAAATCCAAATGTTGGGGTTGAAATATTCGGGATCAAATCTAAGGCACGTGAAAGGTCGTGGTGGGGTTGGAATCAACTCAATTCCAAGTATCCCCACCAAAACTGTGATCCCGAATTGCGGATAAATGAGACAAGGAAGGATGGCAATCAATCTATTTAATTTTGCCTCAAAGAATACTTCACACGATGAAAGATTCAAGAATCAAGATTCTTGGATCTTCGCTATGTGAAGTTTGGCGAGAAATCCCAAGGCGGTGGGAGTGATGGCAAACAATCAAGCAAGTGATTTTTAATCCACTTGCCCCCAAGAAATCCCAAGAAGTTTATATATATATATATATTTTTTTTAAGGTGACAAGTTGACTTAAGTTCCTAAGAGAGAGACCTACCTTTTCAGCAATGTGGGCGAAGCTCTAGTGCGGTGTCAGTGACTTCACACTCTCATTCCCACCTTGGATCTGCCCACGTCTTCGACTTCCTCTGCTTGCCTCCTCCTTGCAACTGGTTTACTTGCACACCAACAAACAAAAACACCCGTGAAGAGATGGGTGTGAGAAGAGAAAATTAAAGGAATGGAGTAGAGACTTACCTTAATGCATACCTCTCCGGCAACGACGCCAGAAAAAGGTGTGTCAGAACTGGAACAGGTTGTGTTAATATGGTGCAATTATCGTTGAAGTGAGTATAGTGGTTAACCTAAATCGAGCCTAACCATCTTTTTACAAAATTTTTAACCTGGCCTACTTAATTTTATCTTGGTCACTTTTAGGCCTAGGGTCGAACTCAAGGAGGCGGGAATTAAAGGTGAATAAGTTTCTGCACCTTTCCTACAATGAATCTCTTCCGTGTGTTTATTATGTTTTTGGTTCTTTTCTATTTAAGATTTTTTTTTGTTGATAATATTGTCCTTGAGGCACATCCTCAAAATCAGGTCCTTGGCTTCGAGCTAAATTGTTCTTGGCTTTGAGTCAACTTAGGGTTTCCAAACAACTGATCCTGCTATTCGCAAGACCAAGTACTTGCAAGACAAGGATTATCATTTCTCTTTTACTCTTTTCTTTTTATCTTTTTAATAACAAGAAACAAAAGAGAAAAAAAAACCAGATAGGTTGCTTGTAGAGAAATAAATATTGTCTGTATATATATATATATATTATATATATAGGGGTGGGGGTGGAGGTGGAAATGACGTGTAGCACAGTGTCGAGTTGGTCCACGTCTAGGAAGACGCAACCAACAAGACGAAGTGCCGCGTAGAGTGTAGGATGGATGTGTGGAGTGTGTGCAGAGGCGCTTTCTTTACGCGGGTATCGGGGAATATTAGCAATTGGTGCAGATATTCCCGCGATATAACGTATGGTGGAGTGACTAGTGCGTATGGATACAGGTAGGTGATGTGTATGTAAATATATATATATATTTATATTTATGACTAGATATATATGTATATATATTTAACTGTATAGATATATATATAGTAATATATGTATATAGATATATATACATATATATCTATATAGATATGTATGTATATATATATATAACTATGTATAGGTGTGTACAAGTGAGTGTGTGAGTGTGTACACGTGAGTGTGTATAAGTGAGTGTGTGTGTGCGTATGAGTGTGGGAGTGGGTGCGAGAGAGAGTGGGAGAGGGCGTTTAAGGCATCTGGCGGCAGTGGGCGTCGTCTGGTGCGCGGGCGCACAGACGCAGGCACGCAAGGGTGCGCGCGGGTGCTGGAGCAGGCGCGCGTGCCGCCTTCGTGCGTGGGCACGCTGGAAGGCGCATGCACGCGTGGAAGGAACCTGTGGCCGGTCTGCAGGGGCGCACGTGGTGCTGCGCGGCTGCTGGAGGCTGCTATGCTGCTGCTAGATCTCCGGAGCTTGGAGCTTCTGTCAATGGCGATGGTGCTCAACGATGGAAACAGAGAATGAAACCACCACGCCCACCTGCTCACGAAGGAGCTGGGCGGTGGTGGAACTCACAGTGGTGGTCGTGGGACCACTGTGAGCTTGCTCCTGCCCGCAGTGTGTCTCTTCAGTGCGAAGAGAGACTGCGTATGGAGGGGAGAGGGGAGGAAGATGGCCTAGAGGAAGGTGTCTGCTGGTGTGTGTGTTCCAGGCTCCCTCTCGCAAGGAAGATGGCCAGGCTTTTTAAAGAAGCAGGAGCCTGCCACAGCCATGCTGCAGGTGTGGATGAACACCATGCTGTAGGGTAGAGGAATGGCGTGAAGAGATGCTAGCCCCATGCCCTGAGCCATGCAAGGGAGATGATTTCAAAGTCAAAATAAAAAAATGAAGAAGGTGAAATTGCGAGGCAGCACTTGAAGAAGATGTTATTTACATGGCAAATTATTCGCATTATCCTCCCCTCTCAAATAAATGCATGCAAGTGTCTTTTTTTACAAATGCAGCTATAGCTACCTAATATGCAATGGCAGTGCTAGGAAATAACACAAGATGGCATATTTGTTGGTGTATTTTTGCTGTGCAATCAATAAGCTAGGTTGGAGATAAGGAGATTGATGATGAGAAGTTGGTGGCTGTGAGTAAATGATGGCAAGGAGGAGGAGATGAACAAAGATGGTAAGGAGAAAGAGAGCGATGAGAGGAGGACAGGGCACTGCCACTTAGGGCTTGCTCCTATTCGCGATGGCCAAGCTCTCACTCTCTGTTTGTTCTCTCAGGAATAAATGAGAGGGGCTTGCACTATTGCGGGTCGCTATGTATGCTACTGCACATGGGGCCTATCGATTCGTTAGAATGGTCCCCATGTGTAAGAACATTCTAGAGATACCGCTCATGCTACTGGGAATATTTGGCATTTTAAGGTTGCACAAGGAGAGAGAATAAATGGAGAAACGGGTTCTCTGTCGCTAATCTTAGCATTTGATGAAAGGCACGGTATGGGAGGCGCAAGTGGTGATCAACGATTTTTCGCTATAAAACTAAAATTGATAGAGATTTTGTCCTTGCCAATAGAAACGCGTGTTGCGAAAGTCAAAATCAAAACAGAATAGAATGCAAATCTAATAAATTCATCTATTCAACCATTGTGTTCTAATATAATGAACCACACAAAAATTTCAAATAAATTAGTTATCTCCACAAGGAGGCACGAGCCTAATAAAACTCACCAATTTTTTCGATTTGAGTTTAGAAATAATGGACAATATTCTTTTTTTTGAATCAAATGTCAATCTCTCACTCAAATCAACTCATTTTACTATGTAAACCAAGAGAGGAAGAGAAAGATACGAGGGCATCATGCAAATGGGAAAGGATTAAAATAGTTAGCAAATAAGCCAATAGTGTTTTACAATTGATAATTAAAAGAAAAACTAACTGGCTTGTTATTGTATGAAAATAGAGCATGTGTAGGGACTTTGAGAGGAGGGTTCGCATGGATGGGAAGTCATCGGCGGTGCCGAGGAGTTGCGGGAGGTCATGGTAGAGCATGGCCTTTACGTTGGTGGTGGTGGTGAAGGCAATAGAGGTTGAAGATGGTCGGATGGAGTAGAGAGATGCCGACGGTGATGGGTTCAAAGGGGGACGTAGGGGCCGTTGGTCAGTAGTGTGGACAT
The DNA here is from genome assembly GCA_037157565.1 of Thalassia testudinum. Taxonomy (NCBI): domain Eukaryota; kingdom Viridiplantae; phylum Streptophyta; class Magnoliopsida; order Alismatales; family Hydrocharitaceae; genus Thalassia; species Thalassia testudinum. Next base: position 60,578,241 of record JAZHRO010000035.1, on the reverse strand, counting down.
CGATGGAGGCACGGTGGAGCATGGTCATTGTCTCAGTGGTGTTGGCCGTGAGTGCGGTCGTCGGTAGTGGTTGGAGGGAGTGGCTGAGGTGGTGGGTTCTCGGTGAAGGAGAAACAAGGGAGGCGGGTGGCATTTTAGGAGATGACAAAGAAGGAAACGAAGAAGGAAGAGAAGGGAAGTGAAGGAGGGTGGTAGGGTGATGGTGCATTGGAGGTGAGGCGCGATGGTGTGGTGGTGATGGGTGCTTGGTGTAGAGGCAATGGACAGTGATTGACGGTCGAAGAAGATGATGATGAAGGGGAGGGGTGGTGGGAATTGTTATGCACGTACGTTATCACTGTGCGCACAATGAAGGTGAAGGCAAACAGAAGCGGAGAGGGCAGCGGAGGTCGTAGTGATCCACGGTGAATGCTAGATGGTCACAATGCATGCATGGTCTGCGGTGGTGATGGAGAGGAATGGGGGGATTGACGCTGGCTGCCCTTAGTCCCTTAAAACTCCTTGCTTTCCTGGTTTTCCATCCCTAATTCATGGCCACTTACTACCTTTTCCTTGTGTTTCGAATTACATACTAAAGAAAGTAACGGCTAGCTTGTGTGTGGGTCACAGCCAAGTCAAGGGATTGACCGGTGCATTCTTGGGTAGGGGAAAGAATTGCGAGAAAGCCCAGCTATGTCTCGCTATTCTCATCCATATCCAATTGCATTTCTTTTATCCTATAAAGAGAGAGAAAGAGAAAATAAGGATAGGAATATAAGGCTTAATTCTATCCTAAGAGCTAAACCTCATCCTCTATTAATACTTATGCCCTTAGATGCCCTGATTCATCAATAAATGAGTACTTAAGTGATTAATTAGTCCACTAATGTGGACCTATCAAATACTCCACTGCTTAAGTTTTTCTCGACTCTAACAAAATCTATAAAGAACCCCAAGGCTCCAGGCCAGAATTAACCGTTAGAATGCCTTATCATATCTCGCCTCTAGAGACTAGCTTGAGATACTGATTGTGCAGCAATCATAAGACTTAGATGACATGAATTAAGTTAGAACTTAGCATAATTGTAGATTAATGCATGCATAAATATCATACATTGCATCTTTCTTGCTTTAATTAGATATTAATGAAATAATGTTATAATGTACTAATTAGTGCATTATTTGGATTATAGGCAATAAGAAGTTCAGGAGATGGCCTGAAGCTGGATTTAAAGTAAGGAAGAAGCTAGAGCTGTAGTAGAGCTAGAGCAGAAGCCCTGGAATAAAGAGGAAGAAATAATGTAGGGAGAGGCATACTACTCTACTAACTAGAATTTTAATGTAGGAGTTGAATAATGAAGAACATAGGACTTTTCCTAGCCTTAGGATATCCTTAAAGACCCTCCTAAACCCTAGCCACCCTTAGATTAGGTCATCATAGCCTAGGATACCTCAAAACCATCATTCCAACCCATATCTAGACGTCCAGGTAGGTTGTTGGACATCCAGAAAACTTAGACACCACCCGCAGACTTAGAACTCAATTGTGCTAGAAAATTGGACGTCTAGACAGTGTCAGACGTCCAATTTCTGTAGAATTCCAAAATAGAACCTAAACTCCTCCCTGACTCAACTTTGGACTCCAGACCAGAGTTTTCGACTTCTGATTTTGAAGTATAAGTCGTCTGATTGTTAAATCAGATGTTTGGAACCCTTCTCCAATCCCTGCTTTTGAAATCAATATTGGATCTTGATTTCCTAAGCCCCTAAACCCAATTCTACACCCTAGGGAACCTAAATTAAGGTACCCTAACCTAGTACACTACCTTAGGACCTTCCTAAGAACCTAATTAGCTTCTCACTAAACCCAATTGACTTGGATCTAAGTTAATTACACTTCACCTAGTCAATTGGACTCATAGAGTCCAATTGAGCTTAGATCTCAACCAGCAGAACTCCAATTGGACTCAGTGGGAGTCCAATTGACTCAAGCCTGACCTAATTGGGTATTTTCTCTCCCAATTAGATACACATCCACTCAATCAAACTTGTACTAAGTTTAATTGCTCTTTTACATTAGTATTAGGGTTTATAACCCTAATTCTAGGAGCCTACCTAAACCCAATCACCTAGACCTATAAGACTCGACCTAGACCACCTAACCACACCCACCTAGTCACGCACACACACACCCACACACACACACATAGCCGCCACCTCTAGAGTTCTTTAGATCCTTCCAAAGGTGGCGCCACCTTGAAGACTAAAAATAGTCTTCAAGGAGTCCACAACTTACCTCCTTAGAAAGTGGATCTAAGAAGACCCACTCCCTACCTCTCTAGCCGCCACCTAAGCCTACTTCTAGAGAATTTTATAATTCTCTAGAGGGCTACTCTCTTAGCCGTCCAAGAGTCTATATAAGACTTCCCTTGGATGGCCATGAGGAGAGGCTAGCCTTTAGTCCCCATTCCATGTGCACACCTCCATCCATGAGCTCCATCATCTCCACCACTTCCACCTTCACATCCAAGGCTAGAGCACCTCTCCACCACCTTCTCAAGAGGCCGGCCAACCACCTTGGCCGTCCCTCTCTTCCCTCGTACAACCTCAAGCCACACAGGCCATTGGAGACCACCTCTAATGCCCTAAGTTTTGTTAGCTAGATGTTCTTCGTAGTTTAAATTTTTGCATTAATTTTCTGTAGTAGCATAGTAATCCTCTGCCGTAATGGATGCATGCATAATCTTCCGTAGATCCATGCATGCATCACTATTCTGTTAGCTAGAATCATTGTTGTAAGTTTACATGTACAAGCTTTCCTCGAAACATGATTGTAATGACAATATTTTTGAAGAAATGAAATCATCACTTGCCTGATTCATATATCCACATTGTGATCATCTCTTATGTTATTGCAACAAGATGTCGGTTCCTGAAAATATAAACGACCTTGCGATTGATGCGTTTTCTGTTAATAGCCATCGCGAAGTTAGAATGGTGCATGCTAGTACACATACATTCACATTCATTGTTTATTTGATACATGCATATGTAGTTAGGGTTAACAACGCGATTGGCGAGACTTTCAATCGTAGGCTTGAAACCGACGTCCAATTTTAAGCAAGTAAAGAAATCAAATCAATTTCGCTTTTCTCAAACGACTCCTTAAGATCGACCGGGATTCACTATCTTGTTAACTTAATTTTTGTTGAGTCGTATTTTGCAACTATACTACGACATGTTTTTAATCAAATACATGATTTTGGAAGCACCACAAATGGTGCCGTTGCCGGGGAGGCAACACGATTTTGATTTTTGATTTTTGTGAGCTTAACATTGACAAATTTGCTTCTGCTTGCTTTTTGATGTGCAGGAACATAAAGAGTGGAATCTACACACACATCAGGCGTAGGTGAAGAAAAAAATTAGGTGCACATCCCTATCTTAGCTTAGGTTTCCCTTTCTGAACCCTAGGTAGATTTGAATTATAGGTAGAATTTGATTTTCGAAAAAAAAATGCATACTTTTGAAAAAAAATTATGATTTAGATTTAGGATTCTTTTGAATCTTGGGGTAGAGTTTTTGTTTGAAAAAAAAAGAAAAAAAAAATTTTGAAAAATTTTCCCTCCAAGAAGAAGAAATTTTTTTTGAAAAAGTTTGAACTTTTTTTTTTGGTGAAAAAGGTTCGATTGTGAATTTCAAACCATTCATAAGCCTTTTCACCATCCCTCAAAATTCGGTCAGATCTTATTTCTGATTTAAAAATTTAATTTATAAATATTTACTAGGCCAAAAATTATGAAATTAGGGAAAAGCTAGATTTTTAAATTAGCTTTCAAATGGCACCGTTCATTTTAAAAAATTTGAATAGTAAAATTTTTAAAAATTTATGTACTACAAAGGGGTCAAACTAACTCAAATTTGAAAATTTTTGAACTTCAAAAAGTGATTTCGAACAGCACGCAAATCAGATTTGATAAAAAATGGTGGGGTTTGAAAGGCTATCAAACTAGCTTTAATTTCTATATTTTTCCTGAATTTTTGGAGTTTATTTGATACTGTTTCAAATTGAAAAACCGACAAGGGGTCAAAATTCCAGATCTGACCCCCGATAATTAAAAATTCATATTTATTTGGTTGAAATAGTAAAAATTTCAAAACAATATTCTATAGAAAGATAATTGAAAAAGGAATCTTCCTGTTAAATTTCAAATCAATTGGATTCAAATTTTGCTGTAGAGAATAATTTTAATCTGAATATTGGTTTGCTGAACACTTAGAATTGCGTGAACCCTAGGACTTAACTTTTAGGGTTATATTCTAGAGACCACATTGGGCTAACCTAGACTTAATCAAGTCTAGTGGCTAGCCGGTGAGCTTGGTCATCTTGTGGACCACTTACCAAAAGCCCCATTTAAAGAAAAAGGTTAAGGAAAAGCTGCATTAAACATATTAAATAACTTGAATTTGTTGTTATTCTACTGGGTCATCTCAACAACCTTAGCCAAACCTTAGCCAAATCTGTGGGCCAGTATCAAACGATCGCAGCTCAGGGGTACAAAGGAACCGAAGGTGAAAGTCAAAGGAAGAACCTTCCCTTTAGTCCCCTCATACAGATTGGCCGGGTTAGCTTAGGTGGTTGAGATTACTTGCTGTCGATTGTATGAAGAATTTTTCTTCATCAATTAGAATCTTAATGAAAAATTCGGTCACCTGATCTTAAGGACCAATTGATTAACAAGGCCTTAATCTTGTTTGGCTTGGCTACACCAACCCAGGGGTTGATTGGTGTATGCAAGGGAGGTCACTTAGACCTCAACTGGTTGGACCTTAGGAGCCACTCCCAAGGAGGCGAAGGCGATTCGTTGCATCGGCTAGACCATCTTCTCACCCTTCTTCTTCATCCACTCGTTTAGCCAAGATGGCTAACCCTGGACCTGGTCAGGGCCCAGTGAATCTAGACCTGATGGCTCGTCTGGAAGCCCTGGTCATTGAATCAGAACAACCTTGGGAACCAAACCCAAGGTGGCGAAGATGACTTTTTGCTTCGCCTGATCCTTCTTCTCGGGTTAATGAAACAGTTAACCCATATCCTAACCCTGATCAGTATGACCAATGCCAATTGGCCCCACAAAGGACCCCATCTTATGTCCCAGGGTATGAATTTCATACTTCTGCATCTCATCCATGGAACATTGGTAGATCTGACTCACGTCCTGAAACCCCTGATGAACTGCCACTACATAGGCAACCGCATTTCAGATTGCAACGAATGATAGCTAGGACTAAGGAGAAGGTAGCAATTTATTTGCACGAAGTCCAGACAACTACTAATCTGGAACAAAGACAGACCTGGATTCTAACCCAAGATTCTTTAATGATAGCCCTTCAAGAATTAGAATCCGTGACAAGGCTAACCAGACAGAATCAGACACTTCAAGAAATACTGCTTTCGCAGTATCAAGTGGAGAATAGCCTTAAGGACCTCGAAGAACCTGAAGTGACTGTACCTGAGAGTGCTACAAGGGATTCTCTGGAGAAGATACTCGAAATGGATTCAAGGGGAGAAACATCTGGTGTGGATATGGGACGTGAACCGAGAATATCCCGAATGGGCCCATCTGAGAACCCCATTCATGAAAATGGTGAGTAAAGAATTAGTATCCCCAAGATTGACTCTCAATCTGAATACCCTAAATCTTGGGAGATACCTTATGGGTTGGACAACTCGGCTGAGAGGAAGGAAGTAGATCCACTCGAGGATATGGATCTTGATAGAATCCCTAAGGTACAAGCATTCCATTTAGAAGAATCAATCATTCCTGATGATCATATGTACTTGGATGAATTGAGGCCAACATTTGGATTTGACACTACTAATCAGTCTAAGTCACTTCCCATGGGAAGAGAATCTGATTTTAATCCAACAAAACATCATTTGATTTGCATCTTTTTCCTTTCGTCTACCAGGGTGATGATGGAAACTCTGAGACTGCACTCTCTACTCCTAATGTTGATATCCAAATATCAAGAATGGCTTTGGATGATTTGTCTAGGGAAATGGAAATGCTATCTGACGAGGAACCTACTTCTTATGAGGGTGAAATACTGAGCAGAATGAATTGGGGACTTACTCACAATCCTAGTCAATCTAATGGATGGCTCGACTTAGAGACTAAGAGAGCTTTTAATGAATTTGAGATCAATACCGATGAGGATGAGATGATTTTTGACAAGGATTTCAATAACTTATATGTAGAACCCCCAACCTCACATATGCCCTCATATAACCAAGGGTTTGGAGAGAGCATGATCTTTGATGTCGATGACAATTATGAAGACCCCTATGATCTAGACTTTGATGCTGACATGCATTTTCATCATCATATCAATCCACCTCCTCAGTAATTTTTCATTGAATTCTAGAACGTGATTAATTAGTAGAATTGTCATCATGATCCTCATTTTGATTATCCTCCAGTTCTTGCCCCTATTCCACATTCTGCTATAGATAGACTCTTTGGAGTAGGGATGCATCATCAATTGGTTTGCATCTGTGGACCACTGATTTTAGGAGCACACGAACACATCTTCCTTTTGATCATGAGCAGCTCTTATGCAATCTTTGATCTATCTAATTGAGTTTTCACCTTGTTGGAGGTGTTAAACTCAACAACTTATACATATATACATACTTTCTATACATAGCATATTTTCTTTTAGCATATTTCTCTGCGTATTTCATATCATCAGGTTGGCTGATGCTGAATGAAAATTCAGGAGCGATTCCAGGTGAATTCTATCCACTTACTCTCTGTCGTACTTTATTTATGTTATATTCATGCATGAGGACATGCAAAAACTTAGGTATGAGGGGGTAGATACATCAAAACTGAAAATTTTTATGCCAACACATAGAAAAACCTCCGAGCAGCATGTTAATTGTACTTTAGGGTCCTTGATTTAAGAACAATCGACTCCACCTCCAATGCTTTCATTGGAGCTAGAAATCATTTGCAATGGCCACTTCTAACTCGTTCGCTCATCTTATTATTCTGAATTAAGGACTAAGCTAAATGTAACCTGATAAGGGAACAACATTAAAGTACAAATCATATGAGGTCAATTGTATATAGCATTTATATATATTGCATGCATGAATAAGATTTTTATCAAGAGGTTGCATTAGGGATTTTATTCTTTAGTTGATTCTTGTATCTGGAATCCAGTACAATCTTCACACTCACACATAGATTTTGCAATGGATTCATTGTGAAGATTGGACAGTGTTAAGGGAGTCAGGCGAATCTTCTTCTAAAAATCCACCAAATAGTGTGAGACGAGAGTAGAGTGTTACCGGTGCTCTAAGATTAGTGCAAAGAATTTGGAATTCTGGATAATTAGGTAATGATACTCGGAGTTAGGCATAGTTTTTGCTCTCAGTTCCCGTATATAACTGATTGTGTGAATTTTTGAGAGCCATTAAATAAGGCAAATACACGGAGATCAAGTTTTGATAAAACTAAGACTAAGGTGGATGGTTACGACCATTCTTTATGGAATCCTCAGCTGAAGGAGAGTATTGATATTAAGGTCAGGAATACACCATCCTATCCGTCTCTTTTCCGATGCTGATAGTAGGCACTTACACCAATAAGCCACCTGATGTCTCTTAAACACCACCAATCCTTAATAATGCCTCCTTAATAAAACTCGTGTATGTAGTGTGCTATATGGCGTTGTGTTAAAAAAAAATAGAGAGAGACAGAAAAACATATATATAGAAAAAAAAGAGAGGAAAAATATAAAAAAAGAAAAAAAAAGAAGAATATTTTTGAAAAAGAATAGAAAAAAAAGTAGAATTTTTTTTTTGAGAGTATGAGTGCTTTAGTATTTATTTTAATAGCATTGAGGCAGCATTACCCACCACATTTGCGATCCACCAAATATAGCCTTAACCTATCTTTTTGTATTTCTGACTATCCGAATACTAGCTGAGGTATTTTGACTTAGTGTTAGGGTTATTTTAACTTGATTAAAGTGTTAATGCTATGTAAAACCACCAAATATGGGTTATATGTGTAAATCTGGTGGGATTGTGAGCTCGAAAGAAAAAGAAGAAAAAAAAGAAAAGAGAAAAAAGTGAAAATAAATACAAAGGAACAAAAAAAAAGAGCATAGTTTTTCTCACTTTCCTCTGAGTTGACTTACTCAATAATTTAGGAATCTAGATTCTGCAGTACTAATCTATAAGTAGCACCAAATGAGAGTAAGCCACCAAATACACACCTATTTGTCTCAGACATTCTCTACCTAAGCTAAAAGCTGGGGTGGAAATTATAGAATATCTTGGATACCCCAAGGGAAGAAGTTTGCTTATCCTACTAGAATTTTACTAAGGGTCAAGTATAGGCTTTAGAGGTAAATCAGCTTTTTCACTCGAATCCGTTGCATAAGCTACACAGTTGCACTTTCACAATTGTATGGATTTCTAGATTTAGGATGAAAGCGAAAGGAAAAGAATCTTTAGTCTTATGCTTGATAAAATTAATCAATCATCTAGGTACCCATTTGTAGATAACTTAGCTTTGCATTTACAAGGAACTAGCAAGATTTAGGCATGAGGGTATGATTGTGCAGCAATCATAGGACTTAAATGACCTGAATTAAGTTAGAACTTAGCATAATTGTAGTATAATGCATGCATAAATAGCATACATTGCATCTTTCCTACTTTATTTAGATATACATAAAATAATGTTATAATGTACTGATTAGTGCATTATTTGGATTATAGGCAATAAGAAGCTCAAGAGATGGCCTGAAGCTAGATCTGAAGCAGCGAAGAAGCTAGAGCTGCAGCAGAGCTGGAGCAGAAGCCTTGGAATAAAGAGGAAGAAACAGTGTAGGGAGAGGTATACTACTCTACTAACTAGAATTTTAATGTAGGGCTTGAATTATGGAGAACATAGGACTCTTCCTAGTCTTAGGATAACCCTAAAGACCCTCCTAAACCTTAGCCACCCTTAAATTAGGTCACCTTAGCCTAGGATACCTCAAAACCATCATTCTAGCCCATATCTGGACGTCCAAGTAGGTTGCTGGACGTCCAGAACCCTTAGACACCACCCGCAGAGTTAGAACCTAATTTTGCTAGAAAATTGGACGCTCAGATAAAGTGTCAGACGCCCAATTTTTGCAGAATTCCAAGATAGAACCTAAACTCCTCCCTGACTCAACTTTGGACGTCTAGACCAGAGTTTTGGACTTTTGATTTTGAAGTATAAGTCTTCTGATTGTTAAATCAGATGTTTGGAACCCTTCTCCGATCCCTATTTTTGAAATCAAGATTGGATCTTGATTTCCTAAGCCTCTAAACCCAATTCTGCACCCTAGGGAACCTAAATTAAGGTACCCTAGCCCAGTACACCACCTTAGAACCCTCCTAAGAACCTAATTAGGTTCTCACTAAACCCAATTGACTTGGATCTAAGTTAATTACACTTCCCCTAGTCAATTGGACTCAAAGGGTCTAATTGAGCTTAGATCTCAACTAGCACAAGTCCAATTGGACCCAGTGAGAGTCAAATTGACTCAAGTCTAACCTAATTGGGTATTTTCTCTAATAATTAGACACACATCCACTCAATCAAACTTGTACTAAGTTTAATTGCACTTTCACATTAGTATTAGGGTTTATAACCCTAATTCTAGGAGCCTACCTAAACCCAATCACCTAGACCTATAGGACTCGACCTAGACCACCTAACCACACCCACCTAGTCACGCACACACACACCCACACATACACACATAGCCACCACCTCTAGAGTTCTTTAGATCCTTCCAAAGGTGGCGCCACCTTGAAGACTAAAAATAGTCTTCAAGGAGTCCACAACCTACCTCCTTAGAAAGTGGATCTAAGAAGACCCACTCCCTACCTCTCTAGTTGCCACCTAAGCCTACTTCTAGAGAATTCTATAATTCTCTAGAGGGCTACTCTCTTGAACTTCCAAGAGTCTATATAAGACTTCTCTTGGATGGCCATGAGGAGAGGCTAGTGTTTAGGCCCCATTCCTTGTGCACACCTCCATCCATGAGCTCCATCATCTCCACCATTTCCACCTTCACATCCAAGGCTAGAACACCTCTCCACCACCTTCTCAAGAGGTCGTCCAACCACCTTGGCCATCCCTCTCTTCCCTCGTACCACCGTAAGCCACACGGACCATTGGAGACCACCTCCAATGCCCTAAGTTCTGTTAGCTAGATGTTCTTTGTAGTTTAAATTTCTGCATTAATTTTCTGTTAGTAGCATAGTAATCCTCTGTCGTAATGGATGCATGCATAATTTTCCATAGATCCATGCATGCATCACCTTTTGTTAGCTAGAATCATTATTTTAAGCTTTCTTGTATAAGCTTTCCTTAAAACATGATTGTAATGACAATATTTTTGAAGAAATGAAATCATCACTTGCTTGATTCATATATCCACATTGTGATCATCATTTGCCTGATTTAATCTCTTATGTTATTGCAACAAGATGTTGGTTCTTGAAAATATAAACGACCTTGCGATTGACGTGTTTTTTGTTAATAGCCATTGTGAAGTTAGAATGGGGCGTACCAGTACACATACATTCACATTCATTGTTTATCTGACACATACACATGTAGTTAGGGTTAACAACGCGACTGGCGAGACTTAATTTGCAGGCTTGAAACCGGCGTCCAATTTTAAGCAAGTAAAGAAATCAAATCAATTTCGCTTTTCTCAAGTGCCTCCCTGAGATCGACCGGGACTCACTGTCTTGTTAACTTAATTTTTGTTGAGTCATATTTCGCAACTATACTATGACGTGTTTTTAATCAAATACGCAATTTATGAAACACAACATATACCATCCCTAGAACTTAAGGTATCCAAGTATCGATCAAGATTTAGACTTGGTCAACATGGGTTTTGGCTTGTCGACAAAGGTTTCTTTGGCTTCTAAGCCTGCCCTAAGGTTTGTTGGTCCAAAGGTTTAAGCATCAGTGTGCGTAAGTGTGAGTGGTCTTTATTCAGTCTATAGGCGAATTAATCTTGTGTTGGTATGATGGCCAACAAGATAGAGAAGGGGAATGCTTTTGTGATTTATCTTTTGTAATTTTTTTGTTTGATCCATCTATGTCTAACTTTGGATCAGCTATCAACACGATTTGTGTTGGATTCATTGTCCCCATCACCAATCCTCAAAAGATCCTTGGCTATCGATGCTTTGGGATAGCACCACCTGTGGCAACCCTAAGAACCTATAGTAATCGACACTTCGAGATAGTGCCCCCCATGGCATTTTTAGTGAATCTAGGCCTTGGGAATCAACATTTCAAGATAATACCACCCATGGTACCTGAACTGCACATTGCATTTGCATGACCTTAGTAAATATCCTACGAGACAAGCACCGAGAAGATGACATGTTATCACTGCGTCATAAAGGAAAGTATGTACTTCACCTCTCATGTGGCAGGAACTCCTCTAATGAACTTGTGTTTTCAAGCTTCACCTAAGTTAGAGCCTAAAGAACCAATTTTCATTACAAAAAGAGTTAAGGTGATCACTTTATTAGGCATTCTAAATAAGACCATAGTGTGTGTGAGGTTGGATGCCTAGGTTACCAAGATCCTCAAACAAAAGGGCAGACAAGGTATCAAATACTTCTAAAGACCTTGACTTAATACCTTAGCTTCGCAACAACCTCAACTACTCAAGGAATAGTATGCATCCTAACGGATACTTGGATTTTTAAACTATAACAACTCTAGGGGTCTAAGGATAGTATCTTTTGCTTATCTCTTGATGTAAGAACTTAAGGTCTTATCTCATCATTCGATCTAGCCCAGAACTTGGATGAGTTCATCTACAGAAAATGCTGGGAAATATCAATTTAGCTTAACAAAGTGGAAAAGTTTTTTTTTTTTTGGAATAGACTAATGCACCTAAATGCATACGAATATTTATAAATGCTATAGAACAACCTCAGGTTATACCCCCCATGCTTAATCTTGATAATGTCCTCATTGGAAAAAAAAAAGACAAAGAAGAATATCACTTGAGGGAGAGAGTGGAAGGAGCTAAGGCTCCTCAATTTGAAGTGTGTTTACTACCTGGCCATTTGAAAGAGTTACATAAGGTTTAAGGTGTTGGCCATATACCTTGAAGCTCTCTCCTGAAGTTGGATTTTGAATTTCTACCTGAACATGAGGAAGGCTTGAACAACCACATGAGGCCCATCCCAGCGGGTTGGGATTGAATAGCCACATGGGATTTAAGTTTCCCCAAGAATAACTTGAGTCTAGAATTGAATAGCCAGACCCACTGGTTGGGCTCAAAGTCTTTCTAGTGATGTGCTTATCATGGAAGACCTTGGTGAGTTGTTTGTAGGCTTGGGAGGTTTCATAAGCTTCATTGTGCAGCTCCTCAAGCTTATTCAAATCAAGCATTTGAGCCTTACCTGCCTTATCTAGATTCAGATTGGCATTCTTAATGGCCCAATAGGCCTTGTGCTAGATCTCAACGGGTAGGTGGAAAGCTTTGCCATAGACAAGTTTAAAAGGTGACATGCCCAAGTGATGAGGTGTGGCTTATAATAGCTAAATGCCCAAGTTAAGTTAGAAACTACGTTAAACACTATCTAATTAACATGATAAATGGGTTAAGTGTGGGAATTAATGAAAATGACCTAAAACATCAAATTTGTGCTAAAAATGCATAATTAGGTTAATTTTGGGAGATTATTTATTAATTAAGTATATGGATGGTTCAAATGCCAATTGAACACCAATTTGAGCTTAAAAGTACAAATCAATGGTTGAATTATGTTCCTATATGTTCAATTAATAAGCCATAAAAAGTTCATTGCATTCCAACATCATTAGGGCCTTGTACTTGATGTCTTTTATTTAGGTACTTATACAATCAAATATTCACATTTTCTTAAGCTAAAACATTTCAGGGACTCATCTATAAGCATTCAAGGACCCGTTGGTCATAGTTCTCTTCACTAATGGGCTTTTCTATAATTGTTATACCGTTTCAAGTGCTTAGGGCTCACTGCAAAAACACCATTAGACTTGGGAATGCTCCTCCTAACATTGTTCACGCATGAAGAACACGCATTCTCCGTTGTTCATCCTTGATCCATAGATTCAATGGTGTATCTTCTACCAGTCCTTGATTGTCGGTGCAGACACCTTCGCGCCTAAACTTGGTCTCATTTTACGGTGGCTTTTCATCTAAACCCTTTCTTGCGCACCCCATCTCCCTCCACAATCGTTGATACCCTTTGGCCATTGATATGGATTTTATGCGATTTGTAAAATGCGGGTTTTAGATGTCGTTGCAATGCGTAAAACCTATCACTTTTAAAATTTATATTCCTAGATAGGGTGAATATCTAGGGTCATCCAAGGAGGATAAATTATTAATTAGATGAATTGATTCTCTCTCTCGCCTCTCAAATTCACACTTTTCTTTTTGTGATTTTTGTTTTTGTTTGTTTTTAGGGTTTTGGAAACAATCGGGTTTTTGGAAAGAGAAGATGAACTACGCTAAAACCTATGCCTAAGTGACAAGAATGAAGCCCTCTCTTCTAAGCTCACCCTAGGCAAGTGTGCCTAAGGTAATTAGAAGAGAAGGGGTGTGGTGCACTAAACTACTAATATCATGAAAAACACACTAAGATAAAACAGAAATTGGAAGGCAATTTTTAACTTGTATTACTAGCAATTAGAGGGAATGTAGCGGAATGCTTATTACATGAAAATAAAAACACACTAGCTAATACAAGATATAGGGATAAAGAAGAAGAAAGGGGGATCCTCTAGTTGAAGTCGGGATGGCCCTTGCTCCAGTGCAGTTGCCCCACACCTGAAAAGGGTTCTCCTTACCTTCTTGATGTAGTCCTCCTCGAAGCTCTCTCCTCATGGTGGGCGTCAACCACCTTCAAGGGTTCTTGATCAAGCACTAAATAGTGTTCGAAAATCTGATCTAAAATTGTGTTGTAGTATAGAAATCGAGTGGTAAAATGTGCGATCAAAATAGATGAAAATAACCACTCAAGAGAAGAGCGGGTCGTGTCCATAGGTAGGCAAGGGGCCTACCAAAACTCGCTAAAGTCTTTCACAAAAGTTCACAATTAAAGTTGCGAAGGATTGATGACAAAACCTCTTTCAAATGAGGCACATAATGTTCATATATGTTGATAAAGTATTTATCGAAAAGAGGGAGGTTATCTTCACAAAATAGCTAGCATTCTAATAAATAAGAAAAATAAGTTTTGGCAATGGAAGTCTAGTGTAATTACTAATTGAAAGGAAACATGGGATTCCTTCCCCTTGGCCGTGCGAGCAGCGGGAGGGATGGCCGGCGGTGAGGCCATGGCTAGAGGTGGTTGAAGGCTGGCTACACCCGAAGGCGGTGAGGAGGCGGTCGACGGTAGTGGAGGCCGGTGGAGGTGAGGAGGAGTAGCCGGTGGGGGTTGTCTATTGCTACTAGAGCAGCAACTTTGAGTGGTTGCAGGCGGCGCGAGGGCACGCACAAGGATGCGCACGAGGAGTTGGTGGCACATGGGAGTGCTGGTTGGTGGTGCTGGTGTGGTCGCTTTTGGCATGGGTGCGGGAGTGGTTGGTGTGTGCAGCTGTGGGGATGGGATGTTGGGTTCTTCGTGGAGAAGATGAATAGTGGAGGAGAGAAAAAAAAGAGGAAAAAGGGAAGAGAAAAGAGATGACGTGAAGTTGGTGAAGGTGGTGTTGCAATGATGTGGGTGAAGAAGGAGCATGGAGGTGGTGGTGAACGTGGTCTCCTACGATGAATAGGGGGCACGATGAGGTTATAGTGCGAAGCTCTACGATGGCGGTGTAGGCTGTCAACTTGCACGCCCATTGTGGTGAAGCTCCACCACGGTTGAGGTTGGTGGTGATGAAAGGAGGAGAGTTTGAATTCTCTGCACAGTAGTGAAAGGGGTGAAGGCCTCCCCAGCATGGTAGGCCCTCCTACTTTGTAGCTACGGCTGCATGGATTTAAAATGGGAAAGGCAAGAGTAGATCCGCTTCTCACAGCCATTAAGGAGATTTCACGCTGGAGGAGGAGGAAGTAGAGTCGTTTCCTGTGAAGAAGAAGAGAAATGAAATAAAATAAAATATTAGGGTTATTTATGCAAAAATCCTTAACTTCTATATTAAACCCAAAATAATGCATGTAATGCACCTATTGGCTAACTAAGTCAATTCTAAATGCATATGAATGCAATGCATGAATTATCCGATCAAACTAAAAACATAAATAAATTTATGTACATCCTAATGCATGTTAACTGATGAGAACCTCATCATGAGCCCTAACTAGCATATTTTGACCAAATAAAGTGAACAAAAGTTCTTACATAACCAAGAGAAAGGCTTAATTCAAGGAAACATTAATCTGAGAAGAGAACATGAAACAAAGGGTAAAACTGTAATTTTACCATTGTAGTGCATCAATGGGATTTCTAAGGGTCTAGACATAGGTCAATTGAACTTAATAAAAGAAAATGTGGGATGATTCAGTCAGAAAAGGGTTATTGTGAAATTTAGGAATTAAATGACATTCTATAACCCTAAAATAAATCCACTTAAATTCACAAGGTTTCAGATAAGATAAAAATCAACTAAACCCTCTAAAATTCATGGAAAAATATCCCCTAAGGTTTAGAACCTTCAATTTGGCATTTGGAACCTGTTTTGACCAAGATTGGGGACCAAGCCCAATATTTGAATTAATTTAGGTTTTTTTGCAAAATGTCCAATCAAATGAGGTCAAACCTAAAATCCAACTTTACCATTGGATTCCTTAGGTTCAAATTAGGTTTATACCAAAATTTGGACCTAAGGAAAGGTCATCTTGACCTACTTTGCAAATTGGTCCACCCAATTACATTCTGACCCTTAACTTTTGAAAACCCTTGCAAATACCCCCTCAACTTCTTTTTCACTTTCTTCATTTTGGTCCCTCTTCCATTGCAGCAGGACCCATACCGCCGACGACTTTGCGAGTCGATTTTCTCATTTCCATGGGGAGCTACTCCCAGATTTGAAAGGGGAGCTTTCTGCGAAGCCCCCTACCGCATGAGCAGCTTCCCATACCCTGAATCACCCCATAACTGTCGTGCGAACACTCAAGAGGTATGGGTCTCACTCCAGCCATACCTCTGGCGTGGTGTTCCCACCTCCTCCTTGCGATTCTCCCTCTGCCCGCGCCTATTTAAGCTTACCCAGAGCTCTCCGCTTCTGGTAAGCCTAATTTGGCCGAAGAAATCCCCCCAAATTCGTCTCCTCCTCCTTCGGCCATATGCCCGTAGGCTCCGACGACACTTCCTCCCTCTTCTCGTCGCTCTGCCACCGTACCAGTGGCAGAGCCATCTCCGCCTCACTCCTCCGCATCGCGTCGTACCCGCGCGAGCTTCTCTGACCCCCTCGTCGTCGCCACCTCTCCATCTCAGGGCCTTCGTCTCCAGTGACGGCAGACACGCATAGATCGCCCTTCGCCTCCCCCCTTCACTCTAAGTCCCTCAGTTAAGTCCTCTTTCTCCCCTCTTCATTTCCCCCTTATCAATTTCTATTTTCGATCCCTCGATTGCCACTACCACCACCATCGTTCCCACCTCCGACCAGATCTCCGGTAAGGTGTTCCCATCGCTCCACGCCTCCATCCACCTCGCCAAACCCCTCAGAAGCTCTGCCACCTTCCATTGATCATTTCCCCCCTCTCCATTCATCGCCACACACTCCCAACACGCCCCCCAAACACACCCACTGACATGACCACAGTAAGCCCTAGGTACGCTCACACAGGCGTTCCTGCACCACCCCGACCACTGCAGCACACTCGCCGTACCTCGGCGAAGCTTCCCATGTATTTTGACGAGGCCTTGAGGCCATTTTCTTGTGGGCAGGTGTCGACCCTCCACCGCCATTAATGCAAGCAAGGAGCTTGCTTGGGAGCTTCCCCAGGTCTCCTCGCTCCAGGCTACAGGTCCCAAGTTGCGCGGATTCCCTTCGCACACAACTCCAGCCAAGCGATTGGCACTGAAGTCCCATGTAGCTACGGCAATTCGCGAAGTCACCTGCTGCGGGCGCACGCAAGAAGAAGGTGAGACATTTAGTCCCACCTCGGAAGTTTGTGTGTAGGAGGCGTGACATAAATTGCAAAAGTGCATTGGCTTGGTTGCCTCCTGACCATGGGGTGAGGTCCCCTCGCCCACTCACTCGCCTCATCCGCGACCCACACTTCCGCGGACCTGGCTGCCTGATCCGACTACCCATGCAATCCTCGCGCACCACCCACGTTGGTGCGCCTGGACTCAGGTGCGCTTACCCGACCCGATAACCCGAGAAGGCTCTGGGAGAGCTATCTTGAGAGCGAAATAGAGAGAGAGACGTGGGGAGGGTAGGGGGTAGGTTTTTCTTCTCTGTGCTATGCAGGGAAGGAGGAAAGAGGAAGCAGCTGCGGGGAAGAGGAAGAGAAGAGGAAGAGGAAGCAGCTGAAGGAAGGAGAAGCCACAGAGAAATAGAAAAAGAAAGGAGGAAGAAGAAGTAGCTGCGTAGAAGAAGAAGAGAAAGAGGAAGGAGTCTGCAGAGGCCAAGGAAGAAAAAGCTGAAGACTTAGCTGCAGAAAGACAAGGAAGGAGTCGCAGAAGAAAAAGAAGGCAAGGAGGAGGCGCAGCAGCTCAAGAAGAAAAGAAGAAGAAGCCAAGGAGGAAAGCCAAGTGAAGAAGAAAAGAAAGAGCACAGTAGCAGCCATCAGTTAAGATGTCTGATTCACATAATCAGACATCTGAGAAAAGAAAGATACAGAAAGAGAGAAGGAAACGGGTGTGGCCAAGAAGAGAAAGAAAAGCAAGAAAGAGAAAAGCCATTCAACTTCCTCTTCTATTGCTGTTTTCTTATACATGAACTTTCACTTATATCCTTGTTAAAAATCATCTTTTGAGAATTGTGATATTTTACTTCTGAAATATCTATTTGCTCCCTGAGTTCGACCTTGGAAGTTTTTAAATTTCGAGTAAATAAAATTGATAATCATTTTTTTCGCAGTGATTTCAAATATACTACAACGAATATATTTTTAAAACACGATCTCGTCGCAAATAGAACTTCGATTATCATATTTTTGGTGCCGTTGCCGGGGAGCAACGAGCATTTTAGAAGCATTAATCACAACTTCTGATTCATTACTGATTTAATTTCTCTCTTTTGTTGTGTTTGTTGCAGGAAAGAAAGCCAAAGAAGAAAAACAGCCACATAACAACCACACCAAGAAACAGGTAAACTCTTATTAAGCCCTCTCTCTTAAATCCCCTCAAAATCCAAAAAAGAAAAACAAAGAAAAAATCAATCTAGGGCTACCTGTTTCTATAATTAGTAACTCATAAAAGTTGCCTGATTTTTAATTTCAACACATTTTTAATTGCACATCCACTTAAGGTAACTAGGGCTAAAACCTTCGTGATTGAGCCCTAGATACCCATTTCTGAGGCAACTAAATTGGACCAACTAGAGCCAACCTAAGGATTACAAGCTAGGGTTTTAGAGACACATCTTCTTCTAAGAAAAGAATCGAAAATTCCAAAAAGAGGTGTGCCTAAGCCTTGTTTGAAAAGACCTATCCAAGAGAAACCCTAAGCAAATCAGGCTCTTAATCTACTTAAACCTTAAAAGAAAGGACCTAAAAGCTCTCAAAGGAACAAAGAGGTGAAGTTGATCCTTTGGGTCAACCAACCTTTAAATTAGGTCACTTTGCACTCAAAAGGCTTAAAGTTCAAGTGGAACCCTAAGCACCTTGATCTTAACTAAAAAAGGTAGACTTAAGAGGTTAAGGTCCCCATTTTGGTCTACCTGGAATCTCAGTGACAAGAGAGGTCGGGTGGGGGAAACCCTATAACCTGTGGGGATGCTCTACCGTGTAGGGGTCTTCGCGGGACTGTCCCTCTTTGGCTGCCTAGGTAATTCTCAGGTGGACGACCTTTCTAACTAAGGGGTATCATCCGCTCCGAACCTCTATAGTCACCCAGCATATTTTGGGTGTCTTGATTGGGTCCAGCACATTCTAATCTTATCCAATCCTTTGGTGTATGTTTGGTAGGAGGTCCTTGAAACCTCCTTTAGAAATCCACTCTCCTCAAGGACAAGCCTTGGTGCCCTTGTTTGTGCAGCAACCCCATCACATAGACCTTTCCTCTGATTCTGAACCTAGTTCTCCTTCTTCTTCCATCATGGCATAGCCTGTTGAAGAAGAAAATAATCTTGAGCACCAGCTTCAGCGTCTAAATGACATCTTCTAGAACTTCATGAACCCACCGCAGCGTCCCATGATGCGAGATTACTATAATCCCGCTGCGGTGGCAATCGAGCCTCGAGTCCGAATCCTGGTTGGAGGTTCTGATTCTGAACTGAAGCCCAATATGATTCATGCCATACCAAAATTTTATGGGCTTAACTTCGAAGATCCATTCCAGCATATTACACAGCTCAAGCATCTGGCCCAGACCTTCAGGTCAGATGCGCAAAACCAGGATATTTTTCTCATGAAGATGTTTTCTTTCTCCCTCATGGACAAGGCTGCTCATTGGTACCAAACTCAGACCCGTCCGATCAACACATGGGAAGAACTTCAGTCCAAGTTTTTGAAGAAGTTCTTTCCCGTTGGTCGGACAAATGCCTTAAGTCATCAGATTACTCATTTCACCCAACAGAAGGGAGAACCTCTTCATGAGGCATGGGATTGATTTTTGGATCTCATGCGAAAGTGCCCCCATCATGGAGTTCCTAAATGGGAACAAGTCCAGTCTTTTTACCAGGGACTCCGTGAGGACATCCGATTATTCGTCAATGCAACCTGCGGAGGAAATATCATGGGTCAGCATGAGGACACGGTGTGGTAGATTCTCGAGAATATGTGCGAGAACTCCATCAACAATGACTCCATGGGCTTATTCGATCGAACGAATGCCTGCGCGTCGACGAATCTTAGGGGAGCACATGAGATGCAGGGCCGGTCCGCATCCGTCGACTTGGAGCTAATGGCCGGTCGGTTGGACAAGGAATCTATCATAGAGAAGGTGGATGAGCTGACTCGACATTTGCAGCGAGCCACCTCTGTGCAGAACTCTTTCGCACAGCCACCTCCTGTGAGGGAAACTATGCAAAACATCTTCCACTGATCTTCTCAGGGGATGGACCCGTATCCACCCCCATCTGACTTATGACCGGAGGGACCTCTGATCTGCTTTATTCTTGTTGGGGGAACTCTGAACCCCCATACTCTGACTTCCCTAAGGCTCCTCAGACCTGCGAGGACCTCAACGCCATCCAGAATGACCCATTTTTCAACACCTACAACCCTGGATGGCGAAATCATCCCAATTTCTAGTGGGTGGGAAATTCTCAGACTCAAAGACTACCTTACCAACCTTGTCCACAAGCCCCTCGTCCATATTAGCCGCCTCTGCCTCAGCCCAACCCCACCTATCAATCTGGGCCAAACCAAGACCAAATGTATCTCATCCTCCAAATATTGGCTGACATTCAGAGAACGAATGCGGTAATCTAACAACAGCACAAGGACGAGATCACAGAGGTCCGCAACCAATTCGCCCAGATGGCGAATTCTCGCCAATTGGGCACACTCCCTTCACAACCTCTGCCAAACCCAAATAACGTGTTGACCCAGAGGTGCGTTATGAACCTAAATCTAGGCCACGCACACATGATTTATCAGGCCCCTTCTATTCCATCCCTTGACGGGATGGAAGCTTCAACATCTTACGTGGGATATCAACAGCAGCTACCCATTTTACCAACCCCCAACTAGAACCAGGCAGGATTAAACTCTGTGACAACCCGTAGTGGTAAAGCAACCCAAGACCCAACTTATCCAGACCACTCCAAGCCTGGTAGTGATCCAAGCCCTAGGATAGTTATCCAGGATGTCCCTGTCCTAGATCAAAAACCTGGACCTATTCTAGAGGAACCAACCAAGGTTCCATTTCTCGAGGCCTTGACCAAGGGAAAAAGGATAACCAAACCCGTGGCTCTTGAGGAGGATCCGATCAAGCTCTTTGAACAGGTCCAGATAAACATCCCCTTGATGGATGCAATCCTCCACGTACCGGCTTATGCACGATTCTTGAAATATGTGTGTACACCCAAGCGTAAGCCACGAACCAAAAGTGGGAGTCCGATTATACTATCAAAACAAGCCAGCTCTGTAATCTTGAGTAAACTCTCACCCAAGGCAAAAGACCCAGGCACTCCCCTGATTTCATGTAAAATTGGTGAAACCCAATTCGATACAGCATTGCTAGACCTAGGTGCCTCCATAAACCTAATACCCACATCCCTGCTTAACCATCTTGAAGAATCTGAGCTTAAACCGACTGAGGTGACATTGCAGTTAGATGATCAATCCATTAAGTCACCTAAGGGAATACTCGAGGATGTTATTATTAGGGTAAGGGATTTTTATTTCCTAGTGGATTTCATAGTTCTAGATATGGATGCACCTGAGAACCCAAGGGATACACCAATTATACTAGGGAGACCTTTTCTGGCCACTGCTAGGGCCAACATAAGCTGTGAGGACGGCCAAATAGAATTGAAATTTGGGAACCAAACTCTTAAGATTGACATCTTTAAGGCCCAACAAGGGATTAATTGCGGTGTTGTAGAACAAATATGTGACATCAAGGCTGTGGTTGATGAACCACATATTGAGGACAACCTGATTATCCCCAATCAACCACAAGAAGATCAAAACCCGCAATTAGAGGAGTCTGAACCTGATCTAGATACACCCATAACTCCTACCCTTGTTCCTCACACACACTCTGAACCACCCGCTACTACTGATAATCCCGTCTTGGAACTCAAGCCCCTTCCCGATCATCTGAAATACGTCTTTTTGGGTTCCAATCAGACGTTTCCTATGATTAAACTCCAGACTCACACTTGATCAGGAACCCCGTCTGATTACTATTCTCCAGCAACATCGTAGATTCATTGGATGGACTCTCGATGATTTGACTGGTATAAGCCCCTCTTATTGCACACACCACATCTATTCTGAAGAGGGCGCACGACCTTCGCGTGAGATGCAGAGACATCTGAACCCTAACCTGCAGGAGGTAGTGAAAAAGGAGATCATTAAGTGGTTAGATGTAGGAATCATCTACCCAATCTCCGACAGTCGATGGGTGAGTCCAATCCAAGTTGTGGCCAAGAAGGCAGGGCTCACCACCATCACGATTGAAACTGGAGAGGTCATACCGACCTGTATAGCCAACTCGTGGAGAGTCTGCATAGATTACAGAAGACTCAATTCTTCCATGAAGAAGGATCATTTCCCACTACCATTTATTGATTAGATCCTTGAAAAACTAGCGGGAAATAGATTCTTCTGCTTTCTTGACGGGTACTCCGGTTATAACCAAGTGGCAATCCATCCATAGGACCAAGAGAAGACCACGTTCACCTGCCCCTTCGGGACGTACGCATTTCGAAGGATGCCTTTTGGTCTCTGCAATGCACCCGTGACTTTTCAATGGTGCATGCTTGCCATATTCTCTGATATGGTAGGTGATTATCTGGAAATCTTCATGGATGACTTTTCAGTATTTGGGGCATCATTTGATGATTGCCTCCAGCACTTGGTTCAAATACTCAGGCGATGTATTGACGTGAATCTGGCTGGTTCTTTCTTAGGAAAAGAACCACTTCATGGTGCCTGAGGGGATTGTTCTGGGACATCTGATTTCTAAGAGAGGCATCCAAGTAGATCGAGCCAAGGTTAACTTGATTTCCAAACTTCCTATGCCTAGCTCAATTAAGGACATCTAATCTTTTCTGGGGCACGTCAGTTTTTACCATCGATTCATCCCTAATTTTTTGAAAATTGCGCGCCCCCTAACCACTCTTCTCTCCAAGGATGTACCTTTTGAAATTTCCAAGGATTGCACCTAAGCATTTGAGATCCTTCGTGACCGAGTTACTCAAGCCTCGATCCTACAGTCCCCTGATTGGTCTCAACCCTTTAAGATCATGTACGATGCATTTGACTTCGCTGTAGGAGCGATTTTGGGGCAGAAAATTAACAGGAAACTCGTGGTCATTTACTACGCTAGCAAAACACTTGACGAGGGTCAGCATAACTACACGGTTACGGAGAAAGAGTT
Organism: Thalassia testudinum; assembly: GCA_037157565.1. Taxonomy (NCBI): domain Eukaryota; kingdom Viridiplantae; phylum Streptophyta; class Magnoliopsida; order Alismatales; family Hydrocharitaceae; genus Thalassia; species Thalassia testudinum. The sequence goes on along the minus strand of JAZHRO010000035.1, from coordinate 60,555,011 downwards.
GCTAGCCGTAGTATTTGCCTTGGAAAAGTTCAGATCATATCTCCTGGGTTCCCATGTTATTATTTACTCAGACCACACAACTGTGAGGCATCTCCTTCCAAAGAAGGACGCGAAACCTTGCTTGATTCGATGGATCTTGCTGTTGCAAGAATTTGACCTCGAGATTCCCGACAAAGCAGGAAGACAGAACGTGGTAGGTGACCACTTGTCCTGCCTTCCTTCTGAGATATTAACCCTTCCGGACCCATCACGGAGCATTTTCCTGATGAGCACCTCCTGACTATTGATACAGGGCTTCCATGGTTTGCTAACATAGTAAACTACTTGGCATCACATCAGATCCTGTCTGATTGGCCGAAGGCCAAGAAGGACAAATTGTGCTCCGATGCCAAGTATTACATTTGGGAAGACCCGTATTTATTCTGCATAGGTGCTGACCAAATTATCCGACGGTGTGTCACGGAAGTTGAAATCAAAGACATACTCTCTTTCATCCATGACCAGGCATGCGGTGGCCATTTTTCTGGGCACAAAATCACATCAAAAGTCCTCCAGTGTGGCTTTTACTGGCCCACAATTTTCAAGGATGCATACAATCACTATAAGGCATGCAGCCGTTACCAGACCTTGGGCAACATGAGCCATGTGACATGATGCCTTTACAGTCGATTCTGGTATGCGAGATTTTCGACATTTGGGGGATTGATTTTATGGGCCCCTTCCCTATCTCGGACGGCTTTGAGTACATTTTACTCGCTGTTGACTATGTGTCCAAATGGATCAAAGCCATTCCAACCCGAACCAATGATCACAAAGTCGTTATCAAGTTCATTCAGCAAAACATCTTCTCACAGTTCAGGATTCCTCGAGTGATCATTTCTGATGAAGAGACCCATTTCACAAACGCTCAGTTCAAGTCACTAATGACCAAATACAAGGTGTCACATCGAATCTCTACTCCTTACCACCCCCAAACTAATGGTTTAGCTGAGCTATCAAATCGGGAGATCAAGAAAATCCTTCAGGCTACTATTCGACCTGACAGGAAGGATTGGTCATCCTGGCTTCTGGAAGCTTTGTGGGCTTATAGGACCTCCCACAAGACCCAACTAGGCATGTCTCCTTTCAGACTGGTGTACGGGAAGGCATGTCACCTCCTCGTCGAATTGAAGCATAAAGCTTATTGGGCAGTATGGAACTGCAACTTAGATCTTTCTAAGGCTGGAACCCACAGAAAGCTTCAGATAAGCGAGATTGATGAATTACGCCTTGATGCGTATGAAAACTCGCGAATCTACAAAGAGCAGGTTAAAGCCTTTCATGACAATCACATATCTAGAAAGATCTTTCACCCTGGTCAAAAGGTCCTACTCTTTGATGCCTGACTAAAATTGTTCCTAGGAAAGCTGTGATCCAAGTGGATTGGACCATACTTGGTCCGACAAATCTTTGGAAATGGAGTCGTTGAGATCAGTCCACTCAGCCACGATTCCGAACCCTTTGTCATGAACAGTTAGAGACTCAAACCATTCATTGACATGACCAATACAGATTTGGCTGAGTCATCCTTTATCCTCCATTCTCCCTGAGCTCATTGCGCCCAGCTGATGGCGTAAAACTCAGTGCTTAATGGGAGGCAACTTGTCATTCTTTCAAAAACCTGAAACCTTTCCTGACATTTCTTTGCTGAATTCATATTGCACTTTAGGGTTCACCTTTTAGGACAGCTGACTCCACCTCAGGTACTCATACCCGAGGCTAGAAATCATCCGCAACAGTTACCTCGACCCATTCACTCACCCAACACCTGTCCTAATGAATGAACCAAGCTGAATATAAACCCACCTAATTTACAATGGGGACATTGCAAATCTTAGGCATAGGGGGGTATGAAAGTACAAAATGTATGAAAACTCATATCAAGAAAAGGTTTCAACAAAAAAATCACATATGCTTAAAAAAAAAAAACTGAGAGGAGAGCAAATTTTGTGAGCCACATAATCATGAGGAGAAAAAGAGCAAAATGACAAAATAGGAGCACAAAATGAAAAAGAAAGAGATAGTCATTAGTAAGAGATTAAGGGATTAACTGAAGTTCTAGACCACATCAAGAAAAGTAAAGAGAAAGTGCCAAAGAGACACAGAAAGATTAGTAAGAATGTTAACCTTAGGCCTTTTTGGCTAGACTCTTAGTACCCACTAAGATCTGGATAATTCTCAAGAGGTTGAGGAAAATGCAAAACTTAAGTATTAGGTCTAAGGCTTAGGGAGTATTCAGCCTTGTTAACTGACCTTCGATTTGTAGGACTCGGTAACCTTGGCACCCCAATTTACACACAGTCTGGTTCAGTGTGCATAACTATTAAAATCACACAGAAGCGTTTTAACATTCTGAAAATGTTTCCTAGATTAGGAGCGGCCGATCAAAACAAGTTGATTTGGACGAGTTCCCAACGCGGAAAGGTGGGAAATTCCCCTCTAAGATGCGTAATAACATATTGTCTCCTCGGTGCTTGTCTCTTAGGATATTTACATATCCTACTGGGGGCATGTAAGCACTCTGCTGGTTCAGATACCATGGTTGGCATTATCACGAAATGTCAATCGCCAGGGTCTGGATTCGGCCACGAAACGCCATGGGCGGGATTATCTTGAAATCTCGAAAACCAAGGTTCTGGGGGTTACCATGGGCGGTGCTATCACGAAGCATCAATTGCCAGGGTCCTTTGAGGATTGATGATGGGGACAAGGAATCTGATACAAACCGTGTTGAGAAGCCAATCCGAAGCTAGAATTAAAAAGAAAAGAGAGAGAAAACTCTCCAAATAAATAAATCCTCTGTCTCTCTCTTACAAAACACACTGCAAACTGAACCAAGGCTTAAAATGTCTCAAGCACAGGTGCTTTAACCACAGAGTCCAATAAACCTTAGGGTAGTTCCTGTGGGCCTTAAAAACCTTCGTGGAGGACCGAGGCTAAAGCTAGATAGGTCTGGATCTTGGTTGGTACTAGAGTACCTTTAGTCCCATTTTCAGCATTCTGACCTAATCAAAGAGGAAAAAGAAGAAAAAGCACTTATCATAATTGGTGAAAGGAACTCATGGTCTAGAACAGAAGTTAAAACCTTAAAATTTTTCTAAGGGACTAGCAAAAGATAGGCATGGGGGTATGATGAGAACCTCATCATGAGTCCTAACTAGCATATTTTGACCTAATAAAGTGAACAAAAGCTCCTACATAACCAAAAGAAAGGCTTAACTCAAGGAAACATTAATCTGAGAAGAGAACATGAAAAAAGGGATAAAACTGCAATTTTACCATTGTAGTGCATCAATGGGATTTCTACGGGTCTAGACATAGGTCAATTGGACTTAATAAAAGAAAAAGTGGGATGGTTCAGTCAGAAAAGGATTATTATGAAATTTAGGAATTAAATGACATTTATAACCCTAAAATAAACCCACTTAAATTCACAAGGTTTCAGGCAATATAAAAATCAACTAAACCCTCTAAAATTCATGGAAAAATATCCCCTAGGGTTTATAACCTTTAATTTGGCATTTGGAACTTGTTTTGACCAAGATTGGGGACCAAACCAATATTTGACCTAATTTGGGTTTTTGTGCAAAATATCCAGTCAAACGAGGTCAAACCTAAAATCCAACTTCACCATTGGATTCCTTAGGTCCAAATTAGGTTTATACCAAAATTTTGACCTAAGGGAAGGTCATCTTGACCTACTTTGCAAATTAGTTCTCCCAATTACATTCTGGCCCTTAACTTTTGAAAACACTTGCAAATACCCCCTCAACTTCTTTGTCACTTTCTTCATTTTGGTTCCTCTGCCATTGCATCAGGGACCCATACCGCTAGCGACTTTGCGAGCCGATTTTCTCCTCATTTCCATGGGGAGCTGCTCCCAGATTTGACAAGGGAGCTCTCTGCGACGCCCCTACAGCATGAGCAGCTCTCTATACCCTGAATCGCCCCATACCTCTCATGCGAATGCTCGAGAGGTATGGGTCTCACTCCAGCCATACCTTCGACGTGTTGTTCTCGCCTCCTCCTTGCGATTCTCCCTCTGCCCGCGCCTATTTAAGATTGCCCAGAGCCCACCGCTTTTGGCAAGCCTGATTTGGCTGAAGAAATCCCCCCAAATTCGTCTCCTCCTCCTCCAGCCATATGCCCGCAGGCTCTGGCGACTCTCCCTCCCTCTTCTCGTCGCTCTGCCACCGTACTAGTGGTAGAGCCATCTCCGCCTCACGCCTCCACATTGTGTCATACCTGCACGAGCTTCTCTGACCCCCTCGTCGTCGCTGCCTCTCCATCTCAGGGCCTTCGTCTCCGGCGACAGCAGACACGCGCTGATCGCCCTCCACCTCCCCTCTTCACTCTAAGTCCCTCAATTAAGTCCTCTTTCTCCCCTCTTCATTTCCCCCTTATCAATTTCTATTTTCGACCCCTCGACTGCCACTACCACTACCATTGTTCCCACCTACGACCAGACCTCCGGCAAGGTGTTCTCGCCGCTCCATGCCTCCATCCACCTCGCCAAACCCCTCAGAAGCTCTGCCACCTTCCACTGATCATTTCCCCCCTCTCCATTCACCGCCACACACTCCCAACACGGCCCCGAACACACCCATTGACACGACCACAGTAAGCCCTAGGTACGCTCACACAGGCATTCCCGCACCACCCTGACCACTACGGCACACTCGTCGTACCTCGGTGCGGCTTCCCATGTATTCTGACGAGGCCGTGAGGTCGTTTGCTTGTGGACAGGTGTCGGCCCTCCGCCACCATTAACGCAAGCAAGGAGCTTTCTTGGGAGCTTCCCCAGGTCTCCTCGCTCCAAGCTATAGGTCCCAGGTTGCGCAGATTCCCTTCGCACACAACTCCAGCCAAGCGATTGGAATTGAAGTTCCACGTAGCTGCGGCAATTCATGAAGTCACTTGATGCGGGCGCACGCGAGAAGAAGGTGGGACATTTAGTCCCACCTCAGAAGTCTATGGGCAGGAGGCGCGACATAAATTGCAAAAGTGCATTGGCCTAGTTGCCTCCTGACCATGGGGTGAGGTCCCCTCGCCCACTCACTCACCTCGTCCGCGACCCACACCTCCGTGGACCTGGCTGCCTGACCTGACTACCCGTGCACTCCTCGCGCACCACCCACGTCGGTGCGCCTGGACCCGGACGCGCTAACCCGACCCGATAACCCGAGAAGGCTCTGGGAGAGCTGTCCTGAGAGCGAAATAGAGAGAGAGAGAGACGCGAGGAGGGTAGGGGGTAGGTTTGCTTCTCTGTGCTATGCAGGGAAGAAGGAGGAAAGAGGAAGCAACTGCAGGGAAGAGGAAGCAGCTGAAGGAAGGAGAAGCTGCAGAGAAAGAGAAAAAGAGAGAAGGAGGAAGAAGAAGCAGCTGCGTAGAAGAAGAGAAAGAGGAAGGAGTCTGCAGAAGCAAAGGAAGAAGAAGCTGAAGACTCAGTCGCAGAAAGACAAGGAAGAAGGAGCCGCAGAAGAAAAAGAAGGCAAGGAGGAGGCACAACAGCTCAAGAAGAGAAGAAGTAGCCAAGGAGGAAAGCCAAGTGAAGAAGAAAAGAAAGAGCATTGTAGCTGCCATCAGTTAAGATGTCTGATTCACAGAATCAGACGTCTGAGAAAAGAAAGATAGAGAAAGAGAGAAGGAAACGGGTGTGGCCAAGAAGAGAAAGAAAAGCAAGAAAGAGAAAAGCCATTCAACTTCCTCTTCCATTGCTATTTTCTTTTTAGTTTTCTTATACATAAACTTTCACTTATATCCTTGTTAAATATCATATTGTGAGAATTGTGATTTTGCTTCTGAAATATCGATTTGCTCCCTAAGTTCGACCTCGGAAGTTTTTAAATTTCGAGCAAATAAAATTGATAATCATTTTTTTTTCGCGGTGATTTCAAATATACTACAACGAATATATTTTTAAAACACGATCTCATCGCGAACCGCCAGCGATTATTATTAACTAAATCTTAAAGATATCTTAATGTCTAGGCATTCACATACTTAAATAGCCCACAAATATGGGCTAATCACATGCCCCCATGCCTAGTTTTTGCAAGTCCCTAGCAAATTCAAGCATGACTTAACACTCCAAGTTATCCAGGCTAACTCAATTGACCTTTTCATAGAAATTAGGTTGAACTGTCTAACTCTAGATCGTAAGGTACCCAAGTAGTTGCTAAGTTACAGACTAGGTCAGCTAAGGACAAGTTACAGGCATAGATTTCTTTGATTTCTAACTCTACCCTAGGGTTTATTGGTCCCAAAGATTAAAGCATCCGTGCATGTGCATTGGTTTGATTTATTTGAGGTTGGTATGATTGCCAACCTAGAAAGAGAGTAAGAGGGTTTTTTTTAATATATATATATATATATATATTTGTATGATTACTCTAAATCTAACCTTGGATCAGTTATTAACATGATCTGTGTCGGATTCATTGTCCCCATCACCGAACCTTGAAGGGTGCCTGGCTTTTGATGCTTCGACATAGCACCGCCCATAGTGACCCCAAGAACTCTTGGCAATCAACACTTCAAGATAGTATTACCCATGGATTTCTTAAGCGAATTCAGGCCTATGACAAGTGCACTTTGAGATAGGGCCGCCCATGGTACTTGAACTGTACAATGTGCTTACATACCCCCAATAGGATGGATATCCTAAGAGACAAGCATCGAGGAGGTGACATGTTATCAACGCGTCATCAAGGTGTTCACCTCTCATGAGGTAGGAACTCGTCCAATCAAGTTGTGCTTTCAAGCTTTTCTTAAGTCAGACTAAAAGAACCAAATTTTCTTTAAGAAAGGGATTAAGGTGATCACTATTTACACAAGACTACGTGTGTGTGATGTGGATGCTTAGGTTACGAGGACCCATAAACCAAAAGGTAGCAAAAGACACCATGTACTACCCAACCTTTAACTCAATCCCTAGCTTTCCTTCCTCAACCTCTTGAGGAATGGTTTGCAACTTTACTCCTACTTGAGTTTTTAAGTCCAAACGGACCCTAGAGTTCTAAAGTTAGTAGTTCAACTCTAGCTCCTATAATTAGGCACCTAGAGTCAGCTAAGCAAACCTAAAGTCTTGGTCTCATGCCTAAAGATGCAGAGTCCAGCTGGTTAAGCATAACATGGCCTAATTTTTTTATATTATATATATTATTTATTATTGTTATTATTTTATTTTATTTTTTTGAATGCAATATGCATGCATGAATGCAAAATGTAGACATGCTATAAACAGATGCCTCATTGGAAGTAAAATAGCCAACGGAAGATGTTACCTGAGGCGGAGAATGACAGGAGCTAAGGCTCCTCAAGAGTGATTTCGTCAACCAGATGGCCATCCAAAGTAATGTACAGTTTCAACCGTTGACCATTGATGGTAAAGGGCGTTGCGATGAGGAGGGGCTCTTGATCTCCACAGCCCCATGTGGAAACACTTTCGTGATTATGTATGGCCCATCCCAACGAGATTTTAATTTTCCTAGAAAAAGCTTAAGTTTAGAATTGAAAAGCTAGAGTTGTTGGTTGGGCTCAAAGGTCTTTCTAAGCATATGCTTATCATGCAAGACCTTAGTTCTGTCCTTATAGGCTTGAGAGGTGTCAAAAGCATCATTCCTCAACTCCTCAAGCTCACTTAATTCCAGAAGTCGTGCCTTACCTGCCTTTTGTAAATCCATGTTGACACTTCGGATAGCCCGGAGTGCTCTATGTTCCAGCTCAACGGGTAAATGACACACTTTCCTGTACACTATCTGTAAGGGAGATGTACCCAAAGGAGTTTTGTAGGCCATTCGATAAGCCCAAAAAGCATCATCGAGTTTTTGGGACCAGTCCTTCCTATCAGGCCTAACGGTCTTTTCCAAAATGTTCTTTATCTCCCTATTTGACACCTCAACTTGGCCACTTGTTTGGGGGTGGTATGGGTAGTAATCTTGTGAGTGACCCCTAGACTTTGGTGTAACCGATTGAAGTGATGATTTCGGAAATGAGGCCCCCCATCACTAAAAATAGTCTTAGGGCAGCTGAATCAGGATATGATATTGGCCTTCACAAATTTCAATACCACCGAGTGGTCATTTGTGCGCGTAGGAATAGCCTCTATCCATTTAGAGACATAGTCAACTGCCACTAGGATATACTCATAACCTTGGGACGAAGGGAAAGGGCCCATAAAGTCTATTACCCAAACATCAAAAATTTCAATAGGTTGGATCGGGTGTGAGGCATATCATTCCTCTTCCCAATCGTTCTAGTTTGTTGACATCTAATACATGCCTTAACAAAGTTATGAGAATCCTTAAATAAAGTAGTCCACTAAAATCCAGACTGAAGAACCTTAAAAGCTGTTTTCTTAGCATCAAAGTGTCCACAATGAAGTTCATGGAAAAAACTCAACACAATTTATTGCTTCTCTTCAAGCATGCATTGTTTCAGTACTTGGTCCTGTCCAATTCTAAATAATTTGAGCTCTTCCCAATGAAAGTATCTAGCTTGGGAAATGAATCTCTTCCTTTTCTGCTCATCTCAAGAGCCAGGAGTCTCTCCAGTGACCAAGTAATTGACAGTATCAGCATACCAAGGTGAATTGGTGTTACCACCATAAGGGTTTCATCGGAAAATGTCTCGTGGATGTCTCCAGATGGAAAGTCATCAAGTAGGAGGCGAGAAAGGTGATCAACCACTACATTTTCCACTCCTTTCTTTTCACGAATCTCCAAGTCAAACTCTTGAAGGAGTAGAATCCACCTGATAAGTCGTGGCTTAGAATCTTTCTTGGCAATGAGGTGCTTCACTGCTGCATGATCAGTAAAAATGACCACCTTAGACCCAAGAAGATAAGACCTAAACTTCTCCAAAGTAAATGTCATAGTGTAGTTTTACTGTGGGTTAGTTAAGGTTTTGCTAGCGTAATGTAGAACATGAGGTCTTCCCTCAACCCTTTGTTCAAGGACAGCTCTCACGGCATAATCCGAAGCATCACACATTAGCTCGAATGGGAGTGTCCAATCTGGAGCTCGAAGAATAGGTGTAGAGATCAAGTCCTCCTTCAGAGTGTGAAAGGCCTCGGCACACTTTGAATCAAAATCGAAGGAAGATTCCTTCGCCAATAGGTTGCAAAGTGGCCTAGAAATTTTACTAAATTTTTTAATAAAGTGCCTATAAAAGCCGCATGGCCCAGAAAGAATCTAATATGTTTGACATTTGAAGGCAATAGGAGTTTGGAAATAGAATCAACTTTAGCCTTATCTACTTCCAAGCCCCTTTCAGACACAACATGCCCAAGTACAATACCTTTCTATACCATGAAGTGGATTTTCTCCCAGCTAAGGACCAAACCAATCTCCTTACATCACTTCAGCACATTCTCTAGGTGCATGAGACATCGGTCGAAAGATGAGCCGTAAATAGAGAAATCATCCATAAGCACTTCAACACACTCGTCAATCATGTTTGAGAAAATGGACATCATACACCATTAGAAGGTTGCCGGCATATTACATAGTCCAAATGGCATACACCTAAATGTAAAGGTATCGTAAGGACTCATGAAAGTCATCTTCTCTTGGTCATCAGGGAAGACTGCAACCTGGTTATACCCAGAATATCCATCGAGAAAGTAATAATACTTATTCCCTGCCAATTTTTCAAGAATTTGGTCAATAAAAGGTAGGGAAAGTGGTCTTTCTAGGTAGCGGTGTTCAGCTTGCGGTAATCAATGCAGACCCTCCATCCAGTTGAGAGTCTAGTCACCAATTGTTCTCCTTGGTCATTAATTTCCACAGTAATGCTTGCCTTCTTTGGCAACACATGGATAGGACTTACCCATTTACTATCTGTAATGGGATATATAATCCCAGTGTCCAGCCACTTCAGAATTTCCTTTTTGACCACCTCCCTCATATTGGGGTTAAGACATCTCTGCATGTCCTTAAATGGCTTGATGGAATCATTAGTATAAATGTGGTGCATGAAGAGTGTAGGGTCTATACCCTTAATATCAACGATGCTCCAAGCAATAGCTTCCTTGTGCCTAGACAAACATTCAATCAGGGCTTCCTCCCTTGCCTTAGATATCACAGCTGAAATGATAACAGGGTGCGTATCATTGGCACCCAGGAAGACGTACTTGAGAGTGCCTGGGAGGGGTTTCAGCTTAAGGTTGGGGGCTTGTATGGTTAAGGGTTTCATAATAGATGTCCCAATGTTAGGTAGCAGATTTATGTTGGGCAGAGATGATGGGGAAAGAGACTCAGCAGAAACACCAAGCAACTCCTCAAGTTCTAGTATATCCCCTTTAAATTCCTCCAAGAGATGGGAATGCTCATTAAGCATAACATACTGAAGGGGGTCATCACATAAAATTGTAGGGGTTGTTTCTTCAATCGGATCATCTACCACCTCAACTTGGGAACAATCCTCAAGCCTGGCTTGTTTATAAGTATCAAACACATTAAGCTGGATTTTCCTGTTTCTAAAGCCCATTTTTAATGCCCCAGTATTGCAATTGATCGAAGTATGTGAAGTTGCAAAGAAGGGGCAACCCAAAATGATGGAGGGCTTGGTTGGCTTGTTGGTAGGGTCCGTGTCCAAAACTAAAAAGTCAACTGGGAAGAAGTCCTCCACTCTCACGAGGACATCTTCCAACATTCCCTGGGGTGTCTTGAGTGGTCGGTTTGCAACTTGGAGGATTACCGGGCTAGGCTTCAGATTGCCTCCTCTAAGTTGTTCATACATGTAGCTCGAAAGGATGTTTACCCCCGCACCCAAATCAAGTAGAGCCTCATCTATATGTAGGTCACCAATGACCATCGAGATGTAAGGGGCTCCTAGGTCTTTAAGTTTTGGGGGTGTGCCATGTTGAACTATTGAGCTAACGGAATCAGGTATGACAACTTTTGATTGGACCTGTTTCTAGATTGCCGTTTTTTCGTGCAAAGGTCCTTTAGAAAGTGAGCATAGGATGGAATCTGCCTGATAGCCTCAAGCAAAGGCAGGTTAATCTACACTTATTTGAAACTCTCCATGATTTCATCTGTCCTATCTTTGGCTCCAGATGAGCTTGCAGAATTCTGCCTAGAGGTGTATAAGCACTTTGGAAAGGGCACTCTCGGTCTCTGGGTGGAAGGGTTATCATGTTGGGTAAGGGGTGGAGCGGGGACATCCCCTTTCTATGAGGTGATTTTAAGCAGAGGAGAGTTGTCCAACTCTTCTCCGGTGGGGGTGAATATTAGGGTGGATGGATTTTTAAAAAGCGAAACTATAGGAGCATCGAGTTTGAAAATTTCTTTCCCACTCCTTAGAATGGTCACCGCCTGGGCATGCTCCCTAAAGACAATCCCTTTTCCTTTAGGATTCTCCTCAGCAGCACTGGGAAGCTTCCTAGTCTCCCTCTGTCTAACAACCTCTACAAGGTGTCTTATCTGTGATTTCATTTCGTTTATAGCCTTGTCATGAGATTGGATGATGGCACTTTGACTTTCCTGCATAGTTCTCAACATCGCCTTCAATTCATCCATCTCAGAGGTATTTGGTTGGGCAAAGGTCTGAGGTTGGTTCATTTGTTGGTTTTGAAAGGGTTGTGGTTTATAATTCCCTGAATTTGAGACATTTCCTTGTCTCCATGAAAAGTTTGGGTGGTTTCTCTATCCCTCGTTATAAGTGTTGGAAAAAGGGTCATTACGAGGTCTGGGATGGAACCCTTGGGTGACATTCAGGTCCACCTGTACAAGCTCATAGAAATGGAACGCCAAGTGGCAATCCACAATGGCGTGCGTATTGCCTTGGCAAATAGAGCATTTTGAAGCTTGGGATGTGGAGGTACTAGGCGTGAATTGGCCCGAGCTTGACATAAGCCTTTCCATATTTTGATTCAGCAATTAGATCTGGTAGGTTAAATTCTGGGTGTCCCTAGCCTTATTTGCCTCCAACTTTCTTTGCATGAGAGTGGGTTTTCTATCAAAGTAGGCAGAATTCAGGTGAATAGAATTCTCACTCAAAGTATCAAATAGGTTTCAAGCTTCATCCTCAGTCTTAGACAGAAAGGTTCCTGCACAAGCACCATCCACAGTCTGCCTGTGCGAATCACTAAGTCCGGTGTAAAACCTTTCATCCTATTGCTACTTGGGCACCTGGTGATGCAGGCAAAGTTTCAAAAGGTCATTAAAGTGCTCCCACACATCATGGAAAGCTTCCCCATCCTTTTGAGCAAAACTCATAATTTCCCTCCGAAAGTGATTAGTTTTGCTCATGGGGAAGTACTTCTTCAGAAACTCCTTCTTCAAGACATCCCAAGTGTTAATACCATCTAGGGTATGATACCAATACTTGGCCTTGTCCTTGAGTTAGAAAGAAAAGAGAGTCTGCATTTGGGAGTCATTAGTAATGCCCTGCAGCTTCATCATGGAACAGACCTCGGTGAATTCCTCTATATGTCTGTAGGGGTCTTCCCTAGCCGTACCATAAAAGGAGGGCAGCAAGGATATGGTATTGCTTTTGATCTCATAAGGATTGTCCCCTCTAGGTCTATGTAGTGTAGAGCCAGGGTGATTGGTCGGAATGAAATATTCCTTAAGGCTCCTTTGACTAGCCATTTCTTCCCTTGGGTGGTTTCTTCTTAGGATTCTTTTAGGTTCTGGATCAAACACAAGTTGTCTCCTAAGAGATCGCCTACCAAGCATTCACTAAAAACACAATTCAAAAGGACTTATTAGGTCTTTACAGATTTAGGCTTTCGATTTTAGTTAAGATTGTAGGTGTCAATACAAATTGCCCAATCAATTATGCGCCTACTGTCGACCTACGGAATGCCTTAATAAAGACCTAACTAGAACTTTAGAGATCCTCCCTGAAGACCAAAAAGTTTAGTCACTTCTAAACACGGCAAAGAGGGATGCAAGTAGGGTCAAGCCCTTCCTTTGAAGCGTTGCTTTCGCAGTGCTTCTTAACTACCCTCAATCTGTAAGGTTTAGAGGCAAACTCACTTCTGGAATATAGTTTGGGTCACCTAAGTGTCCAACAATAGGATGCTCTTTCCTAGAGGTTCCAACCTAGGAGTGTCTAGAGTGCGTGCTTTAGTGTAAAAAATGTCATACACGTGTGCATTCATCGATTTTTTTTTTTTAACTTTGAACTGCAGCACAATGTCTCAAATCAACTCCTTGGGTTTTAATGTGTTCCTCCTTTAATTAGTCTCTTTTATAAATTTAATGTGACCACTTGTTAGATTATTTCAAGACAAATTATGTGGTCTAGGAATTAAGTCCAAATGTAAATGCGTGATCAAGATATGGATGCAAAGTAAGAGGATGCGTACCTTGCTTCCAGCAATCAACGATGCGAGAATTCACGCAATGTAGAGAATAAAGTTTAGATGCTACTCATACAACCTAAATGGTCATCCTTAGGAGTAGGTAGCTTCTAGTTGGTAGCTCGTGCTTCTTTTTTTTTTTTTTTTTTTCTACACTACTTTAGCATAAACAGGAAAGGATAAACTCCATAAAAGAAAATGAAAAACCTATTGCCTAAATAAATGGGAACAAACTCCTGAAAAGATTAACCAACATGGGCTTAAAACAAAATTGGGGAACAAACCCCTAAAAATATGACCCTAGAACAAGGGTCCCAAATAATGACTGCAAGAAATTCTAAAGTCTAAGTCTATCTAAATGCAAAAGTGGAGGAGAATAAATATGAAGCTCCTGTCCTCAAGAATTTCTCCTCTAGATTGGTGGCGACAAGGTCCACCATGATGCCAAGCTCCTCCTCGCAGGTGCGACAAGATGTCTCCTAGTCAAGAGTGTGGCCCAAGGTCCATGATGTAAAGATGCTGAGGTAGGTGCGATGATTCTCTTAGAGGTACCTTGCACAAACTAGATAGAACAAATTAAATATGCCTCAAAAATTTAAATTCACATGAACAAATGAATAACTGTGAGTTTATCAGGCTCGTTGTCTCCCTGGCAACGGTGCCATTTGATCAAGCGCTAAATGGTTGTTCGAAAATCTGATCTAAAATTGTGTTGTAGTATAGAAATCGAGTGGTAAAATGTGCAATCAAAATAGATGAAAATAACCACTCAAGAGAAGAGTGGGTCATGTCCACAGGGAGGCAAGGGGCCTTCCAAAACTTGCTAAAGTCTTTCACAAAAGTTCACAATTAAAGTCGCCAAGAATTGATGCCAAAACCCCTCTCAAGTGAGGCTCATAGCGTTCATATATATTGATAAAGTATTTAAGAAAAAGAGGGAGGTTATCTTCACAAAATAGCCAGCATTATAATATTCAATAAATAAGAAAATGAGGTTTGGCAATGGCAGTCCACAATAATCACTAATTGAAAGGAAACAGGGGATTCCTTTATCTTGGCCGTGCGAGCAGCAGGAGGGATGACCAGTGGTGAGGCCACGACTAGAGGTGGCTGGAGGTGGGCTACACCTGAAGGCGGTGAGGAGGTGGTCAACGGTAGTCGAGGCCGGCGGCGGCGAGGAGTAGCCGGTGGGGGGTTGTCTGTTGCTGCTGGAGTAGCAACTTTGAGTGGCTACGGGCGGCGTGAGGGCGCACAAGAGGACACGCATGAGGAGTTGGTGGTGCGTGGGAGTGCTGGTCGGTGGTGCTGCTGGTGGTTGCTTGTGGCGTGGGCACGGGAGTGGCTGGTGTGTGAGGCTATGGGGATGGGATGTTGGGTTCTTCGTGGAGATGATGAACAGTGGAGGAGAGAATAAAGAGGAGGAAAAAGGGAAGAGAAAAGAGATTACGTGAAGTTGGTGAAGATGGTGTTGCGATGATGTGGGTGAACAACGAGAATGGAGGTGGTGGTGAAGGTAGTCTCCTACGATGAACAGGGGGCACGGTGAGGTTGCAGTGCGAAGCTCTACGATGGCAATGCAGGCTGTCACCCTGTATGCCCACGGTGGCGAAGCTCCGCCACGATTGAGGCCGGTGGTGATGAGAGGAGGAGAGTTTGAATTCTTTGCACAGTAGTGAAAGGGGTGAAGGCCTCCCTAGTGTTGCAGGCTCTCCTCCTCCTTTGTAGCTGCGGCTGCATGGATTTGAAATGGGAGAGGTGGTGGGAGCAGATTTGCTTCTCACGGCCATTAAGGAGATTTCATGCTGGAGGAGGAAGCAGAGCCATTTTCTGTGAAGATGAAGAGAAATGAAATAAAATAAAATATTAGGGTTATTTATGCACAAGCCCTTAACTTCTATGTTAAACCCAAAATAATGCACGTA
Organism: Thalassia testudinum; assembly: GCA_037157565.1. Lineage (NCBI taxonomy): Eukaryota > Viridiplantae > Streptophyta > Magnoliopsida > Alismatales > Hydrocharitaceae > Thalassia > Thalassia testudinum. The sequence continues at coordinate 60,539,735 of JAZHRO010000035.1, read as the reverse complement.
ATGAACCTAATTGGTTAACAAAGTCAATTCTAAATGCATATGAATGCAATGAATGCATTATGCAATCAAGCTAAAAACATAAATTAATTTATGTACATCCTAATGCATGTTAACTAAATCTTAAATATATCTTAATGTCTAGGCATTCACATGCTTAAATAGCCCACAAATATGGGCTAATCAGTCCTCCTCTGCTTGGACGTCCCTTCTATGTAGAAGATCTCTTCCTTGGCATGGCACAAGGGAGAAGAAGGAGAGGAAGAAGCCACCAAGGGGGTGGGTAGGTTGCCCCCTTGATCTTCTTCTCTTCTTCTTTTTCCTTAGACTGAATGGAAGGGGATGTAGGATGGTTAAGGGTAGAACCTAAACTAATGGAGAAGATGGGTGTTAATGTGGTAGTTAGGAGGGTATATATAAAAGTGGAGAGGGGGTGGATGGCGTGGCCTTGAATGAAGGGTTAGGATTGGCTTTTGGTGGGTGGTTGTAGGTTGGATGGATAGGATAGGTTGGCGCCATGTGTAGGGTTGAATAGGTGGGTAGTTATGGGGGTTAAGGTGCCCCTTGGTGGCCGTCCACCATGGAGAGACAGCATGGTTTTGGCGCCACTTTTGAGTTGCCTTTTGGTGGTGATGGTGGGTTGAAGGGTGGTGAAGGGTTGGCACCAAAAATGATTGGGAGTAGGGGAGCTTAGGTGGACTAAGTTTAGGGTTATTTGGTGGAGCTTGGGTAGGTGGGTTTTAGGGCTAGGTAGGGATGCCATGGAGGTGGACTAGCTAAGCTTAGCTAGCTTAGCTAGTAGGGAGTAGGGTAAAGAGGTAGATGAAGCTAGGGTTTTGGAGGTGAGGAGCTGGAAGGAGCTGCCTTAAGTTGCACTGGAGCTAGTGCTTGTTGAAGAGAATTGCAAGGAGCTACTTTAGCTGGCTTAGCTTGCTAGTTCTTTGTTAGCTACTAAGCCAAGCTAAGATGAGCTGGCTTCTGTTGATATAAGCTGAGGTGAGTTGAGTCTAGTCTTTCTGGAGATTACCTAGCTAGCTGGAGTAACTAGCTTAGGTTAAGTAGCTCAACTCAACTAAGTTGAGCTGAGTTGAATCTCCAGGAGCTGGACTTGAGCTGGCCTGAGCTGGTTGAGGTCATCTTCAGCTGACTAGATTTAGCTAGTTGATGGCAGTAGCTAGTCCTAGTCAGTTTGAGCTTCTAGTGAACTTTTTTGAGTTGAAAGAGCTGGGATCAACTATTTTGAGTGAGTTTGAGCTGCCATCCAGCTGAGGTGAACTAGCTTCAGCTATCATTCAGCTAAGATGAGCTGAAGATGAGTTGATCCAGCTAGAATGAGCTAGGATCCAGCTGGGATGAGCTAGATTTAGTTGGGATCCAGCTGATAAGAGCTTCTTCTTCATCTTTTGCCTTCCTGAGTGACAATGTATGCGGGATCTGTCTTTCTATCTATCCCTGACACTCAAGCATATGTATGAAAAGACAATAAAATGCAATGCATGCCTATCATAAGCAAATGCCTAAATGCAGCCTGAAAATCCACTTGTGGAGTTAAAACCTTAAAGCTAGATCTGTTTTAGGGTATAAGAATAATGATAAACTGGCGTTTATCAGCCATGGCCCACTGATCCGATGACTAGAGCGCCCCCAGTGCTTATATAAGAAGCAACCTTGAGCTCTTGTGACCCCTATCAACTCCCACCCCCCTGAGTTGATTCTTTCGTCCAACCTTCTAGCTCCATGTTCCCGTTCCTAGGTGGCTGGTGATAGCAGCCACTTTCTCCCTCAATTCTTCCCCTTCAGCTGCTGGCCATTAGTCCCAAAGAGTCTCTTTCCATTGGAGGTTCCTCTCCTTTCATCCTCTTCAGCTGCCAGCTGTTGATCCCAGAGAGTCACCTTCATCCTTTAGCTAGATTTAATTGCTTTCCTAGTGTAGTTTACTGCTTTACTAGTTAGATTTAAGGTTTTTCTAGATTAATTGGATAGTTTAGATTAGAATTTATTGTTCAATTGTGTTAGAATAGGACTAGATTAGAGTTAGCACTTCACTTCTTTGATTTCACCTCTCTGATCAATCCTGATCAGAGAGTGCAATCCGCACTCATCTAGTTGATCATAAATCTTTCCCCACACTTCACGATCACTTTCATTCACATCCCTCACTGTTTTGATCGGAATTCACCCATCCTCCATCACAACCACTTTAGATCTAAAGCTCTCTAGCTTTTAAATTTGAGGTGTGCTTAATTCCACTTGAGGGTTCGTCCATTCATCTCATCGGATCACAAGGACCCTCCCTTTGATTTGAATTGAGCCAATTTGATCGATTTATTATGATTTGATTCCCATGCTTAATTGATGAATTTTTGGAGTAATGTGGTTTTAGTCAGGTTGAATCTATCAAATTGAGTTTATATCAGTGTAATTAGATTGATTGCGATGGGTGTGAGCTATTTAGATTTAGTTTTAATTGCTTCTTAAGCGTATGCCCAATTTCAACTGTAGTTCCTATTTTGTGTTCAACAAGAGGTAGAAGGAGCTAAGGAAAATCCAATGCACGAATTTGAGGCTCTTGTGATGACCTAATCAGTCCTTAAGCGTCGCAATGGACTCTTGAGCACCATTCAATGGTGTGCAGGGATCCTAGATGACCAATTCTTCTCAGCGAAGCTATATTAATCGCCAAGTTGGCAACATTGGTTTTAGATTTAAATGAATTAATCCACGGATTTGAGTTTGAATGAAGTTTGAAATGTCTCAACAAAGATTTAGGACTGGCCTTGAGTTCAGTACAATGTCTGATTTGATTCTTTGTCTTCATGATGTCTATAGCATAAGATAGGAATTAAATTAGGGTTTTTAATGTTCTTTGACTGTGGATTTGGTTTTTATTGAGTTCCAACACTTCCAAGGATGAATTGAGATAATTGAGATTGGATTTTACATGATTTGAGCTTTATATGAAAACCTTGGATTTCATATCTCAGCTTTCAATAGCTAAAGTGGACTTCTCTAGATGAGTTTTAAATGAGCTTGGTACATGAAGTGTAAATGAATGTGAATGGTTTAGGGCTTGAAATGGGTTTGCAAGATTTTCATTACATAGATTCTTCATCTCAAATGTTGAGAAGTCAGAGAACACGCAGATTTGATCTTGGAAGACTTGATTCATGTACTGCAACTAGGTACAACAGTTAAACAATACTGTCAAGAGCTGTTGACTACTAGATTCAAACTATTCTTGATTCTTCTTTGAGTTTCAGTGAGTTTTTAGTGTATATAGGATGAGAACAAGCATTCACCTACCTGTGTAGATTGCATTGGGCTTTAATTCTGATCAGTTTATATTGTTAAAATCTTGTACGAATTCTTTATCAGTAATGCAATATCTGAAATCTATTTAGAAAAGGTCTTGAATGCTAATTCAATGAGAAATTTAAAGTTTCTGTGCTTAAAGTTGATTGTAACTGATGTCTAGATGAGTACAATGTTATATCTTGAATCTCTAGCAATTTTAGGTGAATTTCTTGGCTTTACATTCATTGTAAGACCTTTACAAAGCCTATTTTGAGACAAATTGCAAATACATGAGAAATATAAAAATAATTGTAAATAAATAAAATAAATGTGTCTTGAGCTATATTAGGTTTAGTTTTAAATGTGTGTCAAGTTAGGTTAGGTTTCGAGTCCTGTAAATAGTATGACATACTAGTAGAAACTTAGGTCTTCTCTGGTTTTGAAATAAAAGAACTAATGCAAAAACATCAAAAAGAGTCTTCTCTTCTCACCTTTCCTCTCTCTTCCCCTATCTCCATTAAACACAAAAAGAAAATAAAAATATGAAAAACTTCAAAAATTCATAAAAATACCCATGTATATAGTATGTATACTTATATATAATACTAAGTTAAGTGTAAATAGTAACTTATATGTATATAACATATGTAAATAACCTATGTACCTATTCTATTTACTTAGGTAGGTATTTATATTAAGTTATATAGTATGTATTATAATTATATATATATTTATTTATATTATATGTACATAAGCCATGTATAATTGTAAATAACTAAGTATTTACTTATAATCATAATTATAACTGTAGATATAACTGAAAGTAATTATAATGTATAGTTATTTATTTATCTACATATTCTATATAGTTATGTTTATTATAAGTTAATTAGGTATATTAGTAAGTTAAAATAATTTAAATTAGTAGATTATTGAATTATTGAAATAAATTATGTTGTATACTTGTATACTATAGTTTCAAGCATTTTCAGTATATTTATAGCTTATTTATACTGTAAATATATGTATATATATATGTAAATCATGTATTTAAATGTATATAATTGAAATAAATCACTAAAAATAAATTAAAATCTTGTAATAATAAGTTAATAATATATATTAACTAATTTATAAGTTAATTATACAATTAATTTGTTAATTTATACTTTAATTAACGAATTAAATAATAAACCAATATGTATTTTTTATTAACTTTAACAAATTTTTAAATATATTTATATAATTAATTATTGTAAGTAAATTATACCAATAAGTAGTCCTATGTATAGGCTACACATACATATAATTCAATTTGAAAATAATTATTAAATAAGCACCTAAATTAAGGCCTAATTTTGACTAAAAATCCATGCCGGTGTAGCCAATTTGGGTGACAGAATGTGCCACATCGTGGCTTTGCAATCGCCTGCACCCCTATTTAAGTAATTGCGCTGATAACCCTCTTGATCGTCAGCGCTCGGTGGGTATACTGAGCATATGGGTGTGTGCGAACATTGGTGGCTTGGGAGCCCAGTTGGCCTAAATGGGCCATGAGGTTTGGATGTGGGCCTGTATGAGTCCAAAACTATGCGAAAATCACCTACTAAAGACTAGGGCCCAAGTTTAGTATTGGTTGATTATGCCCTTGTGGGCTACTGATCCTGCGAAGGGTTAAGCCTACTAATTAATAAATTTTTGATGAAGTGTAGGTTAGTTTGGATTAAGTTAAGCTTAACACTACACAACTAAGTGTTACTATGTTTGTAGTGTGTGTTGTGTGTGTTGTATATATATTGTATAAGTATTAGTGAGTATATATACGTGTATATAGGTAGTTTAGTATATAGAGTATATACATATCCTTTTTGGCCTTATTTTGTTAATATGTTTGTAAGGTCTTTAGTAACATTTATAGATGTTAGTATAGGTAGTTATATGTGTTGGTATAGTATATATGTTATTATTATAAATATTCTTTTTGTGCCTTCATTGAGGCATTGCTCAGATGTTGGTATATATAACTAACCTAGATTAATTTAGATTAATTTTTAATGCCTTTCTACATATTTATATTCTTGAGACATTGTCATTAACACTAATTAATTCATTCTTGTACATAATTAACTTAGATCAATTCATTCTTTGATTCTTTCGATCATTATTCATTCATTTGTATATAAACTTAATATTTTTGGAATAAAAGATGATTTTTGGATAATAGAGAGTGATGTATATCAATAACTACCTCCCAGTGAATGACCTGGAATAAAATCAGTAAAAATTATATATAAATAAAATGACACGTCTGGATTGTGACAACACTACAATGTGATAATTAACCATAATTTACTAGCAATCCAGATGGTACATCACCAAGGGAGTCTTATAAGCTGTCCTGAAGGCTCAAGCGCATCATTCAGCTCTTTCGACTAATTCTTGGGGTTAGGCCGAACCCTTTTCTCCAAAATGCACTTGATCTCCCTAGTCCATACTTCAACATGGCCACTAGTATGGGGACAGTATGGAATAGCTACCATATGTGTGACTTGCAAACTTTGAAGAAGTCGAGTGAAGTGCGTATTACAAAAATGCAGTCCCTCATCGCTTATGATGGTCCTTGGACAACCATATCTCGAAATGATATTGGACCTGATAAACTCCAGAACCATAGAGTGGTCATTGGTCCTATTAGGTATGGTCTCAATCCATTTCGACACATAATCCACCATCACAAGGATATATTCATAACCATGGGAAACAAGGAAGGGACACATGACGTCAATGCCCCATATATCAAAAATTTCTATAGGTAGAATAGGCTACTGGGCCATCTCATCTCTCTTCCCTATGGTTCCAGTTTGTTTACATCGAAGACAGGCCCCCACATAAATATGAATGTCTTTGAATAATGTCGGCCACCAAAAACCAGAATGAAAGCCCTTTTGGGTGATCTTCTTGCCATTGAAATGGCCTCCATAATGAAGGTCATGGCAGAAACTAAGAATATTTTTTTGTTCTTCCTTAGGGATGCACCTGCGGAATAACTGATCTGGGCTTATTGTAAATAATTTCGAATCCTCCTAGTGATAAAATTTAGCATTGGCAAAAAACCTATCTTGCTTCTGCTTGTCCTAGGTATTACGAGTGTCTCTAGTGACTAGATAGTTCACAATGTCTGTGATACGAAAAATTGTGTGATTTGTTAAAGTAGATTTTTGGTCGTTGTAGCAAACAATTTCGCGATCTCTTTTGAATTTATAAAACCTAGATAGAGTGAGTATCTAGGATCGTCCAAGGAGACAATTGGTGTTTAAAAATGCTTCTCTGTTGCAAAACTTGAATCTTCTTTTTTTTTGTGTGTTTTTGTTTTGTTGTTTGTAGGGTTTTGAATAAACGGGAAACTGGGTAAGATATACTACGCTTAAGTGTTGCAAATAAGTAAGTTTACCCTTCCAAGCTCACCCTAGGCAAGTGATTGTAGGGTAATTGAAAGGGTAAGGCGGGTGCACAAGAATTTCTAAAATTGACTAAATAAGAAAGCACATAAAATAACACAACACAAAATTATGAAAGGCACTTGATTGATAATGAAAATGTTAAAGTATTCAACTACTTGGGGAGCTCACTTATGTGGATGGGAACGACACAAGTAATCCTCAAGTAGATGAATTCTTACTACAATGAATGATTACATCATAAAAGAGATAAAGTAGAAGAATCTCCCACGTAGATGGAAGTAACTCTCTCTCCAAGAATGACTGCTCCCAAACTTGAAGAAGGCTTCCTCCTCCTCCTTGAAAGCTTCTTCCTAAGATCTTCCAAGGGTGGTAAATGTCCACCCTAGTTCTTCTCCTTTGCCTGGCCATTCCCCCAATGGTGATTGCTCCTTGGTGTGCTCCAAGGAAGAAGGAAGAAGAAGAAGGCATCAAGGAGGCAAGGGTTAGCCTCCTTAATCTTCTTGTCTCCACTTCTTCTTTGGATGACTATGTAGTGGATATAGGTGGAAATTAATGTATAGCCAAGGATGAAGGTATTTGGTGGTAGGATGGGGGATATATAGGATGGGAAGGGAGGGGTTGTCATGGAGTAGATGATGGGTTAGGATGGGCTCTTGGAATGGTGGTCAACGGATTGAGGGCTAGGATAGGTTGGTGTCACCTAAAAGGTGTGGGTGGTGGTGGTTATGGGTGATTAGACACCCTTGGTGGCCGTACATGGGTGTAGAGGCAGCATGGTTTTGGCGCCAACTTAGGGTGTTTCTAGAAGGTTTTTTTGGAGGGAAAAGACAGAGGGTGTAGATGGCTTAGGAGGGTAGGTGTATGGTGGTGTTTGAGGGGTATGTTGGTGCCAAAGGAGGGGTTTCTAGAAAGATGAAATTGGAGCCAACTTTAGGTGGCTTTTGGTGGTGGTTATGGGGAGAAATAGTGCCATGCGTAGGTGCCAAAGAGGAAGGGTTGTGGAGGTGGCTTTGGTTAAGGAAGGTGGTGGTAGTGGTGTAGCTAAGTAGGTGGTTGGTCGGCCATGGTAGAGGAGCTTAGGTGGAGCTCAACTTAGCTAGTTGAGTAGTAGGGGGGGAGCTAGGGTTTTTCTACAAGGAGGAAGACTTGAGCTACATGGTGTTTCTGGAGTTACCAATAACTGAAGTAGACATGCCAGTGAACTCAATAGCTAGCTTAGCTAGCTAGTTCTTTGCTAGTAGCTAAGCTAAGCTAAATTGAGTTGGCTTCTTCTGGTATGGAGTTGAGGTGAGCTGGAGCTGGTCTTCCAGAAGATTTCCTAGCTAGTTAAGCTAGCTAGCTTAGGTCTGATAACTAAGCTCAACTGAGTTGAGCTAGGTTAAGGCTTCAGGAGTTGAAATTGAGTTGACTTGAGTTGGTTGAGGACTCCTTAGCTGACCAAGCTTAGCTAGTTGATAAGTAGTAGCTAAGCTTGGTCAAGTAGAGCTTTCATGAGTTATGTGGAGTTGGAATGAGTTGGATCCAGTTGCATGGAGTTGGGTTGAGGTGGACTCTAGCTGAGGTGAGCTGGATTGAGTTGAGAACCAGTTGGAATGAGCTCAATCTTCATCTTCTGCCTTTCACATTGCCAGGGTTATAGGGTATTCAATGTTTAATCATCCTTGATAATGGAAAGAAGGTCTAAAACTACAAAAATAATGCAATGCATGACTATTCTACAAAATGTCTAAATGCAGTCCCAAACCAGATTGCAATGTGAAAAACCTAAAAGCTAAATGTGTTTTTAGGCATAAGAGTGATGATAAACTGGTGTTTATCATACCTCAATGCTTATCTTTTTGCTAGTCTCTTTGCAAAATTGTATTTCGTAAAATGATTTTGGGGTAAACTAATTTTTTCATTTTTGAGGAAAATACTTTTACGGTACTTTGGTTGATTGAGAATCAAGGAAAGTACGGGACTTGTTTAGGATAAACATCAAGATTTATCATTGGATCCAAAAGTTAGCATGAAATAGGATCTGTGTATCTTCCCTAGAATTTGACAAATTTACCTTATCAAACTCCAATTATCCTGTCAACTATTTTCGTAGTAAAAACCTCCTTGACCTAAGATATCGATTCAGAATTTGTGTGATAATTATAATTCAAGTGTCAGTGCTTTATGAATGGGCAACTTTTTTTTTGATGTTTTTGTTATTCTCTCTCCCAAGCTTATCCTCAGATTAACTTTAGCAAAATTGTGTCGAAATCCTTATCCCTGTTAACGATCCTCGAGGAGGCTCTTGCTCTAATGCTATAAAAGCATCGTCCAAGACACCTCCAAGAGCCCTATAACCCGACACCTTGTGACAGCGTAAGAGGAACTCCCAGCAAATCTAGGCTTTCGCTTTGATACTTCTGGATAGTACCGTCCGAGACACCTGAACCGCATGATGTGCTTATGTGCTCCATATATAGATATGGACTATAGATATGGAGCAAGCACCGAGGGGGTAACATGTTGGCATCACTTCCTCAAAGGAGAGTTTTCTCCTTCTCTATGGTAGGGACTCATCTAATAAAAATTGCTTAAAGTTTCACCTTAAGTTAAACACAGGGAATTATTGATTTATGTATTTTTGGGATTTTTGTTTTTGTTGGCTTGTGTGTGTGGAATTTTTGACACTTGAGTTTTAAAAGAAATTCAAATTTCTGGATCGAAGACTAAGTCAAATACTATTTAAACTTCTAGACAGAATCAGGGCTAATTAGTTTCTTTAGGGGTCAAGGAGGAATTCTTTAGGAGATATACTGATCGAATCTAAGATTTTTACACCTGAAAGGTCTAACCAAAAGATCCTTGGATTCATCCTTTTTGTTAAAAATTAAATCTTATGTGTACCTTTACTGAAATAAAGTCACAACCTTAATCCCGTGTTTTCAAAAATTCCTTAAAAAGTGTTTTGTGATTTTTTTGATTTAAATGCATGTAAAAGAAAAGAAAATTTTGTATTTTTGGGTTTTGAAAATCCTGAAACGACCATTAAAATTTAAAACATCCCCCCCATGCTAAAGGTATGCAATGTTCGCATGCATAAGGGAAAAGATAGTACCTAAGTGAAGAAAGGTAGAAGTTAGGATAGTGAAAACCTGAGAAAGGAAAGGAAAAAGTAAAGCAGGAAAATAATGGGTTACCTTCCATCCAGGGCTGTCTTTAATGACTTTTCAAGTGGGCGTAATGCACATCAAGGAGTATTAGGAATGTCATATAAATCTTGGGAATCGGAATGTGGATTTGGAGAATTATTGAGGTAGGGCTTCAATTCCTAGCCAATTGCCTATTAATGATATATTCGCTTTAGGATCCAAAATATCAATAGCGACATGTGGGTGAGTTTTAAGGACGACATATGGGTTGGTCCATTTAGATTTCAACTTCCCTCGAAAAAGTCATAATCGAGCATCAAAAAGCCAAACATGTTGATCTGGTTCAAAAGTTTTCCAAATGATATATTTGTCATGTAAATATTTTGTTCGGTAATTTTAAATCCACGCATTTTCATAAGAAAAGTAACGAATTTCTTCCAATTCTATTAATTGTAATTTACGGTGTTTCCAGTTTTAAACAAGTCAGAATTAAATTGTTTGATCGCCCAAAAAGTCCTATGTTCTAGTTCTACCAGGAGGTGGCATGCCTTGCCGTAAATGAGGCAAAAAGGTGACATGCCAATTGAAGTTTTGAAAGCAGTTCGATAAGCCCATAAAGCGTCGTCCAGCTTGCTGGATCAGTCTTTGTGATTAGGACGAATCATTTTTTGAATAATGTTTTTAATTTTCTGGTTTGAATCCTTTGCCTGGCCATTAGTTTGGGGGTGGTAAGGTGTAGAGATCTTGTGGTTAACCCCAAAGTTAGAGAGAAGTTGACAGAATTGAGAGTGAGTAAAGTGAGATCCTCCATTGCTAATGATGGCCTTTGGAACTCCAAATCTTGAAAAGATATGCTTTTTGATGAAGTCTATGACAACCCGATGATCATTGGTGCAGGTGGGTACTGCTTCAATCCATTTAGAAACATAGTTGATAGCGACTAAAATTTATAAGTATCCACAAGAGTTGATGAACGGTCCCATGAAGTCGATGTCTCAAACGTCAAAAATTTTGACTTCTAAAATGGGTTAAGGGGCATCATATCTTTACAGGTCATGTTGCTGATGCTTTGGCAACGCACACAAGACTAAACAAAATTTTGAGCATCTTTGTGTATGCTCAGCCAAAGAATCCAAAATTTAGAATTTTGGCTACAGTTTTCTTGCTTGAAAAGTGTCCGCCACAAGCCATCGCATGACAGTGTGTCATAATATTATGGCAATCTGAGTTAGGAACACACTGTCTGATGACTTGATCAATGCAGATGTGGAACAAATTGGGCTCCTCCCGAAAATAATATTTAATGTCAACAAAGAACTTATTCTTTTTGCATTTGGGTCAATTAGAAGGGATTCGTTCAGTTGCCAAGTAGTTTGTGATGATAACATCATCATAAGCTATAACTAGCTTTAATTAGTTAGAATCAATTGACAAATGCTCGTATATAACCACTGGAGAGTATTAATTCATTGCATATACTTTCTGAGAAACATGCATTAAATCAGGGGTAAATCTGCAGTTTAACATCATATCCTAAATGCAGAGTAATCATTGGGTTTTCCAGGGGTTAAACTAAGGTCAAATTAGCATTAATGACTAACAAGAGGATCCATGCAGACAAAAATGGGTTTTCGCGCATTTTAATAATTAATGGACATTCGAAACCTTAATTTCAGACTCTCTTAATTAACTGAGGTTCTGGTTAGGATAAAACTCACCTAAACCTTCTAAAAATCATATAAAAATATTTTATAAGGTTTCGTATCCTTGATTTGACCATTGGAACCCATTTTGACCTAAAATAGAGTCTGAGATAGGAAGTTGCTCTAATTTGGGTTTCTACGTAAATTATCGAGTCAAAGTTGGTCTAAACCAAAATCTGACTTCACCATCAGATTCCTTGGATCCAAATTAGGTTTGTAAAAAAATTTAGGCTCAATCAAAGATCATCTTGACCCAATTTGCATTACAGTCCAGTCTGACTCTTCTCTCAAATAGCCCCTCAGCTTTTGAATTATTTGTAATCAGGCCCCTAGATTTCTCATCGTCTTTGCAAATAGGTCCCTACCGCCATTGGTGTGAACACACCAAGCTTCGTCAAGATTCTCGCTCGATCCTCAATCAAACTGTCCCAAATTTGAATCGGAAATTCCTTGAGGAATTCTCTTCCAAATAAATCTGGCCTTGGGCCATAAGACTTTCCCAATCTCCCATGCGAATGCATGGAAGATTCGGGAATCCTTTGTGCGCGAAGTACCCGAAGCTTGAGAGCTTCTTTCCTTTCCTGGAGGGCCACCTAAAGGCCTATAAAATGCTCTACATCAAGTTCCTTACCTCCTTAGCTTGGTTTGGAGGTCGGAATCTCCTTCTTCCCTTCTCCTCGCCCTCTGTCTCCACCAACTTTTACAACCTTCTTTGACTGCCCTTTTGCCGTCCACCACGTACAATAGGCGGTGGTAACTTCTTCCTCTCGTTCCTTCGCATCTTGCGAAACCAGTGAGCGTCGCCTACCTCCCCTCGTCGTCACCTCTTCGCCCATCGGAGGTTCACCTTCCACAATGCCAACCAATCAAAGCCGACGCCGCCCTGCCCCTTTCGACCGTTAGTTTAGGATTAGTTAGGTTTCTCCCCTTCTCTTCTCTCTTTTCCTCCATCGAATCTCTTAATTCAGCCAACGACCATGCCTCACCCTCACCGTCTTCCACACGATTGGTCAAGCTTCTGTGAAGCCTCCCGTACTCCATAATCCACCAAACTCCACGCCGCAACTCCCAAAAGCATCACTGTGCTCCCTACTCCAAAAGCCCTCTACCAATTGCACCTTTCATCCATCCTAAACTCTCACCAAACACACCCATCATCCGTCACCTTCTCCGACCTCGCCAGACCACCACACGCACTCCCACAACACAGTGACACCACTATCACCTTCGCCAAGCTCAGGTGAAGCTTTTAAGCTATTTGACAAGGGCTTTTGAGCCCATCTTTGTGTTTTCAGGTTTGCCGTTCATCCGACCAGTGACACGTTCATCTCCAGTGCTATCTGTCGTCCGCTAACTACCACACACCCTACTGCTACACCTAGGTGTTGCGGATTCCCTTCAGGAACTAATTTGGAGCATCAATTGGAAGAAGCATACTAGCAGTTGCTCTAATTACTCAAGAATCACGGCTGCTCTGCTCACAAAGACGAGGGGCACATTTTAGTGCCACATCATAGATATTGAGACGAAATAAGGCATGTAAATTATTTTCTTGCTATTGCCTCTTCACCTCAGATTTTAGGGGGTGAGGTCCCTGCTCACCTTTAGCCTCACACCTCGCTCTCGGTTCACACCACACGAGCTTGGTCCCCTATGCTCATAAACCTGATTACCCGGATCCTACTATGCCCTAGTTTGAGAGAAGAGGAGGATTTGTGAGAGAGCGGGGGAGGGTTTTGCTCTCTGAGACTTATTCCCTATGCGACACTTAGTCGTTGAAGAAGGTTGGTCTCCTTGTGCTGAGAATGGAAAGCTTTGAGAAGGCTTGTGAAAAAGGAAAGAAGTAGAAGAAGCAAAAGAAAAAGACGCTGAAGAGCACTGTAGCAGGGCTGCATTTAAGTTGTCTGATGATAAATGCCCGACCTTTGATTACTGTAGTGTTAAAGCTATTGTTGGGTTATTTGGTTTAATTGGGATGTCTGATATACATGCTTAATTAAGGCTAATAATTGATGATCTAAATTACCATTATTTTGTCTTAACTTCTTTTTATCATTGTGATCTATATACTCATGCTTATAATTGAATATCAATTTGAGTATATATTATTTACTGAATATCTCTTTTGTGCTTCGATTATGGTGCTCATTTATATGTAATTAAAGATTAGCAAGTGAATTCCATATTTACTCCTTATGTTCGACCTCAGACTTCAATTTAGATTTCAAGTAATAAATTTTATCTGTTGATTGAGCTATTTAGGAGGCTTTGCTACAACGAAATGATTTAAAAACTCCTATTTGGCTAGCTCAACATTTTGACGCCGTTGCCGAGGAGCAACGTGAAATTTGATTTCATTGATTACAATTTATGATCTGGGTACTAACTTGACTTATCTCTTTTGTTGTGATTTGTGCGAGGTACACAGGAGATGACCAACTGCACAACAACCACTCCAAGGGTAGGTAATCTCATCTCCATCTCCATAAGCCCATATTTATGGAAAGAGCTAAAAAGGGAAATCAATTAGGCCAACTTTCATTACTTATTTAGAATTAATCACTTCTTAGTTGCCTAACTTGATCTATTTAGAAACCCTTCTCCAAGATTCCTGCACCTACTAGGCATTTAAGATACTTAGGACTCACCTTCTTGATTGAGCCCTAGGTGCCAAATTTGGAAGAAACTGATTGGACCAAATAGAGCCACATTAGGGTTTTCATCTTAGGGTTGAGAAACACACGTGCCTGAAACAATAAGAATCTACCTTCCCGCATTGTGTGTTGCCTAAACCCTTGATTGAACTTACCTAATCAAGCAAACCCTAAAATCAAGCTCTAATTATCCACTTGAATCCTAAAATTGGGACTTAATAACAAGGACAAGTCAGGTGAAGTTGATCCACCTTGTGGGTCAACCAATCTTCAAATTAGGTCACCAAGAACAAATCAACTCTAAAGTTCAAGTGAAATTCTAAGCATCTCAATTCAGATTTAAAATTTGGTAGACTTAAGAGATCAAGTCGCTCACTTTGGTCTATTTGGATCTGCGGTGACAAGGAGTTGGGTGGGGGAAACCCTGTAACCCGTGGGGATGCTCTACCGTGTAGGGGTCTTTGTGGGACTCTCCCTTCCTGGCTACCCAATTACTTCTTAGGTGAGCACCTTTTTGATCAAGAGGTATCATCCGCTTCGAACCTCCATAGTCATCCAGAAATATTTGGGTGTGTTGATTGGCTCCATCACATTTTCTGTCCCTCATCTCATCCTCTAGTGCATGTTCGGGAGGAGGTCCTTGAGACCACCCTTGAGGCCTCCATTAGCTTTTCACTCTCGTCGAGGCCAAGCCTTGATCCCCTTGCTTGTGCAACTTCTTGATCAAATTGAATCTCCGACTCTTCCATTTTTGAGCCCGTCTCTCTAGCCATAGCTATGGAACACCACAAAGAAGAACCTAACCTTGAACATCAATTCCATAACCTGAGAGATTGATTCGATGCATACATAAACCCACCGCAGAGTCCTCAAATGCGAGATCACTACAATCCCGTTGCGGTGGAAATCGAGCCTCGAGTGCAAATCCCTGTGGGAGAACCTTTGGTGGAGCTCAAGCCAAGTATGCTTCATACAATCTCGAAATTCCATGACTTGAACTCCAAGGATCCCTTCCAACACATTAAACATCTAAAGCTTTTGGCCCAGACCTTCGAGCCAAACATACAGAATCGAGATAGCTTACTCATGAGAATGTTCTCCTTCTCTCTTTTTGATAAAGCTGCTCATTGGTTTTAGACTCTCACTCATCTGATCACCACTTAGGAAGAACTTCAGACCGCTTTCCTATAAAAATTCTTTCCCATTGGTCAGACGAATTCTATGCGACATCAGATCACGCACTTCTTGCAAGGAGCGGGAGAACCTCTGCATGAGGCATGGGATCATTTTTTGGATCTCATGCACAAGTGCCCCCATCACGGAGTTCCAAAATGGGAACAAGTTCAGTCTTTTTACCTAATCAAGCAATCGTTCACTGAATAAACCCCACCGTCACCTTCATCGTGCTCCGGCGAAGCTCCTGAACACACTAATTGGTGCTTAAGGCCCGTGTTCTAGAATTTTAGGTGTCGCCGTTGCCGATCATCTTCTCCGTCACCGTCATCCCTCCTCTAGCCATCATTGCTACTGCTACTACTCTTAGCAAATGCGGAGCAACACCACAAAGGCAACCGGTCTTCAATCTGAGCAGAACACCTCAGTGGCAACCTCAATTCAAAGATAATGCAGAGCTTTAGCATGCAGAGAGTGAGGCAGGGCTTTTAGTCCCACCTCATGTGTGGAGAACTGACCAATGTGGTATAAGATGATTTTGTGAACTCGGCTTATCGTCTAGCACATGGGGGGTCAGAGATTACTGTGGATTTATTTGAATATTTGATTTGAGTTACTGTTGAAATATTTGGTTAAATTGAATACATGAGATGCATGCTTAATTAGAGGATTAAGTGATGATTTAAATCACCATTGTTTTGTTCTCTTTTTTTATCATAGTGATTTCTTGAGGTATTATTGAATATCATTATTTCTGAATACGATTAGTACATGAATTCCATATTTGCTCCCTGTGAACAACCTCGGACTCATCTCTTATTTTCGAGCTTTATAAATTTAAATCCTATTGTGTTTTCGTTGACTATACTATGACTTATACATTTCTTAACTCAACGATTTACGCATGCAACAATTAGTTCTACAATGCCTGAAACAAATTTATAAGTAAATAAGCATTAAAAAACTAGTTAATAGTACACTATGTTAATTATATACAACTACTCTAAGTAATTCCTAAGTGTAGGTACAAAAATAGTTACTAATATCTACTATATTAAATTATATTAACATACTAATATCTATAGTAACATATATCACATATACAGTAATATATATATATACGTCGCTATAGCCCTAGCAACATATATACATAACCTAAGGCAAAAATAGTTATCTATACTAACGTATAAATAGATATACAGTGACGAATATAATTGTCACTAAAGCTCTAGTTTATTTATATACATATAGGCTCAAACATTACTACTCTACTCATCTATATATACATATATACTATCATATATGTATACATTATTTATATACATATATATATACACATATATACACTCAACACACACTCTCACAAAGCCCTTAGCAGCCATCACTTAGTCGCTCTCACGGCTACTCTCCTCTTCACTTCTTTCTCTTCTCTTTACTTGGACACTTAGTAGAATTTTAGGTGCTCTTTCTCTCTTTACATGCTCGATCGTTGTTCACCCAAGGCCAGAAATGTGTTTTAATGGGCGGGCTTGCCTACCTTCGAAGGATACACAGCGCTCATTAGGGCAGGACCAGACACCTACTAGTGGGCCTACCCTAGTTTCAATTAGGTGTATTTTTTTTCCCCAATTCTAGGCCCAATAACAGGCCCACATGCACTCAAGCATCCACATACTCATGTGCTCACATGCACTCGCATGCACCAATGCACGCCAGTAGGTGCACGCAATTTGAGTAACCATATGCTCAATAGAGTTTATTTGCACCCTACGCTAACCACCAAGGAGTCGCCAATGCAAATGCAATTTGTATCGCTTTGTGTGGCTGCCAAATACCAATGTGGGACTATCCCATAGGCAGAGATTAACGCTGAGTGGAGTTTAATTGCATATGATTACAAGGATTTTTGGCCCTCGATTCACGGGCCATAAATTATTTTAAATTAAAATTAAATCATGTGAATACAAAGCCCTTATATAGGGCTACCTAATTGTACAATTTATTAGCAAAAATAAGTTTCTTAAATATTTAATAAAATTAGCTAAAGTTAGCTGTATGTACACATAAAATTAGAATTTAATTTGTTAATTAACATATAAATAAGTGACTTAATTACCAAATTAACTTTATACGAAGTTAATTTAGATAATAAAATATTTATTCACATTTTTATTTTCCTTTAGAAACTTTATTTTAATCTATTTACATTTAAATATTCGTTTAAGTTAGTTTTTCACATAAATAATTTATAAATACCGTAATATAGTATAAATACAATATAAATAAGTTGAAAATACTTAATATAATATTATACAAGTGTACATTATAACTTAGTTTAGTTTTAACTTAAATTACTAATTTATTTTATTTTAAGTTAATAATTTACTTAATTAACTTAATAACTTAATCACCTACTGTAATTACTTAAAATAAATTAGATTATAGGTATTATACAGTATATATTATACAGTTAAATACGTATGTACAGTATTAGGTATAATTGTGTACATATAGATAGGTTTATATAATTACTTAGGATATTATACATTTAGTTTATATAAATTAATATATAATAATACAATAAAGTTATATATACAATAAATCCTCCTGAATATTTAATTTAACATATAGAATACATATATAAGTTAATTATAGTCATTATATGCATATTGTACAATATCTACATATAGCATAGGTTTAAATTATATTATATAAGTATATACATAGTATACAAGGTATTTTTGGGGGTTTTTTTGATTTTTATAGTTTTTATAAGTATACTAGAGATAGGGGATGAAAGAGAAAGGATGAGATGACAGAGAAGTTTCTTTTTCTGCTTTTTCAACTTTGGTTTATTTATTAAATTCTAAGGTATACTAAACTGTCGACTGCTATGTTCTACCAAGTCGGGGATTCAGAATATCCTAAAACTTGGTGAACACTTAGAAAAATACATGATCTTACTTAAGATAGGTTTATTTTATTATTTTGTGATTTTCTTAAGTATTTTATTTATTTACAAACCAACTCCTTAAAGACCTTGAAAGATTGTTGGGAAGTGAAACCTAATGCCTCTAATTCTATTCTAAGGGTTGGAATAAGGGTTTAAAGACTCAAATATGCCTAGCATTACACACAAAAGATGTTCAAATATTTAAACAAGGTTTTTAATTTAATGCTGACAATGAAATTTGAGATGAAATTACAAACAGTTCTAACTAAATTTCATTCCTATTTTAATACAAGAATGCTTGTTCTTGGAAGTCCTAACAGTAGACAACAATGCCAGCTTCATCCAGTCCTTGAAATCAACCAAAGTTCTAGCTCAATTCCTTGGTTCAGCCTGCTAAAATTGATCTGTAGCAGCTGAATTGCTATTGCAATGCTGTTGATCAGTTTAACAGGTCTGAACTTAGCTATTGCCTTCACATTCAGCAGCTGCTAGTGAATCATTTCAGATCAGATGTTGCAGCTACTGATCAAACGTCTTAACTTCATTTGCCATCAAACTCCAGCAGCTATTGTTACTTTAGTAGCGGTGATTAGCAGCAGCTACTGCTGATGCTTGGTACTTGAGCCAAAATTAAAATCAAATGCACTATCAAACCACATCTGAAATCTCTGGTTACAATAAAAAATATTTCTATCCTCAAATTCAATTAAAACCCCTCAAAATCAGTGTAAACCCTTTTGTGTCAAAGTCTGAAAATCCATCCCTGAGTTATAAAATTCAAAGCATCTTAATCCAATCCATTCTCCTTATCATAGACAATAAAAGAGAGGTGAATTGGATTATCAATGAATCCTCTTCTAATTAGACTCAAAATCCAACGTAGGCACTTCAAACATCTCAATTAAACCTCAAATTTCAATCTAAAAAATCTCTTGGATGAAAAATCAATGTTGCCATAATTTAGGCTTTTAGTTTGGATTTATTACTGATCTGATCACCTGATCATCTTGAACACCATTGATTGGTGATCAAGGTGATTTAGTGATCATCTCAAAATCCGTTGGGTCCTCGTTTGGTCTCAAATCAGTACCACTGATTATCCTCGACAAAACTACCCAAAACAAGGCTTAAATTGAGTGCATGCTCATCCACAAATTGCAAACCAAATCCAGCACCTTAGATTCATTGCATTACACCCAATTTAGCAATTGAGACCTTGAATCGCTCGATTAAACTCAAATAAATCCGAATTGACTCCAAATTGCGAGATTGGGCGTGAAACACAAATCTGAAAGAATGGAGTGAATCAAGTCAATTAAAACAAGATCGGCGGTCCTTGTGAACTAATGGAGTGAGAAGACCCCCAAGCGATTGTGAGCGCTATCTAGATCACGAAATCCGAGAATTTTAGATCTAGATATGCTCAAATGGATGGGGTGAAATGCGAATAAAATTACGAGGGGAATCAGTAGAACATGGATAATGAGGCTTAGAGAATGTGGATATGCTCAATGTGCATGTGAAAAAACCACTCCAATCTGAATTGATCGAAGAGTGTGAAATCGAATCTATTCTACTCTACTTTTAAAGTATACTAAATCGGATCAGATCAACCAATGTTTGCTACTCTAACTAATCAAAACTGAGCTAGAAAGCACTAAACTACACTAAGAAAGCAACAAAACCTATTCTAATAGAAGAATGGGACCTGTAGAGAAGATCTGCAGCTGGTGGCTATAGCGATGAACGAGGGAGGATCTCCAACGGATTGAAAGCCTGCTAGTGAAGCTCAATGTCATCCTCAGGTGCTACATGGTCCTTAGTGGCGAGGATTGGTCATAGGGAAGTGAATTCCACTGCCATGGGTGGCGAAACAAGGGTTATGGGGAGAGGGAGTTGGAGAGGACGAAGGGATCGCCTCAAGGAAGTAGGAGGGGAGGTCAATGGCTCGCGTGCGAGCTCAGGTGTTCACTTAAGTAGCTGCTAGAGTGGATCAAAGCACCGCGAGGGTAGGATTAGTCGTTTAGGGCTTTAATGGTGGATGTGAGCTGAGCGGAGGCAGGAAGAACTATGTCAAATCACAGCCGCTAGATCAGATATGGGGAGGATGGTGATCCTATGCACAAGAGCGCGCGAAACTTCGATGAAGGATCAGCCATAGATCAGAAGCAAAGGAGAATGATGGCCATGATTGCTTGAGTTCATTGGCTATTACAGTGGTCCGCCCTAATAGGTCTAAAGGGGTTTTTACACTCAGGCCCTTAATTGCAAAATGGTAGAGCAATTGTACGTAGACTCATAAGTAGTGGAATAGTCTTGCAGAGCATTCCCTGGAATAGTCAGCTACCACATTCTGCTTCCCAACCTTGTCACAAATCTCTAAATCAAACTCTTGCAATAGTAGGATCCATCTAGTCAGACGAGATTTTGCATCCTTCTTGGCAAGAAGATGTCAAACTGTAGTGTGGTCAGTGTAGACTATAATGTGGGAACCTAAAAGATAAGGTCCGAATTTTTCCAGTGCAAATACTACTGCTAGCAATTCCTTTTCTGTGACTGTGTAATTCCTCTGAGCTTCATCTAAGGTCGTGCTAGCATAATAGATGACTGTAGGTTTCCCATCCAGTTTTTGACCAAGGGCAACCACTACTGCATAGTCAGAGGCATCATACATTATCTCAAAAGGATGAGACCAATCTGGAGGTTGCAGTATTGGTGCCTTGGTGACCAGATCACGAAGTGTCGTATAGGCACGAACACAATTGTCAGAGATCTGGAAGTCTACATCCTTAGAGAGAAGATTGGTGAGAGGCCATGTTTTTTTCGAGAAATCCACTATAAAGCAGCGATAAAAACCAACATGCCCGAGAAAAGATCAAATTTGCTTAATCGACGAAGGTATTGGCAGGTCAGTAATCAATTTCACCTTCGTAAGATCAACCTCAATTCATCTCTCAGAGATAAGGTTACCTAAAACTAGTCTTTCTGGTACCATGAAATGTGATTTCTCCCAGGAAAGTAATAGATTCACATTGATGCATCTTTGTAGGACCTTAGTTAGGTGGTCTAAGCATGCATCGAATGTGCTCCCGAAGATCGAGAAGTCATTCATGAAGACTTTTAAGCATTCACCTACTGAATCGGAGAAGATTGCAAACATACACCACTGAAATGTAGCAGGTGTGTTGCATAATCCAAATGGCATCCTACGGAATACAAAGGTTCCATAGGGGCAGGTGAAAGTCATTTTTTCCTACTCATTAGGGTGAATTGCCACTTGATTGTAGCCTGAGTAGCCATCTAAAAAGCAGAAAATTCTATTGCTTGCTAATCTTTCCAGTATCTGATCAATGAAGGGCAGTGGAAAATGATCTTTATTCATGGCTTGGTTGAGTTTGCTGTGGTAATCAATACATACTCACCACAAACTAGCAATCCGTGTAGGGATGACTTCTCCAGACTTAGTGGTTATGACAGTAAGTCCAGCCTTCTTAGGTACAACTTGAACAAGACTTACCCAATGACTATTAGATACGGGAAAGATAATTCCATTGTCTAACTACTTGATCATTTCATTCTTAACCACCTCTTGAAGTGTAGGGTTTCGTCTATGTTGTGGCTGTCTGGTTGGTCTAGATCCTTCTTTAGTGAATATTCTATGTTACAGTAGGAAGGACTAATGCCAGTTAGGTCAGAGAGGCTCCATCCTATAGCTTGTTTATGTGCTCTCTGGACAGACAAGAATCATGATTCTTGATCAGATGATAAATGGGAGTTGACAATCATAGGATAGGTCTGATCTAGTCCTAAGAAGACATATTTAATGATTTAGGAAGAGGTTTAAGCTTAACAGGAACATGATTTGGTGAAGGAGCAGGTAGATCTTAGAAGATCCTAGAGACACTAAAGGAATAGGAGGTAAGTCAGTTTCTCAGGAAGAGTCAAATCAGAGGTTAAAGGGTGTTGAGGTTCTAAGTTGAGTGAATAAATCAATATATCCTCGACCAACTTGTCCAGTGAATCCAAGGAACAAATTTCCTTAATCAAACTACAAGATGGTCCCCTTTGGGCTTGAAATATATCAACTTTCATCTTCTGATCTCCAAATTTCAACTCTATAAGGCCCTCCTCACAATTTTTGTTTGCCTTGCCTGTAGCCAAGAAAGGTCTTCCTAATATGATAGGTGTGTCCTGGATATCTTTAGGTACTTCCATGTTAAGGATGATGAAGTCTATAGGAAAATAGAAGTCCTCGACCCACACTATAACATCTTCCAACACTCCCTGAGGTGTCTTAATTGATCGATCAGCTAATTGCAGGGACACCTCAGTTGGCTTCAGATTTCCAACCTCGAAATGTGTCAATAGGAAGGTTGGTATAAGATTGATGGAAGCACCTAGGTCAAGTAATGCTCTATTGAATGTAGTGTTTCCTACCATGCAGGAAAAAAGAGGGGTGCCTGGGTCTTTCGTATTCGTAGGGAGGCTACTAGAAATAATGGAACTCACTTGTTCCGAGAGAATGATTGGACTACTCCCTTTCTAAATCCTAGCTTTACGCTTAGGTGTGCATAGGTCTTTCAGAAACTTAGCGTAAAGAGGAATGTGGAGAATTGCATCCAACAAGGGGATGTTTATGTGGACTTGCTCAAAGAGCTTGAGTAGATCCTCCTCAGGAGCCACACTAGATAGCTTGTTCTTTCCTTTTCCCTTCTTCTTTAGAGCCTCTGGAAATGGTATAGAAGCTGTAATAGGAGGGTCATTCCTAGGTTAAGACGAATTAGGAAGAGGTGAATCAGATGGAGTGGAAGTAGACGGTTTAGGAAAAGATGTAGAAGCAGGAAATGGTGGATCTATAGTGCTTCTACCACTCCTAGTGGTGATGGCATTCAATTCATCCCTAGACATAGACGGTGTGTCGATATTTGGTAGAAGAGGTGGTTGAGGTTGAGAATAGGAAGCATTTAGGTCAGTGTAAAATTCAGATTTGTGTAAGGGTTGTGAAATGGCATGTGCTTGACCTTGCACTGGAGATCTAGGTTGAACATACCTCTGGGCAGGTATGTTCCTTGGGTTGGGTTGTGCTTGAGATGGGAGTGAACATGGTTGACGGGATTCCATCAAGTGTGATAGTTGTGCTCTCATCTCAGCTAGTGCTGCGTCCTGTCTCTGCTACATAGCAATATTTTTTGTTGCATGTTAGCAAGAGCTTTCATGATTGACCTTAATTGATCATCACATGTAGGCCCAGGTTGAGAGTCTTGGGTGGGCCTGGGTTGGGGTTGCTGGTAGACACGCAGTGGATATTCGTGTTGTTGTGGAGGTGGTGCTTGGATTGGGTTGTGAAGTGGTGGTGCAGAAGGTTGTTGGAAATTAAGTCTTTGTGAATTTCCCAACGACGAGAATTTGGATGATTACGCCATCCAGGGTTGTATGTTTGTGAATAAGGATCATTGTGAATGTCTTGGAGCTCCTCCAAAGCAACAGAAGGTGCAGGGAAGTCAGTGTAAGGAGGAACAAAGGTTCCTCCAACTAGTGAAGGATAGAAAAATTAATAATCTGGTAGTGTAGGTTGTGTCACAGAAATTATTCATAGTTTCCCTCCCTGTGGGAAACTGAGAAGAAGTGCGAGGTGCAGGTGACTGAGAAGAAGAAGATGATGAAGGTTTAAACAGAAATTTCCATACTTCATCTACTTTCTTCTCTATTAAGCTCACCTTATCCAACTGACTAACCACAATTTCTCGATCTCATGTGCTAGATTGGGCTTTGTGTACCCTCGTGTGTGAGTGGGAATGTGAGGACTTTCTATTGAACACACTTATCGAAGCATTGTTAATAGAATTCTCGGCCATGCCTTCGAAGAGCTCAAAGGCTGAGTCCTCGTCCCTATACAAGAAATTACCTCCACATGTCGCATCAACAAAATTCCTTATGTCATTATGAAGCTCATGATAAAAGATTTGGACCTATTTCCAGCATGGGACACCATGGTGGGGACACTTGCGAAGAAGCTCATGGAATCGCTCCCAAGCCTCATGCATTTGTTCTCCTGAATTCTATGTGAAAGTGGTGATAGCACGCCTCAAAATGTTTGTGTGGCCTACAGGAAAATACTTCTTAAGGAACTCATATTCCAAAGAAGCCCAGGTCTCTATAGGTGTAGTCTGTGCTAATGTTTTGAACTAAAAGGCAGCCTTGTCCTTAAGTGAAAAGGAGAGTATTTTCATTAATACTGTGTGCTGATCATGGCCCTGCGAACCCAAAGTCTGAGCAAGGTTTTTCAGCTCCTTTAGATGCTGAAAGGGGTCCTCAGAAGTAAGACCATGGAAGTGAGGAATAAGTGCAATTAGGTTTGGCTTCAATTCAGCAGCACGACCTCCAGTGGGATAGCGTACCATAGGCATGGGTTGTGCAACTACGAGATTATAGTAATCTCGTAGTTGAGGTCTATGAGATTGGGGCGCTTGGGGAGCTCTAGGTTGAGGTTGGGGATTCGCTAAAAGATTCACAGCTTGTGTAAGCTGTTGCACCTGTTGGGTAAGAGTGTTCATTTGCAATTATGTTTCGAACAGGTGTTGTAGATTAGGTTCTGGACCTCTCCCCGATGGTGGTTGGTTAGGAAAGTTAGGGTAAGGAGGAGGTTGAAACCAATGGATTAGTGGTGGTGGTGGAGGATGTGTAAAAAGATATGGAGGAAGTTCTTCAAAATCCTCAAATTGTGCAGAATCAATGTCATCCTCCGGATGAACAGGATGATAGATGGTAGTTTGAGGCTTAGGAGGTAGAGGATGGGTGTGGAAGGCATTGAAGTAGAAGTAGAAGCTTGGGCATCAGCACCTAAGGGAGGTACTAACTCGGGGTTTTGGGATCTCCTACCTTCCAAATTTTGATCACAACTCAAAAGAGGTAAACGCTCAATCAATCTCAATCACAATAAAACCAGAAATCCCAATCTCAATCAATCTCACAAAAGATCAATAAAATAAACCAAGCGAGATAAACATGAATTTTTCCTAGGGGTCTGCTACACGAAAAGTAGTAATATGCAAACAAATGTTTCAGTACAATTGTACGTGTCCTACAGAAAACCTAGCAAGGTGTAGACCTTTACAATCCACCCAAAATTTGGATAAGACTGGTGTGTGAATCTAGACCTTATGGTTTCTTAAGGAGATGAGATAGAAACCTGTATATTTATGAATCTTAAGTGATCGTGTAGTGTGTACACGATATGCAATCAATTAATGGCGGTGAAAACTCAGTCATGGTTTCAAACAATTTTATGCCTCCTTTTGAATTTGATTCGATATATTAAAGATGTATTCTATGCAGCTCGTCTACCTTTTTAATCTTTTCAAACAACTGATGGTCTTTTTAGGTTTTAAGTCAAATGCAAAGATGACAGGAGCTCAGAAGGGATAGAAATATGCATACTTGACTTAAGCAATTCTACAATATAAAATTTGACTTGAATTGAAATCTAGTAGGAAGAATGCAACCTAAGTATGGATGCCTAGAATATGCTACTGCTAGATAAGAGATGGAATCTTTTTGGTATTTTTAATTTTCTTTTTTTTTTTTGATTTTTGAAATGCAAAAAGAAAAATCAAATAAAAAGGAAATCGATGTAGAAAATCGAGTATGGAAAAACTGAGTCGATGAGAGAGGAGTAGAGAGATAGAGAGAGTCCAAAGAGAGTCCAAGTTATACAAAGGTGTGTGAGAATAGGCTCTCACAACTTATGCCTAACATAATGTCCTATGAATATACCTAAGTCTAAACTACCACTAATTTAAGAAAGCGGGAAAATACAGCTCCATTTGGAAAACTCCTCCAGGAAATCGGGTATGAGGTGTAGCAGATACACCAGGAAGAAGACTCCACTTGGAAGAAGTCACTACTCCTCCTACTCCTCAAGCGCTGTAAAAACACCAAATGATTAGTAAGATAATTATATATAACAATCAATCAAAGAATATAATGAATAAAGGAATCTATATACATCAAAGAATATGAATAAAAGAATGGTTACATACAAAGAATTAAAAACTATATACAAATGAAGAATAAAAGAAAAATTGTAGCGTATAGAGAGTTGTCTTCCCGACAATGGCGCCAAAAATATTCAATGAATTACGACATTCATCAATCAATCATAATAAAGTGCTATTGTTGGGTTTTTGTCTCTGGCAACGATGCCAAAAATATGTTTGTAGACGATCGAGTTGCAATAAAAATGGTGTTTCATGTGTCGTTATTATAGTATAAGTGTCATAAATGCAAATCGATGTCGCATCTTTTTTATTTAATTACAATTTTTATTGGTTTGTTTCTAGGTCATTTACTGGGAGACAGTTGTTGATATAGATCACTCTCTAAGTCCAAAAACGTTCTTTTATTCCAAAAATGTTAATTTTATTTACAAAATGAATGAATGAATCAAATAATTAATGAATTGGTCAATTATTTACAAAAGGAATCAATTAAGTAGCTCTATAGTGCCTTAAACAAATTTATAACTAATCAGACATTAAAAAACTAGTTAATACTACACAATGTTGATTATATACAACTATTCTAAGTAATACCTAAGTGTAGGTACAAATATAGCTACTAATATCTATTATACTAAATTATATTAACATACTAATATCTATAGTAAGATATATTACATATACAATAATATATATATACGTCACTATAGCCCTAGTAACCTATATACACAACCTAAGGGAAAAATAGTTATCTATACTAATGTATAACTAGATATACAAGGACAGATATAACTATCACTAAAGCTCTATTTTATTTATATACATATGGGCTCAAACATTACTAATCTACTCATCTATATATACATATATACTACCATATACGTATACATTATTTATAGAAATATATATATATTTACACTATATATATATATACACATGTATACACTCAACACACACACTCTCACAAAGCCCTTACCAGCCAACACTTAGTCACTCTCACGGCTACTCTCCTCTTCACTTCTTTCTCTTCTCTTTACTTGGACACTTAGAAGAATTTTAGGTGCTCTTTCTCTCTTTACACGCTCGATCATTGTTCACCCAAGGCCAAAAATGTGTTTTAATGGTTGGGCCAGCTCACCTTCAGAGGATACACATGCCCATTAGGGTGGGACCAGACTCCTACTAGTGGGCCTACCCTAGTTTTAATTAGGTGTATTTTTTTTCCAATTCCAGGATCAATAACAGGTCCACACACGCTCACATGCCCACAAACTAGTGCACTCACGAGCACACCCGCATGCCCGTAGGCACACACGGCACGCAATTCGAGGAACCATATGCTCAGTAGAGTTTATTTGCACCCTACGTTGACGACCGAGGGGTTACTAGTGCAAAAGCAATTGGTATCGATATGTGTGGCTGCCAACTACCGATGTGGGACTATCCCACCGGTAGAGATTAGCATTTAGCGACATTTTGCTACATGTGACTACAAGGATTTTTGGCCCTCGATTTGAGGGCCATAAATTATTTTAAATTAAAATTAAATTATGTGAATACAAAGCCCTTATATAGGGCTACCCAATTGTACGATGTATTTACAAAAATAAGTTATTTAAATATATAATAAAATTAGCTAAAGTGGGCTATTTGTATACATTACACTAGAATTTAATTGGTTAATTAAGGTATAAATAAGTGACTTAATTGTCAAATTGACTTTAGACAGAGTTAATTTAGATAATAAATTATTTATTACACATTTTTATTGTATTTTAGAAACTTTATTTTAATCTATTTACATTTAAATACTCGTTTAAGTTAGTTTTTCACATAAATAATTTATAAATACCATAATACAGTATAAATACAATATAAATAAGTTGCAAATACTTAATATAATATTATACAAGTGTACATTATAACTTAGTTTAGTTTTAACTTAAATTACTAATTTATTTTATTTTAAGTTAATAATTTACTTAATTAACTTAATAACTTAATCACCTACTGTAATTGCTTAATTAAATTAGATTACATGTATTATATAGTATATATTATATAGTTAAATACGTATGTATAGTATTAGGTATAATTATGTACATATAGATAGGTTTATATAATTACTTATGATATTATACATTTAGTTTATATAAATTAATATATAATAATACAATAAAGTTTTATATACAATAAATCATCCTGAATATTTAATTTAATACATAGAATACATATATAAGTTAATTATAGTCATTATATGCATATTGTACAATATCTACATATAGCTTAGGTTTAAATTATATTATATAAGTATATACATAGTATACAAGGTATTTTTGGGGGTTTTCTAATTTTTATAGTTTTATAGGTATAGTAGAATAGGGGATGAGAGAGAAAAGGTGAGATGAGAGAGAAGTTTCTTTTTATGCTTTTTCCACTTTGATTTTTTTAATTAAATTCTAAGGTATACTGACCCGTTGGCTAATATCTTCTACCAAGCTAGAGGTTCATAATATCTTAAAACTTGGCGAACACTTAGAAAAATACCTGATCTTACTCAAGATAGGTTTATTCTATTTGTTTATGATTTTCTTAAGTATTTTATTTATTTACAAACCAACCCCTTAAAGACCTTGAAAGAGTGTTGGGATGTGAAACCTAAGGCCTTTAATTCTATTCCAAGGGTTGGAATAAGGGTTTAAACACTTAAATATGCCTAGCATTACACACAAAAGATGTTCAAATATTTAAATAGTGTTTTAATTCAATTCTCATGCAAATAGATATTTGGATAGTTGTAATCATAAGAATGCTGATAATGAAATTTAAGATGATTTGATAAGCAGTTTTAACTAAATTTCATTGTTATTTTAGTACAAGAATGCTTGTTCTAGGAAGTCCTAACAGTACACAACAGTGCCAGCTTCATCAAATCCTTGAAATCAACCAAATTCCTAGCTCAGATCCTTGGTTCAGACCTGCTAAAACTAATCTGTAGCTGCTGAATTGCTGTTGCAATGCTGTTGATCAATTCAGTAGGTTTGAAGTCAGTTACTGCCTTCACATTCAGCAACTGTTGCTGAATCATTGCAGATCAGATGATGCAGCTGTTGATCAGATGTCATAACTTCATCTGCCATCAGACTCCAATAGCTACTCCTATTTCAGTAGTAGTGATTAGCAGCAGTTGCTACTGATGCTTGGTACTTGAGCCAAAATTAAAATCAAACCCACTATCAAATCAGATCTGAAATCTCTAGTTACAATCAAACATATTTCCATGCTCAAATTCAATTAAAACCCTTCAAAATCAGTGTAAACCCTTTTGTATCAAAGTCAGAAAATCCATTTCTGAGTTATAAAATTCAAAGCATCTTAATCCAATCCATTCTCTTTATCATAGACAATAAAAGAGAGGTGAATTGGATTATCAGTGGATCCTCTTCTCATTAGACTCCAAATCCAACGTAGACACTTCAAACATCTCAGTTAAACCTCAAATTTCAATATGAAAAATCTCTTGGATGAAAAAACAAAGTTGCCCTAATTTAGGCTTTTACTTTGGATTTATTACTTATCTGATCACTTGATCGTCTTGAACACCATTGAATGGTGATCAAGGTGATCTAGTGATCATCTTAGAATCCGTTGGGTCCTCGTTTAGTCTCAAATTAGTACCACTGATTATCCTCGACAAAACTACCCAAAACAAGGCTTAAATTGAGTGCATGCTCATCCATAAAATGGAAACCAAATCCAACACCTTAGATTCATTACATTACACCCAATTTAGCAATTAAAACCTTGAATCGCTCGGTTAAACTCGAATAAATTCTAATTGACTCGAAATTGTGAGATTGGACGTGAAACACAAATGTGAAAGAATCGAACGAATCAAGTCAATTAAAACAAGATCGGGGTTCCTTGTGAACCAATGGAGTGAGTGAGAAGACAGGTGATTGTGAGTGCTATTTAGATCACGAAATTTGAGAATTTCTTATCTAGATATGCTCAAATGGATGGGGTGAAATGTGAATTAAATTGCAAGGGAAATCAGTAGAATGTGGATAATGAGGCGTAGAGAAAGATCAATGAATCAATGAGTG
Source organism: Thalassia testudinum (assembly GCA_037157565.1). Lineage (NCBI taxonomy): Eukaryota > Viridiplantae > Streptophyta > Magnoliopsida > Alismatales > Hydrocharitaceae > Thalassia > Thalassia testudinum. Next base: position 60,509,269 of record JAZHRO010000035.1, on the reverse strand, counting down.
TGTGAAAATACCTCTCCAATCTGAATTGATCAAAGAAGGCGAAATTGAATCTATTCTACTCTACTTCTAACCTATACTAAATTGGATGAGATCAACCAATGTGTGCTACTCTAACTAATCTAAACTAAGCTAAATAGCACTAAACTACACTAAGAAAGCAGCAAAACATATTCCAACAGGAAGAATGGGACCTGTAGAGAAGATTTGTAGCTAGTGGCTATAGCGACGAATGGGGGAGGATCTCCAATGGATTGAAAGCCTGCTAGTGAAGCTCGATGTTGCCCTCAGGTGCTACTTGGTCCTTAGCAGCGAGGAATGGTTGTAGGGAAGTGAATTCCACTGCCATGGGTAGCAGAATAGGGGTTATGGGGAGAGGGAGTTGGAGAGGATGAAGGGATAGCCTCAAGGAAGTAGAAGGGGAGGTCGATGGCTCGCACGCAAGCTCAGGTGTTCACTTAAGTAGCTGCTACAGTGGATCAAGGCACCATAATGGTAGGATTAGTCATTTAGGGCTTTAATGGTGGATGAGAGTTGAGTGGAGGGTGGGAAGCTCTATGTCAAATCATAGTCGCTAAATCAGATCTGGGGAGGATGTTGATCCTACGTGCAAGAGCGTGTGAAACTTCGATGAAGGATTGATCGTAGATCAGAAACTAAAGAGAACGATGGTCATGATCTCTTGAGTTCATTGGCTGCTACGGTGGTCCGCACCCAATAGGTCTGAAGGGGTTTTTACACTCAAGCCGTTAATTGTGAAAAGGTAGAACGATTGTACATAGACCCATAAGTAGTGGAATAATTTTGCAGAGCGATCCCTGGGATTTGCAAAGAGGCCCCCAGTAATTTTCAGAATGGTCCTTGAGACGTTTATGTGAAGGAAAATGAATGACCTAAGGACTTAAATGTAATGTCATCAATGCAAGGTCCTGATGTTGTCCAAATGCAACAAAATTTTCATTGAATCTCAATTGAACATTTAAGAAGTTGATTTTAGTTTTAATTTAAACTTTTGAACCCAAATAAGTGTTCAATTTGCAATTGGATCATCAAATTACATTTTTGAATAGAATATCTCAATTTATGACATAATTATGCATTTTTAACACTGATTTGTTGTTTTAGTCAATTGTGTTAATTCTCATACTTAACATATTTCGTGTGTTAATTATGTTATGTTTATCTTAGTTTCTAGCTTAACTTGGGCATTTTAACTATGATGAATCACACCTCATCAGGAACCAAGGAGGCAAGGGTTAGCCTCCTTAATCTTCTTCTCTCAACTTCTTTGGACGGCTATGTAGTGGATATAGGTGGAAATTATTGTATAGCCAAGGATGAAGGTATTTGGTGATAGGATGGGGGTATATATAGGATGGGAAGGGAGGGGTTGGTGTGGAGTAGATGACGGGTTAGGATGGGATCTTGGAATGGTGGTCAACGGATTGAGGGCTAGGATAGGTTGGTGTCACCTAAAAGGTGTTGGTGGTGGTGGTTATGGGTGATTAGCCACCCTTGTTGGCTAGACATGGGTGTAGAGACACCATGGTTTTGGTGCCAACTTAGGGTGTTTCTAGAAGGGTTTTTTTGGAGGGACAAGATGGAGGGTCTAGATGGATTAGGAGGGTAGGTGTATGGTAACGGTTGAGGGGTATGTTGGTGCCAAAAGAGGGGTTTCTAGAAGGGTGAAATTGGTGCCAACTTTAGGTGGCTTTTGGTGGTGGTTATGGGGAGAAAGGGTGCCATGAGTTGATGCCAAAGAGGAAGGGTTGTGGTGGTGGCTTTGGTTAAGGAAGGTGGTGGTAGTGGTGGAGCTAGATTGGGGGGGTGGTTAGCCATGGTAGAGGAGCTTAGGTGGAGCTCAGCTATGCTAGTTAAGCTAGCTTAGCTAGTAGAGTAGTATGGGAGGAGCTAGGGTTTTGTTGTAAGGAGGAAGACTTAAGTTGCATAGTGTTTCTGGAGTTGGCAAAAGCTGAAGTAGACATGCCAGTGAACTCAATAGCTATCTTAGCTAACTAGTTCTTTGCTAGCGGCTAAGCTAAGCTAAATTGAGCTGGCTTTTCTAGTTTGGAGCTGAGGTGAGCTGGAGCTGGTCTTCCCGAAGACTTCCTAGCTAGCTGAGCTAGCTAGCTTAGGTCTGGTAGCTAAGCTCAACTAAGTTGAGCTAGGTTAAATCTTCGGGAGCTGGAATTGAGCGGACCTGAGCTGGTTGAGGACTCTTTAGCTGACTAAGCTTAGCTAGTTGATAAGTAGTAGCTAAGCTTGATCAAGTAGAGTTGCCATAAACTATGTGGAGCTGGAATGAGCTGGATCCACCTACATTGAGCTAGGTTAAGGTGGACTCCAGCTGAGTTGAGCTGGATTGAGCTCAAATCCAGATGGAATGAGCTCAATCTTCATCTTCTGCCTTTCACATTGCCAGGGTTTTAAGGGTATTCAATGTTTAACCATCCCTGACAATGAAAAGAATGTGTAAAACCACAAAAATAATGCAATCCATGCTTATTCTACAAAATGCCTAAATGTAGTCCTAAACCAGATTGCAATGTGAAAAACCTAAGAGCAAGATGTGTTTTTAGGCATAAGAGTGATGGGAAACTGGTGTTTATCAATCTGCAAACCAAGGGAGAATTGTTTGCACCACCATAAGTGTTTCATCAGGAAAGGATTCCTGTATCTCTTTTGTTGGGGTCTCAACCTCATGTGGAATTCTGGATAGATGGTCTACTACCACATTTTTCACCCCCTTCTTATGTCAGATCTTGAGGTTGAACTCTTAGAGGAGAAAGATCCATTTAATCAGCCTTAGTTTGGTGTCCTTTTTGGCGATAAGGTGTTACACCACAACCTTGGATCCTAATAGATATGACCGAAACTTTTCCAAAGCAAAAACTACGGCGAGGGGTTCCTTTTTAGTGATGGTGTAGTTTTGCTGCGATTAGTTAAGGTCTTAGTTACATAGTATAACACATAAGGTTCTTATTGATTAGTTGTGCAAGAATCGCTCCCACCATATAATCAAAAGCATTGCACATCAGCTAAAATGGAAGGGTCCAATTGAGAGCACAAAGGATAGGTGCAATAGTAAGGGCCTTCTTCAAGACCTAGAAGGTCTCAACACACTTATCATCGAATTCGAAGGGAACATCCTTCACCAATAAGTCACAAAGTGGCCAAGAAATCTTACTAAAATTTTCAATGAAACGCCTATAAAAACCGCATTGCCCCGAAAATATCATACTTGTTTGACATTTGTGGGCTGTGGGAGCTTGGAAATAGATTCCACCTTGGCTTTGTCTACTTCCAATCCCTACTCAGACACTACGTGCCCCAACATAATGCCCTGTTGGACCATTAAATGACTTTTCTCCTAGCTAAGGACTTACCTTGTCTTCTTGCAACGGGTTAGGACATTCTCAAGATGCAAGAGATGCTGGTCAAAAGACGTGTTGTAGAATGAGAAGTCATTCATAAAGACCTATATGCATTTGTCTATCATGTCCAAGGAAACGGACATCATAACAGTTAAAAGGTTGCAGGAGCATTACATAATCCAAATGGCGTATGTCAAAACACAAATGTAACATAGGGACTCGTGAATGTGGTTTGCTCCCGATTGTTAGGGAAGATGGCAATTTGATTATACCCATAATATCTGACTAAGAAGTAAAGAATAGAGGTGTTTAAACGGTAGTAATTGATATAGACCCTCCATTTAGTTGAGGGTTTGGTGGTCTCTTATTCCCCTTTCTCATTGATTTCAATCGTACATCTAACCTTCTTTGGCACCACATGAATTGGAGCGACCCACCTACTGTTGGATATGGGATAGATTATCCCAACATCCAACCACTTAAGAATTTCCTTTTTTACCACTTCCCTCATGTTGGGGTTCAATCGCTTCTGCATATCCTGAAAGGGCTTCATGGACTCATTAGTGTAGATGTGATGCATCAGAGGGTGGGATCAACACGTTTGTTGTTGACTATTGTCCAAGCAATAACTTCCTTGTGCCTTTTAAGGCAATCAAGCAATGCTTCCTCCTACGTTTCAAACAATGTAGTGGAGATGATGACAGGGAGCATTTGGTTAGTCCCAAGGAATGCATATTTAAGAGAGTATGGAAGTGGCTTAAGCTCCAACTTGGGAGCTTTTTGGATTGAGGGCACCAGGTTTGATGTCCTCGCCTCAGGTAGTGGATCTATCTTAATTGTCCATGGTGGGGAATGAGACTCTGATTTGACACCCAACAACTCAATTTCCTGCACATCCCCCTCATTTTCAGATGTCGAGGGTGGTCCTTGGATAGGACCATCTTGAGGGGATCATCACAAAGAAGAGTTGGTGTCTTCTCTTCCACAAGTTCATCAATCACCTCGATCTAGGAACAGTTCTCAAGTTTGAGGTGTTTATAAGCATCAAACACATTCAGGCGAATCTTTATGTTCCCAAAGCCCATTTTTAGCACCCCTGTATTGCAATTGATTGAAGCATTAGCAGTAGCAAGAAAGGGGCAACCCAAACTAATATATGGTTTGGTGGGCTTATTAAATGGGTCAATATCCAACACAAGAAAATCGATGGGAAAGAAGAAATCCTCCACTCTTGCTAGGACATCATTTTGCAATTCCTGAGCATTTTTAAAGATCTATTCGCAACTTGGAGTATGACGGGACTTGGTTGCAACGTGTCCCCTCCAAGTTGCTTGTACACATAGTGAGGAAGAATATTCACCTCCACCCCTAGGTCTAGAAGAGCCTCATCAATGTGAAGGTCACCAATGACGATAGAAATATACAGGGCTCCTAGTCCCTTCAACTTGGGGATGTGTCATGTTGTACAATAGAGTTAACAAGGTTGGGAAGGACGACCTTAGCCTAGACTTGTTTCTTAGATGTATTTTCCTTGTGCAAAGGTCCTTTAGAAATTGAACATAAGATGGTATTTGCTTAATAGCTTCCAATAGGGGTAAGTTGATTTGCACCTATTTGAAGGTCTCCATTATCTCATCCTATCGTTGGCTCCAGATGAACTAGCAGAAATATCCATTAGGACAGAAAGATGCTATGGATAGGGTACCCTCAGTCTCTGTGTATAAGGGTTGTCATGTCGGGTAAGGGGTGGAATGGAGACAACCTCTTACAGGTAAGCGATTTCAAGTGAGGGGGAGTTGGGTGACTCTTCCTTAGTGGGTCTAGAGGTTGGGGTGGATAGGTTTTCAGCAAATGTGACTAAAGGAGTGGGTTTGGGTCTTGGCAATTCCTTGCCACTGCTCAGAATAGCCATGGCCTGAGCATGCTCCCTTGTGTAGATCTATTTCCCTTTGGGGTTCTCCTTAGAAGAACTAGGAAGTTTCCTAGTTTTCCTTTTGTTCATTGCCTCGACAAGGTGCCCTATCTTGGATTTCATCTCATTAATTGCCTTGTCATGAGATTGGATGATCATGTTTTGATTCTCCTACATAGCCTTCAACATGGCCTTGAGTTCACCCATCCCAGAGGTCTTAGGTGGTTGGGAGGGGTTAGGAGGTTGTGTAAGTACCTCTGTTTTGATGCATCAAAATTATGCTATTTGCGAAACTAATGATTCAAGACTCTCTCATGGATCAAAGCTAGAAGAATGCTAACTTATGTCTTGATGTCTTTTTATCTTTATTGAGTCTAGATTATGTTATAAGGAACCTCAAAATAAGTTTCAAACAGATTTTCACACTTCACATAAAAAAAAAGTTTTTAGGATTATTCATTGACCAAAATAATTTAATTTATCAACAAAAGTCTTTGATCGACCAATCAACTTAATTAATCGATCAAATCAACCTATTTTAGGAAGTTGGTTAATATGCTTTTGATCAACCATTTAGGTTAATTAATCGACCAATCATTGATCGATCAAATAACTAGTTTGACCGATCAAAACTTATTTTAATCAACCAAACTATCTTAATTGATCGACCAGTTTAATTTTCTTTTTAAGTTGATTTGCTAATATAAATAGAGGTCGTATGTAGCCTTTTCAAAACACACTCTTAGGTAGAAAACCATTCAAAAGAAAGAGTTTTCCATGCTTCTCTCTAAGTGCTCCAGCGCTTCTGCTTTCATGCCTTCCAAAGCATGATGATTCAAGCCTCCACTAAAATTTTGGTTTGACTTTTATTGAGGTTCCATAGGTTTATACTGTTCTTATATCTTGTTGCTTTTGATTACGTATCCCAAGTTGTTGGGAGAAATCCATTATTGTTGTTGTGCTTCTCTTCATGTTAGTAAGAGAAGGGATCATTGTAAGAGGTTGTGCCACCCTCGTTCAAGTGGTACGATAATGGATTGACTAGCTTTGCCTAGTCAAAAAAATCCTAAGCTGAGAGGCTTAGGTAATGGTTTTCACCCGGGAAGTGTCTCAACTATAAATCCAGGTGTTATCTATGCTTGATTATTTTTTTTTTTTTTGAAACAATCTATGCTTGATTATTTTTTGGATTGATTTGAGTATATTTCATTTAAATTTTTAAGTGATACTATTCACCCCTCCCCTCTAGTATACCATTAAGATCTGCAGGCACCCTCATTTGATATCGAAGCCTCGTTGTCCAGAAGATGTCAAAATCATCTGTTGACACGTATCCAGAGGGATAGTCAGCAGTTCGACCTCCATTATTTGATGGAACGAACTATGGATATTGGAAGACCAGGATGCAGATCTTCCTAGAGTCAATGGATTTCGAGGTGTGGGACGTCATTGCCTCCAAGTACACATGCCCATAAATTAACGAGGGAGTAGCGGTAACCCCAGATAAAAAAAAATGGCAACACATAACACGAAGGCCATGAACACGATCTTCTTTGGACATTCCAAAGCAGAATTCAATCGTGTATCTGCCTGCAAGACAACCTATGAAATCTGGAGCATCCTCGAAGTCACTTACGAGGGGACATCCAAGATAAAAGAAATGAGAGTCAATTTACTAACACAAAATTATGAACTTTTCAGGATGAAGAAAGGAGAATCAATTAAAGAGATGTTTACAAGATTCATGGACATTGTAAACTCCCTACGGAACCTAGACCAAGAAATGAAGAATGAAGCTCTGGTGAGAAAAATCCTCCGATCTCTCACCAGCGATTGGGAGACAAAGACCACAACCATACAGGAATCAAATGATTTGTCTACTTTAAAACTAGACGATCTTATTGGCAGTTTGATGGTATACGAAGTCCAGCTTCAAGACATGAAGGAGCATGAAAACAAAAAAGTTAAGAAGAAAGCTGTGGCACTTGAAGCCAATGATCAGTCTAAAAACTCTTCAAGTGAAGATGAAGAGGAAGACATAGATCTTCTCTGAAGAAAGTTCAGGAAGTTCCTCAAAAACAAGCGGAGTTGGAGAAAGAAGAAAGAAGAATCCAAACCAGACACCATCATCTGCTACAACTGCAAATGAAAAGGACACATAAAAAAGGATTGTCCACTTCTCGAGAAGGAATCAGAGAAGAAGAAGAAATTCCAAAGAAGGGATGGGAAGAAGAGGTTCTTCAAGCAACCTGGGATGAGTCAAATTCAAGCTTAGAGGAAGAAGAGACATCTAGAGAAGAAGCTCTTCTAGGACTTATGTCTCTAGAAGATGAGGTAACATCTTTTTCACAAGATGAAGTATTAGAAGCTTTCTTTGAAATGCATGACATAGCCGAATCACTCAAAATAGAAAATAAAAGCTTAGCAAAAGCCTAAGGAGAAGAGAAAGCACAAAAAGATACATTTGCTTTACTTCACTAAGATCACAAATAGATAACCTAAAAGCAGATATAGACAAACTAAAAGAAAACTTTGCTATTCTTTTAAATGATCTAATTAAGTTTATTAAAGGTAGTCAAAATTTGCATAAACTCTTAGGAACACAGAACCAGAGCACCAAAAAATTTGGGTTAGGTTATATATCTAAAAATGATCATGAAGCATCTAGTTCTAGCCAAAGGAAGGAGAAAGGTAGGCGGCACTAGCTAACCATTGTGGACCTAAATAAAAATGGGTACCAAAATCACTCTTGAAATTATGTTTTGTAGGTCAAGTAAATTATAAGAGGTAGACATATAAAGAAACAAATGAAAACCTGAAGCCACTTTATAGATCCAACAATCCAAGACCTCACAAGCACAAACAAATGACAAGATTGAGAAGAATGAAGGTGGATCATGGACAATGAGTGTTCCAAGCATGTGACAGGAGAGGAAGACCTATTCCTGTAGCTCCATCGCCAAAAAAGTGGTACAGTCACATTTGAGAATAACCACAAGGGTCATATTATTGGTACTGGCCAAGTTGATAACTCATCTACATCTTTGGATAATGTGCGTCTAGTTAGTGGATTAAAACATAATCTTCTTAGTGTAATTCAAATATGTGATAAAGGATATAAAATCTCTTTTACCTCAAATGGTTTTAATATAAGAGATAAAGAAACCAAACAAATTCTTCTTAAAGGAAATAGACATAAAGATATTTATTTTGTCAACTTCGATAAATGCGACAACCTTAAATGTCTTGTCACATCTGACGAAGAGGCAATACTTTGACACAAACGATTGGGCCATGTTCACATGAGGAACATCAGTAGACTTGTGAAACATGAACGTGTCAAAGGCCTGCCAAAGATTAACTTCAAGAAAAGCAAAGTCTGCAATTCTTGTCAAGTTGGTAAACAAACCAAAAATCCTTTTAAACCAAAAAGGATGGTTAGTACCTCTCAACCCTTGGAGTTACTTCACTTAGACTTATTCGGACCAACCAAATCCAAAAGCTTAAGCAGGTGAAGATATTATTTAGTTATAATCGATGACTTTTTGAGATTTACCTGGGTATCCTTCTTAAAAAGTAAGGATCTGACTATTGATGTTTTTAGTAAACTAGTAAGAAGACTACAGAATGAGAAAGGATCTAAAGTCATTAGGATTAGAAGTGATCACGACGGAGAATTTGAGAATCAATCTTTTTCTGATTTTTGTGATCAATATGGAATAAAACATGAGTTTGCTTTCCTTAAAGTCTCACCTCAAAATGGAGTAGTTGAAAGGAAAAATAGGACTTTGCAAGAGTATGCCCGCACAATGCTGTGCGAGTCAAAGCTACCCCAATATTTTTGGGCTGGGGCTGTAAACACTACTTGTTATATCCAAAATAGATCCCTGATTAGATCAATCCTAAACAAAACACCTTTTGAACTCTATCATGGAAGAACACCTAGAATTTTCTATTTCAAGATATTTGATTGTAGATGTTTTATACTTAATACTAAGGATAATCTTGATAAATTTGATGTTAAGAACTCAGAAGAAATCTTCTTAGTTTACTTGATGAAATTATATTTGCATGTGATAATTAGTGAATTTTAATGTAGTTTTAGAGCTTAATAAAAGTAATTAATGTAATAATAGAGCTAATAACTTAATTAATATTTCCACATACAATGAATCTAGATATCATTAAATTACATATGTTTACATATTTTTACATATTTATTTTATATATACAGGTAATGTAGATTTAAAAAAATCCTATTATTATAATGACATGATTAACTCATTACTAATTTAACGTCATTCTAAATCTATTTTTATATTTATAATTTAATAACTTATCCCACCTAATTTTAATTCAGGTAACCCTTTATCTATTTTCCATACATTTTTTTATCCCCTACGTAACCTCCACACTCCCTCTACTGTCTCGTAACTGTAGCTCTTTCCCTTTTTCCCCGATTCCCTCTCCCACGGAAAAAAGCAACGACCCCTCTCCCTCTCCCTCTCCCTCGTAAACTCCCCCTTCTCCTTTTTCCCTCCTACAAAAAACTTTCCCCCACCATCAACCCACAGCCACCGCACCTTCCCTCCACTCCTTTCCTCTCCACCGAAAATAACCCATCTCCCTCTCCCTCGATATCTCCTCCTGCTTCTCCTTTTTCTCTCCTGCGTCAACCACCCAATACCACTTCCTTTACCCTCCTCCTTGCTACTATCACAAACTGCAGCAACGTCAACCTCGCCACCCTCTCCTTCAGTTTCTCCTCCCTCTACGAAAAGCTCAGCGTCGCCGACACTACCCACCGCTAGCGCCGATCTCCTCCTCTTCGGTCTCGTCGATGGCCACGCCAAATCACGCCGCTCCACCATCGCGACCACCGCCGACCTCGCAGCACCTCCAACGCATGCGTCCCAGCGCCATTTCCTCCTCTTCAGCCTCGACCGCGCCATCCACCATCCTCCATCGCGACCAGCAGCCCTTCTCCTCCTCTCCTCTCCACCACGACCACCTGCAAGCGTTACCGAGTCCTCTCCACGACTTCGGCTACCACGTGAGAATTCTCATCTTTCCTTTTTAAATGCTGATATATAATTGTTTAAGTAGTATTAGCATTATTATGTGATGAATTTAATTTTTCACATGTAGTTAAGTTTTCATGTTCTCTAGTTTCATTTTTTCAAAGTTCGTTTGTGAAAAATAAAAAAAATTAAAAATTTCCATAATTGTAATGTTGTGTTTTCTAATTTTCATTTAAAGTTTGTATAAGTTAATGTTTCATTGTGGTTAAAACTTTCACATTCGTATTTCATACAGTTTGATATTTATACTTATTCTCCCATTAACTTAGAATAAAATGGTCTAAATTTTCTTTGTTAATAAATCCATGTTGTTAACTGTAATGCATTTTTATGGTCATAGTTGACGAAATCACACGAAATTGCCTTATGCCTCAGAGGTGTTGATTAACAGGTTTTCACTATAACAAGTTGGCCTTAACTTATAAAATGAACAGAATAATGTGAAGATTAATAAAAGAATTAACTTATGAGATAGTAACAGTTCTCTTTCTCTCTCTATTACTGATTTGTGCCCTATTGTTGTTTCTACTATACTTAGGTTTTACTGACGTGTTCCTTGGGTTTCGTACTTAGGTTAGCTGAGCAGCCAAGGGTTGAGGTTGTGGTTGGTCCTTCTGTTGTGGGACCTAGCGCAATACTTGGAGACGGTTTGTGTAGACAGTAGTTTTAGTTGTGTAGGTTTTCCTTTCAATTTTTCAATGATTGTATTCTGTTACTTTGGTACTTTTTTCCTTTATTGTTTTCTGTTGGTGAACTCTTACCACTTTTGCTAGCACTATTTTTTTTATTTAATGCATTATGAATTTTTATTTGGCTATTGTTATTGTTATTTTACAATTATGTGTTGGGTGACGACGATCCTGTTGAGTGTCAGATGCTATTATGTATTCGACGACTTGGGTCTCATCGGGTTTACTTGGTTTATGGGACCTGGGTCATCACATTATCTTCCCACCCTCTGGTTTGAAAAGCTTGAGAAAATTAAGTCCTCTGCACTTGCACGTAAGCACTGACTCGTCTTTTGGTTGATCTACCATTGAAATCCAAGTAGTCAATAGGACCTAAATTGAGGCATGGCTGGATGTTGTAGTAAGAGAGCCTCCCCATTACCAAATGTCCAAAGCCTAGCCTTACGTTTTTAGCCTTTTGTGCCTTTGTTTAGGAGATGCTTTTGAACGGGACTAGGGAGCCACCTACCTAGAAAAATGAGTGTGACAAAGAAGAAAAGCCCAGAAAAATGCGTAGTTAGAGGAAGTTTATATAAAAAATAAAAAAAAGAAGAAAGAAAGGAAAAATAAAGAGAGAAAAAAAGAAAAAAATCCCTTTTATATCATATATACATGAGTGCATCCCACAAATCCCAGAAAAAGTACGGTAGTCAATAAGAAACCTTTTAAGGTTCAACTGGGGAGATATACCTTAGAGGTTGACCTCAAAATAGAAAAGGGTAGGGAGAAAGGTACCAGTCCTTAGTAAGGCAAATTCAAAGACTTACACCAATAGAGTGAAGAGACAATCTCAATTAGTCCAATTGAAAACTTGGAGTTCAATAAGGTTTACCATTTGATGAGCCAATTATCTATTTATACACATAGAGGCTTAAAATTTGAGTTTAATTTAAACCTTGGGTTGGCTGACAGAGCCATAGAACATTGCTCTTGGGACCCAAATCCCAGGCTAATAGAGTCTCTGATTCGACATAGGCAGTCTGTATTTGAGTCGGTACTTTAGAACTGTTGAGTCTTTGACATTAAGATTTTGTGTATAATTCCTTTGTTTTTGTGAAGAATTGAGATTGATGATTTTGATTTGACTTAGCACAAAACTGGCAAGTCAGTTTCCCATGTAAATACTATTTTCTTATAGTTTTTTCTCTTAGTGTTTTGCTTAAGGATTAGTAAAAGATAGGCATGGGAGTGTGATAATTTCATATTTATGTTAATTAATGCCTAACTAATGTTTGTCTGAGGGTAATTTACGTTATATGGCATTCATATAGGTTAGATTAGTCATTTTAGAGCATTATGTAAATAATGTGTAGTTTTGGGTTTTTTATGCAATTTTTCACTTAGCTATATCTAGTGCCTTGATATATCTGTTCATATGTATGTATGTGCCAAATTTCAGGCTAATTGGAGCATGGATGAAGGGACTTCTGAATCTGAGCTCATTTAGAAGAATGCCAAATCAAGTTGGTTGACCTATTTGGAAACCTAATTAAACCTAACCCTAGCTTAATTAGGAACCTAAATTTCCTAGCCTAGGACCTAACCTATGGACTCAATTTCCCACACATTAGGACCAACCATAGACCTCAATTCCTAACCTATTTGGTCGACCAAACTAGATCATATATTTTCCTAAAAGAATCTATCCCTTATCCTTGAAAACCTTAGAGCATATCCCTTTGGCCAACCATGCACTTTAGAACATATCCCTTTGGTTGGACACATTAGATAGAAAAAAAACCCAACTACCTTAGCCTCCATGCTAGCCCTTCATATCCATCCAATGGCCCTCCTAAAGCACTTATCCTAGCCGTCCCCTTAGATTTAATCCTAGCCCTACACCTCATTGATCCTAGGAACCCTAAAACAATCAATAGGAAGCCTACGTACTTCCTATATAAACCCATAGGCACGCTCCTTTTAGAATTCAATTTCCTACTTCCAAATAAAGTCCACCAATTAGAACTAGTCCTCTACTTCTTCCTCCTCTTGGAGATCTTGGGTGTGCCTTCGCATTCGATACTACACTATCGCTCTGGACTTCGCCTTCGAAGCCCCTACTTGCCATTATTTCCATTTTAGTTCTAGTTGTAATTAGAATCTTTTTACTAGTTGTAGCACTATTTCTACTTGTGCAAATCTCTTATCATTTCAATAGAAGTTCTAATAGTTCATTTTCAACTTGCCTTCAAGTTGTTTGCTTTATTTTAGTACTTATATTAGTTCTAGTTATTACATGTTATTAGTTGTAGTTATTTCTATTTGCATTCTAGTAGTAGTAATCTCGCATTCAACTCTGCTTATCTACTTCTTAGCATTTAGGAAAGTGAACTTTTCTAACTACCTTTCTGCAAATGAGTTAGACTTCGTCATTGAAATCCAATTTCCATATTTTTCTGAGTTTGACTTGAAAAAAATTTAAGAGTTTCTATACGCTTATACTATGACGGAAAGCATATTTTTCTCCATCATCTCTGCATGTAGAACATGCATCATCTTGGAGGAATTCGCCTCCTTTGAGTCTAGTCTCCTTTGAGTCTAGTCCCACTGTTACCTCCAAGGTGAATGACAAGCATCCTTTACGTAATCAACTCCGTCATCTCTTGCATAAATGTTGCATCTGACTTGTTAGATTATTGTTCTGGGAATTGTCCTCCTAAGAATCCAGAGTTCATTCTAAAGCCATTTCCAAAATTCAAAAGGCTATAGTAAGTTCCTAATCTAAAAACAAATAACAACTTATGCATTGATAATCTCTACTACTAACATATGTAGTAAAGATTATTAACTCAGTGAAGGGGACACCTAGTTACAGATTATTTCCTTTACTAGGTCACATCCTCAGATAACACTTCCCCTTGACAATGGAAGTGCACTCTGATACCAACTGTAACATCTCACCTTGTTAACCTTCACTTTAAGGGCTAGTATTGTTAATATAGGTGAGTATTGGTATAAGCATGATGCATTTAACCTATTCAAAACCTCTATAAAGGTAACTTGTAACTTGTTCAACATACATATATGCATTCATAATTATAGTAGGCACTCCCTAGGAACAATTATCACACTACAATGAGTAAAAATACAAACCATGCTAACAAAGATAAAATATATATACACATACCATCATTGTAATTGCTGCACACACACATGTATTGGAAAACTATTCTATAAGCATTGTGCTCATAAATTGACAAAACGCACGCATTTTAATCTGTTGGATCATTGATTTGTTTGATGACATCACCTCACATTATTTTTTAGAGGTTTTTGAAACCACTATGTTATATATAAAAATGTAGCAATCAAATTTATTACATTCTATTATGGAAACATCCTTAATTGGAAATTTGATTTCATCTTGTTCATATCTTGTGTTTCATTTTGTTTTCTTGTTATTGCTTGTTTTCGTAAAAATCTAGCAAGGCTATCGAATTCTCATTCAACCATTTGAGGTATTTTTTTGAAGGTATGTATAGTCGATATTATTTTATTTTTTAACTCATTGCTACTGTCGACATGTTTTTATTTGTTTGTTTTTAGTACGTACAATCATTTTTTCGTCATGGAGATGCTAGAAGATGAAGTATCTGATTTTGAAGATGTAATCAGAAGACGGTCGTTTTCTGAATGCCACTCAAATAAGAAAAATCTTTTTCCAGATATTGGTATGTCATTATCTCAGTAAATTTAATGCATTGTTAGATTTATTACAAGTATTTAAGTAAATCATTATTGAGACTCTTGTGATATACAATCCCATTTGAATGAGGTTTTCTAACGATCTCTTATATGAAAAAGATACTCGAAATGCATTTTCATTGATTTTACAATCTTTTTGAAAGAGCTGTACATCGTAAGTTTATATTACATCCATAAACAACAACCGTTATTTCATTGACGAAACTGTTAACGTATTACAAATTTTACCTATGCCATTTTTATTACACTATTGCTGTTCACATTTTGTATGGCATGACTCCTCACAGATTTGTAATACGTCGCATTACACGTATGCAATTTGTACTAGGATAATGGAGAACATTTGTATTACGTGAGTTGTTAGTTATAATACATCACACGTTATACATTTACACATGTTGAATTATGAAACTCTGTATAGATTTGTAATACATCACATGTTTCACATTACACGTACATGATTTGTATTAGGATAATGGAGAATATTTTGTATTACAAAAGTTATTATAGAGTTGTAATACATCACACGTACGTTACACATTTACACATGTTGTATTACGAAACTCTATATAGATTTTTAATATATCGCACGTTGCACATTACGCACGTGATTGTATCATGACATTGGAGAATATTATGTATTACAAGATTTGTTCTAAAGTTGCAACACATTACGCACGTGATTGTATTATGATATTGGAGAATATTTTGTATTGTAAGATTTGTAATAGAGTTGTAATACATCACACGTTATATATTTTCGCGTGTGATTCTATTGAGATATTTGAGAAGTGTTTTGTATTATAATTTAAACAATAAAGCGTATCACATATTTAGTAGTAATAAAAATGATGAGTTATTGGGTAGTTTAGTTGGTGGATAAATTTATATTATTTAAGTGGGAACAACAGATCCTTGATTTGAATTTCGATTAATCTAGAGGGATAGATTTATGAATTATTTATTGCTCCACTCAGGATGAGTGTGTGTTGTCATCTTGTAGTAAAAATGTTGTTATTTCTGGTATTAGAATTTCACGTATATTTTGTAATATATCTTGTAATATTTTTTATTATAAGATTTGTTACAATTTTGTAATACCTTTCATGTTACACATCTTTCACATACGCTATTGTACCGTGAATTGTTTTACAACGTAAAGATCAAATCCTATTACAAATTTATATATGCAACATATTTCCAACATTACTACACATTTTGTATTTTGAACACTATATTCGATGAATGCAACCATATTAGAAAAGAATGTACACTGTATCAAAGTGCATGTTTAATTATTTTCTTTTTGCATTCTTCCAGGGTGGAGTCAATCATCTTTTAAATTCACAAGGGCAAATTATCTTCTAAACTTTATTCTGAGTTGGATTGCCATGAAGACACACGATTGTTTTTTCGTATCCCTTAGTTTTATTTTTTTAATTTTGTTCCTTGAGTTTTAATTACTTTTCCATTCATAGTGTTCTATCATGTTTTAATTATTTAACTATAGTGTATATACACTACATTGTAGGTTTGTGCAATTGTGCGAAGGAAATTCCAATATATGCACTCGATTCATCATCTCTTGAGGATGATGATTTTCATCAAGCGAAAGTTGGTATGTGTTTTGATTTAGTTGCTGAAGCCAAGATTTTCTATGAGAATTATGTTATAAATTGTGGATTTAGTATTTGCAAGAGTATTATGAAGTATATTTTTGACAAATTTAGAAAGTAGAAAATATAGTCGTACAAAAAATTTATATGTTGCTTAGAGGAGTTTTCGGAGAAGTCAATTGATGTAATCACAACGAACCCTTCAAGTTTTTCTGAACCATTTCCTGATGATCACAACCATCCTACATATTCACCAAGTAAGAAAAGCTACCTTAAATCAATTAGAAAGATATCATAGCACACTAAGATGTTACTTGTTACGATGTTTGTTGTAAATATTCTCGTTAACAAACAAGTTTCTTTCTTGGAAAGACAAGTGGTATGGACCATAGACTTGCAAATGTTGTGAGGTATACATATAACATGAAGAGGGATGAGAGGAGAAAATCTGATGGTCTTGATGCACAAATGTTTATTGATCACCTTCAGTATTGCAAGTCAGTGACACCTGAATTCTTTTATACATTCATCATTAATGATGAAAAGTGCTCGACAAACTGCACGTGGATGGATCTGGTATCATTGGAGGATTACAAGCCATGGTGATGCCATTTCATTTAATACCACATACAATATTAATAGGTACAAATTGATTTCTGCAACTTTATCGGTGTAAATCATCATAAGAAGACTACCATATTTGCAAATGGATTTTTAATGAATGAATGAAGGGAAACCTTTGAATGGTTGTTCAATAGGTTTGTTGAGGCGATGGGTGCTTATCCATTGTCAATTGTTATTGACCAAGATCCTTTAATAGCTGTAGCTGTAGCTTCATGTGTCCCCAACACGAATCACAGATTTTGTGAATGGCACATAACCATCAAGTTCAAAATGAAGATCGGTTTAACGTCTCATGCAGCTATTGCAATATCTGAGCTTAGCGATTTGATATGGCATGCCCAATCAGTCAAATGAGTTTGAGGAATGTTTGCATGTAATATTGGAGAAGTCAAATTTGGCTCAGCACAAGTAGCTTAACTCGATATATGATATTAGACTTAAATGGGTTCTTGTTTCCATGCCAAATAGATTTTTTGCAGGCATGAAAATAACTCAGAGAAGTGAGTCTCAATTCATTCCTAGGAAACTCCGTTACAATGCAGAATTCTTTATACAACTTTATTGGTTGATTTCAAATTGCCATTCAAAGAATGAGGGAGATTGAAAACTCGATGGATAATGAGACACTTGTCTGCAATCCATTTCTTCTTACCTCATGGAACGTTGAGAAGCAGCTTTCAAACACCTATACGAAGTCAATTTTTTATGAAGTACAAAAGTAGATAAATAGAAGTTTAATGTTGAATGTTGCTCAAATGTGTGATGATGATGCACATCACAAATTCATGATGCTTATTGTTGGTTCAACTGCTGAAAAAAATGAGGTAGTTTTATGTAGGAGAGACAACATATTTTGATGCGATTACATGCTCATGGATTTTGTTGGCATCCCATGCATGCATGTTTTTGCAGTTCTAAGGAGTCAAAATGTTGTTATCCTTGATGATTCTTATATTCTTCCAAGATGGAGAAGGAATATCAAGAAATCTGGTTACTACCTTATGTACCGTTTTAATAATCAGAACAAGGATGCTCACGAGTTGAGTTGTTCGTCAACTAAGATAATTGAGGAATCCTTGAAGTACTAGGAGACAATTGAGGCATGCAAGAGTCTTTTGTCTTCTGCTTTGGTAGAAATTGAAAGGATTATTCATAGAAAGATTGTTTTAAATGAGGAACCATATAACAGGAGTTCCTTTGTTTCACCTTCATCTTCCTTAAGTATTAGGGAACCAAGGATTGCCAAAACAAATGGTAGTGGCAAGAGTAGTAGACTAAAGCTTAGATCTAGTCGCTTGAAGTCAACGAGCGAAATACATGTGAATAAAGGTTGACAGTGCAAGCTATGCCTTAGGTTTAGTGCTGGTCACGATTTGAGGAATTGTCCGAAGAAGTTATCTTCTTCTAATAACATACGTCAAGATACTCATATTAGAATCCTCATTTATTTTTAAGTTCAATTAGTATAGTTTTGTGTATATAAAAACAATAGTTAATTACTTTAACTATTTATCTTTATTTTTGTAGCGTTGACAACTTTGAAGAAGACAATTCGTCCGGAAGTGATTGAAGTTTTTAGCATCTTAATTAGTTTTATGTTTTTTTTAATAAAATTTTTTATTAAGTTTTGCAATGAATAAGGTTCAATTATGTCATTTGTATTATGTCAAATGAATTTGTCGTATTTGCTATGATTTTTGCATTTCTTAGTTAAATACATATTACCTATTGTCATGCCTTTTCATGCTTTATTCTGTTTGATTTTTATTTATGAGATTTTTGTTATTTATTTGTATAATGCATAATATGTTTTACATATATCGAAAACATTTTTATATTATACTACAAACATCAAGACCAGTTTGTATTACAAGAAAGCTTTTGTACATAATTTTTATTTTCAAATTATTGCAATCATGATGTGTAATACAAAATAATTTTCCTTTTTACTGTAACACATTAAACTGGAAATAGTGATGTACATTTTTTTTGTATTATCAAACTATATGGAATCACATTTTTAGTGTTACCATACTCACAACACATTTTTTAAGAACACTTATGTTCTTCGTTTTACTAAAGTAATCATAAAGCACATGCTTGCATTTCGTGATTATTCTAAATTCAAATAGCTTGTATTACATACAAACTAAAACCATTAGAAACATATTGTATTACATTTTGTATGTTTAAAGAACACTTGCATATTACGATTTTTTCAAAGGAAATGTTCATCACATTTTTTCCATTACAATTTAAACCTCAATTCAAGCCCTTTGTATTATAATGAAATGCAAAACATGAGAAACTTTTTGCAACCACATATCCAAGTGAATATTAATTTTGTATTACAATGTAGACAACACATTACAAAACCTTTTGTATTTCAAAATTCTCCACTAGATGAACCCTTCTTTATTTTTTTAGTCATTAGCTAACCTTATATAATATAGAATTAATTTTTGTATTACAATTCATTCGAGATGTCATGAAAATCTTATTCATTTTTGTATTACAATGTTCATAACACATTTCTATCAAACGCATTATCTATTACACTTTTATATTACACTATATGTAATACAAATTTCTTTGATGCAAAAGTTGCACTCTACAAGGTATTAGAATTTTGTATTACAAAGTGTACCTATAACACAAAAGGGTAATGCATACTAAATAAATGCAAACTTATACTACAAAAGTGCAATGTGTACAAATGAAGTGCAAGCTGTATTACACATTTTTGCATTACACTTTTTGTATTACACAATGTTAATAGATACTATTTATATTACAATTCATTCAAGATATAACCCTTTTGTATTACAAAATTATGTAAATAGATTTGTATAATATAATTTGTTGTAGAAAAGTTAAAATTCAGACATGCATCTAAAATTAAAGTTCCAATTCTACTAAAAAAGTTTCTTTCACAATGTTAACATCACAAGTTCTTGTAAGATTACATAAAGAAAGTTTATCTTACATCACAAAAAATAATTGCATTAAGGATCATCAAGAGCTATTTTAGTAATATCACACTAAAAAAAGAAGTTTATCAATGATGAATGGCAGTGCCATCATGCTCTATAACTCACCTAATTTAGTTAAGTCGTAAGGTAAATTGACCTAAATAATACATAAAAAGGGTATAATATCGGATGGAGAAAGATTCATTAGAATAATCCCAAGAGACCACAAAACAGATCAGAATAACCAATTTAGGGTTTCCTTTGAAATTATAATATTAAAGAGAACAATTAAATCTTATGTTTGATCTGACCTAGTTTGATAAGATTCTGATGAAAATATTGCAAATTAAACTTTCTAAAAATTATAAATAAATATCTGACAAGGTTTAATTTGATTAGATATGTTAAAGAAGCCAATTAAACCTAAAATAAAAATCTAGGTGAATAATTAATGTCAAATGAGTTTAAATGGAAGATTTACTAACCAAACAACTGCAAAACTCAAAATTGACATGACCACCAGATTCCCTAGATCTTAATTGAGTTTCCATAAAAAGTTGGACCTAATTTGACAACATTCTCACCTACTTTGCATTTAGGTCCATAAATTCCTAAAAATGTTTGCAAGAAGGTCCAATTTCATTACTTCTAGGTTCCTCTCTTCTTACGAACTGGTCCCCGGCATCATCTTCCTCCTTCAGCAGCCATGGAACCATTGACTGAACTGACCAACGACTTTCCAGCGCCATTTGTGGCTGCTTTGAGCATTGGCTGAGCTCGACCTTTGAGGTGAAGTTGTTTGCCGTTCCGTTCCGCGCCGATCTATATACATTTTGCTGGCTGCCATCGTTGCAACAACCCGCGATCTCCGATTAAAAACAAGCGCGGAGATACGAGTTGTTGGAAGGTCTTCTCGCTACCTTCTGCAACAAATTCACGCACGACCGAGGCTCTATAAAGCCTCGTGATGCTCTTCCGAGTCGAGTCGTCTGGAATCTGAGCGCAACCACTGCTTTCTCCTCTTCCTCCGTGCACCGCCATTGCCAGACCTTGAGGTCTTCTCTACCCCCTCGCTCCGCTGCCTCTCGCCATCAAACGAGGGTGCAGCCGCCTTCATCTCTCTCTCGCTGAGCTTCTCAGCCAGTAGCCGGTTCTCTACCTCCTTCTTCGGCCTCAATTCCTCCGATTCTTCGTCGGTGGCCTACCACTGCCATCAATCTCCACCTCTCCCTCCTCCAAATTAGGTTAGGGCTTTTCTTCCCCTTCCTTCCCTCTACCTTCTCATCTCTCCAATTTTAACTTCCAACCCCGTTTGAGCCATCACCGACCACCATCTTTAAGGACTCCGGCGAGTGTCTTCGCCACATCACCGAACCCCTTTGCACAACACGTAGAATTAGGGAAAAGCTTTGGGGATCTTCCCTAAAGCTCCTGGACCGATCTAGGATCGAGAGGTTTGTTTTGCTGTGCACAGGTACCTGCCGAAGCTACCTTTCGTCTTCACCTCCAGCGACCCCTCCGGCGAGGACTTCCACCTGTTACACACCTCCATCCTCTTCACTGACACGCCCATAACCTCTGCCGTACTCCACCCATCCGAACCCCTCTCTCTACCCACCTTACCATCCATCGAAAACACCCACAGAATAGACCCACTTCCTCCAGCCATCTCCTCCTTCGTCCGGCTGCCACACTCACTCTCACACCACGAAATGACCATCGCCACGTTCGCCGTGCGTCGGTGAACCTTTTGAACTAGTTTAACGTGGTTGAAAGACCGTCTTATTCATTTCAGGTACAGGACCTATTTGCGCCATTGTTGGAGCTTCTTCGCGAAGTTCCAGACCCCGTTCTTGAGGTCCCCGCTCCAGGTGTTGGCTTTAGAAATTGCGGAAGGGTCCCAGGAAGCGACCTAGGCCTCCAATTGGGAGCATCGTGCACTCCTTCGGCTTCAATTAGGAGAGCACTCCATCGACAGGCACGTGCGAAGAAGCTGTGGGATTTAGTCCCACCTCATGGAGCACAGCGCCTCCTGCAGTGCATAAACTGAATTTATCGTGCTAGCTATTCGCCTCAAGTCACATAGGGGGGTGAGGTCCCCCACACCCTTCACGCCTTGCCCATGACGCCTCCACGCAGCCCTGGTCCCGAACCCGATAACCTGCCTAAGCTTCACACCTTAGCTGCTACCCACTGTAGGCAACCCTAGTCCCGGGTGCGCTCATATCCGATAAACAGGGTCCGGTTGGGTTTGAAAGAGATAGAGAAAGAGAGAGAGCGCAGGGCAAGTGAGGGTTTTGCAGCATAGAATAGTACCAACTACACCCTCGCCCTCAAGACTTAAGGCGTCTGTGCCTATTCTCTGTCGTCTAAGGGTAAAGTGCTGAGTTAACTTAACCGTTGATAATTGATAGTTATGCTGAACTTGGTGGTTTAAACCACCACTTTTACTCTATTTTTTATCTCTACAAAGAAGCACTTTATTTATTCAGCATATATTACCTTTTTGATAGTGATAAATTGTGCAAATAACTGCTCCCAGAGACGAACTCGGATTTCTTTTTATTTGAGTTATAAATTTAAATGCTTAATTCGATGATCACTATACTACGACTCGATAATTTTATATTACGATTGAAGTGAGTTAAGCATTTTGGCGCCGTTGCCGAGGAGCGGAGGTCTGGTCGGAGGTGTGGAGGTCCTTAAGACCAGTCTAAAGACCTCCTCTATAGACCAATTTAAAGACCACCTCATTCATGTCGGGGACAGAACCCAACTAACTTTTTGGGTCTTCTTTTGATCTGATCCCTATCTTCTTTGACCCATCTACATCCAACCCAGGTTCTCCGCTTTCTGACTTTGACTCAATGGAGAACCCTGGTCCAGAAGGAGACAACATCCAGCAATTGCAAAACCAGCTCCAGACTCTTACAAATCTTATCAATGGGTTGGTAATCACTGGTTCGCGACGAGATCGTGTTTTAAAAATATATTCGTTGTATTATCACCGCGAAAATGATTATCAAATTTATTACTCGAAATTCAAAAACTTCAGAGGTCGAACTCAGGGAGCAAATCGGTATTTTAGAAGCAAAATATCACAATTCTCAACAATAATGCAATGTATATAAAAATCTAGAGAGTAAAAAGAAATAGAATTTTCTCTTTTCTTCCTTCTTCTCTTCTCTCTTTCTTTTTCTTTGCTTTCTCTCTTCCTTCTCTTCTTTCTTTGTCTTTTCTTTCTCAGACGTCTAATTCTGTGAATCAGATGTCTTAACTGACGACCGCTACAATGCTCCTTTTTCTTTTCTTCTTTCCTCCTTGGCTTCTTCTTCTTCTCTTCTTGAGCTGCTGCACCTCCTCCTTGCCTTCTTTTTCTTCTGCGGCTCCTTCTTCCTTGTCTTTCTGTGGCAAAGTCTTCAGCTTCTTCCTTGGCCTCT
Organism: Thalassia testudinum; assembly: GCA_037157565.1. Lineage (NCBI taxonomy): Eukaryota > Viridiplantae > Streptophyta > Magnoliopsida > Alismatales > Hydrocharitaceae > Thalassia > Thalassia testudinum. The sequence continues at coordinate 60,485,820 of JAZHRO010000035.1, read as the reverse complement.
GCAGTCTCCTTCCTCTTTCTCTTCTTCTCCGCAGCTGCTTCTTCTTCCTCCTTTCTTTTTCTCTTTCTCTGTGGCTTCTCCTTCCTTTAGCTGCTCCTCTTCTTCTTCTCTTCCTCTTCCCCGCAGCTGCTTCCTCTTCCTCCTTCCCTGCACAGCACAGAGAAGCAAAACCTACCCCCTACCCTCCCTGCATCTCTCTCTCTCTCTCTATTTCGCTCTCAGGATAGCTCTCGCAGAGCCTTCTCGGGTTATCGGGTGGGACCAGGCCCACCGGCATGTGTGGTGGGCGAGGAGTTTACAGGTAGTTAAGTTAGGCAGCCAGGTCCGCGGAGGTGTGGGTCATGGACGAGGCATGGTGGGCGAGGGGACCTCACCCTGTGGTCAGGAGGCAACCAGGCCAATGCACTTTTTCAACTTATAGCACTTCGCCCACTCACAATCTTCCGAGGTGGGACTATGTTGTCCCACCTTCCTTCGCGAATGCCCGTAGCAGGTGCCGCGCTCGATTGCAACAGATGCAGTGCCCTAGGACTCCAATTGCTGGCGTGAAGGGTTCGCGAAGGGAGCCAGCGCACCTAGGACCCTACACCTAGAGCGGAGAGACCTGGAGGAGCTCCCAAGCAAGCTCCTTGCTACGTCAATGGCGGTGGAGAGGGTCGACACTTGTCATCAGGCAAACGGCCTTGCAGCCTCGTCAGAATACATGGGAAGCCTCGCCAAGGTGCGGCGAGTGTGCTGCAGTGGTCGGGGTGGTGTGGGAACGCCTGTGTGAGCGTGCCTAGGGCTTACTGTGGCTGTGCAGGTGGGTGTGTTAGAGGGAAGAATGTGGGACGTGTGGTGGTCGATGGAGAGGGGGGAAATGATCAGTGGAAGGTGGTGGAGCTTCTTAGGGGTTTGGCGAGGTGGATGGAGGCGTGGAGCGGTGGGAACACCTCGCTGGAGGTATGGTCGGAGGTGGGAACGATGGTGGTGGTCAGTGGTAGTCGAGGGGTCAAGAGTGTAAATTCAAAGAGGGGAAATGAAGAGGGGGAGAAGAGGAACTTATCTAGGGTATTTGGAGCGAAGGGGGGAGGTGGAGGGCGAACGACGTATGTCTACCGTCGCCGGAGACGAAGGCCCTGAGGTGAGGATGACAGCGACGACGAGGAGGTTAGGGAGCCTCGCGCGAGTACGGTGTGATGCGGAGGAGTGAGGTGTAGATAGCTCTGCCACTGGTATGGTGGCAGAGCGACGAGAAGAGGGAGGGAGAGTCGCCGGAGCCTGTGGGAGGATGGCCGGAGGAGGAGGAGACGAATTTGGGGGGATTTCTTCGGCCAAAATAGGTTTGCCAGAAGCGGTCGGTCCTGAGGCTTCTTAAATAGGGACGGGCAGAGGGGGAATCGCAAGGAAGCGGTGAGAACACCATGCTGGAGGTATGGCCGGAGTGAGACCTATACCTTTTGAGCATTCGCACGAGAGGTATGAGACGATTCAGGGTATGGGGAGCTGCTCATGCGGTAGGGGGCTTCGCAGAGAGCTCCCTTTTCAAATCTGGGAGTAGCTCCTCATTTTGGTCAAGAGCCATCTCTGACGACCTTGGGAGTAGCTCCTCATTCAGTCGTCGGCGCTGAGGGGGTATTTGGAAGGGTTTTCAAAAGTTAAGGGCTAGAATGTAATTGGGTGGATCAATTTGCAAAGTAGGTCAAGATGACCTTCCCTTAGGTCCAAATTTTGGTACAAGCCTAATTTGGACCTAAGGAATCCAATGGTAAAGTTGGATTTTAGGTTTGGCCTCGTTTGACTGGATATTTTGTATAAAAACCCAAATTAGGTAAAATATTGGGCTTGGTCCCCAATCTAGGTCAAAATAGGTTCTAAAGGCTAAATTGAAGGTTCTAAACCCTAGGAAATATTTTTCCATGAATTTTAGAGGGTTTATTTGATTTTTATCTTGCCTGGAACCTTGTGCATTTAAGTGGGGTTGTTTTAGGGTTACAGAATGTCATTTAATTATTAAATTTCACAATAACCCTTTTCTGACTGAACCATCCCACTTTTTCTTTTATTAAGTCCAATTGACCTATGTCTACCCCCTTAGAAATCCCATTGATGCACTGCAATGGTAAAATTACAGTTTTACCCCTTGTTTCATGTTCTCTTTTTAGATCAGTAATCCCCTAAATTAAGCCTTCCTTTAGGTTATGTAGGAGCTTTTGTTCATTTTATTAGATCAAAGTAAGCTAGTTAGAGTTCATGATGAGGTTCTCATCAGTTGGCAAACCCTAGAGTAGGTCCACAAATGCAGGATCATTATAATCCTGCAAAAGTAGCTATCGAGCCCAGAGTGTGTATTCCAGTTGGGGGACCAAAGACCAAACTCAAGCTGAATATTATCCTCTTGATTCCCCATTTCCATAGGATGGGTTCTGAAGACCCATTCCAACACATTCAAGAATTGAAACATTTGGCCCAGACTCTCGGACCAGCTGTTCGAAACCGGAATAGTCTACTCATGAAGATGTTCCCTTTCTTGCTTATAGAGAAAGCTGCCCATTGGTATTGGTCTTTGAATCGACCGATCAATACCTGGGATTAATTGCAAATTGAATTTCTAAGGAAATACTTCCTAGTAGGGCGTACTAACGCCCTAGGGCATCAAATTACGCATTTTCAAAAAAATGCGGGGGAACCACTTGATGAGGCATGAGACCGCTTTCTCAATCTCATGCGGAAATGCCTACATCACGGAGTTCCTAAATAGGAACAAGTCCAATCTTTTTATTGGGGACTCTGTGAAGATATTCGGCTTTATGTCGATGCAGCTTGTGGAGGCAATTTCATGGGTAAGCATGAGAATGCTATTTGAGAAATTCTCAAAAATATGGCTGAGAATTCAATAAACAATGCATCCATGGGTATGTTTGACAGGACGATTACCCGTGCATTGACGAACACATGCGGGACACATGAAGCACAAGACTTATCCTCTTTTGTTGACATGGAGGTTGTGGCCAGTCGATTGGATAAAGTCTCAATAATTGAGGAAAAGCTTGACAATTTGACTCGCCAGCTGCAGAAGGTCACTTCTTCTCAACAGAACATGCATGCACAACCACCCACAAAGAGGGAGCCCGTGCATAATATTCACCACTCCGGGATGGATATGAATCCGTCCCCTTCTGACTCTAGGTTTGGTGGAAACTCTGAACCTACTTATCCTAGTTGGGGATCCTCTAAACCCCATTATCATGATTTTTCCGGAGCTCCTCAACCCTGTGAGGAACTCCACTCCATCCAGAACAACCCCTATTCCAACTCCTATAATCTTGGGTGGCGTAATCATCCTAACTTCTCTTGGTCGGGGAATTCCTATCCTCACAATTCTAGACCTCAATATCCACCCCGACCACAAAATCCGCACTCATATCAGCTTGCTCAACCTAGGCCCAATTCGAATTTTCAACATGGGCTTAGTAAAGATGATCAAATGAGCATGATTCTTTAGACGTTGGCTGATATGCAGAAGACTAATGCTGCTATGCAGAGGCAGGATATTGCGGATATGGCAGATATGTGCAACTAGATTGTGCAAATGGCTGGGACTCACTAGCCAGGTGCATTACCCTCACAACCTCTACTAAACCCTAACAACATACCAAATTAGAGGTACGTTCTGAACCTAAAGCAGGGCCAAATTCATTATGTTCAACCAGGCCCTTCTATACCTATATATCAAGATGGGTCAGAAGCATCAACTTTTGTACCTAACTCATCTCAGCAGTAGCATCCACCAATCCTACCCACTCCATATCCTGCAGGATTACATTCTGTCACAATCCGTAGTAGTAAGTGTACTAAGGATCCTGAGCCTAGGAGATATATTAAACCTAAACCTAAGACATCTCAGTCCAGAGTGATTATTAAGGATAACTCAGGCACTACAGAACCCACTCTAGAGGTGCCTGAGATCGCACCTTTTCCTGAGGCCTTGACCAAAGGAAATAAGGGTAGGAAACCACCTCAAGTTGACGAGGACTTGATCAAGCTCTTTGAGCAAGTCCAGATTAGCATTCCCTTGATGGATGCTATACGTCATGTACCGGCTTACGTGCGATTTTTAAAGAACATATGCACTCCTAAGCGAAAGCCGAAGAATTCTGACGGAAGTCCTATGTTGCTATCGGAGCAGGTTAGCTCCATTATCTTAAGCAAGCTTCCGCAGAAATTGAAAGACCTTGGCACCCCTCTGATCTCCTGCAAGATCAGGGATTTAGAATTTAACCGAGCTCTTTTAGATTTAGGTGCATCCATTAACCTCATTCCCACATCCCTCCTAAAATATTTTGAGGATTCTGAACTTAAACCCGCGGAAGTGACATTACAGTTAGTTGATCGATCTATTAAGTTACCCCGTGGAATTTTGGAGGATGTAGTTGTAAGAGTCCGGGATTTTTATTTCTCGGAAGATTTTATTGTATTAGACATAGATACATCAGAAAACCTAAAAGATACGCCTATAATCTTAGGGAGACCATTCCTAGTAACAGTCAGGGAAAACATTAATTGCGAGGAGGGCCAAATGGAAATAAAATTCGGGGATATGACGATGAGAATTGCTATTTTTGAGGCCCATAGAGGAATCAATTGTGGTGTAATACAGGAAATAAATAGAGTCGATTCACTTCTTGAGGATCCTATTGCTGATGTAGATATAGATATTCCTAAGCAAGAACCCTTAGAAGCCTAATCCCGATTACACCTTGAGGAACCTAGTCCATCTTTAGTTCCCCCTCAGGCTAGCCTCGACCTTCCTACTGCTACTGGTGAAGCGTGTTTCGTCGTTATGGTTATTTATGGTTTACAGTCGTTATAGTATATGACAAAGCAGCTACCAGATTACGACAAATTTTTACTCGGAATAACAAGTTTTCCTGAGGTTGAACTCAGGGAGCAACTATGATTCTAGAAGCATAAATGTTCACAATTATGTTACAAAAATAATAAGAGAGAGAGAGGGAGAGAGGGAGAGAGAAAAGTTCTCTTTTGTTGGCTTCTTCTTCTTCTCTCTTCCTCTTCTCTTTTTCTTCTTCTTCTTCTTCTTCTTCTTCTTCTTTTGCTTTGGCCGTTCCTCTCTTCTTCTTTTTCTTCTTTTCCTTCTTTCTTCTTTAACCTGCGGCTGTGGTGATCTTCTTCTTCTTCTTTCTTTTCTCTTTCTCAGCCTGCCTTCTTCTTTCTTCTTCTTCTTCTTCTTCTTTCCTTCCTTGCGGCTGTGTCTTCTTTCTTCTTTCTCTTTTCTTCTTCTCTGCTTTTGCTTCTTTTCTTTTCCTCTTCTTTCTGCTCTGGCCGCTGACCTTCCTTCCTCTTTTCTTTTTCTTTTGGCTGTTGCCCTTCCGATGTCTGATGCGGCGCTCAGATGGCTTATCTATGCATTTGCTACAGTTCTTTCCTTCCTTCTTCTTCAGCTCCTCTCCTTCCTTTCTTCTTCTTCAGTTGCTTAGTGCAGCTAAGGCTTCGGCCACTTCTCCTCTCTTCTTCTTTCTTTCTTCCCTGCGCGGATACACACCCATCAGTGCAAAACCTACCCCTACCCCTTCCCCGCATCTCTCTCTCTCTGAATCTCTCTTAGGAATGCTCTCCCAGAGCCGGGTAATCGGGTTCGGGTAGCGCGCCCGGGACCAGGCCCACCGACGTGCGGTGGTGGGCGAGGAGTGCCTGGTCGGGTAGTCAGATCCGGCCCAGACCCACGGGGCGTGAGCGCGGGCGAGCGCGTGCCGCGCCGCGTGCGTGTGAGGGACCTGACCCTGTGTATCGAAGGCAAACAGCCCGATACACTTTTTCAATTTAAGTGTGGGCGCGCGGCCGCACACTTACGAGGTGGGACTAAATTCCCACCTCCAGATTGCGCGTCTGCAGGCGAGGGAGTTGCTGCCTATTGGGGCAGTTGCGAGGCTCGCGACCCAAATCGCAAGCCTGGGCGCCTTTGCGGAGTCAGTCCGCGCTGCCTGGGACTCGCGCCTGGGCTGGAGAAGGCCTGGAGTTGCGAGTGAAGGAGCTGCAGCAGCTCAACAATGGCGGCGAGGGGATGCTGACCTGAAAACACAGTGACGGCCTCTCGACGAAGTCAGATAACGTGGGAAGCTTCGTTGAAGTGTGGCGAAGGCAGTGCGGTGGTCGGCGAGGTGCGAGAGCGCCTGTGGAGGTGGACCTAGGTCAGACTGTGTACGTGAAGATGGATTTGTTCGGGGGGTGGTTGGGCGGTGAATGGCAGTGAATGGAGAGGGGGGAACGGTTGAGTGGAGTGAAGGGGAGCCTCTGGGCTGGTCGGCAAGGGAAGAGGTGGTCTGTGGAAGTGGAATGGACTCACCGGAGAAGGTGATCGGAGACGGAGCAGATGGAGGTGGAAGTGGCGGTCGGTGGAATAAAAGGAAAAATCAGGAAGGGGACCTTGTAAGGGTGAGAGAGAGGAAGATTTCTACCTAGTTACTCGACGAAGGGGAAGAGGGAAGCATCCAGCTCGTGCCTGCCGGAGCTAAGGACGAAGATGCCTAGGAGGAGGGTATCGACGACGAGGAGGCAGTCTGAGGGCGCCAGCTGGTACGTGATAACACCACGCAAGGGGGTAGTAATTAGGTTGAATATGACCCATCTTTAGAATAAAAGGCACAACATAAAGTAGAATAGGAGCATTGCATGCATCAAGTACCAAGATTGCTTACAAACTGTATTAATGGCCATTTGTGTAAAGCATGTGTCAAAGCAGGCCTTAGATGAGCAATCGGACCGCACGGATGGATTCAGAACGACGAACGGAGTCCAACGGACTCAAGATCGGCCAAATCCGACATCCGGAGCTCCCACAATGGGCCCAAGAAATTCTTACCGTTGATCTGGAGATCAACTGCCCAGAAAGTGCCACGTCGCCCCACCCCCACTGCTCGCACGCCCTCAAGCTATCCAAGGACGAATCTCGGCCGTTGATCTTCGATCGAACGGCCGAGATCCGCGCGCTCGCCCGCGGTCGCCGCGACAAAGCGCGGGCGTGGTGCAACAGCTAGCGCGCCCGCCCGCATTGCGGCGACGCGCGTTCGAATCGCGCGGAGCGGAAATCAAGCAAGAGCGAAGGGCACGGCAAAATTGGACCGCCCGATCAGCAGCGGGCGGCCAGGATCGCGCCACGCGGCGCGATGACAGCTCCCGAGCGCCCATGCGCGCGCGCACGCCAGGCGGAAACGCGTGCGCGCACGCGTGCTCGAGGCGCGATCTCAGCGCGGGCGCAGGAGGATCTCAGCCGTCCGATCTTCGATCGGACGGCTCTCGTTCAACGTCCACGGATCGCGCATGGAGAGAGAGCGGGGCGGGCAGCTGACCGGCGGCAGGAGGGCTTCACCAACGTATCTGGAAGTGGTTTTAGCGATGTTCTGGATGTCGCTAAAGCACATTCTTCTTTTAGGAAGCCCTTAACTCTATTTAAACCCCCTTCTACCACCATTCAAGGCATCCTCTCCCACTTGCAACTACTCCACTCCTCTCCTAGCTAGCTTTAGGCACTCTTGTAATCGCCGGAGACGACGAGCCGCCGACGGAGCCTCCTCCACCGCCGTGGCTGCCTCGTCGCTCTCCACACTCTCTACCTCTCTCTCTCTCTTTTAAGCTTTCATTTACTTTTGTTGAAGCATGTATTTAATGTTGTAAACCATGAACTATGAATGCATGTTTAATGAAATTATTTTCCATTTAGTTGCCATTTTAATTTCTGTTTAAAGTGCATGATCAAAACCAAGAGCTTTCTAACCCTAAACTCTCTCTCTATCTCTCGCTTTTCAAAACCGTCTCTTTCGCAAGCAAAACTCCGCCTTTTTCGTGACAAGTGGTAAACAAAATCTGATTTCCCCGCCTCCCTGAGATCGACACTCGGACTCACCTCCGTTTAGTTCTTTTAAAACCGACGTATCAAGTGCAACTATAACGACACCTCTTAACACACGCACGAGACCACGTCAGTTTTTGGCGCCGTTGCCGGGGAGGCAACGGATTTGTTTTATCACCTCCATTCCACACTCATTATCACATCGTCTAATGTCCTATTTTCCTTTTTACTTGACGGTTGCAGGAATTCGACGCATGGACGGTGAAGCGACGCATTCCACAATGGTAGCAAGGGAGTAGGCGCCTCGAGGACCGATAGTGAGTAACCTGTCTCTCATTGTTTGCTTGAGTGAAAAAGCTAAAAAAAAATTGTAAAAAACTAAAAAAATTGACGTGGTGAATGATTGCTTGACCCACATTCTTAACACATCACCCTACAAAAAAATGTACACTCTAATATGCTGAATAAATTCTTAGAGTGTTCTTTTCTTTCTTGAGTGGTGTTTGTGAAGCCACCATGAGTTGACTTGGGCCGCACCACTCAACCCTAAAACTGACTCATCTAATAGAAGCTGCATGATCATTAGGATGAGTACACTAGGGTTTTAGAGCCTCTACAGAAGAAAAAGGAAATCTACTTTCATCAAATTGTGTGCAGAACTTGACGTGCCCACTGAAACTTGGTTGAAAACATTAAGACACGTCAGCCCTAAAAAGCACTAAAGTAAGGATAAAATACTAAAAGACACCACACCTTAAAAATCCTTGCTTGAAAACCATGTTTTGCTAGAAGCACACACTTTGAAAGTGGAAAATTAAGAGGCACCACCCCAATCAACGCCTCATCACATCACCCTAAGCACAAGCACTATCCTAACCCTTTAAAAATGAGTAGATGTGCCTTAGGCAGGACTGAGTTAAGTCTCAAAAGGTGAGGTTTTGTTCGCTAGGCACTTGGCTTTCATTCCCTTGGTAGAATTTGGTGATTAGGCTGCGGGGCAGTGTCAAACGACCGCGGTTGTGGGGTTTATGGAACCGGAGGCGCAAGCCAAAGGAAGAACCTTCCCTGCAATCCCCTCGTAATCAACCTGGCCAGATTAACCTTGGGAAGGGGAGTCTAGTGCTTACGGACTTAATCAACCTTTGTGAGATTTCTAGGTCTTCTAAGGAATACACCATAAGGACTAGGCTTGTTTGCTTGGTTGAGGACACAACTCTCACATCTGTTCTTCCCACATCCCTCCATTTCTTCCAAACCATGGATTTCAATGCCTATCCATCTTACCCAAACTACCCCCAACAGGATTCGTATGCTAACTCAAGTGGACCATACTCGCAGCCTACTTGGGCTAACCAACCACCAAGTTGGGGGTACAACCTTGAATATCCCTCTTGGCCCAACTATGACTAAACCGCACCAACCTCTTATTGGAATACAACCAACATAGCCACCCAAGGGTACGATTCAAATCATGGGGCTCCATATCTCGATTGTCCTCACGATGCCTCCTCATTTAGGTCCGACCCGCTCTACTGTGATAGGACCTACACTTTAGGAGAACACCAAGAACCCTACCCATCTCAGGATAATAACCAAGAAAGGTCATCTGAATTCAACAACCTTGCCTACTTGACCTTTGGGTTAGAAGGAGTTCTAGACAAATGGAAATCAGAAAATGATCAGAAATCTAGGCAAGCCCAGGATCATCAACCTTTGATTTGGTCCCCTGATGAAGAATCTGACTGGGAGGAGGACTTAGAACCTCAACTATTCTGGAGTAGGACCAAACAGAGAATGGTTCCTCTTGAAGAACTGGACCCTGAACATGATAGAATAGAGGACCTACCCAAGAACCTAAACACCAATATGGATTCTGATCCACAACCTCAACCATACTCTCTTAACCTGGATTTCAAGGAGGAAATCCAAAGGACACCAAATGACACCATGTCAATTCTTGATAACCTCAAATTAGAACTACACAGACAGAATCAAGAATTTGTTAAAGGGCAACATGCCATGATGGATTTGTTCCAACAATTGGGGAAAGAAGGCCAGAGAAAGATGTTGCACACGCCACTCATAAAGCAAGGACCTACCATGATCAATTGGACTACACCCAGTCATCCTGATTTGGTTCAGTCCACCATTGATACCCCTCAGGAGTTGGACAGCTCAGTGGATAAGGACAGTAAGGATTCCTTGGAACACAATTTGGGGAGCATTAAGAACAAACATCAGGAGGAAACTGAGAATGTGAGGGGAGAGGCCTTGGAATCTGAATCCAATCGGCCCAAGAGAAGCAATCCGGTGGGAGCAGCAGCCACCATCATAGATGGAGAATGGAGTTACAATCTCAAAGAAATTGATTATGAATCGGTTGGAATCCCCATCACAAATTTGGAGGAGGGCCGAGAGAAAGAATATGATCTAGAGGATGAAATTGACCCTACCTCTAATGTAACCCCAAACAGTGAATCTGATACAGAGAAGGTGGCAGAAAATATTCTTGAGATCAAGGGCTTGGAAGGAATGAGCGATGAAACCATAGTTGCGGAAGAGATGGATTCGTCTTTGGAGAGAGGCCTCATGCTTGGTTGTAGGGCTCAGTATGAAACTCTGGACTTTGTTACCTGCCCTACCAGAATAAGAATCCCGCAACCCGAATGCACTGAAATTGATACACTTTCGTTGGATTACAGTTTTATGGGGACACAAGCTGAATATAAGACCTACATCTTTAGTATTTGGCATGTTATATTTGGGGTGCGTTCATCCACAGCAACTTGTTTGCATGCCCATAAACTAAGAGAGGATCTGACACGGGCATGCATGATATATCTGTTACAGAATTCCCGCTCCTTAGGAATGGGACTCCACCACAACCTTATTCGCATCTGTGGACTTCTGATTTTGGGTCTGGTTAATTTTGAACATATCTTCTTGACCCAAGCCATTCCTGTTTATGCACCGCCCAGCTGGAGGCGTTAAACTCAGCGCTGCCTGGGAGGCAACCCAGCAGATTCAGACTGATCTGGTAGTTTACGTCACTCAGGTACTATCTTTTTGAACGCTTTTGCATCCATGCATCTGCCAATGAGGACATTGTCCAACTTAAGCATGGGAGGATGGTAAATTGCATAATCCTGAGCTTAATTAATTAGTCTGAATGAATAAATTAAATGATTAAAAAAAAATTGAATTTAGGAAGAAAAACTTAGGCATTAGAAACTTGTCAATAGTGGGAAATAATACAAAAAGAACTTAAACACTTAGACTTTTCAGGCTTTCAGGCTTAATCTTCCCTAGTGTCCATTAAAATATGGATTTAGCGGCGAATCCTTGCAACTTCAAGCTATTCTAATCCACCTAATAAATAAGGTAATAAGTATACGACTTATCAACTCACCCTCTAACTCAGGAAAACTTTGACTCTAAGCATCTACACACATTTTTGCACAGACTCACTTCTCGGAGATTTTGACAGAAATTGGGTAGCTAATAAACTCCTAGGGTGGTATGGCTGGCAAGTTGTTGTGGGTAACAGCCCATTGGCAGGTTGTCCAGAACCCAGCCACAGGCCATTTCTTTTTCGCTGCCTCTAGGTACATTTGAGATTAGGGAAGCCACCTACGAAAAAAAAAAAAGAAGAAAAGAAAATAAACCACACTTCACCGCACAGGTATGGCTGGCAAGTGATCATGGGTAACAACCCATTGGTCGGTTGTCCAGAGCCCAGCTCAATAATTGCACAAAAAAGACCAAAACACCTAAGGACGAAGCGGGGAAGTAGTACAAGCCGGGGAGATATACACTGGAAAATCCTTGTATTGACCCCAAGTAAAATGAACGTAGGGAGAAAGCTACCAATCAAACAAATACACCTTCAGGTAAAAATTTATTTTCTTTTCCGGTCACCTAAAGGTGTAGAAACTCGAAGTCTGTCTCAATTACCGTTAAGTGAGTCTATCACAACATTCACACCAAGATGCTAACACTTAGGGTTTTGACCGAGTTTTGGGTGGGTTGGGTAGCCGTAAAAAGTTACCAACCCACACTGAATTCCGAAAATTCTAAAAAGACATATATAGATATATACGTATACATATGTATAGTTATATATACAAAGCAAGGATTCGAGCGATTCGTATTTTGGAAGACACCCGGGCGCTGCTTAGTCTTTGTAGATTAAGATCTTCGTATATTTCCTCTTATTGACGAGTAACGAAGTGCCTAAGCAATTACTTCTTGAATTCTCCAAAGAAATAAAGGCTAGAATAAATCTTGCTAGGGACTATCAAGGAGTAAGCATGGGGGTATGATAACACCACGCAAGGGGGTAGTAATTAGGTTGAATATGGCCCATCTTTAGAATAAAAGGCACAACATAAAGTAGAATAGGAGCATTGCATGCATCAAGTACCAAGATTGCTTATAAACTGCATTAATGGCCATTTGTGTAAAGCATGTGTCAAAGCAGGCCTCAGATGAGCAATCGGACCGCATAGATGGATTCAGAACGACGAACGGAGTCCAACGGACTCAAGATCGGCCAAATCCAACATCCGGAGCTCCCACAATGGGCCCAAGAAATTCTGACCGTTGATCTGGAGATCAACGGCCCAGAAAGTGCCACGTCGCCCCACCCCCACCGCTCGCATGCCCTCAAGCCAGCCAAGGACGAATCTCGGCTGTTGATCTTCGGTCGAACGGCCGAGATCTGCGCGCTCGCCCGCGGTCGTCGCGACAAAGCGTGGGCGTGGCGCAACGACTAGCGTGCACGCCCGCATCGTAGCGACGTGCGTTCTAATTGCGCGGAGCGGAAATCAAGCGAGAGAGAAGGGCGCGACAAAATTGGATCGCCCGATCAGCAGCGGGTGGCCAGGATCACGCCATGCGGCGCGATGACAGCTCCCGAGGCATGATCTCAGCGCGGGCGCAGGAGGATCTCAGCCGTCCGATCTTCGATCGGACGGCTCTCGTTCAACGTCCACGGATCGCGCATGGAGAGAGAGCGGGGCGGGCAGCTGACCAGCGGCAGGAGGGCTTCACCGACGTATCTGGAAGTGGTTTTAGCGACGTTCTAGATGTCGCTAAAGCACATTCTTCTTTTAGGAAGCCCTTAACTCTATTTAAACCCCCTTCTACCACCATTCAAGGCATCCTCTCCCACTTGCAACTACTCCACTCCTCTCCTAGCTAGCTTTAGGCACTCTTGTAATCGCCGGAGACGACGAGCCGCCGACGGAGCCTCCTCCACCGCCGTGGCTGCCTCGTCGCTCTCCACACTCTCTACCTCTCTCTCTCTCTCTTTTAAGCTTTCATTTACTTTTGTTGAAGCATGTATTTAATGTTGTAAACCATGAACTATAAATGCATGTTTAATGAAATTATTTTCCGTTTAGTCGCCATTTTAATTTCTGTTTAAAGTGCATGATCAAAACCAAGAGCTTTCTAACCCTAAACTCTCTCTATCTCTCGCTTTTCAAAACCGTCTCTTTCGCAAGCAAAACTTCGCCTTTTTCGTGACAACAAGTGGTAAACAAAATCCGATTTTCATGCCTCCCTGAGATCGACACTCGGACTCACCTCCGTTTACTTCTTTTAAAACCGATGTATCAAGTGCAACTATAACAACACCTCTTAACACACACGCACGAGACCACGTCAGTACGGCCTGGCACGGACGATATGGCAGAGTAAACTCTGCTGCAGGTAGGGTAGCAGAGCGACGAGGAGGAGGAGGAGAAGATCGCCGGAAGCTCGGGCGCTCTGACCGGAGGGGGAAGAGATGAATGTGGGGTATTTCTCCGCCAGAGGAAGCTTGAAGGAGTCGGCAGACCTTGCCGCTCCTTATAAAGGCCTTGGCGCGGAGAGGGGACCGAGGAGGCGACGTGCCTGCCTCGTCAGAGAGTGGCCGGAAAGGATACCCATGCCTCTCGTGCGTTCACACGAGAGGCATGGTCGGTGGCAGAGGGCAGGGGAGGGTCCCTGTGACAGAGGACGTCGCAGGGAACCCCTCGTCTATTCTAGAGGACGACCGCCCTGCCCTGCGTGGCGCCATCCTCTGCGCAAGGTCACCGGAGGTATGGCGCTGTGCAAAAATGGCAGGGAGGACCGTTCTGCCATTTGTGGTTGATGAGGTATAATCAGGTCTCTATCAAAATGCGTTTCATCAACTAAAGCCTTAATATCACAGATTTGTTCAATGACACCACAATTGATTCCTTGTTGAGCCTTAAAGATATCAATTTTGAGGGTTTGATTTCCAAATTTCAGTTCTATTTGGCCCCCCTCACAACTGATGTTGGCTCTAGCAGTAGCCAGGAAAGGTCTCCCTAGAATGATTGGTGTATCCCTAGGGTTTTCAGGTGCGTCCATGTCTAAGACTATAAAGTCTACAGGGAAATGGAAATCCCGCACTCTTACAATAACATCCTCAAGAATCCCTTTAGGTGACTTTATAGATCGATTTGCTAACTGTAGTGTCACCTCAGTTGGTTTTAGCTCGGATTCTTCTAGGTGGTTAAGTAAGGATGTGGGTATTAGATTTATGGAAGCACCCAAGTCTAGCAATGCTCTGTCAAATTGGGTTTCACCTATTTTGCAGGAAATCAGGGGAGTACTTGGATCTTTTGACTTGGGTGGGAGTCTGCTTAGGATTACAGAGCTGGCTTGCTCTGATAGTACAATTGGACTCCCACTCTTGGTTCGCGGCTTACGCTGAGGTGTACACACATTCTTTAAGAATCGTGCGTAAGTCGGTACGTGGCGAATTGCATCCATCAAGGGGATGTTTATTTGGACCTGCTCAAAGAGCTTGACCAGGTCCTCTTCTGGTGCCACGGGCTTGGTTGTCTTCTTTCCCTTGGTCAAGGCCTCGAGAAATGGAACCTTGGTTGGTTCTTCTAGGATAGGTCCAGGTCTTTGATCTGGGACAGGGGTAGGAACGTCTTGGATTAATGTCCTAGGGTTGGGATCACTACTAAGCTTGGAGTGGTCTAGATAGGGTGGATCTTGGGTCTCTTTACCACTACGGGTCGTTACAGAATTTAGTCCTGCCTGGTTTTGGTTAGGGTTTGATAGGATGGGTTGCTGCTGATAACCCACATAAGAAGTGGAAGCCTCCATGTCGTCAGGTGAAGGAATAGAGGGGGCCTGATAAATCATGTGTGCTTGGCCCGGGTTTGGGTTCATAACGCGCCGCTGGGTCGGCATGTTATTAGGGTTAGGAAGAGGTTGGGAAGGAAGTATGCTTGGTTGGCGAGAATTTGTCAACTGGGCCAGTTGATTTCGAACCTCTGTGAGTTCGTCCTTGTGTTGCTTCTGAATAGCCGCATTCGTTCTTTGAATGTCAGCTAGAGTCTGAAGGATGAGGGACATTTGGTCTTGGTTTGGCTCTGATGGATAAGTAGGGTTGGGCCAAGGCTGAGGCAGCTGGTAAGGACGAGGTGGTTGTGGACGGGGCTGAAAGGGTGGTCTTTGGGAATTTCTCGCCCACTGGAAGTTGGGATGGTTTCGCCATCCAGGATTGTAGGTGTTGGAGAATGGATCATTTTGGATGGCGTTGAGGTCCTCGCAGGTCTGAGGAGCCTCCAAAGAGTCAGAGAATTGGTGAATGGAATTCCCCTGGCTAGTATAGAAAGGATCGGAGGATCCTCCGATCCGAGAATTAGATGGGGGCGGATACGGATCCATCCCAGGAGAAGGTCGGTGGAGAATGTTTTGCACAGTCTCCCGTGTGGAAGGAAGCTGTGCAAAGGAATTATGTGCAGAGGTGGCTCGCTGTAAATGCTGAGTCAGCTCATCCACCTTCTTCTCAATGATAGAGACCTTGTCCAATCGACTGGCCATCAATTCCAGGTCGACTGATGCGGACAGGCCCTGCGTCTCATGTGCTCCCCTAAGGTTCGTTGATGCGCGGGTATTCATCCTGTCGAATAATCCCATAGAGTCATTGTTGATGGAGTTTTCGCACATGTTTTCGAGAATCTCCCACACGGTGTCCTCATGCTGACCCATGATATTTCCTCCGCAAGTTGCATTGACGAAAAGCCTAATATCTTCACGGAGTCCCTGGTAAAAAGACTGGACTTGTTCCCATTTAGGAACTTTGTGATGGGGGCACTTTCTCATGAGATCCTGAAAGCGATCCCATGCCTCATGGAGAGGTTCTCTTGATTGTTGCGTGAAGTGGGTAATCTGATGGCGCAAGGCATTGGTCCGACCAACGGGAAAGAACTTCTTCAAGAACTCGGACTGAAGTTCTTCCCAATTTTTGATCGGTCGGGTCTGTGTTTGGTACCAATAAACGGCCTTGTCCATAAGGGAGAAGGAGAACATCTTCATGAGGAGAATATCCCGATTTTGCGCATCTGGCCCAAAAGTCTGGGCCAGATGCTTTAGCTGTTTTATGTGCTGGAAGAGGTCTTCAGAATTAAGCCCATGAAATTTAGGTATGGCATGAATCATATTGGGCTTTAATTCAGGATCAGGTCCTCTAGTCGGGATTCTGACTCGAGGCTCAATAGCCACCGCAGCAGGATTATAATGGTCCTGCATCATAGGACGCTGCGGTGGGTGCACAAAGTTCTGGAAGAGGTCATTGAGTCACTGGAGCTGGTGCTCTAGATTGTTTTCTTCCTCAACTGGCTGAGCCATTGGGGAAGAAGAAGGTGAGTTAGGTTCGGAGTCGAAGGAGAGGTCTATGTGAAGTGTTGATTGCACAAACAAGGGCATTGAGGCTCGGCCTCGAGGAGAGTGAATTTCTAAAGGAGGTTTCAAGGACCTCCTACCAAACATACACTGATGGAGAGGATGAGTTTAGCATGTGCTGGAGCTAATCAAGACACCCAAAATGTTGGGTGACTATAGAGGTGCTGGTCAGATGGACCCCTTGATCGAAAGATCGTCCACCTGAGAATTACCTGGGTAGCCAGAGAGGGTGAGTCCCGCGAAGACCCCTACATGGTAGAGCGTCCCCACGGGTTACAGGGTTTGCCCCACCCGACCTCTCTTGTCACTGAGATTCCAGGTAGACCAGAATGGGGATCTTGACCTTTTAAGTCTACCACTTTTAGTTAAGATCAAGGTGCTTAGGTTTTCACTTGAACTTTAGCCTTTTGAGTGCAAAGAGTGACCTAAGTTGAAGGTTGGTTGACCCAAGGGGTCAACTTCACCTGCTAGTTCCTTTGAGAGCTTATTAGGTCTTGTCTTTTAGGGTTCAAGTGTCTTTAAAGAGCCAATTTTCTTAGGGTTTCTTTGAATAGGTAGTTTCAGACAATGGCTTGGGCACACTTCTTTTGGGATTTCTCAATTCTTGCTTAAGAAGTGTCTCTAAAACCCTAATTTTGAGTCTTATGTTGGCTCTACTTGGTCCAGTTAGCTTCCTTTTGATTTGGTAATTAGGGCTCAGATAAGGTGTTAGCCCTAAATACCCTTAATAGTGTGTGTAGGAATAGTGGGTTGAAATTGAAAACATGCAGCTTTGATGATTTTCTAGGTATGGAAGACAGGTTATACTTATATTGCTTGTTCTTTCTTTTTCTTCCTCTTTAGAATTTAGGGGTTAAAATGAGAGGATAGAAAATTACCTGTCCTCGGAGTGGTTGTTGTGCGGTTGCTTGTTGTTCTCTTGATTTCCCGTGCCTGCACACAAAAGAGAAGAGATTAGTAGAAACTCAAGAATAGAGGTTTTATGGCTTCTAGAGTAGCCGTTGCTCCCCGGCAACGATGCCAAAAACTGGTGAAGCGTGTTTCGTCGTTATGGTTATTTATGGTTTACAGTCGTTATAGTATATGACAAAGAAGCTACCAGATTACTGCAAATTTTTACTCGGAATAACAAGTTTTCCCGAGGTCGAACTCAGGGAGCAACTATGATTCTAGAAGCATAAATTTTCACAATTATGTTACAAAAATAATAAGAGAGAGAGAGGGAGAGAGAAAAGTTCTCTTTTGTTGGCTTCTTCTTCTCTCTTCCTCTTCTCTTTTTCTTCTTCTCCTTTGGCCGTTCCTCTCTTCTTCTTTTTCTTCTTTTCCTTCTTCTTTCTTCTTTAACCTGCGGTTGTGGTGATCTTCTTCTTCTTTCTTTTCTCTTTCTCAGCCTGCCTTCTTCTTTCTTCTCCTTCTTCTTTCCTTCCTTGCGGCTGTGTCTTCTTTCTTCTTTCTCTTTTCTTCTTCTTCTCTGCTTCTGCTTCTTTTCTTTTCCTCTTCTTTCTGCTCTGGCTGCTGACCTTCCTTCCACTTTTCTTTTTCTTTTGGCTGTTGCCCTTCCGACGTCTGATGCGGTGCTCAGACGGCTTATCTGCACATTTGCTACAGTTCTTTCCTTCCTTCTTCAACTCCTCTCCTTCCTTTCTTCTTCAGCTGCTTAGTGCGGCTAAGGCTTCGGCCGCTCCTCCTCTCTTCTTCTTTCTTTCTTCCCTACGCGGATACACACCCATCAGTGCAAAACCTACCCCTACCCCTTTCCCACGTCTCTCTTTCTCTCTGAATCTCTCTTAGGAATGCTCTCCCAGAGCTGGGTAATTGGGTTCGGGTAGCGCGCTTGGGACCAGGCCAACCGGCGTGCGGTGGTGGGCGAGGAGTGCTTGGTCGGGTAGTAGGATCCGGCCTAGACCCGCGGGGCGTGAGCGCGGGCGAGTGCAGGCGAGCGCATGGCGCGCCGCGTGCGTGTGAGGGACCTGACCCCTGTGTATCGAAGGCAAACAGCCCGATACACTTTCAATTTAAGTGTGGGCACGCGGTCGCACACTTACGAGGTGGGACTAAAGTCCCACCTCCAGATTGCACGTCTGCAGGTGAGGGAGTTGTTGCCTATTGGGGCAGCTGCGAGGCTCGCGACCCAAATCGCAAGCTTGGGCGCCTTCGCAGAGTCAGTCCGCGCTGCCTGGGACTCGCGCCTGGGCTGGAGAAGGCCTGGAGCTGCGAGTGAAGGAGCTGCAGCAGCTCAACAATGGCGGCGAGGGGGTGCTGACTTGAAAACACAGTGACGGCCTCTCAGCCAAGTCAGATAACGTGGGAAGCTTCGCCGAAGTGCAACGAAGGAAGTGCGGTGGTCGGCGAGGCGCGAGAGTGCCTGTGGAGGTGGACCTAGGTCAGACTGTGTGCGTGAAGATGGGTTTGTTCGGGGGGTGGTTGGGCGGTGAATGGCAGTGAATGGAGAGGGGGGAACGGTTGAGTGGAGTGAGGGGGAGCCTCTGGGCTGGTCGGCGAGGGAAGAGGTGGTCTGTGGAAGTGGAATGGACTCGCTGGAGAAGGTGATCGAAGACGGAGCAGATGGAGGTGGAAGTGGCGGTCGGTGGAATAAAAGGAAAAATCAGGAAGGGGAAAATGCAAGGGAGAGAGAGAGGAAGATTTCTACCTAGTTACTCGACGAAGGGGAAGAGGGAAGCGTCCGGCTCGTGCCTGCCGGAGCTGAGGACGAAGATGCCCAGGCGGAGGGTATCGGCGACGAGGAGGCGGTCTGAGGGCACCAGCTGGTACGGCCTGGCACGGACGACAGGGCAGAGTAAACTCTACTGCAGGTAGGGCAGCAGAGCGATGAGGAGGAGGAGAAGATCGCCGGAAGCTTGGGCGCTCTGACCGGAGGGGGAAGAGATGAAATGTGGGGTATTTCTCCGCCAGAGGAAGCTTGAAGGAGTTGGCAGACCTTGCCGCTCCTTATAAAGGCCTTGGCGTGGAGAGGGGACCGAGGAGGCGACGTGCCTACCTCGCCGGAGAGTGGCTGGAAAGGATACCCATGCCTCTCGTGCGTTCACACGAGAGGCATGGTCGGTGGCAGAGGGCAGGGGAGGGTCCCTGCGACAGAGGACGTCGCAGGGAACCCCCTGTCTATTCTAGAGGACGGCCGCCTTGCCCTGCGCGGCGCCATCCTCCGCGCAAGGTCGCCGGAGGTATGGCGCTGTGCAGAAATGGCAGGGAGGACCATTTTGCAAAGAATGACGCTAAGTTAGGGGGTTGAACGCAAGGGTTTCAAAAGATAAGGGTCAAAAAGTAAATTAAGAGGACCAATTTGTAAAGTCGGTCAAGATGATCTTTTCTTAGGCCCAAATTTTTATAACATACTAATTTGAACCTAAGGATTTTAATGGTGAAATTGGATTTTAGGTTGGACCATGTTTGACCGATCAATTTGCGTAAAAACCCAAATTAAGTCATTAATTGGGCATGGTTCTCAATTTAGGTCAAAATAGGTTGCAAAGGCCAAATTGAAGGTTCTAAACCCTAGGGGATATTTTTCTATGAATTTTAGAGGGTTTATTTGATTTTTATCCTACCTCGAACCTCGTGAATTAAAGTGGATTTGTTTTAGGGTTACAGAATGTCATTTAATTCCTAGAAGTTGCTATAACCCTTTTCAGATCAGATCATCCCACTTCCCTTCTTGTTAAGCTCGTTTGACCTATGTTTAGACCCTTAATTACCCTGTTTGCATACTGCATTGGTGAAATTGCAGTTTTACGCCTGATGATTTGTTTTATTCTTTAACTCAGAATTCTCTGAGTTAAGCCTCTCTTTGGATTTTGTAGGAGCTTTTTCACACATATTTGGATTAGATTGTGCTAGTTAGGGTTCATGATGAGGTTCTCATCAGCTGCTGAGAACTAGGTGCTTGAACTAAAACCGCTTCTTGACAATCTCAGGTACGTCTTCTTGGGTTCAAACAACACATTTCTTGTGATTATCAACTCCTCTCTATCCACAGATCAGGAAACACATTTGATTTCCATCCTCCGAGAGCATCACAAGGCCATTGGTTGGACCTTAGATGATCTCACCGGAATAAGTCCTTACTGTATCCACTGCATTTTTACAAAAGAAGGCTTATGACCTACGTGCGAAGGACAACGCCGACTCAATCCAAATCTTCAAGAGGTCGTGAAGAGGGAGATAATTAAATGACTTGATGAAGATATTATCTATCCCATCTCTGATAACCATTGGGTTAGCTCAATTCATGTGGTACCTAAGAAGGCTGGGCTAGCCATTATCAAATCTGAGTCTAGAGAATCCATCCCTACCAGAATTGCAAATTCGTGGAGAGTCCACATAGACTATAGGAAATTGAATACCTCCATGAAGAAGGACCATTTCCCGCTACCTTTTATTGATCAGATTCTTGAAAAATTAGCGGAAAATCAGTACTTCTGTTTCTTAGATGGATATTCAGGCTATAATCAAGTGGCTATTCATCCTGATGGCCAGGAAGAAACCACATTCACCTATCCTTACGGGACATTTGTTTTTCGTAGAATGCCTTTCGGACTCTGCAATGCACCTGCTACCTTCCAATGGTGCATGTTGGCAATATTTCGAACATGGTGGGTGAATCCTTAGAGGTATTCATGGATGATTTTTCTGTCTTTGGAAAAACCTTCGATGAGTGCCTGGGCCACTTGACTAAAATCCTCCAACGATGCATCAATGTAAATCTAGTCCTGAGCTGGGAAAAGAGCCATTTCAAGGTTCCTCAGGGCATTGTTCTTGGACACCTTGTGTCTGAGCAAGGTATCTAGGTTGATCGAGCAAAGATCAATTTAGTATCCAAACTCCCACCCCCTTCCTTAGTCAAAGAAATCAGATCCTTCTTGGGGCACGTCAGATTCTATTGACGTTTTATTTCTGACTTCTCAAAAATCGCCAGGCCCCTGACTAGCTTATTATCGAAGGATATTCCCTTCGATTTCTCTGATGATTGTGTCGAAGCCTTCAAAATCCTTAAGGATCGAGTCACCAAAGCACTGGTGTTGCAACCCCCTGACTAGTCTCGTCCATTTAAGATCATGTGTGACGCGTTAGATTTTG
Source organism: Thalassia testudinum (assembly GCA_037157565.1). Lineage (NCBI taxonomy): Eukaryota > Viridiplantae > Streptophyta > Magnoliopsida > Alismatales > Hydrocharitaceae > Thalassia > Thalassia testudinum. The sequence continues at coordinate 60,464,165 of JAZHRO010000035.1, read as the reverse complement.
CTGTGGGGGTAATCCTTGGTCAAAAAGTTGACGGGAAACCCATAGTGATCTATTATGCAAGTAAAACATTGGATGACACCCAACGGAATTATATGATCACTGAGAAGGAGCTTCTGGCTATTGTCTTGCCCTGGAAAAATTCCATCGTACCTTCTCAGGTCCTGCATAATCATATACTCGGACCACACGGCGATACGACACTTGCTCACCAAGAAGGACGCAAAGCCTCGTCGATTCGTTGGATCTTGCTTTTGCAAGAATTTGATTTAGAAATTAGCGACAAAGCGGGAAAATAGAATGTAGTTGCAGATCATCTATCTCGCCTTCCCTCATCTATCATTGATCCATCAGTACCTATTACTGAGCATTTTCCGGATGAGCATCTTTTGACCATAGATGCTGGGCTTCCCTCGTATGCGGATATTGTCAACTACTCGGCATCAAACCAGATTCCGTCTGATTGGCCTAAAGCCAAAAAGGACAAATTGATATCAGATGCCAAGTATTATTTCTGGGAAGATCCATATCTTTTTCGCATCGGAGCTGACCAGGTCATCCAGAGATGTATTCTTGACATAGAGGTCAATGATATTATCTCATTTTGTCATGACCAGGCCTACGGTGGCCATTTTTTTGGACATAAAACCGTAGCCAAAATCCTCTAATGTGGCTTCTATTGGCCGACTTTGTTTAAAGACGCACACAAATACTGTAGGGCATGTGCTCGTTGCCAAACCTTAGGCAACATGGGCCATCACGATATGATGGCCTTAAATCCGATCATCGTGTGCGAAATTTTTGATATTTAGGTGATTGATTTCATGGGCCCATTTCCAAATTCGAACGGCTTCGAATATATTCTTCTTGCTATGGACTATGTGTCCAAATGGATTGAAGCTGCTCCAACCCAAACCAATAATCATAAGGTTGTTATCTGATTTATTCATGATAACATCTTCTCCTGGTTTGGTATTCCTAAAGCAATTATCTCTGATGGTGGGACCTATTTCGTGAATGTGCATTTCCAGTCCATACTTAGAAAATACGGGGTGTCTCATCGCATTTCTACCCCGTATCATCCTCAAACAAACGGACTTGCTGAGCTATCAAATCGGGAAATCAAAAAGATTCTACAGGTCACTGTTCGACCTAATAGAAAGGATTGGTCAACTCGACTTCCAGAAGCATCATGGGCTTATAGGACCACCCATACGACCCAATTAGGAATGTCTCCCTTCAGGACAGTTTACGGGAAGGCATGTCATGTTCATGTAGAAATGGAGCATAAAACCTATTGGGCAGTATGGAAGTGAAATCTGGACCTCGAAGAGGCTAGTATTCACCGTCGTCTGCAAATAAGCGAGCTCGATGGGCTACGCAATGACGCGTACAAGAACTCACAAATTTACAAGGATCGAATTAAAGCCTTGCATGATAAGCACATTACACGTAAATCATTCAGTCTTGGTCAGAAAGTACTTCTATTTGATGCCCGTCTTAAGCTGTTCCTAGGTAAGCTCAGATCTAAATGGATCGAATCTTTTTTGGTTAGGAGGATTTTTGGTAATGGAGCTGTGGAAATCTCACCTCCCAATCGTGACTCTATATCATTTGTTGTTAATGGCCAATGTCTTAAACCTTTTCTTGAATTTCATGATTTGAGTTAGATCGAGGAATCTCTTGACTTCCATTCCACTTGAGCCGCATTGTGCCCAGCTAATGGCAGTAAGCTTAGCACTTAACGGGAGGCAACCTGTCATTCGAAAAACCCGAGACCTTTCTTATCTTCTTTGAGCAAATCATTCTTGCTGCACTTTAGAGTTCCTAATTTAAGAATAGTTGACTCCACCTCTAATGTTCGCATTGGAGCTAGAAATCGTTTGAAACAATCATTTCTGACCCACCCAACATCCCTTAAACCTGGTCTAAAATTATGAACTAAGTTGAATATGAACCCATCCTATTTGCAATGAGAGCATTGCAAAGCTTAGGCATGGGGGGGATTAAAGTGCAATTATCTGAAATTCATGATTGAAAGGTTCTCATAAAAATACACAGATTCTCACAAAAGACAAAAAAAAGGGGAAGGAGAAAAAGGAGAAAAAGCGAAAAATAGAGAGGAATAAAAAAAAAAAAATCAATTGACATTTTTAGTTTGTCGAAGCCCTTAAACATTCAGTTATGGAATCAGAAAAAATTTTCTTGCATAAGATCCACCAAACAATTGTGAGGTGAGAGAAGAGTGTTTATTGATGCTCTAAGTCTAGTATGAAGACTCGTAAGTTCTGGATAATTAGATAATAAAATTCGGAGTTAGGCACAGTTTTCGCTCTCAACTCCTTTTTGCGAATATTTTATGTGAATCCCTGAGAGCCACCAAATAAGGCAAATATGCAGAGAGTGGGTTCTAATAAAACTATGACTAAGGTGGATGGTTACGACCATTTTTTACGGAATCCTTGATTGAAGGAGGGTACTAATGTCAAAGATCAGAAATACATTGTCCTATCCATTCTTTCACGGTGTCGAGAGTAGGCACTTCCACCAAATAAGCCACATAATATCCTCTTGAACACACCCATTTCCCAATAATGCCTTATTAATAAATATTGTGTTGTGTTGAGTTATATCTTTACTCTAAAAAAAAAAAATAGAGAAGAGAAAAAGTATATATACATAGATCCTTTTGATCCAGCAAAAAAAAAAAAGAATGTGTTTAAGTTGCATTAAGGCAACATTACCCACCATACTTTATGCCTCACCAAATACAACCTTTACCTACCTTGCTGTATTTATGATCGCCCTAATACGGGTTGAGGAGTTTTGACTTAGTTATTGGGTTATCAGAACTTAATCAAAGCATCAATCCCTTGAGAGACCACCAAACATATTGATAATCTGGAAACATTGTGAGCTCTTGACTCATATATATATATATATATATAAGGGGAGAGAAAAGAAGAAAAAAAAAAGAAAAAAAAAGAAAAGGAAAAGAGCAAGAGAGTAAGCACAAAGGGACTAAAATAGAGAGCATAGTTTTAAAAATTTCTTTGAATGGATTCATTTAGTTATCTACACATTCAAAGTCTGAAATACTAGATCATATGTAGCATCAATTGAGTGTGAACCACCAAAAATAAAATCCTTTCAACTCAAACATCTTCTACTTATACCTAAAAGCCAGGGTTGAACCACATATCACCTGCTATCCCCTAGGGAAGAAAGTTTTTGCCTATCCTGATACATTTATACTAAGGGTTGAAAACGAACTTTAAATGAATATTAAGAAATGACAAGGGGAAGGAGGAGAATAAATTCTTTAGAACTGCATAACAGAAATACCCTTACACCAAACATGTGGGCTAAAAACTCTAAAATTTGCTAAGGGACTAGCAAATGATAGGCATGGGGGGTATGATGGCAATGCCATCATGCTCTATAACTCACCTAATTTAGCTAATTCCTAAGGTAAATTGACCTAAATAATACATAAAAAGGGTACAATATCGTATGGAGGAAGATTCATCAGAATAATCTCAAGAGACCACAAAACAAGTCAAAATAACCAATTTAGGGTTTCCTTTGAAATTATAATATTAAAGAGAACAATTAAATCTTATGTTTGATCTGACCTAGTTTGATAAGGTTCTGATGAAAATATTGCAAATTAAACCTTCTAAAAATTATAAATAAATATCTCACAAGGTTTAATTTGATTAGATACGTTAAAGAAGCCAATTAAACCTAAAGCAAAAATCTAGGTGAATAATTAATGTCAAGTGAGTTTAAATGAAGGATTTACCAACCAAACAACTTCAAAACTCAAAATTGACATGACCACCAAATTCCCTAGATCTTAATTGAGTTTCCATAAAAAGTTGGACCTAATTTGATAATATTCTCACCTACTTTGCATTTAGGTCCCTAAATTCCTAAAAATGTTTGCAATAAGGTCCAATTTCATTACTCTTAGGTCCCTCTCTTCTTACGAACTGGTCCCTGACGTCATCTTCCTCCTTTAGCAGCCGCGGAACCGTTGACCGAACTAACCGACGACTTTCCAGCGCCATTTGCGGCCGCTTCGAGCATCGACTGAGCTCGACCTCTGAGGCGAAGTTGTTCGCCATTCCATTTTGCGTAGATCGATATACATCTCGTCGGCTACCATTGTTGCAACAACCCACGATCTCTGGTAAAAAATAAATGCAGAGATACAAGTTGTTGGAAGGTCTTCTCGCTACCTCCTGCAACAAATTCATGCACGACCGAGACTCTATAAAGCCTCGCAACGCTCCTCCAAGTCGAGTCATTTGGAATCCGAGCGCAACCGTTGCCTTCTCCTCTTCCTCCGTGCGCTGCCATTGCCAGACCTTGAGGTCTTCTCTGCCCCTTCGCTCTGCTGCCTCTCGCCATCAAACGAGGGTGCAACCGCCTTCGTCTCTCTCTGGCCGAGCTTCTCAGCCAGCTGCTAGTTCTCTACCTCCTTCGTCGGCCTCAATTCCTTCTCCGATTCTTCGCCGGCGGCCTGCCATCCCCATCAGTCTCCACCTCTTCTTCCTCCAAATTAGGTTAGGGCTTTTCTTCCCCTTTCTTCGCTCTACCTTCTCATCTCTCCAATTTTAACTTCCAACCCCATTTGAGCCATCACCGACCACCATCTTTAGGGACTCTGGTGAGCATCTTCACCACATCACCGAGCCCCTTCGCACAACACGTAGAATTAGGGAAAAGCTTCAGGGATCTTCCCTAAAGCTCCTGGACTGATCTAGGACCGAGAGGTTTGTTTTGCTGTGCACAGGTACCCGTTGGAGCTACCCTTCTTCACCTTCGGCGACCCCTCCAGCGAGGACTTCTGCGCGCTACACATATCCATCCTCCTCGCCGACATGCCCATAACCTCCGTTGTACTCTACCCATCAGAACCCCTCTCTCTACCCACCTTACCATCCACCCAAAACACCCACCGAACAGACCCACTTCCTCCATCCATCTTTGCCTCCGTCTGACCGCCACACACTCTCACACCACGAAACGACCACGGCCACGTTTGCCGTGTGCCGATGAACCTTTTGAACTGGTTTAACGTGGTCGAAAGATCGTCTTATTGATTTCAGGTACAGGACCTATTTGCGCCATTGTTGGAGCTTTTTCGCAAAGTTCCAGACCCTGTTCTTGAGGTCCCCACTCCAGGTGTTGGCTTTAGACACTGCGGAAGGGTCCCAAGAAGCAACCAGGCCTACAATTGGGAGCATCGTGCTCTCCTTCAGCTTCGATTGGGAGAGCACTCCATCGACAGGCACGCACGAAGAAGCTATGGGATTTATTCCCACCTCGTGGAGCACAATGCCTCCTGCAGCGCATAAATTGAATTTATTGTGCCAGCTATTTGCCTCAAGTCACACTGGGGGGTAGGGTCCCCTGCACCCTTCATGCCTCGCCCGTGACACCTCCACGCAGGTCGCCTAAGCTTCACACCTCGGTTGCTACCCACTGCAGGCAGGCCTGGTCCTGGGTGCGCTCATATTCAATAAACAAGGTTCGGCTAGGTTTGAAAGAGAGAGAGTGCAGGGCAAGGGAGGGTTTTGTAGCTTAGAACAGTACCCAGTAGACCCTCGCCCTCAAGACTTAAGGCATCTGTGCCTGTTCTCTGTCGTCTAAGGGTAACTTAACCATTGATAATTGATAGTTGTGCTGAACTTGGTAGTTTAAATCGCCACTTACTCTATTTTTTATCTCTATAAAGAAGCACTTTATTTACTTAGCATATATTACCTTTTTGATAGTGATAAATTATGCGAATAACTGCTTTCGGATTTCTTTTTATTCAAGTTATAAATTTAAATGCTTAATTCGATTTGATCACTATACTATGACGCGGCAATTTTATAATACGATTGAAGTGAGTTAAGCAATGAACCACACTTGAACTAACTATATGTGAAGTTTGAGACACCTTTATTCTAACAACTAGAGCTTCCTCATGAATGGGTTATTCTTCTCCTCGTTCTCATCGTCTCCAAATGTAAGTAGTACAGCTGCATCCACCCCCTAAATTTAGGTATATCATCCTTCATGAAGTCTGGTTGTTCGTCTCGACACAAGTACTTCATGTATTTCATGATATATATTCCACAGTCCACACTTGTGTCATCTTGCTTGGGCCAGTTCTTCATAAGAGACATTGTCCACCTATTCATATCAACAAATGTAATATTCCTAGAGAAGTAATCTTTCACTATCTCGACCTGTGCAAAATTGCATTAAGTCCTATTCATATTATTTATGAGTAAAAATAATAATGATAGTTTTATTCATGCATTACCCATTTGGTTGCTTCCCTCTTGCTCCTTGCACTAAAACCTAACGAATCGTAGAGATAGAATAACTTTGTCCTAAAGCAAGCAACCAATAATATCCAATGTCTTGCAAAATGCATTCGAAAGAAAGACTTTCGGATGTTGCAAAATGTGCTTGGCCTCAACGTGAACATTTCATTGAGGTTCCTTCGATCTTTAGCAATGAAATTTTGCAGCCAGTTCTTTATCAAGTTCTATGCTTTCGGGGGAAAAAAATTAGCACATGATGTTATTTGATGTACAAATAACTGTTCACTAATTATAAACTATCCTATTGTTCATACATACCATCGTTGTTAATGATCCAAAGAAATAGGGTGCCTCGCCACCATAAAGTGTCGAATATTTGAAAAAAAAAACATTTATATAGAAGTCTATGATTTGCATTTTTTTTTCAAATGTTAGCTTCTCTTTAGCTGTCGAACAATCGATAAATGTTCTCATTATACTTTACACTTATTATGGTTAGTATCTTTGTTGTGATGTACCAAAATTATGTTATCTATCAAGACTAATTTTTCAGGACTCTGTCAATTGACTCATGGAAAGGAATAAAGCTCTTCGAAGCTTTCGTTGAGTCTTTTCTTTTACTTGAGTCTAGATTACTTGTATGGAACCTTAAATTATTTTCTCGTTGAACATAATTTTCTTAAAATCAAGTTCTTAGGTTAATTGATTGACCAATTAGTAAAATGATTGACCAAACTACTTTGATCAACCAATTAACTTAGTTAATCGATTAAATATGCTCAAATTAGGAAGTTCATTAAAATACCTTTTAATTGATCAATAGCTTAATTAATTGACCAATAAGAAATCGATCAAATAACTAGTTTGACTGACCAAAATCCATTTTAATCGACCAAACCACCTTAATGGATAGACCAAAAGGGTTCAAAAAACTTCCTTTCTAGGTCAATTTTCTAGTATAAATAGAGGACCTTAGTAGCCTTTTTCCAACACACAATCAGAAAGAAAAATCTCTAGACAAAGTGCTTTTGTGCTTTCATTTCTGTAGTTCTTCTGCACTTCTACTTCCACACTTTCTAAAAGCACTCCAATCAAAAGGCCTCTACAAAAAACATCGGTTTGATTTTCCTTTGAGGTTTCATAGGATAATATTGTATTTCCTTTTATCTTCTGCTTTGATCTGGGTCCCAAGTTATTTTGGGAAGACTTGCTCTTGTTGTTCTTCTCTTCAGATTGTTAAGAGATGGGAATTTGTAAGAGGTTATGCCACCCTCGTTTAAAGTGGTGTGTTAGTGGATTAACTAGTTTTACTAGTTAGGAAAATCCTAAGCTGGGAGACTTAGGTAGTAGTTTTTACCTGAGAGGGTTTCCACTATAAATTCGGGTGTACTTGTGTATGAATTTTTGTGACTTGTGTTTATTTGCTTTGCAATTAGATTTTTAAATTACCTTCAATACTATTCACCCCTCCCCTCTAGTATAGCACTTTAGATCTATAGGAATCTCATTTGGTATCAAAGCTGAAGCCATCCAGAAGATGTCAAAGTCCTTTGCCGACATGTATGCTGAGGGGCAATCTGCGGTTCGACCTCAGCTGTTCAATGGTACAAACTATAGATACTAGAAGACTAGGATGCAGATCTTCCTGGAATCCATGGACTTTGAAGCATGGGGCGTAATTTCTTCAAAGTACACTTGCCCCGAGATAAAGGAAGGAGTTGCTGTAACTCCAGATCAAAAGAAGTTGGCAACTCATAATGCTAATGTGATGATGACATCTTCTATGGACTCTCGAAAGAAGAATTCAATCAAGTGTCTACTTGCAAAATAGTTGATGAAATCTGGAGCATCTTGGAAATCACTCATGAAGGTACCTTCAAGGTAAAAGAAACTCAAGTTAATTTACTAACCTAGAAACATGAGTTGTTCAGGATGAAAGGGGGAGTCTATCAAAGAGATGTGTACAAGATTTATAGACATTGTAAACTCTGTAAGAAACTTGGATCAAGAAATAAAAAATGAAGCCTTGGTAAGGAAGGTTCTTTGATCTCTCACCAGCGATAGGGAAACGAAGACTGCTGCTATCTAGGAGTCAAAGGATCTGACAACATTGCAACTGGATGATCTAATTGGAAGTCTCATGGCATATGAAGTATAACTTCATCACATGAAGGAGAATGAGAATAAAGGGATGAGGAAGAAAAACATAGCGTTCGAAGTTGATGATCACTCAAAAGATACCTCCAGTGAAGAAGAAGATGTCGTTGCCCTTCTTTCATGAAAATTCAGAAAGTTCCTGAAGAACAAGAACTGGAGAAAGAAAAAGACTCTAGGGAAGAAGCTATCATACTACAATTGCAAAAGGAAGGGACACATTCGAAAGAATTGTCCACTTCTTAAAAAAGAGATAGAAAGAAAGAAGAAAAGGAAATTCTCTAAGAAAGATGGCAAGAAAAAGATTCTTCAAGCAACCTAGGATGAGTCTAACTCAAGCTTAGAAGAAGAAGAAACCTCTGGTGAAGAAGCTCTTCTAGGACTCATGGCTCTAGAAGATGAGGTAACATCTTTCACTCTCGACAAGTTATTAGAAGCTTTTTATGAAATGCATGATCTAACTGAGTCTCTTAGAACTGAAAATAGAAAACTAGCTAAGACTTTAGATGAGGAAAATAAATAAAATGAGAAACTTGCCTTACAAAATCAGGAGCTATACCTTGAAATCACATCACTTAGAGCACATATAAATGACCTAAAGCTAGACATTGATGAACTTAAAGAAAAATCTACTACTCTTGTAAATGATCTAGCAAAATTCACAAAAGGAAGTCATCATCTTCATAAATTACTAGGAACACAAACTCAAACCACCACTAGATTTGGGTTAGGATATAAACCTAAACATGATCATGAAGCATTTAGTTCAATCCAAAAGATTGAGAAAGATAGTTTGCCTAAACGGGCAACACCAACTAACAATCCTAGACCCAAAAGAAAATGGGTACCAAAAAGGCTTTTGGAATCTTATTTTGTTGGAAACTATCAAAGTCTAATTAAGTACTCAGATTGGATCTATCAGCAAAAAGATGGAAAGATTATAGATGTAAGAAGAAATACTAGTCCTCACAGACATGAACCAAAGATAGGACCAAGGAGAAAGAAGATGGATCATGGTAGCGGTGTTCAAAACACATGACAGGAGAAGAGCTATTCCTGCAACTCAGCCACAAGGAAGGTGGTACACTTACATTTGGGAACAATTACAAGGACCGTATTATTGGTACTGGCCAAATTGGTAACTCTTCTGCCTCTTCTGATAATGTACATTTAGTTAAAGGCTTAAAACATAACTTTCTTAGTGTGAGTCAAATCTATGATAAAGGTTATAAAATCAGTTTCACCTCAAATGATTTTAAATAAAAGACAAAGAAACTAAGCAAACCCTTCTTAAAGGTCACAAATATAAAGATCTTTATATTGTCAACTTCAACAAATGTGACAGCTTTGAATGTCTAGTTGCATCTGACGATGAGGCAATACTCTGGCACAAACGACTAGGACATGTTCACATGAAAAGCATCAGTAAACTTGTGAAAATATGAACTAATCAAAGGTTTGCCAAAAATCAATTTCAGGAAAAGCAAAGTTTGTGATTCTTGTGAAATTGGTAAACAAACAAAGGATTCCTTTAAGCCAAAAAGGATGGTTAGCACTTCTCAAACCTTGGAATTACTTCACTTAGACTTATTTGGACCAACCAAATCTGAAAGCCTGAGTGGGTGTCGATACTGTCTTGTCATAATTGATGATTTTTCAAAATTTACCTAGGTATCTTTTCTAAAAAGTAAGGTTTGACTATTGATATCTTTAGTAAACTAGTGAGAAGATTGCAAAATAAGAAAGGATTAGAAGTCATTAAGATAAGAAGTGATCATGGTGAAGAATTTGAGAATCAATCTTTTTTTGACTTCTGTGATTATGTCCTAGAGCTGCACCTCAAAATGTAGTTGTTGAGAGAAAATATAGGACCCTGCAAGAGTATGCCCGCACAATGCTGTGCGAGTCAAAGCTACCTCGATATTTTTGGACTGAGGCTGTAAACACTGCTTGCTATATCCAAAATAGATCTCTGATCAGACCTATTCTAAACAAAACATTCTTTGAACTTTATCATGGAAGAACACCAAAGATTTCCTATTTTAAGGTATTTGGATGCAAATGTTTTATACTAAATACAAAGGACAATCTTGATAAATTTGATGCTAAGAGTTCAGAAGAAATCTTTTTAGGTTACTCAATCAGAAGTAAAGCCTATAGAGAATATAACAAAAAGAATTATGTTGTTGAGGAAACCTTACATGTATCCTTTGATGAAACCCTAGCACAGCCACAATCCTCACATATTAATGATGATGAACACTTAGGAGATCCTTCAAACATACCTGAAGAAAACATCTCAGAAGATCTACCAAAAGATATATCATACATGAAGGGTCACCTAAAAGAATTAGTAATAGGAGAACTATTCAAAGGAGTTCAAACTAGATCATCGGCCAACACCTTATCCTGTTCAACCTTTGTCTCTCAACTAGAACCCAAAAATGTTAAGGATGCCTTTTTTATGAATGCTAGATTATTGTAATGGAAGAAGAATTGAATTAATTTAAGAGAAATCAAATATGGGAACTTGTTTCAAAACCAGATTCTCAAACCATCATAGGAACCAAATGGGGTTTTAGAAATAAGTTGAGTGAATCAGGAGAAGTAGTTAGAAATAAAGATAGACTTGTGGCCCAAGGGTATATTCAAGAAGAAGGAATTGATTTTGATGAGACCTATGCACCTGTGGCTCGCTTGGAATCCATTCAGATGTTGTTATCCTTTGCCACCCACATAGAGTTCAAACTCTTTCAAATGGACGTCAAAAGTGCATTCGTAAATGTATTTATCAAGAAGGAAGCCTATGTTAAGCAATCTCTAGGTTTTGAAAATGTTAACCATTTGATCGTTCGATTCTCAACATAGTTAATTACGGTTATTAGTCTTAATTAATTGAATAATGAATATACTTAGGTTAACTTGAATTGTTAAATGGTTGTCGTTGATTAAAGTGTAGGGTCAAGCTAACCTACATTTTAGATTTTTATTTCTTTTAACTGGTTGAGTCTAGGTCGCTCACTGAGAGACATAAACTTAATTAATTCACCATTTTTATTCTAATACATAAATTACTAATTACTTTATTAATTAAGTCTATAATTATAGTATATGTTAAGCTTGAATAATCGCATATAAAATTGAACAATTAAAACTTACAATTATTACATTAGTGAAAGAAAAGTACATGAGAGATTTTACAATGAATAGCAAAAGAAAATTATAATTACAATTTGTTTAGAAAAGGTAAAGGCATAAAAATAATTTACAATGTAAATTAAATGCCTTTATTACAATTAATCTCAAACACTTAATCTCTTCCATTTAATTCAACTTAGCCTTCAACTCTTTTTCTCTCTCCTTTCTTAACTTAGCCCTTTCCTTTTAATCAACTCTCAGCACTTACATATTTAAGCACCCTCTCTCAGCACATGCATATTTAAGCATCCTCTTCTTTTAATATCACACTTAATCGCTTCCTCTTTTTAATCTCACTATGCACTCATCCACACTTAACCATTTCATGCCCTTAAGCCCACATTTTTTTAACATTTAACCAAAAATTGGTTAATAGGTGGATCGAGCCCTTTTGTGGGATCAACAGTTCATCATCCTAGTTTTATTAGGTATGGATTTTAGTGTATTAATTTGCACAGTATTGGGCCATATGTGGCCCACCAAACATGCTTACACCCACCTGGGCCTATGCGCACCCACGTGCGCCGCACGCACACACACACGCATGTGCATGCACACGCTCAGGAGTTCAAATGCTCAGAGTAAGGGATATTTTGTGCCCAGCACCTGACAACTGAAGCGCTGGGTGACGAAAAACATTTTATACGTGTGTGGTGCTCCTTCATCTTCCGAGGTGGCGCCATCTCAAGCAGCTCTCCTTCAGCAACACGCTTGCCGGCGACGACTTCAAATGATGATTCCGACCAGCTTAGTTAATCAAATAGAGCAAACAAGTGCTCAATAGAAAGCTCTAGATTTAAGCTTCTCAATTTCACCATCAATTTGATGGTTGGATCAAATTTGTTCCATAGATTCTAAGGAGTAACATGGTATTGTTACCATGCCTGGACGTGCTTAGAAATGGAATTAAAGGTCAATTGACCTCGAAAAGAGTTAACTCTCTTATCTAAGAGTCTGAATAACTTCAGAGATACATTCCACGTTAATTGGAAGAGGGATTGAGGTTTGGGATGTGTAAAGAAGCTTCAAAGCTTCTCAACTCCTAAACTCAGTGTATAGGATTCTGATTTCAAAGTGAATTAGTATAACAGATGGATTAGGTTAGTTGGAAAGGGTTTGGATCGAATTAAGAGGTCAAATGGAATTGATCTCGGTAAATTTTAGTTTCAAATCTCAACAAAATTATGAAGAACAGTATTGGATTCCAGTTTGAACCCAATCTGATTAGAAATTGGAATCTTTAACAAACCTCAATAAAATATGATCAAACTAGTTCTAAATAATTCTAAATCATCTCAGGAGCTTAACCGATCCATTAAACTAGAAATTCAAGCATAAATTCCTCAAGAACAGTTCTTAGTTGACCATAAAAGCTCAAGAGTTGACTTTCTAAATTAGAGCTTACAAATTCAAATTAATGGTTTAATTAAACTCAAATCAATACTAAGAATCTATTCAACACCTGATGTGTAATTTCTCAACATAGTTAATTAAGGTTAAAAGTCTTAATTAATTACATAAGAAATGACTTAGGTTAACTTGAATCTCTGTAATTTTCGTAGTATAGGGTCAAGTTAACCTAACATTTAGATTTAAGTTCTTTTTAACTAGTTGAGTCTAGGTCGTTCACTGGGAGGCATAATTGTAATTTTAATTCACCATTCTTATTAATTAACATTAATGGCTAACTAATTACTATAATAATTACAACATATGTTAAGCACATGAATATTTGCACAAAAGAGTATACAATTTAAGCATGCAAGTATTCTATTATAGAAAAGAAATATACATGAATGATTTTTTTTTTTTGAAGCAGAAAGGAGAGCTATCGTCCTGCGATAGCAGTCCGGAGTAGTATATTATGTGCAAAGAAGGGAGATTACAAAAAGGATCCCCAAGACTGTATGAGGGACCAGCACTCTCTTACAATATTCTCACAACATACCGGCCTCTCCTGAAAAAGTCTCTCATTCCTTGCCTTCCATACACACCAAATAGAAGCAGCCATGTGGACATGTGGTTTCCCTCTCACCTCAAACCCATGCCACATAGAATCCCAATCTGGTAAAGGCTCTTGACAAATTTTTCTCCAAATGACATCAGTGATAAGGCAAGAAGAGAAGAGGTGATTTACATTATCAGTGCTCATCTCACATAAAAAACACACATGATGATCAATACCCAATCTTCTGTGGCGTAGATCACTTGTGATTAATCCATCCCTCCTGCACAGCCAAAGGAAGATTTGTACCTTGAGAGGAATTTTTAACAACCATATCTTCTTATCAATGGAATCATGTATCCATCCCTCTTCAAAATTTAGCATTCTATTATACCCAGATTTAACACTATAGATCCCATCCCACAGATATCTGTCCTCCGTTCCAGGCCTAGGTCTGAAATTTTCAAGGTCTAATGAAAGCCTTCTCTTCTCATCCTATAACCGGGTTGTTCTTCTGCTGCTGCTGGATTCCACATCATCCAGAATCCAACTGCTGCTGCTGCAAGACCAGATCTTGCTAATCGTAGCATTCTTGTCAGTTGCTGCATCAAAAGCTCTCGGATAGAGCTCCCTCAAGACCCCCAATTCAGACCATTCCTCTTTCCAGAATCTGAAAGACCTGCCATCTCCAAGTGATGATTGCAGCAAATGGAAGTGATCTGCCAAAGCCTTAGTTACTGATTTCCAGAAAGGTGATGGACAGTTTGGCTGAAGTCTGGAAAATCTACTGTTGGAAGCTCCATATCTATCTCTGATCAGATCAGGCCACGGTTTCAGATCACCTTGCAGCAGCTTAACAACCCATTTGAGTAGCAAGGCATCATTAAAGTGTTGCAAGGACTTGATCCCAAGACCACCCAGCTCCTTAGGATAGCAGATTTGATCCCATTTGAGAGGCTGCAAGAAGTTGCCCTTGTGTCTATCTCCCTTCCAAAAAAATCTCTTCCTCATCACATCCAATCTTTTCCAAACGGATCTTGGTGCTTTGAAAATGGAGAAGTAGAAAACAGGGATGGAGGTGATCACTGAATTGAGCAAGATAAGCCTTCCACCTCTGGATAGGAATCTGCTGTGCCAACCATCAAGTTTCATAGAGATCTTGTCAAAAAGGCAATTCCAATCACCTCTCTTCAACCTGGAAAACCTCAAAGGCAGCCCAAGATACCTAATAGGAAGGCTGATGCGGGGAGTCATCAGGATGGTTGCTAAGGCCTCTTGCTCCACCTCAGATAAACCAAAGCAAACTAAACCAGACTTGTCCCTATTTAACCTCAGTCCAGAAAGCTCACCAAAGATATCAACCAAGTGATGCAAAGCCAACGCTCCATCCATGGATCCTTCAACAAAAAAGACAGTATCATCTGCATATACATGAATGATTTTGCAATAAAATCTAAGTAGAAGAATACTTATTATAATTTTGCACAAGGCATAAAAATGTTTACATGAATAGCAAATACCTTTGAGCAATTAGAAAACAAAACACTAAAACATTCTTCTCTCAGCCTTCTTCACCAACAGACATCTGCTTAGAAGATTATATGACTTAAAAATAACAATTAGACTAATTCTTTCTTTTCAAATTAACCTTTCTCTTTATTCTCTTTAAGCTCTCTCTCTGACTTTAACTTTGTTCCTTCTCTCTTATTCCCTTAACTTCATCTCTGCCCCTCTGTCTCTTCCCTTATTCTTCACTTAGCCTATTTATCACTTCAACCCTTTTATCTTTCACTGTGCATGAACCAACACTTAGCCATTTTATCAAAAATTTGTTAGTGGGCGGCTTAGGCCTTTCGAGGATACACAGTGCCCACAAGGGGGCAAGACCAGACCCTACTCAGCCCGGGCCTAGTTTTTAGTTTGTGGATTTTTATCAATTTAGCCAACCATGCACAGTGTCAGGCCCATACAGGCTCATATACGCTCGCTCGCCCACTCGGGTACACGCACATGCATGTGCACGCATGCGCTTAGATTGGTCATATGTTCAGAGGAAGAGGTGTGCCCAGCGCTTGGCTACTGAAGCGTTGG
The DNA here is from genome assembly GCA_037157565.1 of Thalassia testudinum. Lineage (NCBI taxonomy): Eukaryota > Viridiplantae > Streptophyta > Magnoliopsida > Alismatales > Hydrocharitaceae > Thalassia > Thalassia testudinum. The sequence continues at coordinate 60,448,451 of JAZHRO010000035.1, read as the reverse complement.
GTGCACGATTTTGTGATATACTAAGGCGCGCGTCCACGTTTCCCCGAGGTGGGACTATGTTCCAACGTTCTCCTTTGTGCATTGCTGCATCAGGTTGAATCTTCAAACAAAGATTCCAGACAACATAATGCTCCAAATAGAGTGCATAAGAGCTCGATGGAAAGCTCTTAAGGTCTTCTATTCAATTTTAGAATCAATTTGATTAATGGATCAGATTTGATCCATCAATTAAAGAGTTGAACATGACAACTCTGCCATGCCTGGAATGAACTCTAAAGAGTGCAATATCAGGTCTTTTGACCTGTAGATCAGTTAATGCCATCAATTGAGGGTTTGAGGTGCTTCAGTGTAGCATTCTGCACTGATTAAGACAAACTTGAGCTTATGCCGAGCTGTAGGAAGCTCCAGAAGCTTAATGGCTTTTGAACCCAAACTCAGAACTCCAAATTTAGACTAAATCAAATTAACAGATAGATCTAAGCCTCAGGAACTAATCTAAATCAATTCAGAAGATTAAAAATAACTCATCTGGGTGGAATTCAAGTTCAAATATCGACAAAAACTTCAAAAACAATGTTGGGTTCTAGAATTGACCCAAAATGCATGGATCATCCAAACTCACTTTTTCTTCAATAACTCATGTTCAAATTAATTCTAAACACTTCTAAATCACTCCAGACATTCATTTATACTTAAAAATAAAAGATTCAAAGAATATATCCTCAGATCTAGACCAGGTTTGACCTATGAAGCTTGAAAGTTGACTTTTAGACTTAAAGCTCCTCTGATCCAATTCAATACCTAATCTGACCTAATTCAACTCAGGGAAATAATTCCACATCTTAAAATTAGGTTTTGAGCATTCTAAAGTGTTCTCAAGCAATGCCACTTGAGGTCCAAAGTAGTTGTGTTCATGAAATTGAACGAGAGGGTTTCGATCCTAACTAAAAGTTTAATTAGGTTCTAAGTGATCTCCTCAAGCTTCAGAATTGATTTTCAGAACCTTAACCCTAATGGAATCATCTCTCCAACTCCACTAGAGTTGGAGAAGATGAAGTTCAATAGAGAGTTAAACACTTGCATGCAATTATAGTGGGTGATTCTTGATCTTGAGATAAAGAAGTGATCTAGAGCTCCTGAGAAAGTTCTAAAGACTAAGGTGTAAATTTGGTTTGCCTGAGCTCGCTAGAGCTCCGGTGAATGCCACTTGAATTTGCTAATTGTGGATTCTTAATGAATCACAATAGAAATGATCTTAAAAAATTCCTGAGGTCATAAGGAACCTCAGGGACAAATCAATTGCTCCAATTGAAGAATAGACTTAAAGATTTATCAAGAATTCAATAAAAATAGAATTTGAGTTCGCCTGAACTCAATATTGATCCTCTCAATCAATTGAGTGAGGGAAAAGACTCAGATGAGTCTTGCGATGGTTTGTGGGTGAGTAATTAAGTGATAGAACTCCTCCCGAGCCGCCATTGACAGTAAGCTCAGGAGGTTGAAATGAAATTAGGCATTTACTATTTATTAAGTAATAAGGTGAATTAAATGTAAGATCGGGGCCGTGAAGTGGTGTAAAGATGATGGAGGGACCCTAGTGAGTGTGTTCTATACCAGAGAACCTCTGCTGTGGACAGCGGAGGTCTTCGGTGGAGGTGAAATGGCTTAGGCGTTAAGGTGATGTAAGCATGTAATCAATGAGTTAGAAATGATCGTGGATAGTTTTGGAGTGTGATCAGTGGATTAAAAAGACAAAAAGGTACTCCAGACGAGCTCAAGGAACTCGCCGAAGCTGAAGAAGACGACTGAGTACAAGACAGTAAACTATGCTAACTAGCTAACTAACTAAACTACATGGTCGTGTGCTAGATCGGTGTTTTAAGATTGTCGTGTTGTAGTATAGCCAAAATAACACTTGAACAAATAAATTTTATTACTCGAAAAAGTTCTGAAGTCGAACACAGGGAGCAATATGGAATTCAAAACTCAAGATCACAATTTAAATCAAGAATAAAGATTGCAATAAATGTCAGGATCTGTTAAGACCCGTGCTATTAAAGCCCTTTAAGACGTCTAGGACTTGGGTTAGATGTCTGGTCAGACATTTGGACACCTTCCCAGACGTTTGGAAATCAATTTCTGTGTGCGTACGTCCTCGAGTCTGCACGCATGCCGCGCGCAAACTGTGTGCAGCAGCCTTCTTCTCTCCTCTCTCACCGACAGAACCCTACCCCACGCCTACTTAAACCCTTCTCCTCTCCCTTGTTCACCACCCCACTTCCAGCCACCTTCTCCTTCCTCCAGCGAGAGCGAGAGCGGCGAGTGCAGCAAGCGAAGCGGCGGAGAGGAGGAGTAGCGTGAGAAGGAGAGGAGAGGAGAGCGTGCGATCTCGTGAGAGAGCTCGCCGGAGAAGCTCACGACCGGTCGGGCGTGCACAAGGCGGAGAGTTGCGCCGGGGAGGTTCTTCCCGACGCTGTTGCAACTAGAGCAGCGGTCGAGCGAGCGCGGCGGGACGAAGCGAGGGCAGTCTCTGGTTCTGGGATTTTTCCCAGAATCAGACGTCTGAACCGACGTTCAGACGACATTAACGACATCTGGAAGAATCTCCAGGCGACTGAGAGGTACGTTTTGTGTCCTGCACCTCCCTTTTGCGAAAACGACCATGCAGGCTGTTCCGTCGAGGCACTACTCCGTGCCCGTTTGAGAAGATTTCCGTCGCGTGTGCAGGATTCATTTCGGGAATGCGCGGGAGACGCCCTCCCACGCAGTTCAGACGTCTGGGTGAGGCACCAGACGGCGGGAAGCGTCTCCAGACGTCCGTAGAGGTGGTCGGACATCTGAAACCAGGCCCAGATGGTTCAGCAGAGTCCCTGGACGTCTGAGGAGTAGCGCAGAGTGAGGTATGGTTCTGGACTTTTTTTAAGACGTCTGGAAGGTGTTCCAGACATCTGATTTGAATTAGGATTGTCGTTTTTGACCCGTTTAGGGTCCGTTTGAGGTCCGATTTCCACAATTAAGATTCCATTTTTCTTCGTATAAGTTCCTCTACTTGTTGGAATGCTTTTATCATGTTCTGAGTGATTTCTTGTGGTTGATCCTTGTGTTAGGACCTCGTTCCGTTGCGAATTTGGGGGTTGCGAAGGCATGTGGACCTGCCGATCAAGCCCCCATTACTCCTGGTTTTTGCTAGTAGAGTGGCTTCCCCTAGTTTAAGTACAAACATGATTGCATATCTGGAATGAATGTTAGATCCTAGGGTATGGCATGAATCCTAGGACTAGAAACATGGGAACAATTGTATTGAATGCATGAATTACAGTCTTGGATGAGTAAATAGAATAATAACAATTGCCTGTAATTGGATAACAGCTGCCTGTTGATTACATAGCAAAAATACACCAATAAAAATGCCATCTTGTGTTATTTCCTAGCATTGCCATTGCATATTAGGTAGCCATAGTTGCATTTGTAAAAATTGACACATGCATGCATTTATTTGAGAGGGGAGGAAAGTGAATAATTGGCCATGTAAATACATCTTTTTCAAGTGCTGCCTCGTAATTTCACCATCTTCATTTTTTATTTTTCTTTGAACTTCTTATTCTCTGCGCGGCTCAGGGCATGGCTTGCTCTTCTTCGCGCCATTCTCTGCTAGCACCATTCTCTGTCAGCTGCATGGCTGGTCATGCAGCCCAAGGCATGGCTGTGCATGCCTCACTATCCTTTAAGAAGCCCTGCCCTCTTCCTTGCGAAGGGAGCCTGGTCCAGACACACCCACAAATCCTTCCTCCAGGCCATCTTTCTCCCTCTCTCCCCTCCATATGTAGTACCTCTTCCCACTGAAGAGATACACTGCGAGCAGGAGAAGGCTCACAGTGGTCCCACGACCACCACTGTGAGTTCCACCACCGCCCAGCTCATCCAAGAGCAGGTGGGTGTGGTGGGTTCATTCTCTGTTTCCATCGCTGAAGACCTTCACGCCATTGCCGTAGCTCCAAGCTTCAAAGCTCCAGCAGCAGCACACAAGCCACCGCGCGCCCCTGCAGCAGCCGGTGCAAGCTCCTTCCGCGGGCGCAGGCGCCTTCCAGCGTGCCTGTGCACACAGAACCGGCCGCAACAGGTTGACGAAGCTGCGCGGCACTGTAGCTACTGTTCACGTGTTTCTGCATGACACTGTAGCTATAGTGCGGTGACCGGAAAGTTTCTCACTTATCCAGTCACTGCGCTCTCTCTCTCCGCGCTGCTACCGCCTCCAGCCCGTAGTGTGCGCCTGCGCCCACGTACGCTCACGTCCGCCCGCTTCCGCTCCAGCGCCTGCACTCGTCTGCCCCACTCCTGCTCCAGCCCGCAGCGTGCTGCGTTGCGCTCTCCCTCACGCCTGCTCCCTCCAGCACGTGCGCACACCCTTGCGTGCTTGCGCTTGTGCGTACCTGCGTGCACCCGCACCATCAGACGATGGCTGCCTCCACCAGACGCCTTAAATGCCTGCGCTCTCTCTCACAGCCACTCCTTCACTCTCTAGCAGACACACACACATACACACACCACACTTGTACACACTCATGTGTACACACACACACTCACTTGTACACACCTATATATATACTTATATATATTTATATACATACATACATATATATATATACATATATACATATATATATACATACATATATATATCTATATACATATATATATACATATATACATACATACATAAATAAATAAATAAATACATATATATTTATACACATATATATACATATATACATACATATGTACATATATATCTATAGATATAAATACATATATATATATATATATATATACATATATACATACATATATATATATATATAGAGAGAGAGAGATACATATATACATATATGTATATATGTATCTATATATAGATATATATATGTATGTATATGTATATATATATATATATACATCTATATATATATATATACATCTATATGTATATATATACATATATATATATACATATATATATATATACATTCATATCACCTACCTGTATCCCTACACCATGCGTTATATCGCGGTAATATCTACATCAGTTGCAGATATTTTCCGATACCCGCGTAGAGAAAGTGCCTCCGCACACACTTTCACACATCCATCCTACACTCCATGCGGCACTTCGTCTTGTTGGTTGCGTCTTCCTAGACGTCGACCAACTCGACACCGTGCTACACGTCATTTCCACCCCCACCCCTATATAGATATTATATATATATCTGTATATATATAGACTATATTTAATTCTTTACAAGCAACCTCTATTTCTCTTTTGTTTCCTGCTATTAAAAAGATAAAAAAAAGAGTAAAAGAGAAAAGATAATCCTTGTCTTGCAGGTACTCGGTCTTGCGAATAGCAAGACCAGTTTTTAGAACCCTAAGTTGGCTCAAAGCCAAGAATAATTTGGCTCAAAGTCAAGGACCTGATTTTGAGGGTGTACCTCAAGGACAAAATTATCAGCAAAAAAATCTTAAATAGAAGAAAAAAAACCAAAAACATAATAAACGCATGGAAGAGATTCGTTGTAGGAAAGACGTAGAAACTTATTCACCTCAAATTCCCGCCTCCCTGAGTTCGACCCTGGGCCTAAAAGTGACCAAGATAAAATTAAGTAGGCCAAGTTAAAAAAAAATTTGTAAAATGATGGTTAGGCTCGATTTAGGTTAACCACTATACTCATTTCAACGATAATTTCACCATATTAACACAACCTGTCCAGGTCCCCACCATCCTTTTTCTGGCGCCGTTGCCCAGGAGGTACGCATTCAGGTAAGTTTCTACTCCATTCCTTTAGTTTTCTCTTCTCACACCCTTCTCTTCACTGGTGTTTTTGTTTGCCGGTGTGCAAGTGAACCAGTTGCAAGGAGGAGGCAAGCAGAGGAAGTCGGAGACGTGGGCAGATCCAAGGTGGGAACGGGAGCGAGAAGTCGCCAACATTGCATTGGAGCTTCGCCCACGTTGCTGAACAGGTAAGTCACTCTCTCTTAGCAACTTAGGTCAACTTGTCACCTTAATAAAAAGAAAAACCTAAAAAAACTCCTTGGGATCTCTTGGGGCAAGTGGATTAAAAATCACTTGCTTGATTGTTTGCCATCACTCCCACCACCCTGGGATTTCCCGGCAAACTTCGCATAGCGAAGACCCAAGAAGCTTGATTCTTGAATCTTTCGTCGTGTGAAGTATTCTTTGAGGTAAGAATAAATAGATTGATTGTCATTCCTCCTTACCTCATTTATCCGCAATTCGGGATCACATTTTTGGTGGGGAGGCTTGGAATTGAGTTGATTCCAACCCCACCACGACCTTTGACGTGCCTTAGATTTGATCTCGAATACTTCAACTCCAACACTTTAATTTTCTTTACATTATCTTGTGGTTGAGCCTTGTGTTTGGAACATCATTTTGATGAGTGGGAGCACTTGAATTGAGGTACTTTGGCTCCCTTTCACATTAACTTAAAATTGACTCGTGCATCCACACAGAAATTTTCACCTAGGGAAGCCCATTACATTTTTAGCATGCATTAACTAACTCATATTGAAGAAGGGTTTGTTGGGCATAAAAAAACTTATATTTTCTCAAAACTCGGAGATTGGTTGAATTGGTAATTCAGCGAAATCTTAAAATCCATACTACTTAAAGGATGAATTCTAAAAACCATTCACCAATTAAAACTTCAATTCGGGGAGATTTTCCCGTTGCATGCTTGGTTTACACACTTTCTAAAATCAATGCACTTGGGCATTACCCGTAAACAACGCCCTTTACATTCCAGAAGCACTTGATCCTAAGCCTCTAATTAAAACTGGTAGCAACTTGACCCTTATTAAGGATTGGAGGTCTAACTACCTGCGTGTAGCGCCTACGTGCTGGTGAGGGTTCCCGCGTGCTATCGAGTGTCTAAGACTGGGGCAAACGGCCTTTCAATCTGGCCCGGTGGTTCCGCGGTGCTCGCATTTGGTTCTGTAAGTCGTGATAGTAGGTAACTTAGATCTTTAGGTCTAAGGGCACATTGTAGAGGTTAGGACTTTGATTTTCTTGATTTGTCATCAAGTATACCTTTGCGGCGTCATTTCTCTCATCTCCTTTTCCCTTCGTATCCCCCCAATTCTTCCTGCGGTAGTGCATGTTTGGGAGGAGGTCACAAAACCCTGAAGCTGAATCGTCATCCTCCTCCACAAACATGGCTGCACGCTCACCCCCAAATCCCGAGGGAGGAAACTACCCTCAAAACCCATCAGGTGGTGGAGCCATGGACCCCATAACCCGCCTCCAAGCCCAAATGAAAATGTATAATGAGAAAATTGAAGCCATTAGGGAAACCTTAGAGGAAATGCAGAACCCTCTCGAACGGGAGGAGCCTAGGTCTCTTAGCTCCTATCAGAATCCCACTGCTGTAGAGACCATAAGACAAATTCGGGTCCCCATGGGCGGGGACGATTTTGAACTGAAACCTAATATAATTGGCCTGATAAACTTCCACTTCCATGGTCTTGCAAGTGAAGATCCTTTTCTCCATTTGGAAGACCTAACCCGATTGGTTGAAATGGTTAAACTAAGAAATATCAGGTTATCAATCATCCTCATGAAAATGTTCCCATTTTCGTTGCGGGATAAAGCGTCGCAATCGTTACGCACCCTTGGGAGAACCATTCATTCTTGGGAAGAGATGCAAACAACATTTCTCAACAAATTCTTCCCAATCGGTCGAACTAATGCACTTTGTCGTGCTATAACTTCCTTTATGCAACAAAATGACGAACAGTTTCATGTGGCTTGGGAGAGGTATAATGACCTCCTCCGAAAGTGTCTGCACCACAGTTTGCCTAAGTGGCATATAGCCCAGATTTTCTATTATGTGCTAAATGAGACTTTGAAGCAGATTGCAGACGCTTCCTGTGGAGGGAATTTCATGAAAAAAGATGAGAATAGAGCATTCGAATTATTTGAAAACATGAGCGAAAACTCAACGAATAATGCCTCCATTGTCGCCTTTAATCGTACCAGCCTGCCTCATAATGTTCACAAGGTTGACACGGGACCCTCCCATTCATCCACTGATCTTAACCTTATCGCACAAAAATTGGATGAAGTCTCTGTCGTGCACAAGAAGCTGGACGAGCTTCTGGCCAATCTCGCCCGTTCTATGGCAAACACCCCCACCTCACCACTTCGTCACAATCCCAATTCTTCCAACACCAGGCTTATCCCTAGAAACCCCGTAAGATCTTCCTTACCGAGTATTACGCCGAGCGATTCGGTAAGTCATGTGGATCTGGCTTCTGCAAGCCAGTATTTTGACACGGAGGACCAAGCCTCCATGTGCTCGGATGCATATTTGCATGCGACCTCGTCTTCTGGCTTAAAAGACTCTTGCGCCCTGGGGAACAACCCGTTCTCTACGACTTATAACCCAGGGTGGCGAAATCATCTGAACTTCACATGGTCCAGCAACCCGCAGCGCCAAAACCTCGCAGGTGGGCCAGTGCGACCGTCTGCACCTATCATCCCAAGGGCCTAGTGTAACGACCCGGTTCCCGAGTCCCTACGAGACACGAGAACAGGACCGACTCGACTAATCCCAAGACCTAGTCGTCCCCAAAAGAGCAGTAAAATAAACCACATTCAGCATGAATATAACTAACAGTAAGAAAGTACAGCAGTAAGGAAAGAAACTACTACAGTATATACCACCACAACAGTAGAACAACATTTATCATATAACATGAACTGCAGGTAAAGAAAAGTACAGCGGAAACAAGAACTACTCACTATAACGGAAACAAAGAGGTACAAAAGATAGTGGTAACTCTACTGGACCCTACTCGGCCCAGCGTCCTCTGCAGCCGCTGGCCCTGGCTGCTCAACACCTGGTCCTGAAAAAAGTAACGAGTGTAACACGTCAGCAAAACGCTGAGTAGAGTGGCAACTAAAACTAAAGACAACAGTAGAGTGTACAGTAGCTGTTATGTTCTATTACTTTCTTTATTCACATCTTTCAATTGTCTCACTATTTCATTTATTCCCCAGATCTTTTACTTGATCTCGAATGTTCCTCGTGGGAACGATCTTGATTGCAGTCTTTTCCAAAAGTAGAAGTAGCACGTGGTGCTCTCCTGGCCGGGAGAGTCCCCCGTGGTGATCCTACCCTCAGTCAACCACCCCAAGGTCATTGACAGACGTAACGGTGACTACGGCACGCGCGATAAACGCACAGGTAGCTAACCCGTACTGGCACGCGGTCAGTCGTTTCCGTTAACGGGTGCGCCCAAAGCACAGCACGGAACCAGTCCAGGGCAGAGCCCTCTCAGTAACAGGGGTCCAACCCCTCCACAGTAACCAAACCGGGGCCTTGCCCCTCCACAGTCCGCGCACCCTCGCCTGACTACCCTGGTTTGCCCCAGCGGGCCTAACAAGTCGGTGTGGGAGGCTAGCAGAACCCCGGGGCCCGTGGGGTAGCTAGTACCTCCCTACACTAGTAGCTCTCCTCGGTACTACGTACGCGAGGACCAGCAAGTCGGTACAGAGTGGCCAGTCCTAACCCCGGGTCCCTGGGGCGGCTGGCTCCGCTCTGCACTAAACAGGGGGACAGTCGCTCTCCTTGGTACTCCGTACTCAAGGGCCAGCTCACTTCCCCAAAACTATTCCATTCACTTTCCAGGAGTTCTACTCCTACTTCCCCGTAGGGTTCCATCCTTTTTACTCAAACATCCAGGTTTCACTTTCCAGTTTCACATTCTTACAATCCATGTTCTCAACCACGTTATCTATTCACAACAGGCAGCTGTTAATTCAAATTACAGGCAGCTTTATATCTCTTTCCATTTTCCAAGACTGCAGCATTATACATTCCACTAATTTTCCCATCCTAGGATTCATGCCATATCCTAGGATCTATCATACAATCTAGTTTTCCAGTCCTAGGATTCATGCAACACCTAGGAGCTATCATTCCATCTATTTCTCATTCCTAGGATTCATGCAATGTCCTAGGTTCTATTTATGGTTTCATAATTTAACAGATTTTATTAATAACTTAAAGCCACTCTACCAGGTACAACGGGAGTAATGGGGGCGTGATCGGGAATCCCGCGTGCCTCCGCGACTCCCAAGACTGCAACTGAAGGAGGTCCTATCACAAGGATCAAACACAAGGAGTGTCTCAAAACAGTGTATAACTACTGTAGATGGGTAGAGGAATTAATTCTGAAAAGAACGCAACTCGAATCGCGGAAAACGGAACCCGAACAGGCCCTAAACGGGTCAAAAACGACGACACTGTGCAAAATCAGACGTCTGGAACTTCCTCCAGACGTCTTAAAAGTGGATCAGAGAATTACCTGTTCAGCGTGGTTTCCCAGACGTCCAGAAGTCTGTGGGGACGTCTGGCCTAGCTCCCAGACGTCCGATGGTCACCCCGGACGTCTGGACGTCGCTCCCGCCGTCTGGTACAACAGCCAGACGTCTGATTCGCGTTGGATGGTGAATCACAGAGCCTGCGCACACCCATCTCCCTCCCTCAGTACGGTCAGTCGATAGGAAGGAAGAGGAAGACGGAAAACTCACCTTTCAGACGACTGGAAGATCTACCAGACGTCGCCCTCGCCGCCTGGCTATCAACCCAGACGTCTGATTCTGGAAATTTTTCCAGAACAGGGCACCACCCGGCTTTCGCTCGCGACGCCGCCCACGTCGCACCTCGCGCGCCTGCTGCTTAGACCGCAGCAGTCCCTCCTGCGCCGTTCCGCGCCCCCTGCGCCCTCCGCCGGCCGGCCCTAGCAGCCCTGGCGAGCTCGCCCTCACGGCAAAGCTCCGCTCTCGCACGCAGCACCCCCTCCACGCTCACTGCGGCCGTCGTCGCTGCAGCAACCTCGCGCTCGCTCGCTCTCGCGCACGGGAAGGAGAAGAGGGAGGAGACGGTGGAGACGACGGGAGGGAGCGTGTGCCTTTTAAGGCCGCGCGAGGAGGAGAGAGAGGACGCGGCAGGCGTCTGCAGCCGCAGGGAAAGAGGGAATAAGCGAATATCCAGTCTGTGCGCTCAGGAGCGCAGGCGACTCGCACGTGTCAAAATTAACGGATTTCCAGACGTCTGGAAACGATCCCAGACGTCTGGTCAGACGTCTGGACCACCTCCCAGACGTCTTAAAAGACGTCTGGGGCACGCGTTCGTTACACCCAGTCTAATCCTGTGGCGAATCTGCCATCGGGTCCTTGCATACCGCAAACAGAACACGCATCAAGTCCTCTTGAGAAATTGATGCGAATGATGACAGAAATGTTGAAGGGCCATGAAGAGAACATGACCTCTCTTCAGCACCAATTGGCACAGCAGAATGCTGAGATCAGTCAACTACGTGTGGCGACTCGATCTCAAGGCACTCTTCCAGCCCAACCTGTTCCCAACCTACGAAATTTCATACCCCGTGGTCCTCAACCACAAGTACGACCTCCTCAGGGGCAGGTTCATCAGATTCTGCAGGCTCCGAGCATTCCATTGGGATTTTAGGCTAACCCCGCTACAGCACCTCACTCTTATGTCCCTATTGTGAACCCTCCTCTGCCTTATGATCCAATTGGACCTGCATCGTCCAATGCGATTACTATGAGGAGTGATAAGCAAACCGTCGATCCGCCTCGACCTGATCTTGGCCCATTTTCTTCATCGCCCTCTCATTTGGGATGCGCACCGCATTTGCGAGAGGACGATACACCCAAACTGGTGCCAGAATCAGTCCTATTCCCTGAGGCTCTACTAAGGGAGTCAAAAGGTAAGAAAAAGGATACGCAGGCCTTTGATAACTTGCGTAATTTATTCAGGGATGTTGAAATCAAGGTACCCCTGTTAGAGGCTATCGACCACATACCTACTGTCACCCGATTTTTCAAAGACTACACTACACCCAAGTGACAGTCAAAGAAAACAAAGAATCCGGTGGTTCTCTCGCCTCATGTGAGTTGTGCTATACTGTCAAATCTTCCACCGATGCAGGAGGATCCGAGCACACCGCTTATTTCCTGTAGCATCCAAGGCTGCAATTTTAACCGTACCCTGCTTGATCTAGGATCTTCCATCAATCTTATACCAACCATCATGCTCGAAAAATTTTCCTTGGGAAATCTGAAACCCACCCCTATCACGTTACAGTTGGTAGATCGTTCTGTCAAAATACCAAAGGGTGTGGTGGAAGGCGTGGTGGCTAGGGCCAACATTCTCTGTTTTCCTGTTGACTTTCTTATTTTGGATATGGAAGTTCCTAGCTCACTTTCTGATTGTCTGATCATCCTTGGTCGACCTTTCTTGGCTACAGCCCGCGCCCATATCGACTGTGAGTCGGGCTATATTGAGATTGCGGTTGGATTTGAGAAGCTCAAACTTAACATCTTCAAGGTAGCCAAGAACTTTGATTGCGATTGCATCGAGGATGACATGTTTGACGAGGACATGGCTGTCAGCACGTGTATCGGACTAATTGGGACCTATTCTGACTACTGCGGATTGCCTTTAAACACTGACGATTGCCTGACCGACACATATTGTGACGTTCCCCCATCCCTCCCTTTTCCCGCACCTTCTCCTGACAAAACTTCTGACAAGGTTTCTCCGCTTCCCATACCTCGTGGCTTGAGTCATATTTGAGCTACTCATCGCCGGTCCACACTCTTGAAGATCAGATTGCCCTTTCTTTCCCGCCAAATCAGGTAGATTTGCAACTCCACACTGGGGCCTTGAGCCCACATACTGCTCACTGGGGCTATCCCTTTTTGGATCCATCTATCCAGGATGCCCCTCTTCTTTGCCAATCTGAGGGCCAACTTCTTCCTCCTAAATTATTTTCTTTTGATCCGCTTGGGACACTCTCGTCCTAAGAAATGCCAGATCTTTCACCATCCACTCTCGAGCTGACAGAGCTGCCTAGTACGCTTAAGTATGTTTTCTTGGGACCAAATGAAACGCTCCCCGTAATCATCAGTTCAAAATTGACTAGGGAGCAAGAGTGCAAACTAACAAAGGTCCTTATGGAACATAAGGCAGCCATTGGATGGTCTTTATCAGACTTAACTGGCATTAGCCCCTCCTACTGCACTCACCGTATATATATGGAGGAGGAGGCTCGACCTTCCCATGAGATGCAGCGACGTCTCAACCCCAACATGCGGGAGGTCGTTAAGAAGGAAATTATTAAGTGGTTGGATGCGGGTATAATCTACCCGATCAGCGATAGCCCCTGGGTGAGTCCAATTCACATCGTACCCAAAAAGGCAGGACTCACCATCAGTGTCAATGACAGGGGTGAATCCATCCCGACACGCACTCCTATATCTTGGAGAGTGTGTGTAGATTATAGGAAACTGAATGCTGCAACTAAGAAAGATCACTTTTTGCTACCTTTCATTGATCAAATCCTGGAACGGTTAGCGGGAAATAAGTTTTTCTGTTTCCTGGATGGATTCTCAGGATACAACCAAGTGGCAATTGACCCCTGGGACCAAGAGAAAACCACCTTTACCTGCCCCTTCGGCACCTTTGCATTTAGAAGGATGCCGTTTGAACTTTGTAACGTGCTAGCAACTTTCCAGAGATGTATGCTAGCAATATTCCATGACATGGTGGGTGACTTTCTCGAGGTCTTCATGGATGACTTTTCAGTCTTTGGACCCTCTTTTGATGATTGTCTTGCCAACCTGACCCGTATCCTTAGGAGATGTATTGATGTGAACCTCGTGCTTTCCTGGGAAAAAAGTCATTTCATGGTACACAAGGGAATTGTTCTTGGGCATATCATCTCCAATAGGGGTATCGAGGTTGACAGAGCTAAGCTTGATATAATTGCTGATTTACCTATGCCTGGCTCTGTCAAACAAATCCGCTCCTTCCTGGGACACGTCGGTTTCTATAGGAGATTCATCAAAGACTTCTCTAAGATTTTTCGACCTTTAACTCATCTCCTATTGACCGATGTGCCCTTTGATATGGGCCCCGACTGCATACGAGCATTCACGCAGCTGCGTGATGCTGTCACCAAGGCCCCTATTCTCCAGCCACCTAATTGGTCCCTCGACTTTGAACTCATGTGTGACGCTTCCGACCTTGCAGTCGGAGCCATCCTGGGACAAAGATGTGAAAGGTACCCCTTTGTGGTGTACTACGCTAGTAAGACGTTGGATGAGGCCTAGCGTAATTATACAACCACTGAGAAAGAACTACTAGCGGTCATCTTTGGGCTGGAGAAATTCCGCTCTTATCTTATGGGCTCGCATGTAATTGTTTTCACTGATCACGCGGCCATTCGCCATCTCATGCACAAGAAGGATACCAAGCCTAGATTGATTCGTTGGATCCCTCTGCTCCAAGAATTTGACATTGAGATCCGCGATAAGGTCGGAGCCCAGAATGTTGTGGCTAATCATCTCTCTAGACTAGACCTTGACCACATTGGACTTACCCTGCTGATTAATGAGATTTTTTCCGATGAGCACCTATTGGCAATTAATTTGGCAAGTGGACCTTGGTATGCCGACATTGCCAATTACCTTGCTTCTGGTTCCCTTCCGCGTGGCTGGCCTAAAAACCAGCGCGAGCATCTCATGGAAGAAGCAAAGTATTATTTCTGGGATAATCCACTTCTTTTTCGAATAAGTGCTGATCAGATCATCCGTCGCTGTATTCCTGATAGCGAATTCCCTAGTGTGATATCCTTCTGCCACGATCAGGCCTGCGGAGGCCATTTCTCTAGGAGGAAAACTATAGCCAAGGTGTTGCAGTGCGGGGTTCTTTTGGCCCTCCCTTCACCAGGATGCACACAATTATGCCAAACATTGCACTAGGTGCCAGTCATTAAGGTCAATGTCACGTCATGACATGATGCCCTTGCAACCCATCCTAGCTGCTAAAACTTTCGACATTTGGGGAATCGATTTCATGGGTCCCTTTCCTCCTTCCAACGGCTTCGAATATATCCTTGTGGCTATTGATTATGTTTCGAAATGGATCGAGGCTATTCCCACGTGCCATGCTGACCATATCATATCCACTCGATTCGTCAAAGACCACATTTTTGCGCACTTTGGGATCCCTCGAGCCATTATCTCGGATGGAGGAAGCCACTTTACCCATGCTTCTTTTCGGGCACTTCTGAGGAAATATGGAGTCCACCATCGTATCGCATCTCCGTATCATCCTCAGACGAACGACTCGGCAGAGGTGTCAAACCGACAAATCAAGCAAATTCTCCAGAAAACGGTTCGGCCTGACCATAAGGATTGGTTTGACAAGCTGATTGACGCACTTTGAGTGTATCGGACTGCCTTCAAGGCTCCCCTAGGTATGTCTCCTGAGAGAATCGTTTACGGGAAGCCTTGTCATTTGCCCGTGGAGTTGGAGCACCGCGCTTATTAGGCGGTTTGCCAATGTAACCTCGACCCAGACCTGTGTGGTCGAGAAAGGAAACTCCAACTCCAAGAGCTGGAAGAGCTCCGTCATGAAGCCTATGATTCTGCCTTAACTTTCAAGCAATGTACTAAGGCTTTTCACGACAGCCATATTCGGCGGAAGGAATTTGAGCCATCCCAGCAAGTTTGGCTCTACAACGCCGGCTCAAATTCTTTCCAGGGAAATTGAAGTCCAAATGGATTGGTCCTTTCCTGGTCTCGAGACCATTTCCCAACGGGGCCGTTGAAATTGAAGATCCTAAATCTAGGCATAAATTTACGGTCAATGGGCAGCGTTTGAAACCTTATCTTACTCATGAACCTGCCCCCGTTGGAGAAACTGTTGCCCTGCTGGAGGGTAACTAATGTCGTGTCTCATTCTGAGTCCAGCTGGGGATGTTAAATTCAGCGCTCGTTGGAGGCACCCCAGCAACACTCCGCCACTGTCACATACACTTCATTTCGTACCTTTTCACTTCACCACCCACCATCGACCCACCCTACCACCCTGCTAAATACCCTATACCTCAGCCCTCATTACCCGATCTTTGGTCCTTCCTCTACCCTACCCTGCATGCATATGTGGACATAGCATCGTTTGGCATGGGGGGGTGGATAGGTATCTATAGGATCTGGTATCATGCAGCTTCCATCCATCTATAAATATGTACATAGCATAAAAAAAAATTGGTGTTTAGTAATGATCTGAAGGCTGAAACAAAAATACAGCAAGTGTTTATGGATATTCAGCCATTGTTTTAAAGACTTTCCAGGCCATAGAAGCTTGATTCGCTCAGGCTCGGCTTAATTCACTTGAGCATTGACAAGATAGATCGGAATCTCTCCTAACCAAGGTTGTATTCTTGTACCTGAGACATCAGTACAGGATCCATTGGTTGGCTTCTACTCGAGAGCCTAAGTAATCTTGGTTCACACTACACATATCAAGAAAGACCAGGTGAACATAAGATCCAACCCTAGTGTTCTTTAGGGAAGGTGGAGTCCTTACCTGTGCATGCAGGTAGACTTTTTATCCCAGGCTTCTTGTGTTTAGGAGAGACTCTTTCCACCAAAAAGGAACTCTCCCACCAAAAGAAAAGTGTGCTCCTCCAAATAAAGTTGTAAGAGATATACTGACACGTGTTTCAAAAAAAAAAGAAAACTGTGCAAATAAGTCAGTATATCTCGCAAATGTCTATAAATTCATCTCCCTCAAAAATGTTTCAAGGCAAAGTTACAAATACCCTATTTCTACCATATATTCTTTGAGCCACAAAAGAAAAAATAAGGGTTGAGTTTTCTGTCATGTTTTTAAGAGTCAATCCGAAAGCACGAGCTGAAACTGGGACCAACCTGCACTTAAAGATTCGTGAAACCCTGGGCTTGAGTCTTAATGTTCATCTGGTCAGTCTTGATCCTTCACTATTCACAAGCCATAATCTCTTGAGTTCTCGAGTACGGCAAAAACCTCCTGAGTCCTGGAAATTGTTCTTAAGGTTTAAATATCAAGAGTCCAGGTTAGTCGAGAGATGGTCTATGTCACGTAAGATTTAAAGTACTGGTAGTCTTCTCTACAATTGGTTCTTACAATATCCAACAAATAAACACACCTATGTCGCCTCAGAAGAAAATCTTCAGCTTAAGATCATTTCTAAATACAATACAAAATGTTTTGCTAGGGACTAGCAAAAGATAGGCATGGGGGTATGATTGCACAGCAAAAATACACCAATAAAAATGCCATCTTGTGTTATTTCCTAGCATTGCCATTGCATATTAGGTAGCCATAGTTGCATTTGTAAAAATTGACACATGCATGCATTTATTTGAGAGGGGAGGAAAGTATATAATTGGCCATGTAAATAACATCTTTTTCAAGTGCTGCCTCACAATTTCACCATCTTCATTTTTTATTTTTCTTTGAACTTCTACTTCTCCATGCAGCTCAGGGCATGGCTTGCTCTTCTTTGCGCCATTCTCTGCTAGCACCATTCTCTGCCGGCTGCATGGCTGGTCATGCAGCCTAGGGCATGGCTGTGCATGCCTCACTATCCTTTAAGAAGCCCTGCCCTCTTCCTTGCGAAGGGAGCCTAGTCCAGACACACCCACAAATCCTTCCTCCATGCCATCTTTCTCCCTCTCTCCCCCCCATATGTAGTACCTCTTCCCACTGAAGAGATACACTGCGAGCAGGAGAAGGCTCACAGTGGTCCCATGACCACCACTGTGAGTTCCACCACCGCCCAGCTCATCCAAGAGCAGGTGGGTGTGGTGGGTTCATTCTCTGTTTCCATCGCTGAAGACCTTCACGCCATTGCCGCAGCTCCAAGCTTCAAAGCTCCAGCAGCAGCGCAGCAGCCTCCAGCCAGCGCGCAAGCTACCGTGCGCCCCTGCAGCAGCTGGCGCAAGATCCTTCCGCGCGCGCAGGCGCCTTCCAGCACGCCCGCGCACGCAGAACCGGCCGCAACCGGTTGACGAAGCTGCGCGGCACTGTAGCTACTGTTCACGCGTTTCAGCGTGACACTGTAGCTACAGTGCGGTGACCGGAAAGTTTCTCACTTATCCAATCACCGCACTCTCTCTCTCCGAGCCGCTACCGCCTCCAGCCCGTAGCGTGCGCCTGCGCCCGCGTACGCTCGCGCTCGCTCGCTTCCGCTCCAGCACTTGCACCCGTCTGTCCCACTCCCGCTCTAGCCCGCAACGCGGTACGTTGCGTTACGCAGTGCGCTGCGTTGCACTCTCCCTCACGCCTGCTCCCTCCAGCGCATGCAGCCTTACGCGCCTGTGCCTACGTGCACCCGCGCCATCAGACGACGGCTGTCTCCACCAGACGCCTTAAACGCCCGCTCTCTCTCTCACAGCCACTCCCTCACTCTCCAGCAGACACACACACATACACACACCACACTTGTACACACACACACTCACTTGTACACACCTATATATATACTTATATATATATACATATATATATTTATATATACATACATACATGTATATATATATATATATATATACATATATACATACATATATACATATATATCTATAGATATAAATACATATATACATATATATATATATATCTAATATATCTATATACATATATTACTATATATATATATTTATATCTATATAGTTAGACACACACACACACACACACATATATATATATATATATATATATATATATATATATATATATAACTACATATACACCTATATAATTACAACCCTATCTATATATATACATATCAATATATATTTATATATATATATTTACATTCATATCACCTACCTGTATCCCTACACCACACGTTATATCGCGGGAATATCTACACTAGTTGCTGATATTCCCTGATACCCGCGTAGAGAAAGCGCCTCCGCACACACTTTCACACATCCATCCTACACTCAACGCGGCACTTTGTCCTGTTGGTTGCGTCTTCCTGGACGTCGACCAACTCGACACCGTGCTACACGCTATTTCCACCTCCACCCCTACCCCTATATAGATATTATATATATATCTGTATATATATAGACTATATTTAATTCTTTACAAGCAACCCCTATTTCTCTTTTGTTTCCTGCTATTAAAAAAATAAAAAAAAGAGTAAAAGAGAAAAGATAATCCTTGTCTTGCAGGTACTCGGTCTTGCGAATAGCAAGACCAGTTTTTGGAACCCTAAGTTGGCTCAAAGCCAAGAACAATTTGGCTCAAAGCCAAGGACCTGATTTTGAGGGTGTACCTCAAGGACAAAATTATCAGCAAAAAAATCTTAAATAGAAAAAAAAAAACCAAAAACATAATAAAAGTACGGAAGAGATTCGTTGTAGGAAAGGCATAGAAACCTATTCACTTATAATTCCCGCCTCCCTAAGTTCCACCCTGGGCCTAAAAGTGACCAAGGTAAAATTAAGTAGGCTAGGTTAAAAAAAATTTTGTAAAAAGATGGTTAGGCTCGATTTAGGTTAACCACTATACTCACTTCGACGATAATTTCACCATATTAACACAACTTGTCCGGGTCCCCACCACCTGTGCAATGTAAAGTACTGTTGTTAGCAATTGTTGGATGTAAATTCCTATTGTTTGCGATTAAACACGAGCTACCTACGAATAACCCTGAAATGATGAAACCTAGTATGGCTTGGCCTGAGAAATATGAGCATGATCCCTACGGGGAATTAGGAGTAGAGCTCCTGGAATAAATGGAATGAAACTGGAAGTGTGAATGGGGAAGTGAGCTGGCCCTTGAGTACGGAGTACTAAAGAGAGCGACTGTCCCCCCTGTTTAGTGCAGAGTGGAGCTAGCCACCCTTGGGTTGGGACTCAAGGTTAGGACTGGCCACTTTGTATCGACTTTTTTGCCCTCGTGTACACAGTACCGAGGAGAGCTACTAGTGTAGGGAGAGAGCTAGCCACCCCACGGGACCTGGGGTTCAGCTAGCCGTCCTACACCGACTTGTTAGGCCCACTGGGCAAACCAGGGTAGTCAGGCGAGGGTGCACGGACTGTGGAGGGGCGAGACTCCTGTTTGGTTCTTAGGGGCTAGACCCCTGTTACTGAGAGGGCTATGCCCTATATTGGTTCCGTGCTGTGCTTTGAGCGCACTCGTTAATGGAAACGACTGACCGCGTGCCAGTGCGGGGTAGCTACCCGTGTATTTATCGCGTGTGTCGTAGTCACCGTTACGTCTGTCAGCGACCTTGGGGTGGTTGACTGAGTGTAGGACCACCACGGGGGACTCTCTCGGCCAGGAGAGTACCACGTGCTACTTCTACTCTTCGGAAAAGACTGCAATCAAGATCGTTCCCACGAGGAACATTCGAGATCAAGAAAAAGACCTGATAAATAAACCAAGTGATGAAAGAAAGAATAATTAGCTAAATAAAGAAAGAAATTGGAAACAACAGCTACCTGTCCACCTTTACTATTTTTAGTTTGTTGGTTGCCATTCTACTCAGCGTTCGCTGATTTCGTGTACTCATAACCTTTTTCAGGTCCAGGTGTTGAGCAGCCAGAGCCTATGGCTGCAGAGGGTGCTGGGCCCAGTAGAGCCCAGTAGTTGTACTTTTTGTTGTACCCGTTCCGTTGTAGTGAGTAATTTGTTACACTTCTGTACTCTTTA
Organism: Thalassia testudinum; assembly: GCA_037157565.1. Lineage (NCBI taxonomy): Eukaryota > Viridiplantae > Streptophyta > Magnoliopsida > Alismatales > Hydrocharitaceae > Thalassia > Thalassia testudinum. The sequence goes on along the minus strand of JAZHRO010000035.1, from coordinate 60,427,844 downwards.
TTTTAAACTTTATATTCCTGTACTTGTTTAAATTCTCTACTGTTGTGGTGGTGTATACTGTAGTAGTTTACTTCTTTACTACTGTACTTTTGTTACTGTTAGTTGCTTGCATGGTGAATGTGGTTTATTTTACTGCTTTTTGGTTACTTGCTCGTTGGAGGACTGGGTCTTGGGATCAGTCGAGTCGGTCCGGTCTCGTGTCCTGTAGGGATTCGAGAACCAAGTCATAACAGGATCAATATGCAAAAAGAATGGAGTGAAATGGTGATTTAAATCACCAATTAATCCTCACAAATAACACTTAAATCAACCTCAAGTATATGCAATTAAAGTATCAGATGTCTTAAATAGCCCTGTGCTACAGTGCTAGAGACTCAAGGGTCTCTCTCTCTTCTTGTGCAGCTTTTCTTCTCCTTTTGGTTCTTTCTCTGTTTCTTCTTCTCCTCTTTGTCTTGTGCAACTTTTTCTTTCTCTTCTCTTCTCTTCTCTATCTTTATTCCTTTGCTTCTTCTTTTCTTCTTTCCTTCTCTGTAACTCTTCTTCTTCTACCTTCGGCCCTTCTTTCCTTCTTCACACAGAGGGGGAAAGTCCTTCAAACGGCTAAGTGTCATCCATTTCTATTTATAGCAAAACCCTCGCCCTACCCGCGCAATCTCTCCTCTTTCTCTCTTAGGCTCCGCCCTCCCAGGGCCTCTCAATGGATGCTCAGGTAATCGGGTATGCACGTACCCAGGTCTAAGGCTGTGGGCGATGATGGGAACACCATCATGAGTCATAACTAGCTCATTTTGACCCAATTAAGTCAGTAAATGCTCCTACATAACTGCCAGAGAGTCACAAGTCACTGCGTAATCATTCTGAGGGAAAAATAAGAAACTAGGGTTAAAACTGTAATTTTACCATCATATCATCAATGCAGTACAACTATGAGTTTTTCTAGGGGTTAATTAAGGTTCAAATGATCTTAGAAAGCTAACAAGTGGGTTAAAACATTCAGAAAAGGTTTGCACGTGTTCTGAGAATTAGATGACTTTTTGAAACACTAAAAGTAGACCCGCTTAATTAATTGAGGTTCTGATCAGGATAAAATTCACCTAAACCATATAAAATTCATATAAAAATATTCTCTAGGGTTTGGAACCTTGAATTTGACCATCAGAACCCGTTTTGACCCAGAACAGAGTCACAGACAGACATTTGCCCTAATTTAGGTTTTTGCATAAATTACCCAGTCAAACGTGGTCAAAACCAAAATCCAACCTTACCATTGGAATTTTTAGGTCCAAATTAGGTTTGTACAAAAATTTGGACCCAAGATGAGTTTGTCTTGACCTAGTTTGCAAATTGGTCCTGTCCAATTACATTCTGCCCTTAACTTTCAAAATCTTTTCAAACAGACCCTTAACTTTGTCATCGTTCTCACAAAACGGTCCCTTCCGCCATTAAATCTATTCCTACTTGCTCCGACGACCCTAAATTGCTAAGAACTCCCTGATTTTTCTTGACGAATCCCTTTCAAATTTGAAAGGGAAGTTCGTCAAGAAATTCCCTTCCTTTTGAACCTGATCCTAAGCCCTAAAACTTACCCAATCTCTCATGCGAACACATGAGAGATTTGGGCCTTAAGGGATTTCCCAATCCGGCGAGCATTCCAAGCTTGGGAATCTTGCTTCCCAAGCTCTAACCACCCTCTGATGACCTATAAAAGAATGCCTAGGCTTGGCCGAACTTCCCAAGCTTGAATTCGACCATGGTAACCCTCAAATTCTTCTCTCCTCCTTTGGCCGAATTGCTCTTCAAGCTCCGACGACCCTCCTTGCCTCCCCTTGTCGTCTGATTGCAATACTAGTGGTAGATTCTCCTTCCTTGCCTTCTTCCGCATCGAGCAGTACCCGCTGGCATCCCTATCTCCTTCATCCTTGCCGTCCACCCCTTATCAGAGCAGCTTTGTCTCCGGCCCCAGCCATACCTCAACCAGCGCCAACTCCACTCCCTGTCGTCAGCTACCTCTCTTAAACAACTCCTCATCTTCCAGTCCCCGTTTCCAGACACTCGCAACTTCATTTCAACTGCTGACTCGCCCTCCATGACTTCATCTTCCAATTCGCCGACAAACCTTCGACGAGCCCTAGCGGCTTCCACACGTGCCCAACCGCGCCACTTCCACGCTCCTCACCATCGCCTCGACCCACCGACCAAAAGCCCTCAAGTAATTGATGGGATTGGCCACTCTATCACCCCCCGACGCACGCACTTTCGCACACACTCCGCAAGGTCGATAGACCTCCACATCCACTCGCACGCGACGCCACCACAACAATTACATTCCCTGACGTCTGGTGAAGCTCCTGAGCACTTCTGATGTGGCCATGTGGCCGTGTTTCTATTTTTAGGTTACAGGTCCTACCCTCCATTAACGGCAAGCTTCAAGCAAGCTTGAAGCTTGCTTCACGCTTGATAGCACCAGGCATCCTACTCCAGGTGCAGTGGAATCCCACTAGGAACACAACTCGGGGACCAATTTGGCCCTTTGACCAGGCCTTTGATCAGAATTAGACGCATCAGTTGCTACTGCCAATGCATGGAAGAATCAAGGGATCTTTAGTCCCACATCGGAAGTGGCAGAGCAGTTGAAGGTGCATAAATTGAAAATGTGATACGGCCTTATCGCCTCCAAACACGGAGTGAGGTTCCTCTCACTCACGCACACCTGTGCCTCGTCCGCGACACCTCACTCGCAGACCTGTTGCGCTCGACCTGCCTAAGCCCTTCACTCCTTGGCTGCGACCACGCCCGCTGCCTTAGACCCGGGTTTGCACCTACCTGATTACCCGGTTACCTACTGAGAGGCCCTGAGAGGGCGGAGCCTAAGAGAAAGAGGAGAGATCACGCGGGGTAGGGGGAGGGTTTTGTTGCAGAGAGAATTGGCTGACACTTAGCCAGTTCAAGAAGTTTCCCCCTCTGTGCAAAGTAGCTGAATAGAGAAAGAAGAAGATACCGGGGGTAGTGCAGTTTGCATTTTGGCAGATACCCAGACACTGTGGTGTCTTTGAAAGTTCAGATCCTAAGTAAGAATTTTCTTAATGTTGAAAATAACTTATTCCCAAATAATCCAACCTAATTCTTTTATAAATAGCATATAATTTTTGCCAGGGACTAGCAAAAAAGATAGGCATGGGGGTGTGATGTAAACATGTTTATATTATATAAAATGTCTATTTATGCGTGTTCTTAAGCATAGAATTGCATTACATACTATAAATATTGCATAGCATGCATCATCTTGCATTCAGATGAGTCTGAATAAAATGTAGGTTAATTGTCTCCTTTTTATGGTCAAGGACAGGGCGACTTTTTATCGAGGCCTCGGATCAAAGATCCAATCATACGGATCTGATCAGGGCGACGATTAGAGTTTAACAACTTGAAGATCGCCCTAATCGGATATCCGTTGCATCAGATAGAGACCGAGGAAACCTAGAAGATCAAGGGCCAAGATGGTGTTAATCCGCACTTCAAATGGCAAGTCTGACCTCACGGATGGGTTTGGATTGACGATCGCAACCTAACTGCGTGAAAATCGATCCAATCCGATACTCGTGGCACCATCTACATCACTCAGAAGATGGACGGCCAGGATGGCACCACGTGGTGCCATCTCAGCTGCCCAACCAGCCGCATGCACCCGCCTAAGCTCTTCTGGCCAGTGCTTCTTTGCTATTGGATTGATATCCAACGGTTGTGAGGTGCGCGCGCTTGAGTTGAGCGCTTGATACAAACGTGCTTGTAGCGCATTGGTCGAGCGCCTTATCCAGGCAAGGAGGCACGGGATCGAGCCCCCGCACGCCTCAAATTGGAGCAGGCGCGCGGGCGTGATTAGCCGCACAATCAAGATCCAACGACGTTGCGCAGCCGATAGCGCCCACGCGCTATCTGACGCCCCGCGTGATGCGGGATCTCACACGCAAGGTGCGTGATTGAGGCACGGCGAGGAGAGCGTGAGATCGGATGACCATGATTTGATGGATGTGGAGTGTGCGTTGAGGTGCGGAAGGCGAGTAGGCATGCAAGCGCCACCCACGAAGGCTACGTTCAAGCCTTTAGTGACGGATTTATATGTCACTAAAGGTTCCTGAATTATTATTTTTCAAAATGTAATGAGCAACATGCCCTCACTCCTTGCAACTATAAAAGGAGACTCCCTCCATACGAATTTCTCATCCCTTCTCTTCTCTCACCCCTTCCAAAGCTCTAAGAGCTTGTCCCAAACCCGGGATGCTCCTCTAGAGTAAAAATCTTAATTTTTCCACCGTCCCCTTCGTGGAGCATCCTATGGTTGTCCTCTCTCTGCATTCGAGAAGTGGATCCCGCGACGATGACAACGTGTTGCTTCGTTCCCGTTCTTCCCGCTTTGTCCTCCTTCCCGCTCTGTTCCCCGTCTTCCAGGCGCCGTCCCGTCCAGCTCGTCCTCCAAGCGATCGTCAAGGAGGATATCTCTCTCTCCATTCTTTTTCCTACTTTCTAGAGTAGATTACTGCTTTCTAGTGTGATCATTTCCCGCTTTCTAGTCGTAATGAGTAGTGTAATGAACAATTTTTGATAATGAAATCCATGTTTATTCTACATCCCTTTTGTTTTTATTTGTAATATTCTCTCTCTCTCTTCTATTTATTATTTGTTAAATCGTAGATAGTTTTCAACCATCTATTCTATTTTGTGACAAATAAAACAAATGCGTATTTTTAATCAAACGTCCACCTCCCTGAGTTCGACCTGGGATTTCTATTCTGGTATAAATTTTATTTGTTGAACCTGAGTTCTTCACTATTTAAACTATAACGACAGGTTTTCAAAACCAAATTCGATAGCGTAGTAATTCACCGTTTCAACATTTTGGCACTGTTGCCAGAGAGGTGACACTCTTTGATTTTCTTTTTCGTGTTTTCCAACTTATGAATCATTTATCTCACTTCTCTCCTTTCTTATTGTGATTGCAGGTACTCTTTTGAGACGAGCAAAAGTGGTAGATTGGAGCAAACTGCTGTTGAAGGTTCTGTAAGTTTTCCCCCACCTCCTACCCATTAGTTTTTATTCCACCACGTAATAACACAAACATAAATCAACCTAGGTGTTCTTATAAACTCTAAGGTTAGTTTTGTTTGTTTATTTGACACCTACACCCGCCTCAACCTCCACATTTAAAAAGAAAAATTAAAAAAATCCCATAGAGGTACACAACCTCATCTGATTTTCAAACTCAACTGGTAAATCGATCTTTGGAACCGGTGCACGCATCCAAACACATAATTGCGTAGAAATCAGATTAGGTAATCACTTGTGTGTCTAATTAAGTGGTGCAATAGGCCAATTGTTTGAGTTGATATTGCCACACCACTTCAATTAAAATAAACTCATCAAGTAGCTGCTGTATAGGTTCAACTCTTAGGGATTTACCAGGCACTCCACATTCTTTTAAGTTTCAAAGGAAAACATCTTCACCTGCGCTTTCAAAACCTGGTGTGCCAAAAAAACTTATTTGAAAATACCTAAAGTTGAATCTTAAAAGCTACTAAGCAAGATTTGAACCCTAAAATTCACCGCACCAAAAAAAATAATCTTGCTTGAAAACCACTGGTTGTGCATGCACACACACATCAATCAATCATTAAGGACACAACCTAGATAAAGGGCCCATCACATTCCAAAGCACATTCAAACCTAGCCCTAAATAAAACAGAGTAGACGTTGGCCTTAAGGATTCAACTCGCTCTTCGGAGCCTAGAACTAGATTATTTGCGATTAGTCTGTTTCTTCTATTCAATCTGATGTCTAGCTAGGGGAGCAGAATCAAATGATCGCGGCTGGGGGGTACACTAGGAACCAGAGGCGTAGGCCGAAGGAAGAACCTTCTCCCCAGTCCCTCCTTCTAACTGTTGAATTGAACAAATAGAAGTAGATCAAATCGTTTCTTTATCTCAAGATGGGTTTTAGGAGTCTGTAGGTCTTTAGGCTGGCCCACTTAAGGACATGTTTGATTACTTGTATTGCAGGGCACCTTTCTTCCTCCCATCTATTATGAATCCTTCCACATTTTATACGCATTCTCGCTCTTTCCCTCCTATTATGAGTTATCCTCAACATGACGATTATCTCGACTCGTACTGTAATCAACCATTGGTTAGTTTGGATAACTCGAATTGGGGATACAGTTCTGGATCTCCGTGTTTAGGGTCTAACCTTGAACACCATAATTGTGATTTCTATCATTCTCAGAATCATATCGATTATAAATCGCCACCCTTTCAAGGACAACCTAATACGATCTACAATCAAGGAGGATACACTGATCCTTACCCATCCTCTAAATACACTACCTTTAGGTCATCACCACCTTTTAAGCAATCCAAAATAACCTATTATCAGGAAGGGTATCACGAATCTCAATTCGTTAACTCCTCTGCACTGATCCCAACCAAACCCACCCAACCCTGAAACAAGTCATTTGGTTCAGGGTAATTAGGTTCAAAATAAGGTTATGGCTAATTTGAGGAATACCATACAATCTTTAGAGGTTCAACCAATACCTTGCATTGAAAAATTGGAGCCCCTGATTGAAATGATTGATGATCTAAACAAATATTTATTAGATTAGCTCCAGGATGTTAAGAATAAGAACCCGGGTGAGTTTCTACTTGGGAAGTTAGCGAAATTGAGAATGAGATTTGTGGTTGCTTTAGTTCAATCGTGGTTACCAATGTCAAAACTCGCTTAGGCACCTGTTTGGGGGGACACGTGTTACGAGGCTGACCAGATTGATTTAGAGTAACCAATTAAGGATAATATGATTTCTTCACCTGAGATCCCTGAGTTAAGATACGAGGAAGCGTATGTCTCCATGGATCAGAAAGTGATAGATGATTTTGGGACGTATATTAATATGGATTTTGATTTCTTTGATTCTGATGGTGAAGATTCAATTTGCGAAGTCTCACATGAGTTTACAGAACATGATTTCTGTGAGACGATTAGGCCTGTGGAATCGGTTAAATCATGTGATAGCCCAATAACTGAGGAAACTGATCTTATTGGGGCTCTCATGACGGATCCAAAATCGCATTTTCTGGAGGATTCAATCCAATGCTCTGATTGTCAGTTACACCCCATTAAGCTTACTGACGATTCTATTTTCGAGATAACTAGACCCAAGTCAATTCTGATTCAGCCATATCTTTTAGACTTGGAAATTTTAGACGGGGTGATTAATATGCATGAGATCCTAGAATTTGACATCCTGAAGGAGGATAGGAGCTGGGAAATTTTGATTTGGGAAGCAAACTCTGGAGGAAGTGGAAGACCGAGTTTAAGGGTTCCAATTAAGTTTAAACCATCAAACGAGGAGCCTTACAACATTTGTTCTGAGGATGTCCAACCCAAGCACACATTCATTGATTATCCTTTGGAGCTTGATTTCTCTGTAACCCGACTCTTTGGTCTTGGGCTGCATCCTCATAAATCACAGGCTCGACCCTGCTTGCATACTGATTTTAGATTTTGGGTAATTTTTATCCAGAACCTTAGATATTCTCGATCATGGGGTATGGGTTTGCACAACAATCTGGTCCACATTTGTGGACATCTGCTGGCAGGTCTTAAAGTGAATCATTTTATTCTGATTCTGACCTACACTTCTGAATTCTTTACTTTTCTTCTTTGTATAGTGTGCCTATCTGAAGGCACTAAATTCAGCACATACACAGTTTTTGTTTATCTCGGAGCGGACCCGTTATTCATGCAATTCAGGTGCTTTCTACTCTATTCCACTCTGTTTTATGTCATTTAATACAATGAGAACATTGCATTAGATAGGTATGGGGGGGTGGATATTCATCTCTAAATTAATTCGTCAGCTCCGTTTTATTTTCTTTCATTTATATATATATGTATATATATAAAATGAAAAAAATTATGGAATTAGGGAAGAGAACTTGGGCTTAAGAAAATTTTCAATCTTAGGAAATAAAACTATATGATTTGAATGCGAAGACTCTTCAGGTCTTCAGACTTAATCAGCCTGCGTATCCACTAAAATGTGGATTTGTTTTTCGAGTCCTCGCCATCTTAATTCTTTGGTAATTTGATTAAATAAGTTTGGGTGATAAGTACATGACTTATCAACCCACCCTCTGATTTGAGGAAACTTTAAGTCTAATGCATCTACACACTTTCTTTTCACTGACTTGTTGATCGATGATTTTAACGAAAATTGGATAGCTAATGAATCTTCTAGGGTGATTTCGCTGGCAAATTATCGTTGGTAATAGCCCATAGGTAGGTTGTCCAGAGCCCAATCACTGGATCATTGTCTTCTTGCTACCTTTAGGTAAATCTTAGATTATGGAAGACACCTACTTAAAAAAAGAAAAGAAAAAAAGAAAGTCAAAAAGAAAAGAAAAAGAAAAGGAGAAAAGAAAAAAAAAGAAATAAGCCACACTTCGCTGTACGAGTATGGCTGGCAAGTTGTCGGTGGTAACAGCTCATCGACTGGTTGTCGAGAACCCAGCTCATGAAATGCACTGAAAATTCCTAAAACACTTAGGAAGAAGCGGAGAAGTATAATAAATTGGGGAGATATACACTGGATTCACCCTTGTGTTGACCCCATAAAAATAAAAGTAGGGAGAAAGCTACCGATCGTAAAGATACACCTTTAGGCAGAACTTTCTTTTTAAGGCTACCTAGAGGCATAGAAACTTGAAGTCCGTTCTAATTGCTGATCAACGAGTCTATCACATTCACAATAAGATGCTTAGAACTTAGGGTTCTCATCAAATCTTTGGTGGGTTGAATGGTCATAGAAAGCCACTCTTTAACCCTAAACTTAAAAATTCAAAAAAAAATAGAAAAGAAGAAAAAGAGAAAAAGAAAATTTTCCTTGAATAAGGCGAGGGCTTAAGGCGGTCTGCATTTTGGTAGATACCCGGGCACTATTGTGTCTTTGAAAGTTCAGATCCTAAGTAAAAATTTTCTTAATGTTGAAAATAGCTTATGCCCAAATAATCCAACCTAATTCTTTTATAAATAGCATGTAGTTTTTGCTAGGGACCAGCAAAAGATAGGCATGGTGATGTGATGTAAACATGTTTATATTATATAAAATGTCTATTTATGCGTGTTCTTAAGCATAGAATTGCATTACATACTATAAATATTACATAGCATGCATCATCTTGCATTTAGATCAGTCTGAATAAAATATAGGTTAATTGTCTCCTTTTTATGGTCAGGGACAGGACGACTTTTTATCGGGGCCTCGGATCAAAGATCTAACCTTACGAATCTAATCAAGGCGACGATTGGAGTTCAACGATTCGAAGATCGCCCTAATCGGATATCCGTAGCATCAGATAGAGATCGAGGAACCCTAGAAGATCAAGGGCCAAGATGGTGTTAATCTGCACTTCAGATGGCAAATCCGATCACACGGATGGGTTCGGATCAACGATCGCACCTAACGACGCAAAAATCGGTCCAATCCGATACCCGTGGCACCATCTACTTCACTCAGAAGATGGACAGCCAAGATGGTGCCACGTGGTGCCATCTCAGCTGCCCAACCGGCCGCATGCACCCGCCCAAGCTCTTCTGGCCAGCGCTTCTTCGCCGTTGGATTGAGATCCATTGGCTGTGAGGTGTGCTGTTGGCGCAACTTGATCGTGTTTTAACAGTCAGTTACGTTGTAGTATAGGTGACCAAGCGTTGTCAACAAATAAAAATTTATTACTCGAAAACCTAAGTATCCGAGGTCGAACACAAGGAGCAATTGGAATTTATTACTAATCTCAAGAATGTAATTGAACACTTAATTACTCAAAACTTAATTCAAAATATATATATGCATGAGTTTAAAACTTAATTGTGGCAAAAATAGAGAAATTGGACGTCTGATCATGGGATCAGACGTCTTAAAAAGATATTCTCTTTTAACTCTCTCTTATGACTTCTCTTCTTTGTTCTGACTTTCTCTGATTTTTCCTCTTTTTCTTCTGTGGCCGTGTACTTCTTCCTGGTTTCTTCTCTGCAGCTCCTTTCTCTACTCTTGCCTTTCTTCTCTAGTGTCTTTCTCCTTCTTCCTTTCTGCGGGTCTTCTTCTTCTTCCTTCCTTGGCTCTACTTCCCTTGGCTTCAACCTCCCTTCTTCTACTTCTGCTTGTCTTTCCCTTTCTTTCTTTCTTCTTCCTTCTTCAACCTTAGCTCTCTGACTTCCTCTTCTCTTTGGCTTCTCCTCTTCTTTCTGCCGTGTCTTTCCTTCTCTCTTTCCTCTGCGAAGCTTCCTTCTTTAGCCTTCCTTCCTTTTTCAGCTAAGTGTCAGCTTCACTTCTCCTTCTCCTTCCCTGCACAAATCGAAGAGAGCAAAACCTACCCCTCTACCCACACCCGCGTCTCTCTCTCTCTCTGTATATCACTCTTCAGTATGCTCTCCCAGTGCTGGGTAATCGGGTTGGGTCGTGTGCCCGGGTCCAGGCGCACCGGCGTGGGTGTGGTGCGCGAGGAGTGCTCGGGAGGATAGTCGGGTCGAGTTACCAGGTTCGTGGGATGAAGTCACAGATGAGGCGCGTGTATAGGTGAGGGACCTTACCCCATGTGTTTTCGAGGCGAACAACTAATATCACAAATTCAATTTATTACGCGCACCTCACTCACAGGTTCACGAGGTGGGACTAATGTTCCACCCGCTGTTGCTCGCACACCCGCAGGAGATCTTCCGTCCAATTACAGCAGCTGCAGGTCTCGCGGTGCCGATTGCTTGGACAGCTGGATGCGCGAGACTTCCCCAAACCTGTTGGACCTGGGACCCTGAGGCACTTCAGCCTGGAGCGAGCTTTCAACCTCCTTGAGTCGTCGCCAACGGCGGCTGGAGCTCAGACCCTGCACGACACAAAAAGGGGCCTTGCGGCTCTATCAGATCACAGGAGGACCTTCGCCGTGTCACGGCGAAGGTGAGGCAGTAGGTGACAAGCTGCGGAGCGACCTAAGCGTGCGTGCTTAGGTTGCTCTGTGGCCGGATTGATGGGTTAGGTCAGGGGGCGGTTGTGGTGGTGTAGGCGGTCCGTGGATGAGTGGAGGATGTTCAGTGGAGTGTGGTGGAGGTTGTGAGGTGGGTGGCGAGACGTGTGGGGGTGCAGAGTGATGGATGCGTCTCGCTGAAGAGTGGCTGGAGATAGGGAAGATGGCGGTGGACCGTGGCTGTCGAGGGGTGTTTTGTGAAATAGGTTGAGGGGAATTGAAGAGGGGATAAAGACGAACAGTTCTAACCTAATTAAGTGGATGAAGGGGGAGAAAGGGCGGCTGGTAGTACCTGCTGTCGCTGGAGAAGAAGGCGTTCAGTGGAGGAAGACGGCAGCGATGACGGAGCTAGGGATGCATGTGCTGGTGTTGCGCGATGCGGAGGAGGATGGGGAGGACAGCTCTGCCACTGGTATTATGGCAGAGTGATGAGAAAGAGGAGGGGGGCTCGCCGGAGCTCGCTGGAGCACTTGGCCGGAGGAGAAGAAGAATTTGTGATGAAATTCCAGCCAAGTCGAGCTAAGGAGGTCTGGCTGGAGTTGGGGTTCAATTTATAGGCACTGGTAGGGACTCCTGTGCTTGGAAGACAAGCTTCCAAGCACGGGAATCCTCGCCAGAGATGGAAGTCTGTTAGGTACCCAAATCTCTCGTGCGTTTGTATGAGAGATTAGGTGCAAATCATAGATCAGGACCACGCTCAGATGGAAGGGAATTCCTTAGAGAATCTCCCTTCCAAATCTGGGAGATCTTTGAGGAATCAGGGAGTATTCCCCCTCTATTCCTCGTCGGAGTAGGATTTCTCCCCATTAATGGTGGAGGGATCTGCTTGTAAGAGTGGCGAGGAAGTTAGGGGGGTCTGTGCAATAGTTTTCGAAAGATAGGGACCAAAATATAATTAGGTGTACTAATTTGCAAAGTAGGTCAAGATGACCTCCCTTAGGTCCAAATTTTGGTACAAACCTAATTTGGACCTAAGGAATTCAATAGTGAAGTTGGATTTTAGGTTTGACGACGTTTGACTGAATTTTTTGCATAAAAACCCAAATTAGGTCAATTGATGAGCTAGGACCCCAATCTAGGTCAAACTAGGTTCCAAAGGCCAAATTGAATGCTCTAAACCCTAGGGGATATTTTTCCATGAATTTTAGAGGATTTACTTGATTTTTATCTTGATCATAACCTTGTTGAATTAAGCGAGTCTGTTTTAGGGTTACAAGATGTCATTTAATTCCTGGTTTGCACATAAACCCATTTCTGATTGAACCAAACCACTTTTTATCTTATTCAGACCATTTGACCTATGTTTTACCTCTGAGAAATCCCGTTAATGTACTGTAATGGTAAAATTACAGTTTTAACCTTTATTTCATGTTTTCTTCTCAGAACACTTATTCCTTCAATTAAGCCCTTCTCTAGGTTATGTAGGAGCTTTTATTCTCTTTCTTAGGTCAAAATGAGCTAGTTAGGACTCATGATGAGGTTCTCATCATACCTCCATGCCTAGCTTTTGCTAGTCCCTTAGCAAAATTTTACGGTTTTAACTTTTGTTCTAGACCCTGAATGTCTGTCATCAGTTATGATAAGTGCTTTTCTTTATCTTTTGTGATTAGGTTAGAATGCCAACCATAGGCTTAGAGGTACTTCAAGTATCAACCAAAATTCAGACTTGACCCGCTTTAGCCTCAGTCTTCCACAAAGGTTTTTAAGGCCCGTAGAAACTATCCTAGGGTTTGTTGGATTCCGCGGTTAAAGCACCCGTGCTTGAGACATTTTTAGCCTAGGTTCAGTTTACAGTGCGTTTTTGTAAGAGAGAGACATAAGATTTATTTGTTTGGAGAGCTTTCTCTCTTTTCCTTTTATTTCTAGCTTCGAATTGGCTTCTCAACACGGTCTGTATAGGATTCTGCATCCTCATCATCAATCCTCAAGGGTCCTTGGCAATCGATGCTTCGAGATAGCACCGCCCATGGCAACCCCCAGAACCCTGGCTTTCAAGATTTCGAGATAATCCCGCCCATGGCATTCCGTGGCCGAATTTAGACCCTGGCAATCGACATTTCATGATAATGCCGCCCATGGTATCTGAATCAGCGGAGTGCTTACATGCCCCCGGTAGGATATTTAAATATCCTAAGAGACAAGCACCAAGGAGATGATATATTGTTACGCATCTTCGACGAGAATTTCCTGCCTCTCTGCGTCGGAAACTCGTCCAAATCAACTTGTGTTGATCAGCCGCTCCTAATCTAGGCAACATTTTTCAGAACATTAAAATGCTTTTTGCGTGATTTTGATATTTATACGCACTGAACCAGACTGTGTGTGGATTGGGGTGCTTAGGTTACCAAATCCCGCAAATCAAAGGTCAATTAACGAGGCCGAATATTTCCTAAGCCTTAGACCTAATACTTAAGCATTGCATTTTCCCAACCTCTTGAGGATTATCCAGATTTTAGCGGATACGTGAATTTTTAAGCCTAAGAATCTAGCCCAAGGGGCCTAAGATCAGCATTCCGGCTAACCTATTTTTATGTCTCCTTAGCACTTTTCTTTCATTTTTCTTTTTCCTTGATGTGGTCTAGAACTTCGGTTAATTCCTTAATCTCTTACTAATGACTATCTCTTTTTCTTTTTCATTTTGTGCTCCTTTTTGTCATTTTTGCTCTTTTTCTCCTCATAATTATGTGGCTCACAAAATTTCCTCCCTCCATTTTTTGTTCTTTTTCATAATTTTTCAATTTTTTTTGTGTTTTTGACATATGTGAATTTTTTTGTGAGAATCCTTCTGACTTTTTCTTGGTTCTGTATGTATGCACTTTATCACCCCCCCATGCCTAAGTCTTGCAATGTCTTCATTGTAAATAGAGGGTGTGAAATAGTGTTGAGGTCAGGGACTTAGAACAGGAAATATTGGGTGGGTGAATGGGTCGGAAATGACTGATGTAGACGATTTCAAGCTCTGGTACGTGTACCAGAGGTGGGATCAATTGTCTAAGGCTGAACTCAAGGTGCAATGAACGTGGAGTACGGACGGATAATCAGACAGGTCTCTGTTTTTGGAATGACGGGTTGCCTCCCGTTAAGCGCTAAATTCAATGCCTCTAGTTGAGCGGAAAATGGGGTGGAGAGGGAGTGCACATTCCCGTGCACATTTTAGCACCCAAGCCTAACTTAAAACAAGTAGTCACTTGACCACTTAAGGACTTCATCCACTTCAGGCTTGATATCCAATATTTAAGGATCACTATCGCTCCTACTTCCTTTAGACAACACGACGTCAGACCTAGAGGGAAGTCAAATGACGAGAGTGGGTTTGCACAAGCCCCTGATTTTTCCACGAAATGCTTCGGCCCAAACCACCTCTTTAATTTAGCTAGGCTCTCTTTTGGAATTGGGTTCACTTGATGATCTCTTACTTATTGGGTTCCCAAGTCTTAGGTTTGTAAGGAGTCAACCTTAAGAAAGAATAGGCTTGGTTGTTTGAATTGCACACTTTCTTTCATCTCCATCTCTTCTCCTCCCCTCCCGTTCTTCCATTTGATGCATAGGCGACAGTCCCAAAATCTGCACTTGGAGGGACCATTTGATTTTGCCCCCTGCGCCAAAAGATCACTTTTCCCATCCTCTTCTCAAAAAATGGAAAACCAACAAAATAGGTTGACTAACTCTTCCACCTCCACCTTTAATCCCACCTCTAACCCCACTCCTAATCCAAATTCTGACCCTTCCACCCAAAACAACTCCCCACCTTTGATTTCTTGCACTTGGAGCTTCATAATGCTAATTTGCCTCAATCTCAACAACAAGCTCCCCTGCCTAATCTTTACTCCTTGATGGCTGAGTAGATTGCTCAACTTCATGCCAACTAATAATTGTTGACTAGGAATATCACAAACCTAGCCAACCAAAGGCCAAACCCACCACCCCGTCAGCAGCCTGTCGTTCCTTTAAAGGATTTCTATGATCCTTCTTATTATGAGGAAAGATCAAGGGTGGTCATACCTAAAGGGGACTTCGAGATCAAGCCGACAGTTCTGAACCTGATTAAACATTTCCATGGCCTTCCTAAGGAAGACCCGTTCAACCACCTTGAAGACTGACTCTTCTTGCACAAACAACCCGTTCCTGAAATATGCAAGAAGACCTATGGCTAATGCAGCTATTTCCATTATCTCTTAAAGATAAGGCCGCTTACTGGTTTAGGACCATTGGTCGACCCATTACCATATGGCCTCAGCTCAAGAGTGCCTTCCTCAAAAAATTCTTTCCTATAAGTCGTACAAATTCTTTACGAAGATCTATTACGACCTTCCAAAAGTTTGGTGGGAGTTTTCATGATTCTTGGGAAAGATTCCAAGATCTCTTAAGAAGTTGTTTGCACCACGAGATTCCCTTTTGGCAGCTCGCATAGATCTCCTATCATAGATTAGAAGATCAAATTTGACATTTTGTCGATGCCTCCTATGGCGGCAACTTCTTAAATAAGGATGCTGAGAGTGACTATGACCTTTTTGAAGAAATAGTGAAAACTCATTTAATCAAGCTTCCATGAATACCTTTTGCAGAACTTCAAACCTGCAGTTTGGTGTTCATGAAATAGGCACTCAATCTATTCCTGTCACCCAAGACGATCATCACATGATCGCCCAAAAACTCGAACAGATTCAAATTAATCAAAAGAAAATTGAGGAAAGACTTGCCACATCAACCAAGCTCCACACAGTCCACCTCTAACCCAGCTTAATATTCCACGAAGAGAAAATTTGCACAATCTAAACACTACCCCTGCTGATTATCACCAATATTCTGAGGCTTTCTATGACTCATTGGGGAACTGCAACTATCCAAACCCTAACCCCACTCAAAAATTTCTACCCTCCAGAAGCAATTTAGAAATTCTTTCAATTGGAAGAATTACTCAAACCACTCCTGGAATAACTCGGTTCCTCCCCAAACTTCAAATCAATTTAGCGGGTATGGGTCGAATCCGACCTATCATCCTGGGCCATCTCAACAAGACATCAATGCCCAGATGATGAAAACCCTACAGGACATGCAGAGTAAAATGATGGAAGTAACCCGTACTATCACAAATTTGAATAATCAGATTGGGGTTACTCCAAGACCTGTAGGGCATCTACCCTCCCAACCCATACCCAATTCTAATAATCAAAGGAACCAATATCCGGGCAGAAATCAACATTACCAGAATCAGCCTCCTACTAATCCACCACCTCAGCAACCTCCCAGGTTTCCACAACAGGCCCCCCCATCTCCTCCAAATAGTAATCCGACTGCACATGCAGTTACGTTGAGGAGTAGGAAAACCACCACTGATCCTGGCCCTTCACAACAACCTAGTGAAAGCCACATTCCTGTGCAAATTGACTCTAAACTCCCACATCAAGAAGAAAAAGAAACACAAAAATCTCAGGACACGACTCCTATCCCTTTTGCACAAGCTCTCCACTAATCAAAAAAAAAATATGAGCCCACAACAAAAGAACTTGTGGATTTATTTAGGCAAGTTCAAATCAATATCCCTCTCTTAGATGCAATTAAATATATACCATACTATGCCAAATTTTTAAAGGAGATCTGTACTCCAAAAAGGCAGGCCAAAAATCTAAGACAGGTACATCTTTCGGAGATAGTAAGCTCTATCATACCAAGCAAGCTGCCTCCTAAGATAAAAGATCCCAACACACCTTTAATTTCAACGATTATTGATGACATTACCTTTGATCGCACCCTTTTTGATCTTGGTGCCTCAGTTAATATCATTCCCACGATTTTATTTGAATAATTTCAGATCGATGAATTAAAATCTGTTGAGGTTACCCTTCAATTAGCCGATCGATCTACAATCAAACCTCGTGGGATTGTTGAGAATGTTTTGGTCAAGGTCCAGAATTGTGTCTTCCCCACAGACTTTCTGGTCCTTGACATTGAGGTATCTGAATCTTTATTGAATGCCCCAATAATTCTTGGAGGACCCTTTTTGGTCGCTGCAAAGGCAAATATCAATTGCCACACAGGCAAAATGGATATCACCTGCACAGGCCAAACTATCACTCTTGATATTTTCAAATCCTTCAAGAGATTCGATGATGATAACTTTTTTGAGGACTCAGATACTGAAATTTCAAATTTGGTGGAGGAAGCTATGTTGGTAGATACCTTTCCCAATCACAAATTTTTCAAGGAACCTGACTCAGAATTAGTGGTCAGTGAAATCTATGACTTGGAGACTTGCCTTCCACAAAAATCTATTCCTGATGATCCCCCTGATTATTCCTCTGACCCACCCACTTTTCTCTCAACCCACCCCTGCACACTAACCTCACCTACCTTTCGTCATTCCTCTCCCACCTCCTTTCACCTGGGCCTACCACCAGACCCGCTCGAGTTTGGCGTTCATCCTGAATTAAAACCATGGCCAGACTCGGGTTACACTTACCATTTTCCATCAAATTTTGATCCCCATGTTTTTACCACTCAACTTTTTAGGGATCCAGAAGAAGACCCTTTTTATGCGGGCATCCAAGTGTCCAACTACTTACATGAAAATTCATCTTCCGTGCATACCTTCATGCCCAGCTGAATGGTGTGAAAGAAAGCACTGAATGGGAGGTAACCCATCATTTTTCTGCTTTCTTTTTCTCTTTCTTTTTCCAGGTTTTGACCATCCTAAACCCGACCGCATTTCTCTAAGGTGATCCCTTCTCCCTCCTAATGCATGAGGACATTGCATATCATAACCATGGGGGGGTGTTTTTAAAATTTTGATGATCGATTTAGGATTTTCAAAACCTGAAAACATGCATTTTTCTATTGTCATTTTGTTTTATTTTCTTGCATGCATACCCAAAGAAAAAAAAATGTTGAAACCTTTTTGAGGAAAATTTTGAAATCGGCACTAAGGTTGAAAACTTACTTTTGGTACAATGGGATTTAATCTTTAACAAACTAGGGATAAGGATACAGATCTGATCATTAGAATTTTAGGATCTATCTTTAGACTAGATCAAATATCCTTTAAAATTTCACCTGAACTCATGATAGTTTAGGTGACTTGATCCTCTTTTGTAATATGGAAAATATCTGGCTTAGTTTCTGATTCAAAAACTTGCATCTCATGTAAAATTTCTTGTGTCAAAATTCACACACAAGCCAACACCTAAAAATAACTAAAAATTAGAAAAACCCCCTTGTTTGGCCTTAGTAAAAGTCTGAAGCAGATCATTGGTTTGAGTTCCACCGCCGAGATGGAGGATAATGCCTCCTTTGAGGATGCGATGTCAACATATTACCGCCTTGGCGCTGCTCCATATGTATATTTCATATCTTTAGGCAGAGCATTAAAGCACATTTTTGCAGCTCAAGTGTCTTAGATGGTGCTGTACCTGTAGTGTCGGAGCAAGAGCTTGAGTTACTTGGAGCGCCCCTTTACACCGCATTGTGTTTTGGGGTTGTGAGCTCCTAGGTGGTGTCGTGGACAGTGTTATCTCAAAGTACTGGCGCCAGAGCCCCCTCGAGGATTGGTAACGGGAATGATGATCCTGACACATCTATTGTAAGACTAAGCTAAAAATAAGCATAGGGGAGAGAAAAAAAAAGTTAAACCAAAAACACACCCTTATAAATGTTGCCTTTTCACAAGCACAAACAAAAGATTTTAAAGGTTATTACAAGTTACGAATTAGACTCAAGAGCCAGAAAAATCATAAATACTAAAATTTCAAGTCATCTGAATTAACAAAGGGGTCAATCTATGAATTTTTGGAGGATATATTGATCCCGATTCACCTAATTTTTGGATCCGAAAATAAATCTCGATGTTTATCTTTAATAAATCTGTACCTCTTGTGTTTGGATCAACCAATGTTCCATAATCTCTTTCTCCTCACAAGTCAAAAAAATTAGATTTCCTAAAATTCCATTTTGTAAAAATTAAAGTTTTGCTAAAAGACTAGTAAAGGATAAGCATGGTGGTGTGATAAACGTCAGTTTATTATCATTGTTATTCATTAAAATAAATCTAGCTATTAGGATTTTAACTCTGCAAATGGGTTTTTTGGGCTGCATTAGGCATAAATTAGGTTAGGCATGCATCACACATTTTGTTGTCTTTTTAATGTGTTTTTGTGAGTGTTAGGGTTATACAGATTTTCAGATCCCCAGAACCCTATCACTCACGAAGGCAGCTAGTGAAAGAGAAGCCCAAACTAGCTGGAATTCAGCTTGATCCAGCTCACCATAGCTGGACTGCAGCTCACTTGGACTAAGGTTAGCTCATCCTAGCTCCATTCAGCTCATCTCACCTGAATGGCAGCTCAAGAGAGCTCATCTCAGCTCACCTTAGCTCAAGTCAACTCAGATCCAGCTCAACTTAGTTGAGTCTAGCTCTTCTCAGCTCCCATCAGTTCACTGGGAGCTCTAGCTAGCTCAGCTGAGTTGACTGGAGTTCACCCCAACTTAGGTCTAGCTACATCTAGCTCTACTCAACTCTAGCTAGCAAAAGATGACTTCATCTTAGTTCAAGAGGCTCAAGTCCAGTTCTCGAGGATTCAGCTTAGCTCAACTTAGTTGACCTAAGCTACCTTAGCTACTCCAACTAGCTAGGTCCTCCCTAGGAAGATCAGACCCAGCTCACCTTAGCATACCTTAGCAGAAGCCAACTTACTTTAGCTTGCCTTAGCAGCTAGCAAAGAACTAGCAAGCTAAGCCAGCTAAAGTAGCTCTTTGCCATCTTCTTCAGCAGCTACTAGCTCCAGTTTAGCTCCAGACTTCTCTTTCTCAGCTCCTCTCCTCAAACCCTAGCTCCATATGCCTACTCCTCTACCCTACTACTAGATAAGCTAGCTTAGCTAACTTAGCTTAGCTAAGCTCTAGCTCCCTTGGCCATCCACCACCTTAAAACCCTACCTAAACAGCTCCACCAACTAAACCCTACTTAGGTCCACCTAAGCTACCTCCACCTCTACTCCATGTTAGCGCCAACCTTAGCCATCTCTTCACCCCTCAACCACCACCAAAAGGCACCATAAGTTGGCGCCAAAAACACCCATAAGCACCCCTTTCTTGGCACCAACTTTTTCCTCCAAAAATGCCCTCATCTCAACCCTACACCTACTCCCTCAACCCATCTCCACCATCCACCTCATCATCCTTCTAAAAACCCCCCTTGGTGCCAATTTGGTGGTGTCTCTCCACCACCAAGAGCCACCAACACCACCATAACTACCACCCTACAAACCCCTTAGGTTGGCGCCAACAACCTCCACCCTTAGATCACCTAACCACCTCCCAAATTCCATCCTAACCCTCCATCTATAATCCACGCCAACCACCACCTTCCTACCCTATATATACCCCTCCTAACCACCACTAAAAACCCATCCTCCATTTAGTTTAATTTTACCCTACATCCACCCTAACCTACGGTCAAGGAAGGAGAATAAGAGAAGAAGATTAAGGGGGCATCCTACCTGCCCCCTTGGTGCCTTCTTCCCCTTCTCTCTTCTTCCTTATGCCACACTAAGGAGGAGACTCTCTTCATCTTGGAGGACGGCCAGGCATTGGAGGAGAAGGGTGATACACGCCCACCCTTGGAGATCAATTAAGGTGGGAGCTTTCACCTTGGAGGAGCCAAGGCATGCCCCCCTTAGGGCTTGCCTGGAAGAAAGCCACACCTTGGAGGAGGAAATCAAGAAAAGGAGCCCTTTTTAACTGCAAGAGCAGCTGCAGTTGAAGCAAGAGCTTCGTCTTCTTCATCGACAAATTCAAAGGATTGTTGTTTTTATTTTGTGCATTTTTATTTCTAGTAGTAGCATTCCTCTACTAGTGCCTCTTTGTAAAACAACTCTTTTCTATAAAAAGTTGCCTTCTTGTTAAAATAGCTTTTGTTGTAATTCTTGTTGTTTTTGTCACCTTACTTCTAGTGCACAAACACTCCTCTCTAATTACCCTAGGCCTCCACGTGCCTAGGGTGAGCTTAGAAAGAAATCAAATTTTGTCACATAGGTATTAGCTATTAGGGTTAGTCTTTCTCGCCATCAATTTCACATAATGCCTTTGTTATTTCAAAACATAAAAATTATATATTTGAAAATACCAAAAAGAAAGTTCATTTCCATTTCCAGGCAAGAGACTTGATTTTTGCAAACATTTGGCCTCCTTGGACGACCCTAGATACTTTCCCTATCTAGGATTATAAATTTAAAAGAGACTTGGTTTTTGTGCGTTACAACGATAAAACCCAAATTTTACAAACCACACAAAAACACCGATCAGGAAGGTCGTGCCCCATCTTCAATATAGATGCAATGAGTACAATAATTGGGGCTAATCCCAGTGAGATCGTGTAAAGTCCACCCAATTTCCTTCTTATGATCTCGCAAAACTATGTTCAATTTTGATTCTTGAGATTCAGAAAGATGTGAATTGATGATAATCACAGGAAAGGTTTGATCAAATTCGAGATATACATATTTAAGTATACCAAGCAATGGTTTGAGTTCAACCTTTGGAGTAGGATCAATAGTAGAGTCTGGGACAGGATTTTCCACTGCAAAGAGGGATAAAGATGAGTCGAATGATTCACCCTCTAGATCGAGTAGAGATTCTGATAGCGGATTTTCATCTTGAGGGTAGATAGTATCCAAAGAAGGGTCTTCTAGTTCTAAGGAACTAGGCTCATCCTCAATAATAGAAATAGATTTCATCTCCTCAATCCACTTGCAATCCAATCCTTAAGAAGCTCTAAATATATCAAGTTTAAGTATCTTCTATCCAAACTTTAATTCCATCTTTCCTATTTCACAATCTATATTGGCCTTTGCAGTGGCCAAAAAGGGTCTCCTTAAAATAATTGCAATATCTCTAATGTGTTCGGGTACTTCCATATCAAGTACAGTAAAATCCATTAGAAAGTAGAAGTCCCGAACTCTAACTATGATATCCTCCAAAATTCCCTCTGGTGATTTAATAGATTTATCCGCTAATTGTAAAGTCACATTGGTAGGCTTAAGGTTTTCTATCTCAAAATGTTCTACCAAGGAGGATGGAATAAGGTTAATAGAAGCTCCTAAATCAAGGAGGGCTCTGATCCTGGATCTTTCTTTTTTAAAGGAAGCGTTCTTGAGATAATTGAGCTCACATGCTTAGAGAGTACCACAGTGCTTCCTTTCTTCGGCTTACACTTAGGAGTACATAATTCCTTAAGAAATCTTGCATAAGTCGGAATGTGCTTGATAGCATTTAGGAGTGGGCTATGAATGTGAACATATTCAAAAACCTTAATTAAATCCTCATCTATTGTAATAGGTTTCTTTTGTTTCCTAGATTTCTTCAGTGCTTCTAGGAATGGGCATTCGATATCTTGTTCTACCGAGGGGTTACCCTGATCACAGGAATCAATGAGAATAGCAGGATCAAGTGAATCACCTCTCACAGGTGTAGAAATAGGAGCTGTTCTAGATGTACTAGGGTCTTGGGATTGTAAACGTGGATCTACGGGGTCCCTAGTGGAAATCCCACGGTAGGTTGTAATAGAGTTACTACCCGCATGTGAAGAAGCAAGAGAAGATGTAGATGCTTGATTTTAGAAAGATAGATTTGGTAATAAAGATTGATTCATTTGATTTTGAAATGATTGCTATTGATTTGGATGCTTGTAATCGAGAGGTGCTGAGGGTGGGTTTTGATTTTGATTCGGGTGAATTTGATTCACGAAATGTGCTTGACCCTGAGTCGGATGTTGACCTCCTGGGTTAAATCTAGGGTTTTGAATATTCTTAGGGTTTAGAACTAGCTAGAATGGAAGGTGATAAATGTTAATTTATCATCATTCTTACTCCCTAAAACAAACTTAGCAGTTAGGATTTTAACTTCGCAAACGGATTTTTGGGCTGCATTTGGGCATTACTTAGGTTAGCCATGCATTGAATAATTTTATTGTTTTTGACACATTTATTTGAGTGTTAGGGATGAATAGATAAATTCCTAAAGCCCTAGCATTCAAGAAGGCAACAGGTGAAGAGGAAGCTCAATTCAGCTGAACCTCAACTAAATCCAGCTCATCATAGCTAGATACTAGTTCACTTGGGTTAGGGTTAGCTCTCTTAAGCTCCATTCAGATCATCTTAGCTGGATGGCAGCTTAGGATAGCTCAACTTAGCTCAACCTAACTCAATTCAACTCAGATCCAGCTCAACTTAGTTGATTCTGGCTCCTCTTATCTCCAATCAGTTCACTAGGAGCTCTAGCTAGCTCAACTAAGTTGACAGGAGCCCACCTCAACTCAAGACCAGCTACTTCCAGCTCCACTCAACTTAAGTTAGCTGAAGATGACCTCAACTAGCTCAGTCCAGCTCCCGGAGACTCCACTCAGCTCAACCTAGTTGAGTTAAGCTATTTAACTTAAGCTAGCTATTCCAGCTAGCTAGGTTATCTCCGAGAAAATCAGACCTAGCTAAATTTAGCAGAAGCCAGCTTACTTTAGCTTGGTTTAGCAGCTAGCAAAGAACTAGCAAGGTAAGCCAGCTAAAGTAGCTCGTTGCCATTCTCTTCTGCAGCCACTAGCTCCAAACAATTCTTCCTCAGCTCCTCTTCCCTAAACGCTAGCTCCCTCCACTACTACCCTACTAGTTAAGCTAGCTAAGTTAGCTTAGCTTAGCTCCACCTAAGCTCTCCACTCCATGGCTGTACACCACCTACCTAAACCCTAACTTAACTCCACCCTAACTCTACTCCAAGTCCACCACTTAAACTAACCACGTACCTTCACCTATAGTTGGCGCCACCATCCTTGCATCCCTTCACACCACCACCTCCAAGAGCCACCACAAAAGTGGTGCCAACTTTCCCTCCAAAAACCCTTCACATCACCACCATCCATCTCCTTTCAAACCCATCTCCATGATAAACACCAGTTTATCATCATTCTTATGCCGAAAACTAACCTAGCTCTTAGGGTTTTAACTCCGCAAATGGGTTTTTGGGCTGCATTTAGGCATTTACCTAGGATAGGCATGCATTGCATTTTAATGTATTTTTTATGCATTTATCTGAGTGTTAGAATTAGGTAGAATGTCAGATCCCACACATCTTGGCACTCAAGAAGGAAGAAGATGAAGAAGAAGCTCCTATCAGCTAGATCCTAGCTTGATCCAACTCATTTTAGCTGGATCCCAGCTCCTTCTAGCTAGATCAACTCACCCTTAGCTCCATTTAGCTCATCTCAGTTGAATGGTAGCTCTAGCTAATTCACCTTAGCTCCATTCAGCTCACCTTAGCTGGATGGCAACTCAAACTAGCTAAAGACACTTGATTCCAGCTCCATTCGAGCTCTTCCAGCTCAGAAGAGTTCACTGGAAGTTCAACATAACTAGGACTAGCTACTACTATTAGCTAGCTAGACTTGGTCAGCTGCAGATGACCTTAACTAGCTCAGGCTAGCTCAAGTCCAGCTCTCGGGGACTCCACTTAGCTCAACTTAGTTGAGCTAAGCTATCTTAGCTACTCTAGCTAGGTAGGTCCTCCCCGGGAACATCAAACCCAGCTCACCGCAGCTCAAATCAGCAGAAGCCAACTCACCTTAGCTTGGATTAGCAATTAGCAAAGAATTAGCAAACTAAGCTAGCTAAGGTAGCTCTTTGCAACTCTCTTTAGCAACCACCAGCTCCAGTGCAGCTCAAGACAGCTTCCTTCAGCACATCACCTCCAAAGCCCTATCTCCCTCTACCTCTCTCCCCAACTCTCTACTAGCTAAGGTAGCTTAGCTTAGTTAGTTCATCTCCTTGGCACCAAAACCTAACCCTAAACCTCACTTAACTAGCTCCACCAGCTAGGCCTACCTATAGTCCACCTAAGTTACCTAGTCCTACCCAAATTTGGCACCAACTATAGGCACCCTTCCACCCTTCAATCACCACCAAAAGCCGCCATTAAAAGTGGCACCAACCCACCATAACTACCCTTGTTTTGGTGCCAAAACAAGGGGGCAATCCTAGCCCTACACATTACCTTCCAAGACATCTCCACCATCCCTATTCCCTCCAAAACCAATCCTTCTAGAACCCACTCTCCTTTGGCGCCAAATGCACAGATCCCCACACCCATGGATGTCCACCAAAGGTAGCTTCCAACCCATAACCACCAACCCTAGCATCCCTTTAGGTGGCACCACCTAAATCTAGCCATTCATCCCATAACCACCACCAAACCTAATCCTAGCCCTACTCCTAAGCCCACGCCAACCACCCCTCATCTACCTCTATAAATACCCACCATAATCACCACCAAAAAATCATCTTCTCCCTTAGTTAGGTTTATCAATATTCCACCCCATCTCCACGCCAAGGAGGTAGAAGGAGAGAAGAAGATCAAGGGGGCAACCTACTCACCCCCTTGGTGACTTCTTCCTCTCCCTCTTCTCCCTTAGCCATGCCAAGGAGGAGGTCACCTTCATCAAGAGGGGACGGCCAGGCAAAGAAGGAGCCAACAAGGTGGTTGACGCCCACCTTGGAGGAGAGCTTGAAGGAAGGCCACTTGAAGAAGGAAGAGAAGGAGATCTCTTTTCAAGTGTGGGGCAACCACACTTGGAGCAAGAGCCACCCGGATCTTCTACCCAAATAACCCTTTCTTCTTTATCTTCTATTCTATCTTTCTGTGTTAGCTAGTAGTTTATTACTCTTGTAGAAGCCTTCCTCTACCTGTATGCTTCTAGCAATACAAACTTTATTTTGCCTTCCAATTTGCACGTTGTAGTTAGTGTGTTTTCTATGTTGTTCTTGTAGTTGTAGTGCACACACTCTCCTCTTCTAATTACCCTAGGCGAACTTTCCTAGGGTGAGCTTAGAAGAGAGAAACTCCATTCTTGTCACTTAGGTTTAGTGATAGGTGTAGTTGTAGCGTAATTTCATTTTTGCATATCTCAAGCCCGATTGTTTTGAAAAATATAAAAAGAATAAAATTAAAATCACAAAAAGAAAGTGCGGATTTGAGAGGCGAGAGAAAGAACCACTCATGTGATTAACAAATTGGCCTCCTTGGACGACCCTAGATACTCCACTATCTAGGTATTATAAATTGAAGAGTTGATTGTGGATTTACGCGTCTCAACGACACTATTTTGTATAATCAACAAACCATGTATTTTTCGCATCACTCCACCATCCACCTAACCCTATTCTAGATACCACCCTTGGCACCAACCTTAACCCATCCCTTCACCAAATAACCACCCCTTAACCAACCTACTTTTGTCGCAAAAAATCAAGAGACACCAATACCGACACCCTTCCATACTTGGTGCCAAAAGAAGCTTCATCATCCACCCTACACATGACCATCCAACCCATCTCCACCTTCCAATAGTTGGCACCAACAAGCCTACCTCTTAACTCCACCACAAACCCATGCCAACCCTACTTAACCAAGCCTCTCCACACCTCTTCAATTGGTGCCAAATCTCCTTTAATCCCAGCCCTCCATACCACCACTAATCCCATCTAAACCCTCCACATTTAACCCCTTCTAGAACCACCTAAGTTGGCGCCAACATGATGATCTCTGACCACCATGGACAGCCACCAAAAGGGTTCTTCCAACCCTTAAATCCCCCCTTCATATCCCTTGAGATGGCGCCAATTCACGTCAACCCTAGGATCATCTAACCATCCCCATAACAACATCTTAACCATCCACCTATACATGCCTACCTATCCCTCCTATCCAATCTATAAAAAGCCACTAACTAAAGACACCTTTGGCTTCATCTTCCATACATACCACCACCTACAACCACCATACCCCACGACCATGAAAGGAGAAGAAGAAGATTAAGGGCACACTCTGTCCCCTTGGTGCCTTCCCCTCTTCCCTTCTCTCTCGAGCCCATTCCAGGCAGAGGACCAGCCAAGAAAGGAGGATGTACAGGAGGAGATTTTTATGGTGGTGCATGCCCACCATAGGAGGAGGTCTTTTGGGAAGAATTCTTCCACCCTTAGAGGAGCAAGGGCATGCCCATCTAGGGCTTGCCAAGGAGGACATACCTTAGAGGAGCAATTGAAGAAAAGGATTAGGAGAAATCCTTTTCAAACCCAGGAGCAGCTGACCTTGGAGCAAGGATCTTCTCCTCTTCACCAACTTCACTAGGAGGATTTGTGTTTTCATCTTTTGTATTTTTATTTTTATAGTAGAAGCATTCCTCTACTAGTCATTTTGTAAAACATGTTCATTAATCTAGTTGCCTTTCCATATCTCTTTTTTTTTATTTTACTGCTTTTACCATAGTGCACTCTCACCCTCTCTCTGATTACCCTAGATCTTCACACACCTAGGGTGAGCTTAGGGAGAGGATTTTCTTGTCACTTAGGTTTTAGCTTTAGTAAATTAGGCGTAGTCTTTCCCTAGGTATTACCTTGTTGCCTGTTATTTCAAAATCCCAAAAAAATTCATATTCAAAAATTATAAAAAGAAAGTTGATTTCCCGATATCAAGCGAGAGTGTTTAATTTGCATTTCTGCCTCCTTTGGGATGACCCAAATACTTTCCCAAGTACTCGATTTTATAAATTTTAAAAGTGATCGAAAGTGCATGTTACAACGATACAAACCCTAATTTCAAATAGAGCATTTTTTGTTATCACTTTTTGGTGTTGTTGCCGAGGAGGCACTGCTTTGCATTCATTCATCTGTCTTGCTTGATACGTGGATCTCATCCCCTTCTCTTTCTTTCATCTCGTGTGTGCAGGCATTATAGGAAGAAGGTAGGAATTTTGGAAGCGAAAGCTTGAAGTCCCTTTTCTTCTCACGGATTCAAGGTTAGTGTCATCTTTCTTGTTACATAATTATTTTTAAAAATTATAAAAAAAAAATTAAATTAGGCTTTCAGGATCAAAAACATAAAAATAAGGTAGAGTGGTGACCTTTAAAAGCCATTGTTTGCTTGCTTGTTTAATTAACACCACTTTACCCTAAGTGTTGGTGTTCTGATTTTCAAGTCAAAATTTCTATTCAAACTTCAAAAATCAATTCCCAGCACCACAGAACTTCTAAAATCTTGAAATTTCTCCCAAAGATTCCAAATCAAGTCATGAACATCTGTTTCAAATGTTAGAGCATTTGGAGTTGTAGAGAATTTTTAAAAATTCACAGACCACAGGTGGGTCATCTCCTCTGATTTCATTATTTTGTTACTATCCATGAATTTTAGGAAATTTTATACTTATCCAATTTAATTGAAACGAGCTTTATGAAATTCTTGTAAAATTCTTCACAACATATAAAATCACAAAAATTTTTGGTGGCTGGTGGTGGTATTGAAAAGTCCAAAATACCACAAGTATCATTTCTCAAAATCTCAAAAAAAATATCAAATGAATTCCTAAAATCATAAAAAAATATTTTTTAGAATCCTTATTTTATTTGAATTCAGTAGTGGTGTTGTTTGCTCTATTTGGACCACTACTTAACAAGAAAAGCCTGAAATAATTCACTGATAGTAACATTTCTGCTTGGGGATTCGAATAAATTAGGGTTTTTCTTTTCATTTGATAGTCCCACATCATAAAGGAAATCTAAATTCACCAATACAACTTGATTCTCTTTATTCGTGGAACTCAAACTTGTTTGAAAGTATAAGAAGAAAACTCTAAAAGACATTAAACTAAATCAAATCCTAAAAGTAGAAACACAACAAATTTTGTGTGACAAGATTGATTTGGCATTGGACTCACTCCATCCAATTTGCACACACACAAAAAAATTGAAATAGCAGGGCATTACCCCAATTAATGTCCTCCACATTCCCGTGCACATTCAGATACCTAAGCCTAAGTTAAAACAAGTAGTCATTTAACCACTTAAGGACTTCATCAAAAGTTAGGCTTGATATCTGATATCTAAGAATTACTAAGCATTCCTAATTCCTTTTGAGAACGCGGTGACAGACTTAGAGGGAAGTCGAACGACGGGTGTGGGTTTATACAAGCCTCTGGTGATTTCCCAAGACAGGCTTGGGCCCAATCCACCTCTTTTAGTCTGACCGAGTAATCTTAAGGAAGTGGGTTCACTTATTAATTTCTTCTTTATCGGGTTCCCAAGTTTTAGGTTTCATTAAGTAGTCAACTTTAAGACAGATTAGGCTTGGTTGTTTGATTTGTACACTTTCTCTCATCTCTCTCTCTTCTCCTCCCCTCCCCATCTTCCAAGTGCATGCATAGGCGAAGGTCCCAGAACCCACATTTCCAGGGACCATTTAATTTTTCCCTACACACCAAAAGATCCTTATTTTCTTCTCCCTCTAATTCCAACATGGAAAATAGGTCAAAAAATTCTACTTCCACATCCCAACCTGAACCTAACCCGTCAGCTGACCCCCAAGCTGACTTTACCATCCCTAACCTCCTGCATTTGGAGCTACCACAAAACCCTGAATGGCCAGGTGGCCCTTAAAATCAAAATACAAACCCCTTTTCTCTTATGGTCGACTAATTGGTTTGACTCCAATAAAACCAGCAGCAGTTGGCTAGGACAGTCACGAACCTAACCAACCAAAGACTGGGTCAACCACTCGAGGAACCTCTCGTACCTCTTAAGGATTTCTATGATCCTTCTAATTATGAAGAGAGATCCAGAGTGGTTATACGCCAAGGGGATTTTGAAATTAAACTCGCCATTCTAAACCTAATCAAACATTTTCATGGTCTTCCGAGAGAGGACACCTTTTGCGACCTCGAGGAGCTAACTGTCCTCGCTCAAACCACCCGTTCCTACAATGTGTAGGAAGGGGTGTGTCTCATGAGACTTTTTCATCTCCTACTAAAAGATAAAGCATCACATTGGTTTATAACGGTTGAGCATCCTATCACCACCTGGTCCCAATTAAAAAGTATTTTTCTTAAAAAGTTTTTCCAATAGGTCATACAAATGCTTAACGTCGATCAATAATGACCTTTCAACAAAAATCTGGTGAACCTCTCCATGAGTCTTGGGAGAGATTTCAAAAATTACTTAGAAGTTGCCCCTGCCATGAAATTTCACGATGGCAGTTAGTACAGATCTTCTATCATGGATTAGAAGATGAATTAAAATAATTTGTAGATGCTTCATGTGGGGGTAATTTCATTAATAAAGATCTCGAAAGTGCCTACCTCCTTTTTGAAGAAATGAGTGAAAACTCATTTAGTATGACTTCAATGGACACTTTTGGTAGAACCAACAACCCAAGACTCAGAGTCAATGAAATTGACTCCAAATCCACATTTGTTCCAGTCACAGGATGATCTACTTATGATAGCTCAACGACTGGATCAGATGCAAATATACTAGAAGAAAATCTTACCCAAAAACAAGCTCCTTACCCTAACTCCCCTCACCTTCTCAGAAGAGAAAATCTGCACAATATTAATGCTACCCCTGCTGGTCAGCAAATTTCAGCTAAACTCTCACAAGATTTGACTGGGACCCTTGATTTTATGAATCAAAATCTTTTTGAACCCACCATTGAGAACATTTTAGCTCTCCAAAAGAAATTTAGAAATCCCTCCAATTCTTACAATCAAAATTGGAGGACCAACCCGAATCCCTCCTAGAAAGCCCCAAATCCGATTCCGTTTCCCAAATAAAATCAATTTGGGAATTATGGGCAAAACACATACCAACCTGGACCATCCCAGGAAGATATCAACACCCAGGTCATGAAGACTCTGCAGGGAATGTAGAGTCAAATGATTGAAGTAACCTACATGATCACCAATTTACAACATCAAGTAAAGGTTACTCCTGATCACGGACCTGCTGGCAAGCTGCCATCCCAACCTATACGCAACCCTAACAATCAATGGAATCAATATCAAGGTGGATATCCTAGTCAACCTATCTAACTAGCACACCAGCATTCACCAGGTTTTAATCAAAATCAGGCCTCCTGTCCTCCTCCTAGAAATAATCACACTGGAAATGCAGTGACTCTGAGGAATAGGAAAACTACTCATGATCCTTTGGTTGCTCAAGGAGCCCACTATAAAGAAAAGCAGATCAACTCTTCCCCCTCCTCCTCTAACCCTATTCAGGAACCTGAAAGTGCAAAACAGGGAAATCTCATACCCTTTCCACGAGCCCTTTACTCTTCACACATTAAGAAAAAGAAATTTGAGCCTACTAATAAGGAATTGATGGATCTTTTTGGGCAAGTAGAAATAAATATCCCCCTTCTAGATGACATTAAATATATCCCTGCTTGTTCCAAATTCCTAAAAGATTTGTATACCCCCAAAAGGCAGACAAGAAACCTAAGAAAGGTGATTCTTCTAAAGACAGTAAGCTCAGTTATGCAGAGAAAACTACCTCTGAAAAGAAAAGATCCAGGTGCTCCCCTAATTCAAGTGGTCATTAATGACACTTCTTTTGATCACGCCTTACTATTTGAGCGTGAGTGTTGTCTTTTAGAGAAATACGCATTGTAGTATAGGATAAAAATCTTACAAACACTTAAATTTATAAAGCTCAAAATTGATGTGAGTCTGAGGTCATTCGCAGGGAGCAAATATGGAATTCACAACACTAATCGCATTCAGAAATAATGACCATAATCAGTTAAGTATAAGAATGATATTCAATGAATATTATACGAAGAAATATATTCAAGATCGGCTCAATTTTTATCTCAAAAATAGATGGGCAAAAAGAATAGAAAGGATAAAAAAAAGTGGTGATTTAGATCACCAATTAATCCCTTCAATTTAGCCATAACCCAAGCATTCAATTTAATCAAATATCTCAACAGTGTCTTTGAACCACTAATCCACGTCAGCCATGAGCCAAATAATCCCATAATACCATGTCAGACGTCGACCTCAAAGGGGTAGATGACTTAAGTATAACCAAGCCTCAGAAGCACAAGACCTTAAGAGAGCCACAACACTTCAACCAAGCATAGAGCCCACACATGATCAGAAGCTTCTTCAGATTCTCACTAAGTGTTGGAGTGAGTAGGCACGCATCTTGAGGCAATAGAACACAGATCCTGGAGCAAAACCCTCCCCCCTCCTCCTAAAAAATTCCCCTTTATACGCTAATTGGACCATTAATTGGGTAATCGGATCGAGTATAGGATCCAGACCCGCAAGTAGTGAATTGCTGGCGAGGAGTGATCCTGTGGGTGAGTGCGTGCATGGGGGACTCAACCCCCTGTGTACTGGGCGAAGAGTTGTAGGCACAAAATCAAATTGTACACAGTTGGCAGCTCCTCCACTGATGATGTGGCACTAAATGTGCCCTCGTCTTCTTCGCATGATGCAACCGAATGCTTCTCTCCAATTAAAGCAGTTGCTCTGCTTCTTTCCTCGATTAGCAATCCAGGAGGCTTTACGAGATATACCCGCAGCTTCAGGTCATGGTAGTAGTGAAGTTGGTCAATGGATGGTGGCCAGTGGAGGTGGTTGATGACGGCGAGAGTAGGTGGAGATGGCGAATACCTGAAATCATGAATATGGACTAAACACCCCAATTAGTGAGTTCATGAGCATCACCAAAGCACAACGAGTGTGAGGTGGTGTTCTTGTGGTGTTTAGTGGTTGGTGGAGGGTGATCGAGGTCGGAGATGGTGTTACTGTGATGGGTTGTTCGTTGGGGGATTTTGGTGGATGAACGAGCGAATAAGGAGAGGGCTTTTGATGAGGGTGGTGCGACGAAGGCTGTGGAGGTGGCAGCAAACGAATTGGTGGTCAGATGTGGTTGCAAGGCCTCAATAAATGCGCGATCGGCGTTCGAAAAGATGGAGAGGGAGAGTGTGGGTAAGCCATCGAATCGAGAAGTAAAGGGGTTGATGAGGATCTATAGAGCTAGAGGAAGAGGTTGACCTAACTAACAGATGAAAGGAGGGAGAGTTGGCACCAACTTTGATTGGCTAGTGCCAGAGACGAAGGTTGCTCCAGTGGTTGGTAACGACAATGAGGAAGGGCACTAAGGGGTGTAGCTTTGGTCGGCTAACACCAGAAGAAGATGAGGAAGAATTTGATGCATCCAATTTCTCTATCAGATGGCCGAAAGAAGGAGAGAGTGGGACGTCATAGGCGTCATGGAGCTTCTGGCCGGAGAGGAGGGAAGAAGGAGTTTTTCGGCCTAGAATCGACTGAAGAGGATGGTCGAAGCTCTAGGAGCTTTATAGAGCTCGGGCAATGCCTAATTTGCCCAAAACCAGGGTGGATTCCTCATGAAATTCATGAGGAGAACCCACTAAATTTTGAGGGTTCACTAGAGCTTCTCACTTTGAATCTGGCTCGAGATCACATTCAGATGGAAGAGGATCGTGTTAAGATCATCTCCTCCAAAATTAGAGGAAATTGGACATTGATTGAGGGAGAATCGCTTGGTCAAAGGTCAGTTTGACTAGCAGTTTAGGAAACCTCGAAGCTTTAGCTAACAGGGGTCTTTTCATGAAAAAGATGACAAACTTTGGGGACAAAACGCAAGAAATTTCAATAGCTAGGGGCTTAGATGTGAAGAATAGAGGTTTTAGGGACTAGATTGAAAACTAGGTCAAGATGAACTCTGATTGGGTCCAAATTTTGGCCTTAACCTAATCTGCGCGCAACAAATCTAATGGTGAACTCAGATTTGAGTTTTGACCACGTTTGCTTAGGCAATTTACATAGAACCCCAAATTAGGGTAGAATTCCGTCTGAGGCTCTGTTCAAGGTCAAAATGGGTTCAGATGATCCAACCAAGGGTACCAAGCCTCTTAGAATATTTTTCTATGATTTTCAGGAGGTTTAGATGAATTTTATCCTGACTAAAACCTCTTCAATTCAAGCAGATCTGAAATTAGGATTTTGGCTGCTGTTTTGGTTCTCGAAACGCATGAAACCCTATTTTCTATCTATGTGGACCTACTCTTTGGACTTTAATGTTCATTTAACCTTCAATTAACCCCTGGGAAATCTCGTGGTTACTATGCAATTATGATGTGATGTTAAAACTGCAGAATTAGCCATTTTTTAATGTTCTCTCCTCAAAATGGATCTGAGTGAAATTACAGCTCTTAGGTAATCATGTAGGAGCATTTGTCACTTGATTTCCACTAATTCAAGCTAGTTATGGCTACTAATGGTTCTACCATCATACCCCCATGCCTAACTATTGGTAGTCCCTAGCAAAATCTCATGGAAAGAACTAGATCTCTAGACCATGCTTTAATGCTCAAATGCCTGATTTGTGCCTCTCTAGAAATTAGATCAGAATGCCAATGATAGGCCTAGAGGTACTCAAGTATTAGTCAAGATCCAAACCTGACCAGCTTCAGCCTTGGTTTGTCGCGAAGGTTTCTAAGGCCTGCAAAAACTAGCTAGAGGTTCGTTGACCCAGCGATTAAAGCACTCGTGCGTAGACGTATCGTGTCTAGGTTCAGTTTTCAAGTGTGTTTTTGCAAGAGAGACATAGAGAAAGATTTCTTGTTTTGAGAGTTTTCTCTCTTTTCCTTTTAGATTTCCCTAAATCCAACCTCGGATTGGCCCTAAACATGGTCTATATTGGATTCCTTGTCCCCACCATCAGTCCTCGACGGTCGTTGGCGATCGATGCTTCGGGATAGAATTGCCCATGGCAACCCTCGGAATCCTAGCTTTCGACACTTCTGGATAGTGCCTCCCATGGTGTTCTGTAGTTAAATTCAGGCCCTGGCAATCAACATTTCGGGATAATCCCACCCATGGCACTTGAACCAACACAAGGTGCTTACATGCCCCCGATAGGATATTTAGATATCCTAAGAGAGAAGCACTGAGGAGACGATATGTTAATACGCATCTTCGAGGGGACTATTCCACCTCTCCGCGTCGGGAACTTGTCGAATTAACTTGTGCTATCGAGTCGCTCCTAAGCTAGATCTTTTGAGATGACTTTTCATAACCGAACACTTTTGGTATATTTCTTCATTAAGGATACTAAACCAGACTAGTGTGTGGATTTTGGGTGCTTAGGTTACCAAGTCGCACAAACCAAAGGGTAGGCAATGGGGCCGAATAATTCGTAAGCCTTAGACCTACTACATCAACTTTGCACTTTCCTCAACCTCTTGAGGACTAATATGGATCTTAACAAATACGTGAGTGTTTTAGCCCTAAAATGAATCCAAGAGGCCTAAGATCAACACTCATACTAATCTCCTTATCTCTAGCATTTCAGGTCTTAATCTTTCTTTTGATTGGATTAGAACTTAAGTAAATCCCATAATCAATTACTATAACTGTCATTTTTTTAATTTTTGCTCCTTTTGACATTTTGTTTTTCCTCCTCTTTTCCCCCTCAAGAAAGATTTGCAATCAATTTTTCAAAATTTTCCTCCCCTTTGTCCAATATTATTTTTTTGTAAGAACCCCTCAAAGAATTGATTTTCCATTTGTTTGCACTTTAACACCCTCCCCATGCCTAAGTTTTGCAATATCCTCATTATAAACTAGGTGGGCACGAATTCAACTTGTTTCAAGGTTTAGAACAGGGTCAAAGGGTGGGTGAACGTGTCGGGATGACTTTTACGGACGATTTCAAGCTTTGATACTAATACCAAAGGTGGAGTCGACTATTCTAAAGTTGAACTCTCAAGTGCAGTAGGAGTGTAGCTCAAAAGATGGTTAGATAGGTCTCAGGTTTTTGGAATGACGAGTTACCTCCTGTTAAGCGCTAAATTCAATGCCTTCAGCTAAGTAGAAGGTGGTCAAGGAGAAGGGGTGGTCAAATCGGAGGAATTTTGTACAACAAGCACCTTGATGAGTAGCCTGGTTGGTCCAACTAAGTGCTTGTTCAAGTCAACAAGCTGATGATGCAGACCAAACCTAATCAGTCTGGTGGGTTGATGGATGTGGATCAATAGGTATGGAGCCCACCAGATGCTATGTGGCTCGAGAAGATGTGGAAGTGAGAATTTAGGGTTTGGCTAAATCGATTCAACCTGATCAGAGTAGGGGTCCTCAAATGAAAATGGAATTGTGGAGAGTGTAGGAACCCTACTAGTGAGATCAGAGAAGGATAAGACGTGGTTATCAGTATGATTAATGTCCAATTCCTAATCAAAAGTTGGAGGTGAATCATATGCAACCGGATCAGAGAGAGATGATTCAGAGTAGAAATTGATTCCGGAGGCGGGTCGAGGTTGGGATCGGCTTTTGAAAGGTTTTGAATGATGTATGGCTTCATTAAAGTCTAACTCAAAGGCCTCAGCATCAGAACAAAGAACAGGGCATGGATGCTGAGGTTGTAAACTAGCTTATAATCATCTAAAAACAAAGGATCTCCGATATTAGAGTAGGATTCGAAATCGTTGGAGAATCTGCAAAAATTAGTTTTTGAACCTAATTCTAGATCGGGATTTCCACCACAGAATAAATCATGATGCATAAAATCAATAACCTGAGTTGGATCTAACCTAATTTCAAATTTCGAGCTTAAAGAGGTGTCCTTATTAGGCATAGGCTTGGGTTCTTGACTCTTAGGGTAGACCCAATCAAATCCCAACTCTTCCAGTTCCTTTATTTCTGTATCGTAAATCGGTATGACTTCAGACAAATTGATTTATTCTTCTGAGGAGTCTAGAGAGGTGTAATCATCAAATACATGCCCAGAATCAAAGTTCAGATCTAAAATCTGGTTCTCATCACATTGGGCCTCATGATCATCCCAAATAGGCTCAAATCAAGATTCTAGGTCAGGGTTAGGAATCAGGTCACTAGAATCTCGATTTGGTTCTATTGGGATGTCAGAATCACTTTTGAGGATTACCTTAACAGGATAAGGTTCAGGAATTACATCCTCGAGAGGTTCTAATTCAAGCTCACTACAGGTGTTTGGAGAATTAAGGCATGATGGACCAGCTTCATGGTTCTCTAAGGCTGGTTCAGAATCGGAACACCTGCAACTAGATCCACCCAACCAACATCAACATCAGGTATGTCATTTTGCACAAAGTTCAAATTGGATTCCATTTGGGTTGGGAGTCCACAACAACCTCTATTTTTGAACCCAGGCTCTTAGAAATCATATTGATCCTCAACATTGTTCCAAGATGTCTCATCAATTTCTGAGGGGATATATGGGTATTTTTTATTGATGGCTTCAT
Organism: Thalassia testudinum; assembly: GCA_037157565.1. Classification (NCBI taxonomy): domain Eukaryota; kingdom Viridiplantae; phylum Streptophyta; class Magnoliopsida; order Alismatales; family Hydrocharitaceae; genus Thalassia; species Thalassia testudinum. The sequence continues at coordinate 60,390,663 of JAZHRO010000035.1, read as the reverse complement.
ACACCATGTTCAACAAATTACCACATTTCTCAATGAGATCTTGGTGTATTTCCCAAAGTGGGAGATTTGACCAACATTGTAGATACTCGTTGCTATGTAATTTCCCCAATTCAATGTATTATGATAAAAGATCATCCCAGGTGGAACCATTAATCAGTTGGGTCAATATCATTTCGGCATGGTTCATAATGTGAATCGTTGTTTCTTGTACATTAACCTGAATGTTCCTAGATGGATCTAAGGTTTTCTAATTCTCATCATGATGACTAGGAGCAGCCTCGATCATTTCTCTTTCATGCTCATTTGGGATTCAAGTTCCCTAAACAGACTTCCTAAATAATCAGGTTGCATTTTCAAATCAGGTGGTGGATCAGGATGTAGAATAAAATTCATGTCCAGATCGAATTGATAAGATCAGATTAGATTTTCCCCCAAGAAGATCAACTCTAATGGAGGCCTCTAGGTCAAAAAGCCTAGGGACCATTCCTATGTATGTGCTCTAGAGAATAGATGAGGGATTGGATGTTTATTAGACCTAATCTTGGCACCCAAAGATTTTTGGATGATCAAGGCTGTTTCAAGGCTAATGATATCTCTAAATTAGAAATCCACACACGTGAGAATTACTTGGGCAGCCAGGAAGGGACAACCCTGCAAAGACCCCTATATGGTAGAGCATCCCCATGGGTTACAGGGTTTCCCCCACCCGACCTTCCTTGTCACTGAGAATCCAAGTAGACTGAAATTTACGAATTGAGACCTTAAGTCTACCAATTTTAGTCCTAATTTGTGCTTTGAATTTTACTTGATTAGAAATTGATTTAGTTTGTGGCCTAATTTGGAAGTTGGTTGACCCACAAAGTGGACCAAATTTACCTGACCTACCCTAAAGATTGAGGTTGAAATTTGGGTCAAGATCCAAAATCACCCTGAATTGACTCTTAGGTTATCAGGTCAAAAAAAAATTTAGGGTTCAAGTGAATTTAGAGCCTGATTTTTGGGTTTTCTTGAATAGATCTTTTCAAACAAGGGCTTGTGTATCACATAAATGCGGGAAAATCAGTTTCATTTAATTCAAGCAAATGTGTACTTGCACTTCAAAACCCTAAAGTGGAAACGCTAATTGGCTTTATTTCAAGTCCAATTTGATCTCAAATGTAACACCTTGGACTCAAATAAGAAAGTGAGTAGTCCAAGATGTTTAGAATTTAAGCGTAAATCCCTAATAGGTAGAGGAAATCAAGATGGAGATCTCTAATCAAATCATCTCAATCTTCAATCAGATATCAAATTAATTGTTTCGCAAATTAAGAGACTTTTGCCTTTAAGTGATGGCTACTAGAAAAATAAGGCAAGTGGATCCTAATTCATGTGTTTCCTTTTTCACTTCCACAAGATTAGGAGGTTGATTAGGGAAGAAGAGAAATTTTACCTACCCCTGGATTGATTGATTGCGTGAAAAATCTTCTCATGATGTACCTCACAAAATCATAAGCAAAACAGATAGGGCAAGTTAGTAATAAGCTCAATTAAATAATATACGACTAGTGGTGAATTGCGTGTTGCTCTAAAATGTTTGAGCATGAGTGTTGTCTTTTAGAGAAATACGCGTCGTAGTATAGGGCGAAAATTGCACAAACACTTAAATTTATAAATCTCGAAAAAGATGTGAGTCCGAGGTCGTTTGCAGGGAGCAAATATGGAATTCACAACACTAATCGTATTCAGAAATAATGAGCACAATCAGTTAAGTATAAGAAAGATATTCAATGAATATTATACGTAGAAATATATTCAAGATCGACTCAATTTGTATGTAAGAAATAGAGGGCAAAATGAATAGAAAGAACTAAAATAAGTGGTAATTTGGATCACTAATTAATCCCTCCAATTTAAGCATAACCCAAGCATTCAATTTAATCAAATATCTCAACAGTGTCTTTGAACCACTAATCCACATCATCCATGAAACAAAAGATCCCACAGTAATAGATCAGACGTCGGCCTCAAAGGGGCAGATGACTTAAGTATCACCAAGCCTTAAGTGCACAAGGCCTTAATAGAGCCACTACACTTCAACCAAGCATAGAGCCCACACAAGATCAGAAGCTTATTTGGATTCTCCCTAAGCAATGGAGCAAGTAGGCACTCATCTTGAGGCAATAGGACACAGATCCTAGAACAAAACCCTCCCCCTCCTCAGAAATTTCCCTCTATATGCTAATCAGACTTTTAATCGGATAATCGGATCAAGTACAGGGTCTAGACCCACTGGCAGTGAATCGCGAGTCAGGAGTGAGTGCGTGGGCGAGCTCATGCATGGGGACTCGACCCCTCGTGTACTAAGAGAAGAGATGTAGGCACAAAATCAATTTGCACGTAGCTAGCAGCTCCTCCACTCATGATGTGGCACTAAATGTGCCCTTTTCTTCTTTGCGAGATGCAGCCGAATGTTCTCTCCAATTGAAGCAGCTGCTCTACATCTTTCCTCGAATTAGCAGTCCAGGAGGCTTCACGAGATCTACCCGCAGCTTCAGGTCGTGGTAGCAGTGAAGTTGGTCAACAGATGGTGGCCGACGAAGGTGGTTGATGACGGTGGGAGCAAGCGGAGATGGCAAATATCTAAAATCATGAATATGGGCTAAACGCCCCAATTAGCTAGTGTTAACGTGACGATATCGATGTTTTAAAATAATCGCGTTGCAGTATAGTCGAAATCGTTTTGAAAAAAAATACAATTTTATTACTCAAAAAGATTCCAAGGTCGAACACAAAGAGCAAATGGAATTCACATACTAATCTCTAATTAATGCAAATTGAATACAAAATATTACTCAAAAACTAATTCAGAATGTAGAGCATATGAGTATATGAAGAGTAAAAAAATTGTAGACAAAATAATGGTGATTTGAATCACCAATCTACTTAAATCTACTAAAGGAGGGAATAGGAATTCAGACGTTTGATTTTGCTATCAGACGTCTTAAATGACTTTGGTTACAGTCCCCTTCTTCTTTTCTTCTTCTTCTCTCTTTCTCTGATTTCTCTTTTCTTCTTCTTCTTCTTCTTCTCTGTCTCTGATTTGCTTCTTCTTTGCTCCTTCTTCTTCTTCTTCTTTGGCCCTTCTTCTTCTTCTTCTTATTGTTGTTCTTCTTCTTTCGCCTTCAACCCTGCAATCCCTCTTCTTCTTCTTCCTTAGGTCTTCATCTCTTCTTTGGCCCTTTATGCCCTCACTTCTTCTCTTCTCTATCTCTTCTTCCTTCAGCCCTGTGACTCTCTTCTTCTTCCTCCTTCTTCCTTATGCTTTCTTCTTCTGTGACCCTTCTACCTTCTGAATCTGACTAAGTGTCGGAGCTAAACTTCTCAGAGCAAAAACCCCCTTACCCCGCGCAACTCTCCTCTCTCTTTCTCTTTTTCTATTTCAGTCTCTCTCTCCAAGAGCCACAGTCGGTCGGGTAATCAGACTAGGCGCATACCTGGGTCCAGGCTCACCGGCGTGCGTGGTGAGCGAGAAGTGAAGGCCACGCGGGTATTTGGGTCGACCAGGTCCGCGGGGGCAATGTCGCGGACGAGTCCGGTGAAGGGGGAGGAGGACCTCACCCTCAATGTTTGGAGGCGAACAGTTGGTGGCACAAAATCAACTTATGCGGCTGCGGGCTTCTCTTAGTATCCAAGGTGGGACTAAATGTCCCACCTTTCTCCCGCGTAGCGCAGCAGTAGGGTCTCGGTCAAATTGATGGGGCTGCAACTGCTGAAGCCCTTGCGTGAAGTCTTGAATTCCTGCAGGCCTCTATTCCGCGCAGCCTGGAGGTATTCCCTGGAGCGTAGTAAGGCCTGGAGCGGCTTGAAGCTTCGTCGAAGCTCAACAACAATGGCGGCTCTGACCTGCTACCTCAAGAGAACGGCCTTTCGGCTACGTCAATGCATTCAGGGAGCGTCGTCGGAGCACGGCGAATGTGCTAGGGGTGGTGGCGTGGTGTGACAGTGGCTATGGTGGCCAGATGGTGACGGTTTTAGCCAGTGAGAGTGGGTTTGTTCGAGGAGGTGTTTGGGTCGACGATGGAGCTAATGGAGTGAGGGGAAATGATCAGGGATGTGTGGTGGAGGTTGTAGGGTGGTCGGTGAGGTGGATGGAGGTGTGTAGCGACGGGAGCACCTCGCCAGAGGTGTCGTCGGAGATGCAGGAGTTGACAGTGGTCAGCAGCGTCGGTGGTCGATTTTGGGAAATAGAGAGAGAGGGAGAATGTAGGGAAGATAGGGAACCTAAAAACCTACTTCTAAGGGACGAAAGGGAAAGAGATCCCACGCTGGTGTGGTTGCCGGACATGGGGAAGACGAACCTTCGTAGGAGAGGCAGCGACGAAGACGGGGCGAGGACGACATCGGCTGGTATTGCTCGACGCAGAGGACAGTGGGGGAGATAAACCTGCCTCTTGTATTGTGGTTGGGCGACAAGAAAATTAGGGAGAGACCGTCGGAGCTTGCGGAGTGTTGTGGTTATAGAGGAGAGAGGAATAGGGGGGATTCCAACCTAATTTCAAGCTGAGGAGACAGTTGGATCTGGGGCTTCTTAAATAGGTCTTCAGAGAGGGTCGCCAGAGAAGGAAGCTTTCAAGATACCCAAATCTCTCATGCGTTTGCATGAGAGATTGGGAAAGAATCAAGGCTCATGGATGGGTTTATACTGGACATAATTTCTCAGAGAATCTCCCTTCCAATTTTGGAGGAGATTCTCTAAGCAATCAAGGAGAAATCTCCTATCAAAGGTCGCCAGAGTAGGATTCCTCCGTAATAATGGTAGAGGGACCTACTTGTGAAGACGACGAAGAAGATAGGGGGCTAAATGCAAGGGTTTTTGAAAGTTAGGGGTAGAAATGTAATTAGATAGGACCTTTTTGCAAACTAAGTCAAGGCAAACTCATCTTGGGTCCAAATTTTGGTACAAACCTAATTTAGACCTAAGGAATCCAATGGTGAAGTTGGATTTTGGTTTTGATCACGTTTGATTGCGTAATTTATGCAAAAATCTAAATCAGGGTAAATATTTGTCTGAGACTCCAATTTAGTTCAAGATGGGTTCTAATGGTTAAATTGAAGGTTCTAAACCCTAGATAATATTTTTATATGATTTTTAAAGGGTTTAAGTGAATTTTATCCTCACCATAACCTTGGTTAATTAAGTGGGTCTGCTTTTAGGGTTTCAAAAGTCATTTAATTCTCAAAACTCACACAAACCCTTTTCTGTCTAATCCAACCCACTTGTTATCTTGTTAAGACCATTTGACCTTTATTCAGCCCTTAGAAAAACCTGTGGTTGTATTGCATTGGTAAAATTGAAATTTTAACCCTACTTTCTTGTGTTTCTCTCAGAATGGTTATGCAATGAATTATGACATTCAATTGGTTATGTAGGAGCATTTATTGACTCAATTGGATCAAAATGAGCTAGTTATGGCTCATGATGGTGTTCCCATCATACCCCCATGCCTAGCTTTTGCTAGTCCCTTAGCAAAATTTTAAGGTTTTAACTTTAATTCTAGACCATGAAATCTTTTGATACTCAAAACTTTGATGCATGTTTCCTTTTGTAGATTTGGTCAGAATGCCAATAGTAGGCCTAGAGGTACTCAAGTACCAACCAAGATCCGGACCTGACAAGCTCTAGCCTCAGTCTGCCATGAAAGTTTCTAAGGCCCACAGGAACTAACCTAACGTTCGTAGAACTCCGCGGTTAAAGCACCCATTCTTGTAACATGTTTATCCTTGGTTCAGTTTACAGTGCATTTTTGTTAGAGAGAGACAAAGGAATTTTTCTTTATGGAGAGTTTTCTCTCTCTTTTCTTTTTATTTCTAGCTTTGGATTAGCTTCACAACATAGTCTGTATTGAATTCCTAGTCCCCATCATCAATCCTCGAAGGGTCCCTGGTAATCGATGCTTCGAGATAGCACCGCTCATGGCAACCCCCAGAACTCTGGCTTTCAAGATTTTGAGATAATCCCGCCCATGGTATTTTGTAGCTAAATCGAGATCCTGGCAATCGACATTTTGGGATAATGCCACCCATGGCATCTGAACCAGCACAGGGTGCTTACATGCCCCCGGTAGGATATGTAGATATTTTAGAAGACAAGAACTGGGAGACGATATGTTATTGTGCATCTTTGAGGGGAATTTCCCGCCTCTCTACGCTGGGAACTCGTCCAAATCAACTTGTGTTGATCGTCCGCTCCTAATCTAGGTGACTTTTTCAGAACAAGTTAAATGCTTTTGCGTGTTTTTGATACTTATGCGCACTGAACTAGACTGTGTGTGGATTGGGGTGCTTAGGTTACCGAGTCTCACAAACCAGAGGTCAGTTAATGAGGTCGAATACTCCCTAAGCCTTAAACCTAATACTTAAGCTTCACATTTTCCCCAACCTCTTGAGGACTATCCAAATCTTAGCAGGTACTTGAATTTTTAAGCCTATGATCATAGCCCAAGAGGCCTAAAATTAGCGTTAATACTAATCTCTTCTTTGTTTCATTTGCACTTTTTTCTTTCCATTTTCTTTCTTTTGATATGGTCTAGAACTAAGTCAATTCCTTAATTTCGTGCTAATGACTACCTCTTTTTCTTTTCTTTTCAAATTGTGCTCATTTTTGACATTTTTTTCACACCTCCCCTTTTTCTCCTCAAAATTTGATATGCCATCAAAATTTCCTCTCCTCTCATTTTTTTGTTCTTTTTCAAGAATTTTTTCATTTTTTTGGTATTTTTGGAATATGTGATTTTTTTGTGAGAACCCTTCCGAACTTTGATTTTTGTATACTTGCACTTTACCACCCCCCCAATGCCTAAGTTTTGCAATGTCCACATTATAAACGGAGGGTGTGAAACAGTTTTGGGTTCAAGAATTAAAATAGGATTATCGGGTGGGTGAACGGGTCGGGAATAACTATTGCGGACAATTTCAAGCTCTAGCACGTGTACCAGAGGTGGGATCGACTGTTCTAAAAATTGAACTCAGGGTGCAATAAACGTGAAGTACAGAAGGATCTTGATTTTTGGAATGACGGGTTGCCTCCCGTTAAGCGCTAATTTCAATGCCTTCAGCCGAGCGGGAAATGGTCTGGAGAAGGAGTGGTCAAATTGGATGAATTTTGCAGACAAGCACCTTGATTAAAAGCCAGGTTGGTCCAACCTGGTGCTTGTTCAGATCAACAGGCTGATGATGCAGCCCAAACCCAATCAATCTGGTGAGTTGATAAATGTAGATCAAGAGATATGGAACCCACCATATACTTTGGAACTCGAGAGGGTATGGAAGTGTATAGCTAGGGTTTGGCTGAGTCGAATCAGCCTGATCAGAGTAGGGGTCCTTAAATGAAAAAGAATTAGTGGAGGATGTAGGAACCCTATAGGAGTGATGAGAGAAAGATAGGGCATGATTTGTACTCTGATCGATGTTCGAAACCCTATAAAGATGTGGAGGCGAAGCATCTGCAACTCACTCATTAAGAGGGGAATCAGAATAGAAATTGAGTCCGGTTGCTGGTCGGGGTTGCAAACGGGTTTGAATAGGTTCTGTATATGAAGAGGAGGTGGCATCAATAAAAAATGTGTATGAGGTCTCATCTAAAAAAGAAGTAAAGGTGGGTTCATTTATAGAGTCATAGTAGCCATCAAACTCAAAGGTAAATGCCTAAAGAGTGTTTATAGGATAAAGAAAATCTGTGTCAAGAAAAGATTCGAATTTTAGATTGTAGTCACTCTCGGCACTTATTGTTTTTGATTCCTGAGTATCAAAAATAAATGATTCCATCTCAATGGAACCTGAATTTAAATCAGTGATCTCAGGATTAGGGACCTTAGAGTTAGAATCGAAGAATGGATCATGTGTGTTGAGGTCGTAGATCAGCTTGTAGTCATTAGGAAACAGTGGTTCTCCAAAATCATAGTAAGATCGAAATCATCGGAGAAATTACGAGAATCAAGTTCTGAATTTGATTCGAGATCAGAGGTTCCACCACAGAATAAATCTTAAGATGTAGACTTAGCAACCTGACTTGGGTCTAGCCTATTCGTAGATTAAGAGCTTAAAAAGGTGTCCCTATTGGATCTGGGATCAGGTTTTTGGCTTGTAGGGAAGACCCAATCAAAACCCCACTCTTCCAACTCCTGGGTTTCTGTATCGTAGATTGGTGTGACTTCTGAGAAATCAATCTGTATTTCTGAGGATGTTAGGGAGGTACATTCATCAAATAAAGACCTAGAATCATAATCCAAATTCAAACTTTGATTTTCGTCATACGGGGCCTTGTAATTATCCCAAGAAGATTCAGATTCAGATTCTAGGCTAAGGATGTGGGTTGAATTACTAGAATCTAGGTTAGAATTGCCTTCGAGGGTCGCCTTATCAAAGTAAGGGGAGGGATTTACACCCTCGAGAGGTTCTGATTCAACCTTATTATTATAGGAGTCTAGGAATTCTATGCTTGGGGAACCAGGGTTTTGGTTTTCTAGGGCTGGCTCAAAATCGTGTTCTCCTGCAATTGGGACCTCCCAACCTATTTCAAGATCAGGCATTTAATATTCCATCTAGGTTGGGAATCCACAACAACCTTGTGTCTCAAACTCGGGATTTGGGAAATCATGTTGATCCTCAATATTATTCCAAAATGTTTCATTAATTGTTTGGGGTATGTACGGGTATTTTTGATCGATAACTCGTTTTAACAATTTCATCATTTCTTCCCATTTTTCAAGATCATCTTGGTGTTTTTCCCAAAGTGCATAATTTGTCATGCATTGGAGATATTCGAAGTTATGCAATTTTTCTATTTCAATGTATCCTTTTATGAGGATATCCCGGGTTGATCCCTTTGTTGCTTCTATTAATAATAATTGGGCACAGTTTATGATGAAGGTTGTTGTTGTTGATACATTAACCTGAATGTCTTCAATTGGCTTTGAGGTTTTGTAATCAATCTCGAAATCTAACGGCATCCTCAACCATTCTATCTTTCATGGATATTTGAGATTCAGGTTTCTTCAATGGTTTTCCTAAGTAGCAAGGCTGCATTTTTGAATTAGATGGTGGAATCAAGATGTAGAATCAAAATTCAAGTTTAGAATGAAGTGATTTGATCTGAAAGAGATTCCCAATGAAAATATGTGTGTGTGCTCTAAATAGAAGGGATAAGGGACTGGATGTGATATGGACCCAATTAAGGCACCCAAAGATTTTTAGATGACTATAGAGGTTCGAGGAGGATGATACCCCTAGATCAGAAGGTTATCCACCTGAGAATTACCTCGGCAGCCAGGAAGGGAGAGTCCCAAAATGACCCCTACATGGTAGAGCGCCCCCACGGGTTATAGGGTTTCCCCCACCCAACCTTCCTTGTCACTAAGGGTCCAGGTAAACCAGAAATGGATAACTTGACCTCTTAAGTTTACCAGTTTTATGTCCTAATTTGTGTCTTTGTTTTCACTTGAATTAGCAGTTGATTTCACTTGTGACCTAATTTAGAGGTTAGTTGGCTTACAATATAGGCCAACTTTATGTAACCTGCCCTAAAGATGGCAGAATGAACTTCTAGGTCAAGACCTAGAAATCACCTTGAGTTGACTCCCAGGTTATTAGGTCCAAGGATTTTAGGGTTCAAGTGAGTTTAGAGCATGTTTTTAGGATTTTTCCTGATTAGATCTTTTCAATCAAGGGTTCGGGTAGTACACAAATGCGGGTGGGTTTGTTTCCTTTTATGCAGGCAAGTGTGAACTAGCACTCCAAAACCCTAATACAGAAACCCTAATTGGCTTGATTTCCAAGTCCAATTTGATCTTCAAAAATGTTCTCCTTGGACTTCAAACAAGAAGTGTGTAGTCCAAGAAGATTAGAAATTAAGCGTAGTCCCTAATAGGCACAAGAAATTTGAGGTAGGATCTCTAAACAGAATCGCTTCAACTTCAATGAGATTTGAAAAAAAAATTCTCAAATTAGGAAACTTGCCTTGTAAATGATAATTGCTATGAAAAATAAGGCAGGTGATTCCTAATTAATTATTTCCTTTTGTCTTCCCAAGATTAGGAGGTTGATTAGGGAAGTATAGAGAAGTTACCTGCCCCAGAGTGGTTGACTTGTGTCGAAGATCTCCTCGTGAAGTACCTCGCAAAATCACAATACAACAAAAAGGGCAAGTTAGTGCTTAAATATAATCAAATAATGCAGAGAATAGCGGTGAATTGCACGTTGCTCCCCGGCAATGGTGCCAAAATGTTAACACGCGATATTGATATTTTAAAATAATCGCGTTGCAGCATAGTCAAAATCGCTTTGAAAATAATACAATTTTGTTACTCGAAAAGATTCTGAGGTCGAACACAGGGAACAAATGGAAGTCACATACTAATCTCAACAATTAATGCAAATTGAACACAAAATATTACTCAAAAACTAATTTGTAATGTAGAGCATATGAGTATATGAAGAGTTAAAAGAATTGTAGACAAAATAATGGTGATTTGAATCACCAATTGACTCAAATCTACTAAAGGAGGGAATAGGAATTCAGACGTCTGATTTTGCAATCAGGCGTCTTAAATGACTTTGGCTACAGTCCCCTTCTTTTCTTCTTCTTCTCTCTTTGTCTGATTTATCTTGTCTTCTTCTCTGTCTCTGATTTGCTTCTTCTTTGCTCCTTCTTCTTCTTCTTCTTTGGCCCTTCTCTTCTTCTTCTTCTGCCTTCAACCCTGCAATTCATCTTCTTCCTTAGGCCTTCATCTCTTCTTTGGCCCTTTATGCCCTCACTTCTTCTCTTCTCTATCTCTTCTTCCTTCAGCCCTGTGACTCTCTTCTTCTTCCTCCTTCTTCCTTATGCTTTCTTCTTTTGTGACCCTTTTCTACCTTCTGAATCTGACTAAGTGTCGGAGGTAAACTTCTTAAGCAAAAACCCCCCTTACCCCGCGCAACTCTCCTCTCTCTTTCTCTCTTTCTATTTCAGTCTCGCTCTCCAAGAGCCACAGTCGGTCGGGTAATCGGGCCTAGCTCATACCCGGGTCTAGGCTCACCGACGTGCGTGGTGAGCGAGGAGTGAAGGTCCGGCAGGCATTCGGGTCGGCTAGGTCCCCGGGGGCAATGTCGAGGACGAGTTCGGTGAAGGGGGAGGAGGACCTCACCCTCAGTGTTTGGAGGCGAATAGCTGGTGGCACAAAATCAACTTATGCGACTGCGAGCATCTCTTCGTATCCGAGGTGGGACTAAATCTCCCACCTTTCTTCCGCACAGTGTAGCAACAGGGTCTCGGTCAAATTGATGGGGCTGCAACTGCTGAAGCCCTTGTGTGAAGTCTTGGATTCCTGCAGTCCTCTATTCCACACAGCCTGGAGGTATTCCCTGGAGCTGCTTGAAGCTTCGTTGAAGCTCGGCAGCAATGGCGGCTTTGACCTGCTACCTGAAATCAAGAGAACGGCCTTTCGGCCCCGTCAAAGCATTCAGGGAGCGTCGCTGGAACACGACGAATGTACTGGGGGTGGGGTGTGGCATGATAGTGGCTGTGGTGGCCGGATGGTGACGGTTTTAGCCGGTGAGAGTAGGTTTGTTCGGGGAGGTGTTTAGGTGGACGATAGAGCTAATGTAGTGAGGGGAAATGATCAAGAATGTGTGGTGGAGGTTGTAGGGTGGTCGGTGAGGTGGATGGAGGTGCGTAGCGACGGGAACACCTCGCCAGAGGAGTTGCCGGAGATGCAGGAGATGACGGAGGTCAGTAGTGTCGATGGTTGATTTTGGGAAATAGAGAGAGAGAGGGAGAAAGTAGGAAGATAGGAAACCTAAAAACCTACTTCTAAGGGACGAAAGGGAAAGAGATCCCACGCCGGTGTGGTTACCGAATGTGGGGAAGACGAACCTCCGTAGGAGAGGCGGTGGAGAAGATGGGGCAAGGACGACGTTGGCTGGTATTGCGTGACGCGAAGGACGGTGAGGGAGATAAACTAGCCACTGGTATTGTGGTTGGGAGATGAGAAAATTAGGGAGAGACCGCCGGAGCTTGCGGAGTGTTGTGGCCGAAGAGGAGAGAGGAATAGGAAGGATTCCGGCCTAATTTCAAGCTAAGGAGACGATTGGATCTGGGGCTTCTTAAATAGGTCTTTAGGGAGGGTTTTGTGCTTGGAAGCCAAGCTTCCAAGCAAGGAAAGGTCTCCAGAGAAGGAAGCTTTCAAGAGACCCAAATCTCTCATGCAAACCCCAAATCTCTCATGCGTTTGCATGAGAGATTGGGAAAGAATCAGGCAGGGCTCATGGATGGGTTCATACTGGAGATAATTTTGGAGGAGATTCTCCAAGCAATCAAGGAGAAATCTCCTATCAAAGGTCGTCGGAGTAGGATTCCTCCATGATAATGGCAGAGGGACCTACTTGTGAAGATGATGAAGAAGATAGGGGGCTAAATGCAAGGGTTTTTGCAAGTTAGGGGTAGAAATGTAATCAGATAGGACCTTTTTGCAAACTATGTCAAGGCAAACTCATCTTGGGTCCAAATTTTGTTACAAACCTAATTTGGACCTAAGGAATCTAATGGTGTAGTTGGATTTTGGTTTTTACTACGTTTGACTGGGTAATTTATGCAAAAATCTAAATCAGGGCAAATATTTGTCTGAGACTCCATTTTAGGTCAGGATGGGTTCTAATGGCCAAATTGAAAGTACTAACCCATAGAGAATATTTTTCTATGATTTTTAAAGGATTTAGGTAAATTTTATCCTGATTATAACCTTGGTTAATTAAGTGGATCTATTTTTAGGGTTTCAAAAGTCATTTAATTCTCAGAACTGACACAAACCCTTTTCTGTCTAATCCAACCTACTTGTTATCTTGTTTAGACCATTTGACCTTTATTCAACCCTTGGGAAAACCCGTGGTTGTACTGCATTGATAAAATTACAATTTTAACCCTAGTTTCTTGTATTTCTCCCAGAATGGTTATGCAAAAAATTATGACCTTCAGTTGGTTATGTAGGAGCATTTATTGACTCAATTGGATCAAAATATGCTAGTTATGACTCATGATGGTGTTCCCATCAGCAAGTTCATGAGCATTGCCAGAGCATGGTGAGTGTGAGGGTGGTGTTCTTATGGTGTTTAGTGGTCGGTGGAGGGTGATCGAGGTCGGAGATGGTGTTGCTGTGGTGGGTTGTTCATCGGGGGATTTTGATGGATGAACGAGCGAATAAGGAGAGGGCTTTTAACGAGGGTGGTGCGGCGAAGCTTATGGAGGTGGTAGCGAGCGAATTTTTGGTTAGATGTGGTTGCATGGCCATGTCAGAGGTGCGGCTGACGTTGGAGAAGACAAAGAGGGAGAGCATGGGTAAGCCGTTGAATCAAGAAGTAATGGGGTCGATGAGGATCTAGAGAGGTAGAGGAAGAGGTTGACCTAACTAATAGATGAAAGGAGGGAGAGTTGGCGCTAGCTTTGATTAGCTGGCGTCAGAGATGAAGGTTGCTCCGGTGGTTGGTAACGACAATGAGGAAGGGTACTAAAGGGTGTAGCTTTGGCCGGCTAGTACCGGAAGAAGATGAGGAAGAATTTGATGCATCAAATTTGTTGGTTAGATGGCTAGAAGAATGAGAGCATGGTACGTCACTGGAGTTGTGGAGCTTTTGGCCGGAGAGGAGAGAAGAAGGGGTTTCCGGCCTAGAATCGACTAAAGAGGATGGCCGAAGCTCCAACAGCTTTTATAGAGCTCGGATAGGGCTTAATTTGTCCAAAAACAGGGTGAATTCCTCGTGAAATTCATAAGTAGAACCCACTAAATTTCGAGGGTTCGCTAGAGCTTCTCGCTTTGAATCTATGCTTGAGATCACGTTCAGATGGAAGAGGATCTTGTTGCGATCATCTCCTCCAAAACTAGAGGAAATTGGACATTGATTGAGGGAGAATCGCTTGGTCAAAGGTCAATTTGACCCACGGTTTAGGAAACCTCAAAGCTTCAGGTGGCAGCAGTCTTTTCAAGAAGACGACAAGCTTGGGGGCTAAACACAAGGAATTTCAAAAACTAGGGGCTTAGATGTGAAGAATAGAGGTTTTAGGGACTAGATTGCAAACTAGGTTAAGATGAACTCTGATTGGGTCCAAATTTTGGCATTAACCTAATTTGAACCCAAGAAATCTAATGGTGAAGTTGAGGTTGAGTTTTAACCACGTTTGACTAGACAATTTACATAGAAGCCCAAATTAGGGTAGAATTCCATCCGAGGCTCTGTTCAAGGTCAAAATGAGTTCAGATGGTCAAACCAAGGGTACCAAACCTCTTAGAATATTTTTATATGATTTTTAGGAGGTTTAAATGAATTTGATATTGACCAAAATCTCTTCAATTCAAGCAGGTCTAAAATTAGGATTTTGGGTGTTGTTTTGGTTCTCGAAACACATGAAACCCTATTTTCTGTCTGTGTGGACCTACTTTTTGGATTTCAATGTTCATTTGACCTTTAATTAACCCCTAGGAAACCTCGTGGTTACTCTGCAATTATGATGTGATGTTAAAACTGCAGAATTAACCCTTTACTTTGGATCTGAGTGGAATTACAACTCTCAGGTGATCATGTAAGAGCATTTGTCACTTGATTTCCACTAATTCAAGTTAGTTATGACTACTGATGGTGTTACCATTTACTGGATCTCAATGCCTCAATTAATCTCATCGAAGTAATCAAAGCCCTACCATCACTTACTGTCGTTTTTGAGGAATTTAAGATCGGTGAATCAAAGCCCATCGAGGTAACACTTCGATTAGCGGATCGATCTACAATCAAACCAAGGGGGATTGTTGAGGATCTCATTGTTCGGGTCAAAAACTGTTTATTTGCTGTAGACTTTTTGGTCCTAGATATAGAGGTATAGGCAGCTTTAAAGAATGCCTCCATAATTCTTGGAAGACCATTCTTAGCCACTGCCAAGGACAATATTGATTGTGATTCTGGAAATATGAAAATCATGTGCAGTGGTGAGTCTATTACCCTAGATATTTTCCAAGCTTCTAGGTGCTTCCAAGAACTAGATTTCTTTGATGACTCAGATTCTAAGATTGAAAATTTAGTAGGGGAAACAATGCAAATTTCACACATGGGTTCTTGCTTTGCAGTTAACATGGTTCTTGAACAATCTGATTTAACCCACCCTCCCGCCCTAACCACACCTTCTCCATCTGACTCTTCATCTAACTCCTTCCCCCTCACTTCACCCCTATATCAAAAAGCAGAAATCATCTCGAAGCCAAGCCCCCAACTTGAGTTAAAACCCTTGCTCGACTCCTTTAAATATGTTTTCCTTGGACCGAACTAGACCATGCCCCTGATTATCAATTCTGGACTTACTGGCGCACAAGAGGAAAAACTTCTCCAGGTTTTGAGTTAAAATAGAAAAGCTATTGGTTGGACCCTTTCCAACCTTATGGATATCAATTCATCCTATTGCACTCATAGAATATATCTTGAGGACGATTCTCCCCCCTCTCGCCAACCACAAGGGCGCTTGAACCCTAATATGTAGGAGGTGGTAAAAAAGGAGATTATAAAGTGGCTTGATGCTAATATCTACCCTATTGCTGACAGCTCCTGGGTTAGTCCCACACAGGTAGTTCATAAAAAAGATGGACTAACAGTTGTCGCAAATGAACATGGGGAAAATATAGCCACTAGGACTGCTTCTTCTTGGTGCGTTGCATTGATAAATGAAAATTGAACACCGCCACCAAGGACCATTTTTTGCTCCCATTTATTGATCAAATCTTAGATCGATTAACCGAACATGATTACTACTATTTTCTAGATGGTTATTCCAGCTATAATCAAGTTGCGACCCATCCTGAGGATCAAGAAAAAACTACATTCATTTGCCCCTTCGAAACCTTCGCTTTTCGAAGGATGCCTTTCGATCTTTGCAACACACCTGTGACTTTTTGAAGGTGTATGCTTGCAATTTTTTTGGACCTGGTAGGTGAATGTCTTGAAGTATTTATGGATGACTCTCTATTTTTGGAGACTCCTTCGACCTTTATCTTAGAAATCTTGAAAGGACTCTCCAAAAATGCATAGAAGTTAACTTGGTCCTCAGTTGGGAAAAAAGTCATTTGATGGTCCAAGAAGGCATCGTCTTGGGCCATGTCATCTCCAAAAAAGGAGTTGCGATAGATCGAGCTAAAATTGATGCTATTTCTAAGCTCCCACCGCCCACTACTATAAAACAGATTTGATCTTTTTTGGGGCACGTGGGTTTCTACCGCTATTTCATTAAAAATTTTTCCCAAATCTCCAAGCCCTTAAGTTAATTACTTACTAAAGACCAGCCTTTCGACTTTAATGACCGATTCCTGGAGAGTTTCAATAAGTTGAAGAAGGATGTCATAGAGGATCCAATTTTACAAGGACCTGACTGGAATTGTCCCTTTGAGTTAATGACAGATGCCTCTAATTTTACTGTGGGGGCCATTCTAGGACAAAGAATTGACAAGAAGTCCATTGTGATCTATTATGCTAGTAAAACCCTTGATGATGCACAATGAAATTACACAGTAACTGAAAAAGAATTTCTTGACATTGTCTTTACCCTAGAAAATTTTCGCTCATATTTATTGGGGTCACATGTCACTGTATACACCAACTACTCAGTACCTAAATATCTGCTAAATAAAAAAGATGCAAAACCCTGCCTTATCCGTTGGATCTTGCTACTCCAGGAATTTGACCTAGAAATCAAGGATAAGGAGGGATCACAAAATGTAGTGGCCGACCATCTCTCTTGTCTTATGACGAATGACATGCTGACCCCTCCCGATATGTTCCGTGACGAGACTATCTTAGCTGCCAATACCCTCCCTTGGTTTGAACCTATTGTAAACTATTTAGCAACAAAACGAATCCCCTCTGATTGGCCAAAAACCAAAAGGGATAAGTTCTTTGCTGACATCAAATATTATGTTTGGGAGGAGCCTAACCTTTTTCACATTTGTGTTGATCAGGTCATTCAATGATGTGTCCTCGATTCAGAAATTCATGATATTCTAACACACTATCACTCAATGGCCTATGGCGGCCATTTCTCGGGAAAGAAAACTGCAGCTAAGGTCCTCACCTCTGGATTCTTTTTGCCTAGCTTGTATAAAGATGCTCATTCTTTTGTTCGGTCCTGTGTGCATTGCCAGAGCATCGGCATCATGACTCGGAAGGATATGATGCCCCTAAATCTGATATTAAAAGTTGAAAATTTCAATGTATGGGGCATCGACTTCATGGGACCATTCATCAACTCTTGTGGGTACTTATATATACTAATTGCAGTTGACTATGCATCAAAATGGATTGAAGCAATACTCACCTGCACCAATGATCACAAGGTTGTAGTTGAGTTTATTAAGAAAAACATTTTCTCGAGATTCGACATTCCAAAGGCTATCATCAGTGACGGAGGATCGCATTTCACTCACTCTTAATTCCATCACCTTTTATCCAAATATGGGGTTAATTATAAAATTTCTACGTCTTATCACCCCCAAACAAATGACCAAGCAGAAGTTTCTAACCGAGAAATAAAAAATATTTTACAAAAGAAAGTTAGGCCCAATCATAAAGACTGGTCCACTAAATTGGACGATGCTTTATGGGCCTACCATACAGCTTTCAAAACTCCTCTCGTCATGTCTCCTTTCCGTCTGATTTTTGGAAAGACATGGCATCTCCCGGTAGAACTTGAACATAAGGCTTTTTGGGCAATTAAATAATTAAACATGGATTTATTTGAAGTCGGTAACCACAAGAAGTTACAATTAACTGAATTTGAAGAATTGCGTAATTTCTCTTACGAAAATGCGTAGATTTATAAAGATCGAACAAAGAAATTTCATGATAAATATATTGTTCGAAAAAATTTTCATGTCAATCAATGTGTTTGGCTTTTTGAGGCCAGATTACGAATTTTTCCAAGAAAACTAAAATCCAAGTGGACTGGCCCATCTATTGTCCTTAAAACTTATCCATATGGCGCTGTTGATCTTTTCAATCCTAAAACAAATACTACTTTTCAAGTCAACGGCCAGCGTTTAAAGCCCTATCTAAATAATACTCCGAATCTCTCATCCAACACTCTTGATTTAATCGACTTACCCTCTAATGATCATTGATGCAATTCACTCCCGGCTAAATGGCGTAAAAGATAGCACTGGATGGGAGATAACCCATCATTTTCCTACTTTACATTTTTTATTTCTTTCAAAGGTTTTGCCTATCCTGATTCAGACTGCCCTCACTAAGGTGATCTCTTTTCCCTTCCTATTGCATGCGGACATGCCATATCTTAAGCATTGAGGATGTTTTTAAATTTTGACGATCAAACCAGGATTCTCAAAATCCAAAAACATTCAATTTTGTTGTTTTATTTTCTACATGCATATCCAAAAAACTAAAAATGTTGAAAACTTTTTTAGGAAATTTTGAAATCGGGACCAAGGTTGAAAGATTCATTTGAAGGCACAATGGGATTTAATCTTAACAAACTAGGTATAAGGATACTAATCTGATTGTTAAAATCTCTGGGTTTATTTTTAGACTAGATCAAGTATCCTCCTCTAAATTCCACCTAAACTCATGAGGGTTCAAGTGACTTGATCTCCTTTTGTGCCTGGAAATTACCTGGCTTAGTTTTCGATCCAAAAACTTGCATCTCTTGCAAAATTCTTGTGTCAAATTTCACACACAAGACAACACCTAAAAAAACATTTATAAATTAGAAAAAACCCCTTGTTTGGCCTTAGCGAAATCCGAAGCAGATCATTAGTTTGAGTTCCCACAGCCAAAAATGAGGAAAATGCCTCCTTTGAGGACATGATGTCAACATGTTACCATCTCAATGCTACTTTATATCTATATCTCATATCTTTAGATGGAGTATTAAGGAGCAATTTTGCAACTCAAGTATCTTGGATGGTGCTCTACCTATAGCGTCGAAGCAAGAGCTTGAGCTTGCTTAGAGTGCCCCTTTACACCGCATTGTGTTTTAGGGTTGTGAGCTCTTGGGTGGTGTCTTGGATAGTATATCTCAAAGTGCTGGTGCCAGAGCCCCCTCGAGGATTGGTGACGGGAATGATGATCTCAACACATCTGTTATAGGATTAAGCTAAGGGTGAGCATGGGAAAGATTCAAAACGGTTATGCAAGTTGGCATTCATAAGCACAGACACAAGGTTTTAAAGGATTATGCAAGTTGCAAATCAGATTCAAGAGCTAAAGAAATCCTAACTACAAAATGGTTTCGGGTCATTTGAATTAACGAGTTAATTTGTGAATTTTTGAAGGATACACTGATCCCGATTCATCTAACTTTTGGATCTAAAGATGAATCTTGATGTTTTATCTATAACAAATCCCATGCCTCTCATGTTTTAACCAGCCAAGGTCCTGTAATCTCCTTCTCAAAAGTAAAAAAATTAGTTTTTCCTAGGAATCCATTTTGTGAAAATTAGTTTTGCTAAGAGACTAGCAAAAGATAAGCATGGGGGTGCGATAAATGCCAGTTTATCATCGCTCTTATGCCCTAAAACAAACCTAGCTCTTAGAATTTTAACTCCGCAAATGGGTTTTTGGGATGCATTTAGGCATCATCACTTAGATTAGGTATGCATTGCATAATTTGTTGTATTTGACACGTTTATTTGAGTGTTAAGGATGAACAAATAGTCAGATCCCTAAACTCCTAGCATTCAAGAAGGCAACAGGTGAAGAGGAAGCTCAATTCAGGTAAACCTCAGTAAAATCTTGCTCATCATAGCTGGATACTAGCTCACTTGGGTTAGGGTTAGCTTTGTTAAGCTCCACTTAGCTTATCTTAGCTGGATGGTAGCTCAGGGTAGCTCAACTTAGCTCAACCTAGCTCAAGGCAGCTCAGATCCAGCTCAACTTTGTTAAGTCTATCTCCTCTTAGCTCCAATCAGTTCATTGGGAGCTTTAGCTAACTCAACTAAGTTGACAGGAGTCCACCTCAACTTAAGTTAGCTGAAGATGACCTCAACTAGCTTAGGCCAGCTCAAGTCTAGCTCTCGAAGACTCCACTCAGCTCAACCTAGTTGAGCTAAGCTATTTAACCTAAGCTAGCTACTCCAGCTAGCTAGGTTATCTCCGGGAAGATCAGACCCGGCTCACCTTAGCTCAATTTAGCAGAAGCTAGCTTACTTTAGCTTGGCTTAGCAGCTAGCAAAGAACTAGCAAGCTAAGCTAGCTAAGGTAGCTCCTTGCTATTCTCTTCAGTAGGCACTAGCTCCAGTGCAACTCCAGACAATTCTTCCTCAAATCCTCTTCCCTAAACCCTAGCTCCCTCCACTACTACCCTACTAGTTAAGCTAGCTAAGCTAGCTTACCTTAGCTCCACCTAAGCTCTCCACTCCATGGCCGTCCACCACCTACCTAAACCCTAATCTAACTCTACCCTAACTCTACTCCAAGTCGACCACCTAAACTAACCACCTACCTCCACCTATAGTTGGTGCCACTATCCTTGCATCCCTTTACACCACCACCTCCTAAGAGCCACCACAAAAGTGGCGCCAACTTTCCCTCAAAAAACCCTTCACATCACCACCATCCATCTCCTTTCCAACCCATCTCCACCATCCACCAAACCCTATTCTAGAAACCACCCTTGGCGCCAACCTTAACCCATCCCTTCACCAAATAACCACCTCTTAACCAACCTACTTTTGGTGCCAAAAATCAAGAGACATCAACACCTACACCCTTCCATACCTAGCACCAAAAGAGCTTCATCATCCACCCTACACATAACCATCCAACCCATCTCCACCTTCCAATAGTTGGCGCCAACAAGCCTACCTCTTAACTCCACCACAAACCCATGCCAACCCTACTTAACCAAGCCTCTCCACACCTCTTCAATTGGTGCCAAATCTCCTTTAATCCCAGCCCTCCATACCACCACTAATCCCATCTAAACCCTCCACATTTAACCCCTTCTAGAACCACCTAAGTTGGTGCCAACATGATGATCTCTAACCACCATGGACGGCCACCAAAAGGGTGCTTCCAACCCTTAACTACCCCCCTTCATATCCCTTGAGATGGAGCCAATTCACCTCAACCCTAGGATCATCTAACCATCCCCATGACAACATCCTAACCATCCACCTATACACGCCTACCTACCCCTCCTATCAAGTCTATAAAAATCCACTAACTACCACCATTAAAGACACCTTTGACTTCATCTTCCATACATACTACCACCTACATCCACCATACCCCACGACCAAGAGAAGAAGGAGAAGAAGAATGTTAAGGGGACACTCTGTCCCCATGGTGCCTTCCCATCTTTCTTGAGCCCACGCCAACCAAAGGACCAACCAGGCAAGGAGGACGTCTAGGAGGAGATCTTTAGGGTGGTGCATGCCCATCTAGGGTTTGCCAAGGAGGGCATACCTTGAAGGAGCACTTAAAGAAAAGGAATAGGAGAAATCCTTTTCAAGCCCAGGAGCAGCTAAGCTTGGAGCAAGGATCTTCTCCTCTTCACCAACTTCACCAGGACGATTTGTGTTTTCATCGTTTGTATTTTTATTTTTAAACTAGAAGCATTCCTTTACTAGTCATTTTGTAAAACATCCTTCATTAATCAAGTAACCTTTCCATATCTCTTTTTTTTATTTTACTGCTTTTGCCATAGTGCACTCTCACCCTCTCTCTGATTACCCTAGGTCTTCATGCACCTTGGGTGAACTTAGGGAGAGGATTTTCTTGTCACTTAGGTTTTAGCTTTAGTAAATTAGGCGTAGTCTTTCCCTGCTTTTTACCTTATTGCCCATTATTTCAAAATCCCAAAAAATTTTCATATTCAAAAATTATAAAAAGAAAGTTGATTTCCCGATATCAAGCAAGAATGTTTAATTTGCATTTTTGCCTCCCTTGGGACAACCTGAATACTTTCCCAAGTACTCGATTTTATAAATTTTAAAAGCGATCGAAAGTGTGTGTTACAACGATACAAACCCTAATTTCAAATCGTGCATTTTTCGCTATCAGAAAAGCCCCTAATTGACAAGATTTAGCTAACTGCATGATTTGTCCCCTAAGGTCAGCTAGTTCTACCGAACATTGTTGTTGGACCTCAGTGAGAGCCTCATCATTCTGTTGCTGGCTCTTAGTCACAACTCGTAAAATCTGATCGAGTTGCGTATCTCTACTTGGCCCTGAGTAGTTCTGCGTACTCGCGTGAATGGGCCTCGCATGTTGTTGTTGAAATAGCAATGTAGGTTGGTTTTGTCAAGTCTGATTCGGATATTGTGGTCTTTGGGAATGATCAGACTAAGAAAAACTAGCGTGGCTTCTCCATCCAAGGTTATAAGTGTTAAAATATGGGTTTAATCTTGTGTTGTATCCCTAAATGGCATGTAAATCATAAGGATAAGGTGTGCTTTTCACAAAAGAAGTAGGGAAAGAGGTGGGAATGTTGGGACAAAGGTCCCTCCTTGGGTTGGTGAATGAGTAGGGAGAAAACCCAAGGAAGAAGGATCTCTCGAATCCAGATTATTCACAAATTCCCTCCCCATAGGAATTTGAGAAACAGGGAAATGTGCAGGATTCTGCATAGCGAGTAGAGGTGTAAGATTTTCATTGTGTTGAGGACCTTATCGAGATGCTTCGCAATGATGTTGACCCTGTCCAGTTTCTCAGTTATAATCTCTAAATCCCTTAAACTAGACGAGTTCTCGATTTCATGAATGCCCTTATGATGCAAGTTTTGATGTGGATTTTGGTGTGTGTTTCCTCACATGAATTGTGACATAGATGTATGTTTGGGTTTCATCGAGTGTTAAGAAATGTATTCATTGATGTATAATCGATAAAATCTCACAACAAGCATTTAAATTTATAAACTCAAATTCTAAAGAAGTCCGAGGTTGTTTGCAAGGAGCAAATATGGAACTCACATTAATCTTCATTTAAAATAGATGAGCACAATCAATTGAGCATTAAAATAGATATTCAATGAATACAATTTGTCAGATTGTAATTTAGATGATCATGAGATAAAAAGAATAAAGAGAATCTAAAAAGTGGTGATTTAGATCATTAATTAGGTCCTCTAATTAAGCATGCATCTCATTTTCAAGTTATTCAAATAATCAATACCTCCAATCGATTTAATCAAATGTTAACTTAGTACTTAAATCATTTAATAGTACTCAGAATCAACTCAGATTAGACAACAGGAATATAGGATCAGACAACTTAAGTTAGCACAAGCACAAGGCTCTTCAAAGAGCCTTCTTCTTCTCTTCTTCTTCTTCTTCAGAGCCTCTCCTTCCGTAAGCACAAAGCATAGCCTTTCCCTTCGAAGGCTAAGTAGACGAGAGAGCTCTCTTCTTTAGCACAGGGCCACGGTATAGGATGGCGCAACAAAACCCTCCCCCCTCTCTCTTAGAAATCTCTCCTCCCTTCTCTCTCAAACTCAGGCTTTATCGGGTATACGGTCGGGTATTTAGGTCGAGAACAGTGACCAGGCCTGCGGGCAAGTGTTGCAGGCGAGGACTGGATAGGCAGATAAGCGGGTAAGCGAGTGTGCATGGAGGGACCCAACCCCTCGTTTACTGGGTGATAAGATGAGAACACAAAACAATCTTATATGCTTGGGGGAGTCCTTCAATATATGATATGGGACTATGTCCCTTGCTTCCTTTGCGCGAGTGCTGCAGCTGATGCTTCACTTGATTGCAGCTGTTGGTGGCTTCACGTCTTCAATTGGAGTTGCAGTTGGATACGCAGATGTAGTTCGTGTCTCCTGGAAGTGAAATTAGGCCTTGAGTTCATCAGAGCACTATGGACTTGGTCGGAAATGATGGCGGCGACGGTGGTGGATGGCGAATACCTGAAATAAGAAATAAGGCCTTACAGTCGTGTCAGAAGGGTTTAGGAGGGTCATCGAGTGATGTTAAAGGTGGTGGTGGTGTTTGCACGGTGTGGGAGTGCGTATGGAGGCCTGACGACCTTGGGGAAGTGGTGCGATGGAGCTCGAGTTCGATGGGTGGTTTGTGAAGCCAATCCCCTCAATTTCTTTATGGGTTTTGGTGGTAGAGGGATGGTGGAACATTTGGGACTAGTGGCATGGTGTTTGGTGGTTTGTGGTGGTGTATAGGCATCGTCGGAGCTTGGCCAAACTTGGAGAAGACGGATGACGAGCGGCGGCGTTGGTGGTCGAAACAGAAAAGGAAAGAGCTAGGGAGACTAAGGACGAGAAAAGGGAGAAGGTAGGACCTAAATTGATGGACGAAAGGGCAAGGGCAGCATCGGCTATGATTGGCTGATGCCGAGGAAAGTGAAGCTCTTGAGGGTGAGGATGGCGACGAGGAGTGGGGGAGGCAGCTCCTGAGTTGGGTGTTGAGGAGCAAACAAAGTCAGGGATGAAGGAGAACCAACCAATTTGGCTATTGGCTGGTCACAGGAAGAGCTTGAGGAGGTGTCTCTAGAGCTTGGTTGGAGACGACCAGGGAAGGAGTTGAAGAGGATTTTTGGGCCTAAACCTTGCTAAGGAGTTAGTCTTGAGGATCAAGAGCTTTTATAGAGCTCTAGACCGAGCTCTAAATCAGGAAAAGAGCCCAATTTGCTTGCTTAGGAATCAAGAAGCACCCACTGATCTCATGGGTTCGCTAGGTCAATTAGATGCAATTTGGGATCCAAGACTGGTCCCAATCAATTCTCTATGATGTGAACATCAATCCCACTGAATTTTGTGGGATTTGATGATGATTTAAATGGGTTTAGGATTGGTCAAACATTGCCTGGAGGTCGATTGACCTCCAATGGTGGCAAGGATTGGTTTGTGAAGAAGTTGAAGAACTTAGGGACCATTCTACAAGATTTCAAAAGTTGAGGGGCTAATTGAGAGAGAAAGAGTATGATTGGACTAAAATGTAAACTACGTCAAGATGAACTTTGATTGGACCCAAATTTTGGTACAAATCTAATTTGGACCCAAGGAACCTAATGGTAAAGTTGGATTTGAGTTTTGACCAAGTTTGAGTGGATAATTTATGCAAAAATCTAAATTAGGGTAGAACTGTGTCTGTGACTATTTAAGGTCAAAATGGGTTGCAAAGGTCAAATCAAGGATACCAAACCTCATGAAATATTTTTCTATGAATTTTAGAAGGTTTAGATGAATTTTATCTTAACCAAAATCGCAGTAATTCAAGCGGGTCAAAAATTAGGGTTTGGGAGCTAAATCAGTTTTCGAAGTACGTGAAACCCTGTTTCTGTCTGTGTAGACCCTTTTATTAGACTTTAATATTCATTAGACCTTAGATTAACCCCTGGGAAGCCTCGTGATTACTTGGATTTTATAATATGATGTAAACTGCAGAATTAACCCTGATTTAGTGTTCTTCTCTAAGAAACGATGTGGAGGGAATTATGACTTTTAGGCAACTATGTAGGAGCATTTGTAACTTGATTCTAATTAATTAAAGCTAGTTATGGCTGATGATGATGTTAGCATCAATGCATTGTTAATCAAGTTCTCCACCATCCCTTCAAACAATTTTGAGGTGGATTCTTCGTCGCAATTTAGAAAGTTCCCTCCACAAGAGGCATCAACTAGATTGTGAATGCTCTCTTGTAATCCATAGTAGAAGATGTGCATGAGTTGCCAATGAGGGATGTTGTGATGTGGGCATTTCCTTTGCAATTCATGAAAGCGCTCCCACACTTCATGAATTGGTTCTCATTGGTTTTGAGTAAACGTGGTGATAGATCGCCTAAGGGCATTGGTTCGACCTATAGGAAAGAATTTTTTTTAGGAATGCAGATTCGAGTTCGATCCATGTAGAGATAGGTCATGCGATCGTGCAATAGCAATAAGCGGCTTTGTCCTTAAGGTTAAAGGAGAACAATTTCATTAATAGGATTTCTCTATTTTGATTTCAAGGTTCAAGAGTTTGGGATAGATTTTTAAGATCCTTAATATGTTGAAATGGATACTTGGATGCATAACCATGGAAGTGTGAGATTAGACCTATGATGTTTGGCTTTAATTCTGGGTCATTTTCCCCAACAAGAATCCTAACGTTAAGTTCTACTTGGGCATTGGATGGATTATAGTAATCATGGAGTAGAGGCCTAGGTAAAGGATGAGGAGGAGGAGGAAGATCAGGATCAGGACTTGCCTCAGGTCGACAACCTTGAAGATTTTGAAGAGCAGCCGTTAACATAATGATTTGACGGTTCTGCTCGAGCATCTGCAAATTCTGGCTAAGGAGCGCCTCATCGATATCAAAAGGCGGCATCTCCCCTTGGCTAGAAGAAGGGATGTCGGGATTCGAGTTATGCGGTTGATCCATAGAATCAAACGCAAAAAATGCAAAGAAAGGAGATGGGAAAATTGGTTGCTTAAGGCCAACCAGCCTGGGTAAACTTGTCGAAGGAGAGACGAGAGGTAGTTTCAGTGATCGCCTCCCACTCAAACAGATGAAATGTGCAAAGGTACACACACACCAGTGCATAAAACAACGGCAAGTAAAATCCAAATACAGTGCAAAAAGCGGGTTTTCTTCTTTTTAAAGGAAAAGAAGACCTAGAATACAAGTAAAATATGCAAAGACACAAACAGGTGATATGGCAATACAAATACGTGTCCAACGAATGTCTATGGATGTGCATATTGATGAGCCCATATTTGTAGGCTATTTATGTATTTTAATGCCTAGACATTAAGTTAACATGTACATTTATATAGCATACATTAATATGTAAATAGGATAACATAAAATTACCTATTTCATGCATTACATGCATTGATAATATCATTTAGAATTTATTTAGAATATCATGCATTGAAATAGGTTGCATTACATATAGATTTAACATTTCTTCTAAGGTGTTATAAATAAATAACCCTTGATTTATTATTATATTTTATTAACTTTTCTTCTTCCAACGACTACAGCACCACCTTCATTGTCGAGCCGTGAATGCAGATCTTGCATTGATGGTCTTCATGCGACCCTCCATCTCCCTCTCCACCTTCCTATTGCATAAGAAGAGATCTCCAGCGACTCAGCTCAGCAGACCACCACCCCTGACCCACTACTGCATAGAGAGTCAAGCTCTCCTCCACATCACCACCGCCGGCCTCAATCGTGTGCACAAGTCCACACCACCGCGAGCAGGTGGGGTGACAAACCGCCGCGCTGTGCAGCTTACCATGAGCGTGTGCCTGAAGGCCACGTAGTTATCACCAACCACCACCACCAGCAACCATCCACGCTCATTTATGACGTCTGGGAAAGTTCCCAGACGTTTGACCTCCCAACAGTATCTTCTTCCTCTTTTCTTTTTTCCTTGTTACACCTCCATCGAGCTATACACACCACCGCCACCTCCTCACCAGCCCTCAACGCACGTCACTGCGCCCCCCCACCGTCGCACGCAGCAGCTTGCTCATATCTTGAGCACATCTGCGACCTCTATGCATCTTCCATGTGCGTTCAGCTCGCTCGTGCGTGGAGCTCTCCAATAGCAGCAACTCCACCACACCTGCACCCCCTCGCTACGCCTCCACATGCACAGCAGCAATGAGCAGCCACTTCCTAGCCAGTCCTCCAGCGCACGCAGCCCCCTTGCTTGCGCCTCTACCACACCCGCAGCACGTGCTCGCGCACCCTTCAGCAGCGTGTAGCACCACTTCCTTCACCAGCCAGCAGCAGTAGCTGTGCAGCCCACGAGCACCCATTTTCCTCGTGCCCATGAGGCCAACAGCGTGTAGTAGCAGCTGCTATGCTCCGCCAGCTCCTCGCCCCCGCGTGGCCTGTGCGCCTCCACCGTGCAACAGCAGCAGTCGAGAGCACCATTCCCTCTTAGCAGCTGCATCCTCCAGTAGCTTCCGCACTCGCGACCCCTTATCTCCACACACAGAAGCTGCAGCCAACAGCCACCACCGCCGTTCATCTCCTCCATCCGGCCACCTTAGGTCATCTTGCACCACGCTAGACCCACCGCTGTGAAGCTCTCCCTCTGGTTCTCCTCCGACGAGAAGCTCGCCGTCGACCTTGGTCTCCTCCTCGCGCACGGACAAGGGGAAGTCATTCCCCTGCTACAGTAAATGGGGTATTAGTTTTTACATTCAATGCCATTGCAAACTTTTATTTTTATTTTATTATTGTGAACATTGCATTGAGCTCCCTCTTGTTTGGTATAAATGCAATTTCAGATTATGCTCTCATTCAAACTCATATCTAACATGGTTTTCGACACAATTTTTTGGGGAAACAATTTGTGAACACCTATTTTTAACCCGTACGAGTTTTAATAGGCCATAACCTCCCTGTGGATACGACCCACTCTCTCGAGTGGTTTATTTTCAATTAATACTTTGATTAGTCGATTTTCCACCACTTTAAAATACAACGACAAATCATCTTAATCATCTTATTCGAAAGCGAAAATCAACTCATCACGTATCCTACAAGGTCGAAGGTCTAAGGTCTTGGATCGAGACTGTTCACTACAGGCTCTCCAGAGCTCTAGTAGTGAGAGAGACTTGTTGATCTTCAACCAAAGCCCTAAGAGGTACAAAGAGGAGAGATAGAAAATATAGACTCATGTAACTCTAGTGATCATGCTATGTGCGCGATAGCATACAACAGATGTACTTGATAAAAACCTGCATGCAATTTTGCAAACAAATATATGTCATGAGTTTTATGAAGTCCTCTTTTTTTGTTAATCTTTTTCAAATAATGGAAAGAAGTAACAAATGACCATTTTTTTATATCTTTTCAATCAAATAATATGGTATTGCTTTTAACACAAAGACAAGGATCTACATGAGTTTTTCGCATGTTTTTCCCGTTGATGCAAGAGCTCAAAAATCCCAAGTCAGAATGAGTACTACTAGCATATATATGTACTTCTAAGAGTGTATGCCTAGTGGCATGCAGCTGCTAGTTACATAGGTATGTATTTTTGTATTTTTTTATATTTCTAACCTAAATGCAACAAACAAATCTAACTAAAGACTAGGGAAAAGAAATCTCACAATGGTATATATTGAGAATATGCGGGAAAAATGTGAAACAGAAAACCCACCTTCCTCCTGAGAATACTTGTGAAGATACCCTTGAAAGAAGACAAAAACGAAACAAAAACTACTTAAAAATAAACTATGTACAAAATAGATAATTAAAATGATAACGGCGAATATAATTACCAAGTTTCCTCCCCGGCAATGGAGCCATTAAAATGATCGTTCGATTCTCAACATAGTTAATTAAGATTACTAGTCTTAATTAATTGCATAAAGAATAGACTTATGTTAACTTGAATTGTTAAATGGTTGTTGTTCATTGTAGTATATGGTCAAGCTAACCTACATTTTATATTTTTATTTCTTTTAATTGGTTGAGTCCAGGTCATTCACTAGAGGGCATAAACTTAATTTAATTCACCATTCTTATTCTGATACATATTATTACTAATTACTTTACTAATTAAGTCTATAATTACAGTATATGTTAAGCGCATGAACAATCGCACATAAAATTGAATAATTTAAACTTACAACTATTCCATTAATGAAAGAAAAGTACATGAAAGATTTTACAATGATAGCAAAAGAAAATTACAATTACAATTGTTTATGGAAGATAAATGCATAAAAAGAATTTACAATACAAATTAAATACCTTTATTACAATTAATCTCAAACACTTAAATCTCTTCCATTTAATTCAACTCAGCCTTCAACTCTTTTTCTCTCTCCTTTCTTAACTTAGCCCTTTCTCTCCTTTTAATTAGCTCTCAACACTTACATATTTAAGCACCCTCTTCTTTTAATATCACACTTAATCTCTTCCTCTTTTTAATCACACTGTGTACTCATCCACACTTATACATTTCAAGCCCTTAAACCCACATTTTTTTAACATTTAACCAGAAATTGGTTAATGGGCGAATCGAGCCCTTTCGCGGGATTAACAATCATTGGACTGGATCTACCACTACTAGAGACCTAGTCCTAGTTTTATTAGTTGTGGATTTTAGTGTATTAATTTACACAGTATTGGGCCATATGCAGCCCACCAAACACGTTCACGCCCACTAGGCCTATGCACACCCACGTGCGCTGCACGCACACACACACGCACACTCAGGAGATCAAATGCTCAAAGTAAGGGATATTTCATGCTTAGTGCTTGATGACTAAAGCGTTGGGTAAGGAAAAGCATTTTCATATGTGCACAACACTCCATTTTTCAAGGTGGCGCCATCTCAAGCAGCTATCCTTCAGCAACGCATTTGCCAGTGACGACTTCAGATGATGATTTCGATCAGCTCAGTTAATCAAATCGAGCAAACAAGTGCTCAATAGAAAGCTCTAGATCTAAGCTTCTCAATTTCACCATCAATTTGATGGTTGGATCAAATTTGATCCACGAATTCTAAGGGGAAACATGGTACCGTTACCATGCCTGGAACATGCTCAGAAATGGAATTACAGGCCAATTGACCTCTAGAAGAGTTAACTCTCTTATCTGAGAGTCTGAATAACTTCAGAGATACATTCCACGTCAATTGGAAGAGGGCCTGAGGTCTAGGATGTGTAGAGAAGCTTTAAAGCTTCTCTACTCCTGAACTTAGTGTATAGGATTCTATTTTCAAAGTGAATTAGTCTAACAAATGGATTAGGTTAGTTGGAAAGGGCCTGGATCAAACTAAGAGGTCAAATGGAACTAATTTGGGCAAATTTTAGTTTCAAATCTCAAAAAAAATCATGAAGAATGGTATTAGGTTCTAGTTTGAACCCAATTTGATTAGAAATTGGAATCCCTAACAAACCTCAATAAAATCCGATCAAACCAGGTCTAAATAATTCCAAATCATCACAAGAGCTTAACTAATCCATTAAATCAAAAATTCAAGCATAAATTCCTTAAGAACAGTTCTTAGTTGACCATAAAAGCTCAAGAGTTGACTTTCTAAATCAGAGCTTATAGATTCAAATTAAAGGTCTAATTAAACTCAAATCAATCTTAAGAATCTATTCAGCACCTCAAAATCGAGTTTTGAACACTCTAACGGTGCTCATAGGCTTCGCTACCTGAGATCAAGAGGAGGTGTGTTCAACAGATCAGTATAGAAGTTATCAGACCTATTTGAGTGTGTTCTTAGAATCCTCAAGGTCTACACATGCTTTAAGATCAATTTCCAGGGTTTAAACTTCATCAAATACATCTCTCCAACTTCGCCGGAGTTGGAGAAGATGATGATCAACAGGGAGTAATCAAGATTAAAACTAAAATCCAATCAATGAAAACTGATCTTAAGAACATAAAAAGATGATCTGGAGCTTCATAAGCAGTATTGGAGGCTGTGGCGCTAGTTGAGATCATCGGAGATCACTGGAGCTCCAGTGAAGGATGAAGTAGGTTGTCGGAGATCAAATCTCCACGAATTAGACCAAGAAAGGTCTCAAATGGTTCCTAAGATTGTAGAAAACCTCAAGAACATGTCAATTGATGCAATTGAAGCTAAAAAACAAGGATTTATCAAGAAATCCATTACAGAACATCTTGAGCTCGAACGAACTCAAGAATCAATGTCTCACTCAATTGAGTGAGGGGAAAGTTGTATCGAGGTGTGGCGATGGTGATCATGTGTGTGATTAGGTGAATGAACTCCTCTTGAGTAGCCATTGACAACAAGCTCAAGAGGTTGGGTGGAATTGGGTGTTTATGATATAAGTGTTAATAGAACTAATTAGAACAAGGAATAGGGCCTTTGTAGTGCGAGGAAGTGATGTAAGACCCTAATTGGGTGTGAGGAAACCTCTGAGACCTCTCCATGGACAGCGAAGGTACTTAGGTGCAGGTGATATGGATTAGGTGTAATATGTGATAAATCATGTAATTAATAAGATATAAATGATCATGGAAAGATGTAGAACGTGATAGGTGAATTCAAAAGACGAAATGAGGCTCCAAACAAGCTCAAGGAGCTTTCCGAAGTTGGAGAAGAAGGATATCAAGAAAGCCTTTAAATCTACACTAATCTATGATCTAAGTATGCTGAACTATTCTACATTAATCTAAGCAACTAAATCTACTATTACCTGGATGAAAGTGGGTTAGAGATCATTGTCGAAGTCCATAACGGAGGAGGAAATTAGAGGGGAAGGGCAGAGTCTAGCAAAGACGAAGAACGACACGAAGAGGAAGTAGATGACGACACGGCCCCGTTCGTAAATGCGGTGGAGGACAATGGGGTCAGAAGGTGGTCGATCTCCTCAGAGAACGACGGAAAAAGGAGGTAGAAGCTGCCAGAGGAATGGACGAATAGCCTAAGAACAACCACAGTAGGGGAAGGGGGTAAAGGGTCGCTAATCGGGAATCGGAGGTGTGGGGATCCATTTATAGGTGGTGGCGAGGGTAGAGGGGGTAAACTTGGACTGTTTAATGGCTAGGTTCATTCTAACCACCAACGTCGTCTTCGACACCGGTGAGCTTAGTCACCTAGTCTAAATAGAATTAAGAGGTGATCCGGTCCGTCAACTGTGGAGGAGGTGAGCGGAGGCTAAGAGGCAACGATGATGAAATTTATGCACTAGATGAGTGGAGATCGGAGGGTGTGCACACCGAACATCGTGGACCGTCTATGACTGAAGAAGAGATGAAGAAGACGATGTATTCACAGGGGCATTTTTATAATAAAAAGGACTTGATTGAAATAGGAAGGACTCACTTGAAATGAAAGTTAGGGACTGAAACGTAAATAGAGAGTTTTAAGGCTTATTTTAATTTATTTATTTTTCATATTTTTATATATAATCGTAAATAATGTAGATAACATATTTATGCCTTGAAATTATATTTTTTCCCTTTTTAGATATATTTATTTAAATGATATAATTAATTATGTTAACTACATACTTAGGTCTTAAAATTAATTAAGTTAATGTAAATACTTAGTATCTAGCTAAATGATTATGAATTGAGTCCTAATTATTAATTAAATTTTTATTTAGATTAATTTATCTTTAATTTTTTAGTTTTAACTTATTTTGCAGATCCTTACTATTTAACCCCTATAGTTTAATTAACCTTATATTTAGCGTATTCTTAAGTAATTAGCTAGGGAAAATATCTAATTAATGATAATTATGAGCCATGATGAGTCTCTCATCACCATCTAGAATATGTTTATAAATTACTCAAAGATTTATATGATCTAAAATAAGCTCCACGAGCTTGGTATGACAGACTAAAAAATTATCTAATTGAAAATAATTTTAAAATTGGGAAAATAAATCCAACTCTTTTTATAAAACAAAAAGGAAATGATCTTTTATTAATTCAAATTTATGTTGATATTATTTTCAGAGCTACTAATTATCTTTTATGCTAAGAGTTTGTCAAGGTTATGGAGAATTAGTTTGAAATGAGTATGGTAGGGAAATTTCGATTCTTTCTTGGTCTTCAAATTGACCAATTGTTCTCTGGGATATTCATATCCCAAAGAAAGTACACCTTGGAGATTCTAAAGAATTCTTCATGGATAAGGTGAAAGGAAAAGAAATGCCTATGGCAGTTTCAACGCAACTTAAGAGTGATGAAACAAGTAAGTCTATAGATCAGAAATTATATAGAAGCATGATAGGATCTTTACTTTATTTAACTGTTAGTTGACCTGACATTCTTTTTATCACTTGTTTATGTTCTCATTTTCAATTTGACCCTAAAGAAACACTTAAATGCTGTAAAAAGAATACCCAGATACCTAAACCACACCTTTGATCTAGGACTTTTCTATCCCAAGTTAGACACATTGGATCTTTACTCTTATTGTGATGCTGATTATGCTTGTAGTTTCACAGACTGGAAGAATACTAGTGGAACGTGTCAATTTCTCCGAAATTCACTAGTCTTTTGGTAATCTAAAAAACAAAATACTATTTCCTTATCCATAACAAAAGCCAAATATATAGTTGCCTCCCTAGCTTCTTCACAACTATTATGGATGAAACAAATCTTATAAGATTTTGGCCTAACTTACAAAAATAACAAAATACTTTGTGATAATTCTAGTGCTGTTAGCCTATCTAGAAACCCTATATAACACTCTAGAACAAAACATATTGATGTCAAACATCACTTTTTAAGGGATTACGTAGTAAAAGTGAAATAAAGTTAGAGTTTGTTCAAACTGAAAACTAGTTA
This sequence comes from Thalassia testudinum, assembly GCA_037157565.1. Lineage (NCBI taxonomy): Eukaryota > Viridiplantae > Streptophyta > Magnoliopsida > Alismatales > Hydrocharitaceae > Thalassia > Thalassia testudinum. The sequence continues at coordinate 60,356,419 of JAZHRO010000035.1, read as the reverse complement.
GCTGATATCTTCACTAAACCCTTACCAAAAAATAGATTCAACCTTATATGTCGTGCCCTAGGACTATCAAGACTAAAAGAACTATATGAAAAATCTTGATTGATATGTTTTACCTTGTTGATGGATTAAAAATATCAATTTGATCAACTAACCTTGTTTGATCGATCAAACTTTTCAGATTGATCGACCACTTTTTGGCAGGAATTTTTCTTCCAAAAATTTGTAGTTTAGTTAACCAAATTTCTTGTTTGATCGACCATTGTGTTTGGGTGGGAAATTTCCCCCCAAAACTTTGAACCTTGATTGGGAAAGATTCTTATCTGATCGATCAAATTCAGTTTTGATTGACCAAAATGTTGTTTTGATCGACCAGTTTTGGATGAAATCCTATCTTATGATTTCATTTCTAATCACCTCTAATCTCAATTCTTTTTACCTAATTCATGCTCATTATGTTGATTACCTACCTTATTTGTTATTACCTTACTTAGTTTCCTCAAAAATATAAAGCACCTACTTTTACCACTCTTTTCTTTTTTACCTTAACACTACCTCACCAAAAACAACCCCTACCCCACAAGCACACCACTGACTAAAACACCAAACCCAAGTCCACCACCACATGTCGGAGCCACCAACCAAAACTGCTGCCATCGACCAATGTCGTGCTAATCCCTGTACAACTAAGCGCTCCCCTCCCTCCAATCTCCCTCCCTTCGGCATCCTCCTCGCGCAACGCCCTTGCGCTACCCTCTCCACTATGAGCACCGTTGTCCATCGCTTGTCGCAACAAAACTGTCCTCGTGCTTCGCTGATGATAATGTCATCATCAACCATATCTAGCTTTAATTATTTAGAATCCATTGATAAATGCTCCTACACAACCGCCAAAAGTCCGTAATTCACTATATATCCATTTTGAGAGAAATGCATTAAAACAGGGTTAAATATGTAGTTTTAAGAGAATATCCTAAATGCATAACAATCATGGGTTTTCCCAGGGGTTAATTAAAGATCAAATGATCATTAATATCTAATAAGTGAGTTCATGCAGAAAGAAACGGATTTTCACTCATTTCAAGAATTAATGGACATCTGAAATCCTAAACATAGACCTGCTTAATTAACTGAGGTTATGGTCATCATAAAATTTACCTAAACCTTCTAAAAATCATAAAAAAATATTTTATAAGGTTTGTTATGCTTGCTTTGACCATTGGAACCCATTTTGACCTAAAATAGTCTCAGACAGATAATTGCCCTGATTTGGGTTTCTACGCAAATTACCAAGCCAAACTTGGTCAAAACCAAAATCCAACTTCACCATTGAATTCCTTGGATCCAAATTAAGTTTTTACCAAAAGTTGGACCCAATCTAAGATCATATTGACCAAGTTTGCATTTTGGTCCAGTCTAACTCTTTTCTCTCACGCACATACCCCTAACTTTCAAATTCTTTGCAAATGGCCCCTTTGGTTTGTCATATTATTTGCACAAAGGTCCCTTCCACCATTAGAACCTTCTGTCCATACATGGAAGGTTTCCATCAAGCTTTTCTCCTAAATCTGCGGTGGATCTATCCTAAAAATGGAAGGACTCCTGACGAGATCCTCTTCCATCTGAGCTTGTTCATGACCTTCCAAACCCGTCCAAAAGCTCGTGTTAACTCTTGAAAACTCCTAAGCCTATACCATGAAATTCGATCTCTCCAAGCTTGTTTCCAAGCTTGGAGACTTGCCCAATGGCCTATAAAAGACCCACGTGCACAACCTTATCTCCTTAGCTAGGTTTGGCCTCAAAAATCTTTCCTTTTCCTTATCTCCGGCCTCCTCCGACCTATGCTCCAATAGTCCTCCTCGTTCTCCTTTGTCCATGCCTCCAACCGTCAAATTGGAGGCACAGCTATCCTCCCCTCCTTCCTCCGCGCCTCGCCAATCAAAGCGAGGGCCGTCTCGCCCTTTCCTCGCCGCTGTCTCCCCCATCGAAGAGTTCTTCTTCTTCGTCGTCGGCCTGCCAAAATCGGTGCGAATCTTCCCTTTTCATCCAATAAGGTTATCTTAGTTAGGCTTTCCTCTCATCTTACTTTCTTTCTATCCTTTAAAAGCCCCAAAACAACCTTCGACGCTGTCGCCAACCACTTTCATCTCCACCTTCGGCCACACCTCCGGTGAGGTTTTCCGCTCGCTACACAACTCCAAACACCTCGCCACCACTTCCTACACCTCCACCACACCACCACGAGTAAAAGCCCTAACCTATTCCACCCTATTGGCCACCCAAATCACCCGTCAACCAATCCACCTATGCACCTTCATTTTCATCACTAACTGCCCTCTACACACCACCATCCTCCATGTAAACACCACTGTCACCTTCGCCGTACTATGGCGAAGCTAAGGAGCTATTTAATTGGGGCCTTCGAGCCCATATTCGTGTTCCAAGTCTTCACCGGTTCGTTGTTGCCACCACCTCCATCCCCGACCACGATCGACCTCCTCCGGCATCGTAAGAGCTTGGTGCTACTCCCAGGTGATGCGGCTTCATTCTAGGACCCCTCCCAGGTCCTTGATTGAGGACGTGAACCCCAGCAGCTGCCACAATTGGATAGGCCTTCATCTGCAGGTTCATGCGAGCAAGAAGGTGTGGGATTAGTTCCACATCAGAAACATAGAAGCCGCTGCAGCCAATAAAGTGTTTTTTTCAATACGGCTATTCGCCTCAACACTCGAGGGTGAGGTCCCCTTCACCCTACATAGATTCGACCCACCTACTATACACTCCTCGGCTACTACCCACTACCGATAGCCCTGGACCCGGTTACTGCATGCCCATATACTCGATTAGACCAGCTATTTGAAAGGAATGGAAGGAAGGAAGGAAAGAGAGTGAGCGGGGGAGGGGTGGGTTTTGCTCCTCTATGCAAATGTGTGACACTTAGTTGCTAAGAAGGAGAAGACCCTTGTTCATGAAGAGGAAAGGAAAGGCAGAAGAAAAAGAAGAAGAGAAGGACCGTAGCAGAAGGAAGAGGCTAAAGAAGAAGAACAGAAGAAATGCTCTCTTGAAGGCACTGTAGCAGGCAACATTTAAGTCATCTGATTATCAAAATAGACATCTGATCACTGTTCGTTTATTTGATATTAATGAGTATTTGATTTGTATATGCTTAAGACTAATAATCAGTGATTCTAATCACAATTATTTTGGCTTAGACATCTTTTTGCCTCATTAAACTATTGATATACTTATGCTTGTCATTTAATATCAATTTTGAGTAGTTGTTATTTATTGAAATATCTTTATTGTGCTTCATTCATTGTGCTCATTTATACTTTAATTGAAGATTAGTGCGTGAATTACATATTTGCTCCCTGTGTTCGACCTCAAATTTCTTTTAGATATTCAAGTTATAAATTTTATTTGTTGAGAGAGCTATTTAGGAGACTTTAGTACAATGAAGCATCTTAAACTCTTGGGTAGATCCATCCAACGAGTGCCGCCTCGACCTCACCATCCTCCTCGAACGGCCGGTCTCTCCTTCACTCCTCTTTTGATCAATCATTCCAATCGATCTTGATCTTGTCTTCCTATTTGTATATATTTTGGTGTATGTAAGCAAAAATCATCCATGAAAGTCTATTTTTTTGCAAAATTTTCAATTTGATTGATCAAAATCCCACTTTGTTCGACCAAAAGTAGTTTTTCCAAAACTGTATGCCTTGCCTTTGATCACGAACACGGCCTATTTGATCGACCAACCTGCATTTTTCTCTATTATGGCACCTAAATGCACATGCCCTTCCTCCTTTGCCTCATGTGTTGACACATTTGATCAACATTTCATCACTAAGGTTGCACAAGAGTGGTTTTCCATACTCACCAAGCTCTCTCCCCATGTCGGTCGCCCTGTAAACTTTCCCTATTTTGAGACGATCTTTCCAAGTCTTCGGGATAAGTTTGCCTATCACCAGATTTTACATCTTTTTGAGCGTAATTTCTATGTGGGCTCCAAGAATAGCCGCATTCCAGGTGTTGACCCCATGGCTTGTCACCTATTTTATGCTAATTTGAAATATATAAGTGAGGGTTCAACATTGAGCTTACCTCCAATGTTTTTGGGATAGAAGTCTTGGTGAATGTCGTTTTCCTCACTGAGATTCTTGGATGTCCTAGTGTTGGTCCTACTTTTCTTGAGCTCCACCAGCAAACATAGAGCGACACTATTAGGGAGACTCTACTTACTCCTTCTCATTATGATTTGGGTTGCCCAACCAAATCCCCATATTTTTGTCATCATTATCGATTTCTTACTCAAGTATTTTTATGGAATTTCATGTCAAAGTTGACCTCCTTTGAAAACTATCCCGGGATCATGCTTAATACACTTTATGCCTTCTTGAAGAGCAAGCGATTCAATTGGAACCACTTGATTCTTTATTTGATGGATAAGAAACCCACCAACTCTTTCTAGTTTAGGACTCTCCTATCTCATATCTTCCTACATTTTAACATCCAAATGGATATAAATCATAAACAATTCATCACTAGAGTCTCCATTTTTTATAAGCTCACATATGCTAAAATGGAGCAAGCTCAGGGAGCTCGTGGTGAGGATGCAGATCCCTAACAACCACCTCAGGAGTGTAACCAACCTTCCACTCAAGGAGCCTCTTCTGCCATACCTCCAGCCTTCCCGCCTTACAAGCATTTCACCCCTACCTGTCCTCCTCCAGTTCGCCCTACTCCTTCCTTCTATGACCAGGAGTGGGGTCTTTTAGACAGGTAGCTCTTAGGTAGGGACTATGTCAGCATTTAGGATGTTACTGATAGGATTTCATTGATGATGCATAGACAGCGGGAGGTGGATTCAGTGATGATGTAGCAAGGGCATCAAGTATCTGAATACTTGGAGAGTATTCAGTTCTTGGATAAACTTGGAGAGTTTATTCATAGACTGCAGTAGCAGCACCATAAGCCACTTCGTCCTCGCCGCTCTACTACAGTTCCTCCCTTTGCTGCACCTCCTCCTCCAGCACTGACAGATCAGCAGCTCACTCCTCCCCAGACAGTTAGGTAGCCAACATCATCTTCCTCTGCTCAGAGATGCCTCTATCTTGGTCGTCTGCCCTCCTCTTTAGGCCCTTCTGATTTGATGGATCTTGAGTTTGACACAAATCTCCACAACACTATGGATGCCTTCTTTGCATCCCTAGACTAGTCTTTCTACTTTTTATATGTTGTGGGCATTTATAATATTTAGCTAGCATCTTTTTTCTAGCCTATAGAACTTTATATTGTGCGGACTTGATTTATCTTTTATGCATTATATATAGTTCAGTTGCATGTTTATCATATATGTCGTATGAGATGCTCATATTTCCTACTTCAATTACTTCTTTAAAGGGGGAGAAATTAAAATTAGAATTATATGCTTTGATTACTTTTTGCTAAAACAAAAAGAGGGAAATATTATGCATATCACTTGTCTCTAAATTCTTATGCAATTTTATAGTTGTCACTCTTTATACAAAATTATAATTTTGTTGTCATCAAAAGGTGGGAGAATGTTAGCACCTCTGTTTTGATGCACCAAAATTATGTTATCTATCAATACTAATCTTTTAGGACTCTGTCAATTGACTCATGGAAAAGAACAAAGCTCTTCTAAGTCATTCGTTGAGTCTTTTCTTTACTTGATCCTAGATTACTTGTATGGAACCTCAAACGATTTTCTTGCAAAATGTAATTTTCTTAAAATCAAGTTCTTAGGTTAATTGATTGACCAAGTAGTAAAATGATCAACCAAATTACTTTGATCAACCAATCAACTTAGTTAATCAATCAAATATACTCAAATTAGGAAGTTCATTTGAATACCTTTTAATCGATCAATAGTTTAATTAATTGACCAATAGGTGATCGATCAAATAACTAGTTTGATTGACCAAAATTCATTTTGATCAACCAAACTACTTTAATTGATCAACCAAAAGGGTTCAAAAAACTTTCTTTCTAGGTCGATTTTCTAGTATAAATAGAGGACCTTGGTAGCCTTTTACCAACACATAATTAGAAAGAAAAATCACTAGAAAAAGAGCTTTCATGCTTTCATCTCTATAATGCTTCTACGCTTCTGCTTCCACACTCTCTGAAAGCACTCCGATCAAAAGGCCTCTACAAAAAACATTGGTTTGATTTTCCATTGAAGTTCCATAGGATAATATTGTATTTCCTTTTATCTAATACTTTGATTTGGGTCCCAAGTTGTTTTGGGAAAACCCGTTGATGTTGTGCTTCTCTTCAAATTGTTAAGAGAAGGGAATTCGTAAGAGGTTGTGTGACCCTTGTTTCACGTGGTGTGTTAGTGGATTGACTAGCTTGACGAGTCGGGAAAATCCTAAGCTGGGAGACTTAGGTAGTGGTTTTTACTTGAGAGGGTTTCTACAATAAATTAGGGTGCACTCGTGTATGAATTTTGTGACTTGTGTTTATTAGCTTGCAATTAGATTTTAAATTACCGTCAATTCTATTCACCCCTCCCCTCTAGTATAGCCTTTAGATCCATAAGACTCTTAATTGTATCTTCAACCATTCCTCCATATAGGAGATTATGGAGGTGTCTTCTAATGCAATAATTGTCAATTGGTGTGTGGAAGTTGACATGCAACCTATATGGAAGAAAGTATTGAGAAATTACATTTTATGTTAGAAAGAACACATTCATAAGTATCTTGCGTTGTTTGTGAAATACATTTATGTAGACATAAGATAGCTATCCTCAAAATAACATACTTGTCAGTTGGATCTCGTAGAAAAGATTGTATTACATTCTTGTCTTCTTTTGTGACCAAGCTGTAACCACAAAAGTCATCTCTTAGATCACGTAGATACTTGAGAATAAAAAACATGAACAATACTAGTTGTTTAGTTTGCATGCATAAATCCATTGAGTGATTTTATTCAGTATTCTTAAAACTTACAGTGTCTCTATCGACATTATTGTCCATAGGGTAGTTGAATTTTTTCATAGAACTTGTTTTGGTGCGTTTATCAGCTTCACCAATAGTTGTTTCAACATCAGGAACTTCTTGCAAGTTAATTATTGGTGGCTCTTTCTTCTTTCTTCCCCTTTTCACCACATTCTCTTCCTTTTTTCCTTCATCACATTTTCTTCTTTCCTCATCACTCCCCTTCTCTATTGAATCTTAATCATCATTAGTAGAGTGCTTCCTTTTGTCACAAGCCCTACCCTTTTTCTCAACACTAATTAGCTTGGTGTTGTCTTCTTAGCTTTGTTTCTTTTTCTTAGCACAATTTCATCATCTGGTATACTCTGTTCATCTTCATCCAGACCTAATTCAAAGATTGGAATATCATTATATGTTTCAACATTTTCCTTATTCTCACAATCAACATCCCTGCTCTCCATGTTTCCCCCTTTTCCAAAAGCATTACCATTTTTCTTGCAGCCATTATTCTTATCTTCTTGTAACCCTCCCCTTGCATTCTTTACTTCACATCCTTCTTGTCCATCACCTTTATCACCTGTCCTTTCATTAATTTCTAACATTTTTACCCTCTCTATTGTAAGCATTAATTCTTTTTCCCTTTCATCCAATATCCTTTTCAACTTAGCTAACTCCTCATCCTTTCCCTTAATCAAATGGTCAACTTCTTTGATTTCATGATCTTTTTGTTTCAAAATTTCTTTCATATTCTTCATTTCTTCTTACACCTAATTCAACCTGCTATGTGCTATTATCGCTAGAAAATTTACGGGAACATCAAGTTTGCAAAACCCATGTCATAGTACATGCATATCTTCATGATCAAATAAAATTTATAACCGGGATGTGAGTCTTGGGTTGAATATGAGTAGGTGAACTTTTAATTTTGGAAATCCACATTTCGTTTATTTATTTCTTTTTGGTATTTTTGGACTTTTTAAATATTTTTTTGGTGATTTTATATAAAGCACATGAGTGAGGAGCAACGACTAACTATAATAAGGTAAGTACTGAAAAAGAGAGAGAGAGAGAGCACTTGATATTATATCTAAACAATGTTTTATTACAACAAAAATGAAAACAATACAGTAATAAAAGAGAGAAAGATGAGAGAAATCTCCTGAGACGATTGCCTGACGAGACGACTGTGCTTGGTGGCGATTTGACAAAGAAGGTGTGAACTTGGATGGTGGGGATGAGATGTAGGAGGAAGACGGGTAGGGGGAAGCTTAGGCCAAGCTAAATGGGACTATGAGGTGAGGGAAGAGGGTTCTAAACTACAGGAATTAGGGTAAGGAGGTAGAGGATAGCCCTAAGGTTCTCTATGAAGGTGGTGAGGTGTTGAAGGAATATAGGTAGAGAAGGGGTATTCTCTTCTAAGCTAATGGGGAACCTAAGGGCATGGGAATGGAGCTTGGGAGCTTTGGGAGGTTTCTTATGCTCTAGAGGGGGTGAGGGAAGTATCGGAAGAGATGAATGGAAAAAGTGGAGGGTGTATCCCTTTTATATTGGAAGAAATGTGGGTTGGCCGACCATGGGGTGTGCATGGGCAGCGCAATGCATGTGCACTAGGCATACACCCCGCGTAGGGGCACACTGCTCACCCTTCACACGTGTACAACTCGCGCGTTGGTGAGGGCCTACGTAGCAGTAGCTGTCGCAGGGATGTGGGTCGTCAAATCACCATTGGAGGGCCATGGATCGCGTGGAGATCGCTCTCTTGAGATCACGCATAGCACACACTTTGTCATCCGCGGTGACATTTGTCGCAATCCCTACCATCGATCGTACCTCAAATTCATGCTTTATCGTGCACCTGAGGATGTGGAGATGACACAGACAAATCACTTCCGTTCATCTAATATCGAGCAACTAAAATCGCTTGTGCCTGCGCTGAGGAGAAGCGACAGATTGGGGCTCGATCGCACGTTTCTTGTTTGAGAGGCGAGCGTGTTGCCAATGCACTATCATCGACCGTGCTTGATCGTGTCCGTTGGATGAAGATACAACAGTAGCGATTGAGCCAAGCTTACGAGGAGGGCAGGTGACGTGGCGTCATCTCAATCGTTGGATCTTCATCCAATGGTTGATAATGCATGCTAGATGGACCTTTAGAGATGTGAGGGTGCCGATGATGAGGGCAACGTGGTGGCATCTTAGTCGTTGGATGAGAATCCAACAATCGAGATAGATCGTGTTGAGGAAGGAGCAGTGTGGGTGGTCAAGATGGGCTCTGGTGGTGCCACTTGAGTAGGGTCTGATTGAGATGATTTTCGCGGCATTGGTCTCTAATCGTCACCGTCATTCCATTTGTACGGTTGGATTTGTCATTTGAGACCTATTTCAGTGTCACTCTGAATCTTGATCATTAAAAAGAGATAACTGAATACACAAATTCATAAAATTATTCTAAATGCATGAATATGCTGCTACGCATTATTTACAGTGCTAGATACATCTAATTAGCTTAGGAACATGCATAAATAGGCATTTTGTCCTAAATTAATATATGTCTATCATGCTATTTCGATCTCTTTTTTGTACTTTTCATTTTCTTTCTTTGCACACTCTATTATCCCTTTCCAATCCTTAGCTTGGACTCCACCACCCTCGTCATTTTCCTTGTCTATCAACAATAGTAATTCTATATTTGCACCATCGTTGATTGTCTCCCCCATAACCCTATTGTAATTGGAAGGATCTCTTGCTCAATCTCTTCCAAATGTACTCTTGGCCTCCTGTTGTTAAGTCTGTTTGTTTCAAACATCTCCAAAGAGGAGATGATGTCGTCAGCTCCAACCCTAAATACTTCATTCTTTTCAGGTGTCAACTTTGTTATTATCTGCATGATAATAATTTAATTTTTTGGTTTATATAGCGTGTAACTTGTTTCTTTAACCAATATAAATTTCAGTAGATATGTAATTTTGCATACCTTTTTCATGTCAATCTTATCCATATTTTTGATTGTCACAATGTTTCCCTTGACCCACTTTCTCACTCTTGGACGTAAATCCCTATTTGTGAAGAAGTCATTGAAATAATGCTCCATCATCCACACCTATATGTTATGCTATATAAATTAATTAAAAAATCAATAACAAAAATGTTTGTTCTTTCAAAGTAATCATGTATAGGAACTTACATATAGACATGTTACACATCTTGTGACATTCGAAATTTTCAGTGCTATCCCCTTGCCTCCTTTTGGCCATTTTTTGATTTACATCCTTTATCTTCTCAAGTATCAAATCAACAACAACTTGCGACTAATTGAATTATTTAGTCTCCTCAAGAGAGTCAAGATAGTTCAAGAATATTCTTGGGAATGAGTACCATGAATCTGGGAAGAGGAATGTTGTGAACATCAAGCAAATTAGACAAGTCACATATATGTACACGGACATGTTGTCGATATAATGGTACTACTTCCTCAATATTGGCTCCAATGTCCTCTTATCAACGTGTTTGACATTTTTAATTATGTTTGTTTGGATGTAGCTTGCCCAAGATAGTGATTTTTCATTTACTTTCACCACATAACCTAAGTTTGGTATTCCAAGTATCATTCCCATCTCTTCACTTGAGAATTCCACAATCTACTTTCCAAATAAGAACTTTCTATGACCCTGATACTTATCAACTATCCAATGTAATACCTTTGTATCTATAGACACCTTTCCAATTCCTGCAAGTCTATAGAATGCTATTTTCTCAAGCAATGCCTTTTGTTAATCAGTTAACGGATGATCGTCCATGAATTCCTTGAAATGATGGATGTAACGTCTATGCTTGATTGATGTGCATACATCTAAATAGCCAAAAATGTCTATTAATGCATGTTCTTAGTGTCATATTAGCATCATGCATTGTAAATATTGCATAATATACATAATCATGCATTTAGGTCAAATTGTATAGTAATTGTCTCCTTTTATGGTTAGGGACTGGGCAACTTTTAATCGGGGCCTCGGATTGAAGATCCAACTGTACGGATCTAATCAGGGCAATGATTGGAGTTCAACGACTCCAAGATTGCCCTGATCGGACATTCGTACCACCAGATATATAGTCCGAGGAAGCCTAGAGATCAAGGGCCAAGATGACACCAAATCGCACTTCAAACGACAAATCCGACTGCACGGATGGATTTGGATCGATGATCGCAGCCTAACGGTGCAAAAATTGGCTCAATCCGACATCCGTGGCACCTTCTACATGTCACAGAAGATGGACAGCCATGATGGTGCCACGTGGTGCCATCACAGTCACCCAAATCGGCCGCAACACTGCTCCCCATCCTTTGAAGGCACATGCAAAGCGAGAGTTGGGCCGTTGGATCTTGATCCAACGGCTGTGAGCGCGCACGCTTAAAACATAAGTGCGACAAAGAAGAGGTGCTAACGTAGTGGTTGAGTGGTGTTGCGCGAGCGTGGGGCGCACGTTCGACTTGCGATTTGCAGTGTGCACACGATTAATTTCGACCGCGCGATCTGCTATGGACGGCCTTGATCACCCAATTGGGCGCACATGCGATCAAACGCACAGCGCGCATGCCCAATCACACATGCGGGCACGCGGTTAAGCGCAAATGAAGGCATGGGCGAGGATGACTTTAAGTTGTCCGATCTTGAGATGGGACGGCTGAGATTTCAAGGATGTGGGAGAGCGTTAAGCATGTAGCAAGAGAGGAGACGAGCATGAGCGCGAGGCTGCGATGACGTGGAGTCTTTAGTGAAGCTTAATGACCCCCTTATTTAATGTTTTAACTATGAAATGACCAAATTGCCCCCTATCCTTGCAACTATAAAAGGAGACCCCTACCCTACGAAATTCTCATCCCTTCCTTCACTTCTCTTCCTCTCCAAAGCTCAAGAGAAGCTTGTCCCACACCTGGGATGCTACTCTAGTGCCAAATCCAAGTTTTCTTACGCCCGTTCCGGAAGTGGATCTCGCAACGACGATAACGTGCTGCCTCGTTCCTGCTTCTTGCTTCGTCCTTCCCGCTCCTTCTTTCGTCTTCCAAGCATCGTTCCATCCGGCTCGTCTTCCAAGCATTCGTTGAGGAGGATAACATTTCTCTCCCTTCTTTTTATCGCTTTCTAGAATATAATTTCCCGCTTTCTAGTTGTAATCATTTCCTGCTTTGTAGTTGTAAAAACATTATTATTATATCAAGTGATTGTTTTCTCCCTCTCTCTTTCTTGCTCTCTCTCTTATTGTTTATATTAATTACATTGTAATTATCTCGTTTTCGAACAAAAACATAAAAAAAATATAATCGCGGATTTAAGATCGACGTAGCCTCCCTATGTTTGACCTGGAATTCTTAGAGTTTCGGTATAAATTTATATGTTGATGGATTTCTTCGCAAATCGAACTATAACGACGAGTTTTTCAAATCCAACTTCGATCGCGTAGTTTTTCGTTCTCAACATTTTGTCGCCATTGCCAGGGAGGCAACGATTTTCAATTTTCTTTCCACATTTTGTGCAGTTTATTATTTTCTAACTTGCTTTATTTCTCATCTATTATTTTGTAGGTACCTTAACAGGGATTCTTCAAGTGGTAGATCGAAGTAAAGTGCAGTTGAAGACAACTGTAAGTGCTCCCCATTCTTCACCCACCATAGATTTCATCTCACAACATTAATTTAAACTCCAATTAACTTAGGTGTTTGCACAAATCCTAGGGTTAGTTTGGTTGCTTGGATTTCCACTCACATTTATCTCACCCTCATATAAAAAAAATAACAAAAAGATATTTCTTGTGGGGTAAATCAACATACACACTACATACACCCACATTCAAGGCACATAACCTAATTGATTTTTTTATCTACTCAACCGGATTCTGATCTGTGGAACCAGTACACGCAAATCAATATATAAAAGAGTAGAAATCAGTTTAGGTTAATCATTTTGTGTGCCTAACTCAGTGGTGTAATTTTGGCCAATTGTTTGAGTTGTTTGAGCCGCATCACTTAACCTAAAATCAACTCACCAAGTAGCTACTCCTTAGGGTTTTCAATTTAGGTCAATACCAGGCACTCCACTTTACTTTTGATTTCAAAAGGGAAAAGATCTCCACCCGTGCTTGAAAGTCTGGTTTGCCTCACAACTTGATTGAATTAACCTAATTCCAAACCTTAAAAGCTACTTAAGTAAGATTTGAACCTTAAAACCCATTCATCAAAAATAATCTTACTTGAAAACTCTGGTTGTGCATGCACTCACACATACTCAATTGATCATTAAGGGCACAACCCATCTTAAGGGCCCACCACATTCCATAAGCACTACAATCCCAAGCCTAAATAAAATCAAGTAGACGTTGACCTTAAGGACTGATTCACTCTTTGGAGCCCAGTCTGAGATTGTTTACGATTAACCTGCTTGTACCAATCAATCTGATGTTTAGCTATGGGAGTAGCATCAAATGACCGCGGTTGGGGGGTACACTAGGAACCGGAAGCGCAAGCCGAAGGAAGAACCTTCTCCCCAGTCCCTCCTAACTGGTTGGATTGATTGGACGCAAGTAGAGTAAATCGTTTATAATCTTAAGATGGATTCTGAGAGTCTGTAGATCCTTAGACTACCCCACTTAAAGACAGAATTATTTTGTTGTGCTACATGGTTCTTATCTCTAGTCCTTCCGACCTCTTCCTAGTTTATGCTAGGAAGGAGGTCATTGAATCCCCAATTAGAAGGACCACTAGAGTATTCTAGGAGGCGTAGATTGGATTTTAGCCAAATTGATCTCATGGCCGATCAACAACCTCCTCTGCCTCAGAATCCACAGGAGGTATTTCAAAGGCAGCTGGAACAAATGTAGAGAATGCAACAATGGTTCCAGAGAATGTAGGGCGCTCAACCCTTAAAGGATTTTTATGATCCTTCAAATTACGGGGAACGTCCTGGCATCCAGATTCCTACCGGAGTCATAGAAATCAAGCCCCAGGTGTTAAGCCTGACCAAACATTTCCATGGGCTTGGCTCTGAAGACGCGTTTCAGCACTTGGAGGACTTGACCACATTGGTCCAAACCACCAAGGTGCAAAACATGAATGAAGAGCAGATGATCATGAGGCTTTTTCCCCACTCTCTTAGGGATAAAGCCGCTCATTGGTACATGACCATAGATGACCGATTGCAACATGGAATGATTTGAAATTAGCTTTCCTGAAGAAATTCTTCCCTATAAGACGTACCAATGCTCTGAGATGGGCGATTATTACCTTCACCCAGTGGCCAGGGGAGCAGTTTCATGTTGCCTGGGAGCGATTATAGGACTTATTGCGGAGGTGTCCATATCACGAGGTGCCGAAATGGCAGCTCATGCTTGTCTTCTACCACAGGTTGACTGAGCAACTCAGAAATCATGTGGACACTTCTTGCAGAGGTAATTTCCTCAACAAAGACTCAAAAAGCGCGCACGATTTGTTTGAGGAGATGAGTGAGAATTCGATAAATCATGCCTCCATGGATACTTTTAACCGGTCCCAACAACCCAGATCGAATGTTAATGAAGTCCACGACTCTCATTCATTCGATATGGAATTGATTTGCAATAAACTAGAAAAGGTGAACTTGGTTACTAAAAGAATGGAGGAGTGGATGACTGGAAACTCAATGAAAAATTCTTGATCCACTCAATCCTAGAATTTGGGATTCCATTCGTCGCGAGCTCCTTCTGGACGGGAGTTCATGAATCAACTTGATTTGGCTCAACCTATGAGTCAGCATTTTTTGGAACCCCACAAGTTCAAAACTGGGGTCTTTGATCCCAGTTTCTCTGATCCCTCTGTTTCTTTCTCTCCATCCTCACACCCTATGAGGATGTCTATGTTGTACAGGAGAACGTTAGGTCAAACCCTTACTCCAATGCTTATAATCCGGGTTGGAGGAACCACCCTAACTTCTCTTGGAAAAACCCAGGGCAGCAGACCCAATTTTGACCCAGCAACTATGCTTCGCAAGACCAATGGGTCAGGGTCATGTTTACACTCAGCTGCCCCCGAACCAGGTCAATTAGCCAGCTTAGAATGCTCGTCAACCTGTAAGGCAGGCTAATTTGAACCGACAGACGGTAGAAATGCAAGGATTATGCTCCAGCTCATGTAGCAAATGAAAACCTCGCTGGACAACTTGTAAATCGGGTTCATTGCTAATTCTCGTCAACCCAGATCTCTGCCATCTCAACCCGTACCCAACCCATGTAATATCCAGAATCCAAGCAATCAAGCCCAAGGGTACGGGAATCAGAGGGACCTGCATGCACATGCTCAGGTGGTTGAGCATGGTCCTTCTGCTTCTTCAAAACAAAGGTTTCTAGCTAATGAAGCCCCTCCAATCTTTCCTAACCCTCCCCAAGACCCAAACCCGTATGCATCTGCTAATTCAGTTACCTTGAGGAGTGGAAAACAAACTCAAGATCCACAACCACACTGTTCTGATCTACCAAATCCTGGAAAGCCTGAGGAGAGAAAGGAAAACTCCGAAGAAGAAATCAAGGCTCAGGAACCTAATTTCGAAGATTTGACTCATGTTCTTTTTCCTGAGGCCTTGATTAAACCTAGGAAGAAGAAGTCTGTTGATAGTAATGAGGAGCTCTTGAATATATTCAAGAATGTTGAGATCAATATTCCACTCCTCGATGCTATCAAACACATACCGGCTTACGCTAAATTTTTGAAGCATTTATGCACACAGAAGCGTAAGTCGAGGGAATCTATTCCGAGGAAGGTGGTACTCTCTGAGCAGGCTAGTTCTGTTATTTTGCATCACCTTCCTCAGAAAAAGAAAGATCCAGGTGCTCCTTTGATTTCTTGTGTCATCGAAGATTACACTTTTCATAGAGCACTTCTGGATCTAGGTGCATCT
The DNA here is from genome assembly GCA_037157565.1 of Thalassia testudinum. NCBI lineage: Eukaryota > Viridiplantae > Streptophyta > Magnoliopsida > Alismatales > Hydrocharitaceae > Thalassia > Thalassia testudinum. Next base: position 60,340,533 of record JAZHRO010000035.1, on the reverse strand, counting down.
ATTAACCTAATTCCAACTTTTCTTTACAAAAGTTCAAATTAGGTGAACTTCGGCCGACTTCAGTACCGCTGCAGTTAGCAGACCGTTCGGTCACAAATTTGCAAGGTGTTATTGAAGATGTTATTGTCAAGGTTAAGGACTTCTATTTTCCTATAGATTTCCTTATCCTTGACATGGATGTACCTGAAAATCTAAGGAACACACCCATCATTCTGGGGCATCCATTCCTGGCTACCACTAAGGCCAATATCAACTGTGAAAGCGGTAGCATGGAAATCGCCTTTAGGGATCAGAAATTGAAATTGGATATTTTTAAGGCAATTAACAAATTCGAGGATTGTGGATTTATAGGCAAACTTGAGGAAGACAGTTTAAATATTGAAACATGTATGGCGGTTTCTGCAATCGAAAGTTCCTCCTGTGTTGGATTTGACCCGCAACCCTCTGTGGCAAACCCACCACATTTTGAAGAGTTATTGATTTTATTCACTTTCAACCTCTTCCTCTTGATGAATCTTCTTCAACATCATCTTTACCCTTAATCCAAAACTCGCCCCAACTCGAACTGAAACTATTGCCTGAGAATTTGAAATATCAATTTTTGAGACCTCAAAAGACTCTCCCTATGATTATCAGTGCTAGATTAACTACGAAGCAAGAGATTAAACTGATCAAGGTCCTGAAGGAACACAAGGAGGCAATTGGTTGCACCATTCATGACCTTAGGGGGATCGAGCCATCTTATTGCAATCATAGAATATTCTTGGAAGATGGATCTTGCCCTTCTCGCCAAATGCAGAGGAGATTAAACCCTAAAATGCGACAAGTGGTCAAGAAGGAAATTATCAAGTGGCTCAATGCAAGAATCATTTATCCGATCTTTAATAGTCCTTGGGCAAGTCCATTGCAAATTATTCCCAAGAAAGTCGGGATTACCGTTGTAACTAACGACAAAGGAGAATCTGTCACAACTCGTTCAGCTTCCTCTTGGAGGGTTTGTATTGATTACAGGAAGTTGAACATAGCCACGAAGAAAGATCATTTCCTTTTGCCCTTTATCGATAAAATCCTTGAAAGACTAGCCGAGCAGAAATACTTCTATTTCCTAGATAGTTACTTGGGATACAATCAAGTTCCTATCCGTCCCGAGGATCAGGAAAAAATGACTTTCACCTATCCCTATGGAACCTTTGCTTTCCGTAAGATGCCTTTCGGCTTATGCAATGCACTCGCGACTTTTCAAAGGTGTATGATAGCCATATTGTCTGACATGGTGGGAGAGTTTATGGAAGTCTTCATGGACGATTTCTCTATTTTTGGAGAATCGTTTGATTCTTTCCTGACTAATCTTGAAATGATTCTTAAAAGATGCATCAAAACAAGACTAATTCTTAGCTGGAAAAGAGTCATTTCATGACACAAGAAGGCATCGTCTTGGGCCATGTAATCTCTAAACGGGGAATTGAAGTTGACAAAGCTAAGGTTGATGCTATCTCTAAACTTCCTCCCACATCTGTCAAACAAATTCGATCATTTCTTGGTCATGTGGGATTCTATAGAAGGTTTAGCAAGGACTTTTCTAAGGTTTCTCGTCCTCTGAGCAATCTTCTCTCCAAAGATATGTCGTTTGATTTCAACGAATCATGCCGTAAAGCATTTGATTTTCTTAAAATAGCAGTCACTTGTGCTCCGGTGTTGCAACCACCGGTTTGGATAGCCCCATTTAGGATCATGACTGATGCTTCTAATTACGCTGTCGGGGCTGTTTTGGGTCAGAAGATTGACAGGAAGCTCTCTGTCATCTACTACGCTAGTAAAACTTTGGATGAGGCTCAGAAGAATTACACTATTATTGAGAAGGAATTACTAGTTGTAGTATTTGCTTTCAAGAAATTCAGGGCTTATCTCTTAGGGTCTCATGTCATAATATATACTGACCACTCAACCTTGAGACATCTCTTGGCCAAAAAGAATGCCAAACCCTGGCTTATTCGATGGATTCTTCTGCTTTAAGAATTTGATCTTGAAATCAAAGATAAATCTGGGGCACAGACTGTAGTGGCAGATCATCTTTTGAGACTTCTGAGTTATTCTTCTCGTCTGGATATTCCGATTGTTGATACTTTTCTGGATGAGACTATCCTTGCAGTATCAGGTGTCCAAACCCCGTGGTTTGCTGACAATGTAAATTATTTGGCCGTTGGTCAAATCCCTCAGGATTGGATCAAGCAACAACGAGATAGACTCAAATTTGAGGCCAAATATTACTTCTGGGAAGACCATAAACTGTATCACATCGGCTCTAATCAGATTATTCACCGATGTGTTTCAGAGAATGAATTCAAAAGTATACTCAAATTCTGGCATGCATCTACGTGTGATGGACATTTCTCCAGGAAAAAGATGGCTGCAAAAGTTTTACAATCTGGATTCTTTTGGCCATTTTTATTCAAGGATGCCCAGGAATTCTCGAGGTCATGCTCTCGATGTCAGGCACTTGGGGGCATAACCAAGAGAGACATGATGCCTCTAAACCCGATTCTTCCCGTCGAAATCTTCGACGTTTGGGGCATCGACTTTATGGAACCCTTCCTCCCTTCATTTGGACATCAGTACATTCTTGTCGTTGTTGATTACGTGTCCAAGTGGATCAAGGCCATTCCCACCTAAACCAATGACCACAAGGTGGTCATCGATTTTATCAAGAAGAACATCTTCAGTCGGTTCGGGATTCCGAGGGCCATCATTAGCGATGGTGGTTCTCACTTCACTAATGCACATTTTCGTAATTTACTGGAAAAATACGGGGTAAATCACAAAATCTCCACACCTTACCATCCCCAGACAAATGGATAGGCTGAGATCTCCAATCGGGAGATCAAGAATATTCTTCAGAAAACAGTTAGGCCAGATCGTAAAGACTGGACTCAAAAGCTTAAGGATGCTCTTTGGGCCTATCATATGGCATACAAAATGCCCATTAGCATGTCACCATTTTGTCTGGTGTACGGAAAGGCATGCCATTTACCTGTAGAAATTGAATATAGGGCATTATGGGTAATCAAACAATGTAATCTGGATCTGAGTTTAGCCAGAAAGACCAGGAAACTCCAACTATTTGAGTTGGAGGAGCTTAGAAACAACGCGTATGAGAATGCCAAGATTTCTAAGGCTCGGACCAAAGCTCTTCATGACCAATTGATATCCCGCAAGAACTTTGAGCCTAACCGGAAGGTCTGGCTCTTTGATTCTCGACTTAAGCTCTTTCCCAGCAAACTTAGGTCAAAATGGAACGGCCCGTTCATCATCAATCAGATTTTTCCAAATGGGATCGTTCAGATTTCTAACCCAAAGATGGGTAATTCATTTAAAGTCAATGGTCAATGTCTGAAGCCTTTTATTGACCATATTGTTCCAGAACCCATCTCAGACACGGTTCCTGTCATCATGTTGTGATTTCTTTGGCTGGACTTTGCCTAGCTGATGGCATTAAACTCAGTAGTTGTACAGTCTGACTCAGAGCTGACTCGAGCATCACATTCAGGTGATATCTTCTACATTCTACCTTCCTTTCATGTCTTTTATTCTCAATGAGGACATTGCATTAGCTACGCATGGGGGGGTAGATTCATTTCTGAATCAATTTGTCAGCTCTGTGGAATTCTTGTAAATTCTACTTGTTTTCTTAAATATATATATATATATATATATATATATATATTTTTTTTTTTTTTTTTTGAATTGGGAAAGAATACTTGGGAATTAAGACTTTTCAATCTTAGGAACTATTACAATAGGATTTGAACACTAAGGTCCTTAAGGTCTTTGGGCTTAATCAGCCTGGCTATCACTAAAATGTGGATTTGTTTATCGAGTCCTCGCCATCTTGAATTCCATTTCAATTTTATTCAATATGTTTGGGTGATAAGTATACGACTTATCAACCTACCCTCTGATTTAAGGGAACTTTAAGTCTAAGCATCTACACACTATTTGTACTGACTCATTGTTTGGTGATTTTAATGGAAATTGAGTAGCTAATGAACCTTCTAGGGTGGTGTGGCTAGTAAGTTATCGTGGGTAATAGCCCATAAATAGGTTGTCCAGAGTCCAACCACTGGACCATTCTTTTCCTGCTGCCTTTAGGTAAATCTTAGACCAGAGAAGCCACCTACTTAAAAAAAAAAGAAAAAAAGAAAAAAAGAAACAAAAGAAATAAGCCACATTTCACCGCACAAGTATGGCTGGCAAGTTATCGTGGGTAACAACCCATAAGTAGGTTGTCTAAAACCCAGCTCAAAAAATGCACGTCGAATTCCTAAAACACTTAGTAAGAAGCAGAAAGGTCGAATAAGCCGGGGAGATATACACTGCATTTATCCTTGTGTTGACCCCATAAAAAGAAAAGTAGGGAAAAAGCTACCGGTCGTATAAATACACCTTTAGGCAGAATTTTTTTTTAGGTCACCTAGGGGCGTAGAAAACCTGAAGTCTGTTCTGATTGCTGATTAACGAGTCTATCGCATTCACAAAAAGATGCTTAAAACTTAGGATTCTCATTAAGTCTTTGGTGGGTTGAGTGGCCGTAGAAAGCCACTCTGTAACTCTAAACTAAAAAATCCAAAAAAAAATTAGAAAAAAAGAAAAAGGAGAAAAAGATATCCTTCTTTGAATAAGGCGAGGGCTTGAGGCAGTCTGCATTCTGGCAGATACCCGGGAGCTGTTGTATCTTTGAAAGTTCAGGTCCTAAGTAAAAATTTCTTAATGTTGAAAATGACTTTTGCCTGAGTAATCCAATACTAATTCTTTTATAAATAGCATGTAGTTTTTGCTAGGGACAAGCAAAAGATAAGCATGGGGGTGTGATGTGCATATATCTAAATAGCCAAAAATGTCTATTAATGCATGTTCGTAGTGTCATATTAGCATCATGCATTATAAATATTGCATAACATGCATAATCATGCATTTAAGTCAAATTGTATAAATGTATAGTAATTGTCTCATTTTATGGTCAGGGACAGGGTAACTTTTAATCGGGGCCTCGGATCGAAGATCCAACCAGACGGATCTGATCAGAGTGACGATTGGAGTTCGACGATTCCAAGATTACCCTGATCGGACATCCGTAGCACCAAATATAGTCCAAGGAAGCCTAGAGATCAAGGGCCAAGATGGTGCCAAACCGCACTTTAACAACAAATCCGACTGCACAGATGCGTTCGGATCGAAGATCGCAGCCTAATGGTGCAAAAATCGGCTCAATCCGACATCTGTGGCACCTTCTACAGGTCATAGAAGATGGATGGCCATGATGGCACCACATGGTGCCATCACAGCCACCCAAATTGGCCACAGCACTGCTCCCCATCCTTTGAAGGCGCAGGTGAAGCGAGATCTAGGCCGTTAGATCTTGATCCAACGGCCATGAGCACACACGCTTAAAACGTAAGTGCGACAAAGAAGAAGCACTAGCGTAGCGGTCGAGCGGCGTTGTGCGAGGGCGGGGCGCACGTTCGACTCGCGATCTGCAGTGCGTGCGATTAATTTTGACCACGCGATCGGCTGTGAACGACCTAGATGCCCACTCGGGCGCACGCATGATCAAATGGACAGCGCGCATGCCTGATCGCATGCACGGGCGTGCGATTAAGCACAGATGAAGGCACGGGTGAGGTTGACTTTAAGTCGTCCGATCTTGAGATCGGACGGCTGAGATTTCGAGGACGTGGGAGAGCATTAAGCGTGCGGCATGCGAGGCGGGTGTGCACCAAGGCTGCGGCGACGTGGGGTCTTTAGTGACGCTTAAATTCGTCATTAAAGACCACCTCATTTAATGTTTTAACTATGAAATGATCAAATTGCCCCCTATCCTTGCAACTATGAAAGGAGACCCCTACCCTACGAAATCTTCATCCCTTCCTTCACCTCTCTCCCTCTCCAAAGCTCAAGAAAAGTTTGTCCCACACCTAGGATGCTATTCTAGAGCCAAATCAATTTTCTCGCCCCCGTTTCGGAAGTGGTTCCCGCGACGATGACGACGTGCTGCCTCATTCCCGCCTCTTCCTGCTTCGTCCTCCTTCCCGCTCCGTCCTCCATCTTCCAGGCGTCGCTCCATCTGGCTCATCTTCCAAGCATTCGTCAAGAAGGATAACATCTCCCTCCCATCTTTTTAATTACTTTTTAGAATAGAATTTCCCGCTTTCTAGTTATAATCATTTCACGCTTTGTAGTTGTAAAAATATTATTATTATTACAAGTGATTATTCTCTCTCTCTTTCTTTCTCTCTCTTATTGTTTATATTAATTCTATTGTAATTATCTCGTTTTCAAACAAAAACACAAAAAAAAAACATAATCGCGGATTTATATTAGGTTTCGGTATAAATTTATCTGTTGACGGATTTCTTTGTAAATCGAATTACAACGACGGATTTTTCAAATCCAAATTCGATCGCGTAGTTTTCCACTCTCAACATTGATGCTCTCATTTAATAGAAGTGAAGATGATATGATGTAATGTAAAAGCGTATACTTATCTAAAAAATATATATGAATTATGACTCATACTTGGCCTCTTTTCCTTTTTTGATACTGCTTTACTTATTCAACATCAGGAATAAAGGTATCCTTCGTATTTGTTTTCTCCATCTTGTCCAAAGTAATCCTCTTTCTTTTCCCAAAGGTCCTATTAATACTTATCTCTTGCTCTTGACACTCAGCTTCGTCCAAATTATTAGTTTCAATCTCGTTCCTTGGTTTCTCTATGATTTTGTCTTCTAGGATCTCTCCATGTGTACAAGTTTGTTCTCCTTTCTGCTATCCATGTACGCAGCAACACACCAAGCATGCAACATTGTTAACATTGATTTAAATTTTCCTTATTATTTATAGAAGTTTATTCTTATTGTATTACAAATTATACTTCTTTGCATATTCACGTTCAGCCAATCCTTTTTATACTACAAAAATCTATGCTTATTTTAGTACTAGCCCATTCCTTTGAAATCAACATTTTTGTATTACAATAGTCTATAGTATGGCATTATCTGAGCAGGTATCAAACAATAAGTTACAATTTTTTCAAGCTAGTTCATCCACTCGCACAATAAATAAGATTTCTGAGGACGGCCTTCTTTTGTAATATAAAGTGACATTTTTGCAACAAAAGTATATATGTTCCCAAAAGATTATAATCAATTTATTTTATTTGCAATACAAACATTCATTTCCCAAACTTCAGCGAAGAGATTCTTTGTATTCTTTTGAAACCTAGTTCTCTTATCTATATCAAAACGTGCATTATTCATACACTTTGAAATTCTAGATTTTATTTCGACCACGTAATATAACTTATCTACGGTATATTACATATTTTTTATACATATACTCGTTAGAATTGGAAGTATTTTTCCACCAGATTCGTAAGCTGAAGATAGTTGTGATGTCCTTTGTTCTTCAATACACCTTTTCTCCCGTCACCTTTGCTCCCGCTCTCAGGTTTGTTCTTCCTTAGAAAACTCAACGAAGATTTTAGTTCAACATGCATTATCGTATACATCCTTCGATACTGTTGTCAGGCATCTTTTAATGTTCCCATATGACTATTTTTTAAATTTTTATTTATGTTTTCTCTTAATGTTTATCCATTGTCGCACCTTTGAACAATTGACGGTTCAAATTCGATTTATTTTTATATTAAACCATTTCAGTATTATGCATCAATTATGAAATATAGTTTTTAGATTTTGTATTACATTAGCTTCGTCCCTTTAATAAATATTGTAATACATTTTTATTACTTTCACGTAAATATTGTATTACAAAAATATGATGTTGCTATCGTGTCAACCGTCATTGTGTGTTTCGACATGACTATCTTTTAAATATATATTTATGTTTTCTGTTAACTTTTATCTGTTCTCGCACCTTTTGATCTATTGACAGTTCAAAGCCGACCTATTTTTTGCAACACATCGTTTCAATGTCTATGCATCAATCACGAAATACATTACCAGATTTTCGTATTACATTGTTTTCATACATATGATAAATATTGTAGATTGTATTACAAAAATACTAATGTTGTTATTTGAGAAATTTTATATTAAAAATGTTCACGGGTTAATTTACATATCTGTAATACAGACACATATTGGACTTGCTTTATATAATTTTTGTAATACAAATAACATATTCAATTAATTACAAGTGTTTCATTACATGCAAAAATAGTTGTGTAATAAAAAGTTATGTTGGATGAATACATTTAACAACAAAAATTCTATTTGTTTGTACATTTTAATTTTAATAGATATAATATTATTTGTTGCTTTTTACTTTTTTTTTTTATAAAAGCAGTTGTAATAGATTGTTATAACAGTAGTTTTACACTCTACCTATGTTGAGGTTCGTGTGTCTTTTCATTGCTAATCCCAAGCCTAGGTAAAGGAGAGTTGTGTTAGGTAGCCGACAACCAGTGTAAAATTTGTCGAATCTTTAAACATGGATTCTAGCAAACATTTAGATTTCGTTGGGGCGTTTCCTACTTACGACGTGCTGCATCTACGCCCGGGTGTAGTGATAAATGAGCAAGAGTTCTCGCATGAGGAACGCATGCGAGTAAAGAAGTTAGTTCCGCTACATCGCCGCCCAAATGTAGTTCAAAATGAGTAAAGGTTCTCACATGAGGAACGCAAATGAGTAAAGAAGTTAGTTTCGCTACATCGCCGCCCGGATGTAGTCCAAAATGTGTAAGGGTTCTCGCATAAGGAACGCATGCGAGTAAAGAAGCTAGTTCCACCACTTCTCCATCGAAGCGTGTTACAAAGAATGATGAAATTCGGTAGTTGGAATATTGGTACTTTGACCAGCAAGCTCATGGAGATTGTGGATACAATAGTAAGGATAAGGATTCAAATTCTTTACCTTCAAGAGACTAAGTGGGTTGGAGAAAAAGTAAAGGAAATCGAGAGAACAGGTTTCAAACTATGGTATTCAAGAAGGGACATAGGTAAAACGGCATGGGCATTATAATTCATAAGGATTTGAAGGAGAGTATGGTTGAGGTTAAGAGATTGGGTGATCAAATTATTTTGATAAAATTAGTCTTAGAAGAAGAGATCTTGAATGTCATTTCAGTTTATGCACGTCAAGTTGGTCTGGAGGAAAGAATAAAGAACAAATTTTGGGGAGAGCTTGATATGATAATTCAAGGAATCTCACAGAGAGATGATTTTCTTGGGTGGAGATTTAAATGAGCATGTGCGAAAAGATGCTTTAGAGTATGCAGGAGTGCATGGAAATCATGATTTTAGTATTAGGAATGAAGAGGGGAAGACGTTCCTTGATTTTGCTATGGCTTATGATCTTTTCATAGCAAATTCCTTCTTCAAAAAATGAGAAGAGCATTTGATTACCTATAAAAGTGGCTTAACAAGAACGCAGATTGATTACTTTGCTTTGAGAAGAATGGATCGTTTATCTTGTAAAGATTGCAAGATTATTCCAGAGGAGAGTTTAACTGCTCAACATGGCCTTTTGGTGTTGAATGTTCATTTGAAGAAAGCAAAGAAGAGAAAATTAGTGTCTAAGAATTTGAGAATTAAATGATGGAATCTTAAGAAAGGGCAAGTGAGATTTAAAGAGAAGATGATGCAACAAAAGCTTGGGATCTTGATGGTAGTGCTGATGAAATGTGGTTAAATATGGCAAACTGTATTAGGAAGGTAGCAAAGAAGGAGTTAGGCGTGTCTAAAAGAGATGTTCCAGGACAAAAGGAAGCTTGGTGATTGAGTGAGGAAGTGCAGGAGAAGCTTAAAATTAAAAGAGCCTACTTTAAAGCCTTATATCGAGATAAGACCGATGAAAATATGAAAAATTACAAAAGAGCAAAGAAAGAAGCAAAGAAAATAATTAGTGAAGCAAAAGCAAAAGCTTGAGAGAATTTTTATAAGAAACTTGATTCTAAAGAAGGTGAAAAAGATATTTTCAAGTTAGCTATAGCAAGAGAGCGAAAAGCAAAGGACCTTACACATGTAAGATGCATCAAGGATGAAGAAGGAAGGGTGCTTATAGCTAGTGAGGATATAAAGATAAGATGGAAAATATATTTTCATAAGCTATTTAATGAAAAATAAAAGAATAATATCATCTTAGGGGAGTTAGCCAACTTAGAAAAGTATGTGAATCGGGTATGTTATCGAAGGATACAAAAGAAAGAAGTAGAAAAGGCTTTGAAGATGATAAAAAGTGGGAAGGTTGTTGGGCCTGATGATATTCCTATAGACGTTTGGAGAATGATGGGAGAACGGGGTATAACTTGGCTTACAAATTTATTTAATATTGTGTGGAGAGGCAAGAAGATGCCAGAGGAATGGAGGAAAAGTTTTGTGGTACCTTTATACAAGAACAAAGGTGATATACAAGATTGTTCCAACTATAGAGGTATATAAAGTTGATGAGTCATACGATGAAACTTTGGGAAAGAATAATTGAAAGAAGGGTGAGACAAGTCTCTATGGTAACTGAAAATCAATTTGGCTTTATGCTAAGCAAGTATACTATTGAGGCAATACATCTCTTGAGACGTATAATGGAGACATACAAAGTCAAGAAGAATAATTTACATATGATTTTTATTAATTTGGAGAAGGCCTATGATTATGTCCCAAGAGATATCTTGTGGAGAATTTTGGAGAAGAGACAAATGCCAGTTATATATATCAACCTCATAAAGGATATGTACTATAGAGCAGTAGCTTGTGTAAAGACTAAGGATGATTTGACGGACTACTTTGATATCACCATTGGTCTCCATCAAGGTTTGACTTTAAGCCCTTATCTTTTTGCCTTGGTCATGGATGAGTTGATGAAGCAAATGTAAGTTGAGGTGCTTTGGTGTATGCTTTTTGTTGATGACATTGTGTTGGTTAATGAGACAAGACATGGAGTGAACAGAAAACTTGAGCTTTAAAGAGAAGCCCTAGAAGATAAAAGATTATTCATAAGTAGAACGAAGACTGAGTATATGGAATACAAGTTTAGTAATAGAGGAAACAATGAAGGAATTGATGTAAAAATTGGAGAAGAGTGCATTCCAATGAAAGATGTTTTTAAGTACTTGGGATCCATTTACCAACATAATGATAGAGATGTTACACATAGAATTAATGTAGGGTGATTGAAATGAAGGGATGCATCTAGTGTTCTCCGTGATAAGAAGGTTCTTTCAAAAGTCAAAGGAAAATACTATCGAGCTGTGGTAAGACCAGCCATGTTGTACGGTTTTGAATGCCGGGCTATAAACTATAGGCATGTACAGAAGATGTCAGTGGCAGAAATGAAGATGTTAAGATGGATGTGTGGTCATACAAGAAGGGATCGTATTTCAAATAAGATTATTAGAAAAAAGGTTAGGGTGACATCGATAGAGGATAAAATGAGAGAGGCATGTCTAAGGTGGTTTGGACATTTACAAAGAAAGCCACTAGATGTTCCAGTTAGGAGATGCGAGAAGTTGGAGGTTGAACTCGCTAAGAGGGTGTAAGGAAGACCAAATAAGTGTTGGAAGGAAACTATTAAGTATGACCTCAATTACTTTAATTTATGTCCTGAAATGACTGAAAATCGATCTGTGTGGAGGCAAAGAATCCATATAACCGACTCCACTTAGTGTGGGAAAAGATTTGATTATTGTTATTGTTAAGTTGTGATAAATTGTTACAATACACATCTTTCCGTTACAAGATGTATACTAGTTCATTACAAATGGAGTATTATTTTATTACAAACATGTTCATTTTTATTATAAAAGTTTTCTTGGAATCAAATGGATCATAAAAGTATTACGCTATTATTCAAGGTAAGTTTTTTTCGTCCTCAAATTATGTATTCATTTTGAATCAATTGATAGCATTTTTTTATTTTTGTGTTATGATATTTAGGAGTAGTTGTAATACATTATTATAAACTTGCTGCCATTACAAAATACATATGCATCCATTATAAAATATATGCCTACTCATTACAAAGGCACTATTATTTTATTACTCTCTTCATCTTCACATTAAAAGTCCTTTTCTCTCTTTTGGATCTACCTTTTCTTTTATAGCTTCGACAATTTTGGCAGGATTTTATTCTCATTCAATTATGATAGTTTTGGTATTCCAAAACTATCGCATTACACATATGGTATCTATTTAATTTTATTCAATTTAAATTTGCAAGGTATGTAGACATTATATTTTCTTATTTATATTTATATATAAACTATCGCATTACACATATGGTATCTATTTAATGTTATTCAATTGAAATTTGCAAGGTATGTAGACATTATATTTTCTTATTTGTATTTATATATAAAATGATTACGTGATTTTTATTTGATCTCTATGATCTTCATCCTACGTTCCCTTTTGCATGCTTTTTTCATTATTTGTGAGCATTGCATGCATAGGAAATGTCCCCATATATATATAAATGATCATGGATAAGATTTTGCAAAAGTGACAAGGTTACCATTTACACTTTAAATTTAATCCTACTAATAGTACCAACATAGATGATAACTTGATTACTATATATTTAAGAAGGCATTTAACAAGAAAGGAAAGTAATATAATTGCCTTCACTAAAAGGCATACGTATAAACTATTAAATATGGCGGCTCATATAACATCGCAATCCTCCAACACCTCATTGGTCTTCCAGTATGCTCATCACCTCCTTAGCACTTAACCTATACAACTCCTCCCTTTTCACCTCCTTGAAATACGTATCCTTCTCCTTGCGAACAAGTAATAGAAATGCATGACCTCGAGCCTTCACAAAGCTGCAGCACTCCGATCCTTAGGCAACATGGAATTAAGACCCGTAGCAGCATCTTGTATTGAAGGAAGGTAACAAAATAAGGTAAGTCAAGTGGCTCAGTAGGGCATAGTGGTGTAACACAAGTAGGTAGTGTCATCTAGTTGTTATTTTCCTTTTTATTAACAATTGTCTTACCTTAATTTACCCACCAATGAGTTTATTTGTATTATCAAAACATGACATAGTTCCTTTTCAAAAAAATAAGAAGAAAACTTGACATAGTTGAATACACTCATCAAAACCATCTTTGAATCGCTTGTTTTCATGTGAGGAAGCATAATCTTCGTCATTGAAAATTTCATCCTTCGATCTTCGTGTCGAGGAGATTCTAGAGTAGTCAAAGGATGCTGGGCCTCAGAGATGCCTTACTTGGCTACGGTAGTGACATCAAATTTGTCTCACATCCTAGGACTACTAAGGAATGGCACTCATAGGTTATTTGACGAATGTTCACCACACTCTCTTTTAGGTGAAATCCTATATGGACCACCTCTATATTTTTCTTTTATAAGTGTGGCCCATGCATTGAACACAACTTCTTGAACATTCAATTTCCAGTCCCTTAATAACCTAATCCCATCAGTCTCCAAGTAACTCTAATTTACCCATTTTCACTCCATCGGATATATCTTATCATTCTTCGACTTTCATCTCTTTGGATCTCTAATGTAAGATCACTTATATGTGATTCCTTTATGTCCCTACTTATCTTTATGTGAGACACCTTGCTCACGTATGAACCACATGATTTTTATTGGAAACCCATGTATTGATCTTTTGCATGATAAAAATTGCATAAATTTCAATTCAAAGACCTAATTCATGAACCGTTTGCACCTAAATTATCCTTAATTATAGTACAATCACGATCTCCAAAGTAGTATTGATGGATCAAATTTATTTTGATCGATCAATTTGTGCATGATCGATTAGTTCTATCTAATCGATTAAATTTAGGTATTTTGCTATTATTTAAAAGTATGTGTTTATCGATTAAAATTAATTTTGATGAATCAAAATTAGTAAAAACCAATCATTTCAATGCGATTTTGATGGATCAAATGTCTATTTCATTGATCAAACCTGGACAAAATTGCATTTATTTGAATTCTAACTTAAAATTCATGAAGTGAAAACCCCATAATTCATTGCAAAATGCACTAAAACAAGTTCCGTTACGAAAATCCATACTTTATGACCCTTTAATACAAACATAAGTTATGGCTACATTACTTGAGAAGAACTTGACATGCATGAAAGGAGAACCCATATTCTCAAGAAATCAAGCATGACATTGGTGACTCTATAAATTACCCTATTATGATCAAAGCACACTATCATCACAAAACCTACAATTACCACCTCAAAATCCCATGCAAAACCATCAAGAGAGGGCCAACAGAGGGACTAAAGCCCTACCCCTGCTCTTGATTTGCTACCCCTTTGTTCTTGCCCAATTGAAGCTCCCATCCTCCTCCTCTTAAATTGAGCTACTTCTAATCTTTATAACACAAATACACAATATGCACCATAATTTCATCTAATTTGAAAAAGGAATCCATGTTGGGTCCTCTAGATTCTCATGTTGAACATGCATGAGAACACCCCAATGGAGCCAAAATGACAAAGGCTAGGGAGATCCTTACCCCTTGTCTAAGTTGCCTGAATATCGGGTGGAAGGTTCTCCTAATGATTGCCTGTAGAAGCTTGAAATGGGTCCCTCCTTACTGCAGCTTCTCCATCTCCTCTCCAATGGAGTTGAAGAAGAAAGAAGGGGATGGAGAAGAGAGTTTGTTGGGGGAGAAGTGGCAGCAATCAACTTTGGTGGATGCTAAATTGTCTCCTTACTAGATAATGAAAAATATCATATTGAACCCTTCCATTTTTTACTTTTTACCCCCACCTTACAACCACTCACAAATCCTTTATTACAAGTCCCTTGGGAGCTTTTTTGTGGGTTTTTGGCTTAAAAATCCATCCTTTCTTCAATTCAAGTCTTAATACTCAAACTTAATGGCCTTATTACTTTAACATGTTAATAACAAGAGTTGGACATTATTTTGAGACTTCCAACTTCCTCTTTAAGAGATTATATAATCGAAACATCTTTTGATAATTAAGGAAGTTAGGCCTTCATTAATTCCCTTAATTCAAGTTTAGCAGTTAATTAAGTGCAATAAATTAGGGCCCTAACAATAAGTCAAAATTTTCTTTACTTCAAAAGGTTTTCCCTAGTTGTCCTAAAGGTTTTCTCTACTTCTTTGCAGAGGTTAATCAAAATTTTTTGTACTTCTTCCCTTTTTTATTAACATTCAAAAAGATATATTACTCTCTCATGATCATACTTCTCTTTTTCGTACTCTTCCCCTCAAATCATGCTTCTAATGTTGAAACTATTGATTTTGAAAGTGGAAGCTAATGTGGAGAGTCAAAAGTTGTCAAGTTCAATGTGTGTATATTCACAATATGTTAAATTCATGTGGTTTTATATCATCCACAGTGTATATCCCAACTTCCTTCTTATGAACAATTTTTTCTTTTTGGATTTAATGATTTAGAAAAAATATTAGCTAATTGTAATTCTGTTGATATGAATTCCAAATTTATTTCTCCTTTTAGTAGATCATCTCCTATAAAATGATGGTGAACATTAACATTTTTAAGTGTTTTATTAGATTCTTTGGTAGATGTATTATGCTATTATTATCACAATAAATGTTCATGGCTAAATAGTGCAAGTCCAAATCATGTAAGGTTCTCCTCATCCATTAAACTTAAGAACATGCTAATGCAGTCAAAATATAGATTGCTTTGGTATTAGATAAGGCAACATAGTTTTGCTTCTCACTACCTATTCTAGTTCAAGCATAGTTAGCATCATAATATAAAATTAACTATAAACTCGGTGTCTTTACATAGTCATGTGTATCTACTAAGTATTTAAATATTCTCTTTACAACATTCATGAAATCAAGCACATAAGCACGTTGTAAATATTATATCCGATTTACTTCCAGTCAAATACAACAAGGATTCAATCATTCCTCCATATTTCTTCTAATCAACCTTCTTTCTTTCTTCAACATTTTCTAAATGTGTTAAAATAGTCACAAGTGTACTGGTTCCTTTCAAATTATTCATCCTAAACTTTTTCAATATTTCCTTAGTGTACTTTGGTTAACCAATGAAGGTTCTATGCTTCATTTGATTTATGTGTTACCCTAAAAAGTATTTTAGTTCTCACATCATACTCATTTTAAATTTTCTTGCTTGTCTTGGTAAACTTTCTAGACATCTCTTGTGTTGATTGAAAATTATATCATGTACATAGATTTGTATTGCATCATTTTCCTCCCTTTTAATGAATGGCGTAGACTCCTCTTGGCCTAGCTTAAATCTTGAGCTCACCAAAAAGGTTTCAAGTCTTTCATACCATGCTTTTGTTGCTTGTTTCAAACCACAATGTTTTTTTTATTTTATACACATCTTATGGCTCTTTGTGATTCTCAAAATTAAAGGGTTGTTTTATATAAACTTCTTTCAAATATCCATTTAGAAATGTAGTTTAACATCCATTTGAAAAGATTTGAACTCTAAGAAACATGCTACAGTTAACAACATTCTTATAGATTCTACTGTTACAATGGGTCCAAAAGTTTCATTGAAATCAATTAGTTCTTGACCATACCTTGTGTAACAAGACTTGCTTTGTTTTTACATGATTCATCTAATTTGTTGTTGACAACCCATCTAGTGCCAATAATTGCATGATTTTTAGGTTTTGGAACTAAATCCTACATCCTTCTTGTATAGACAAATTTCAAGATTCATTATTACATGCTTCTTCAACATTCTTTTAGTTCAATTTGTGATACATTTGTATCATCAACAATCATTTTTTAATGTTGATCTTGTTTGAACTCCTTTTGGAGCATCTCCAATTGTTAGATCTTGTGGATGATCATTCATAAATGAGAATTCCCTTTGTAGATTATGTATGGTATTATCCGGTACACTACTCACATCAATAAATGAAGGTTCTTTATACATGAACCAACCTCAATTTTTTGCCTCTTCACATTGGTGGCAAGCGGAGTGCCAAAATCCTATCTAAGAATTTTCAACCTACTTAAGCCAAAGTTCATAGCACTAGCTACCACTGATGTAAATTCAAACATGAAGCAACCTCCATTTTTTGCCTCTTCACATTGGTTGTGAACAGAGAGCCAAAATCCTGTCTAAGAATTTTTGACCTCCTTCAGCCAAAGCGTATGGCACTAGCTACCCCTCTGATATAAATGCAAGAGCTAGAACTCCATAATAGGAAACAAGAGAAAAATAAAGCAATGCCTACAGATAATGTAGACACCCCTCCCTTTTTTTTCTTGTTAGTGAAACCAAAAGCCCTAGTCGCTAGTGGCACTATGACGTGTGAGGCTTCATCCCATGATTTTTCCCTTTTCTTCGAGAGAAGGGTTTTCTATGTAAATCTACGTTCTCTTTCTCAATTGCCTTGCAACAAACAATATCCAAATTGCTCGAAGCCATGCCTTTCTCATGAATGTTCCATTCACTAGCTCCTTATGACCTTGCAATTTCCATGCTTTTCTTATAGGAAAGAAGAATCTTATAAGAAACTCTATTGATTCTTTCTTAGATTTAAATATGTGCTTATTAAGCTACTGATACTTATTGCTAGTCTACTAGTATCACTAACTTCTAAACTAAGCTTAAATTAATTTACATAAAGTTGGATATAAATCCCCAAATCTGGTAAAATTAGATCTAAAAGACCAAGACTAACACAACCTTATACGGTAAATCATAGAAAAAGAAAGGAAGAAAAAGCTAAAAGATGGATTAATAGAGAAGTTGAAATTAGAAACATTAAGAGAATAATTTGACATCGATCATTATGGCTATGATCTAGATGCTGACAAGGTGGTGCTATGGGGGTAAGAGATGATCAGGTTGGAGAACCGCTAGCTGGCCTTTATGTCACTCCAGCAAAATCATCATCAATTAAGTTCTATCTCAATCGCATAGGCATTGAAAATGGAGATTTGTTAGTGATTGTATATTGGATTACATTCAGCAATCTTTTTGTGGATTGATCCAGCTTCCTTTCCAAGAAAGTTTTGCAACCCTTGCACAACTGGCAACAGCAACAATAACATTTTCCGTCGGAATACTCACCAACCCTTCAGCAAATTTCCCAGGAATTTATTCCTTATCCCCAGGGGACACGATTAGATTATGCAATGCTTTGGCAAAGACAACAAAATAATCCAAAGACAACAAAATAATCTACAAGCAACCATGTGTTAGACTTCATTTTGACGTGCATTGTGGACTCCCCATATTTACAGATTACAATGAATTCCTGAAAACTTCCACGTTGCCAACCCTCCTTCCATGAAGACAGCCTACACTCAGTCAGGACATAATGAATGCAGAAGTAAATCTAGTTCTCAGAGTAGTTGTAATGACCCGGGCTTAGACCCGAGTCCAATTAAGAATAACTGACCTTGATGTGAATAACTGACCTTGATGTTACAGTAGTTGTACATCGTTACATCTCAATTTTGAGGAGGGAGTTGAGAGAGGTGCTGTTGAACCTCTGTGCGAGACCTCTGATCACAAGAACAATGATGTCTCGCATGTGTCTAGTTTGCACCATCAGGTCCACCTCTTCCTCGCTGTCAACAACAATCTTAAAGCGATGCTGGTCATTCCTGTACAGCTCAACCTGTGGAAACACATTATCACACACTATAAGGAATGATCTGAATTTCAGTTGCAGGAATGGTTTAATAGTGGAAAGACATTCAAAAGCTGAATAGCAGTGAAAATCAGTCTAACATGATGGGAAAGCAAACCTACCCGAAAGGGAGGGGCATATGTTCCACGTATTTCTGTGGTTGGGAATGATGCTTTGGAGCCAGGTTTCACAAGTTTGACTCTCTTTCTGTTAACCTCTAGGATTCTTCTCTCAAGGTTTCCTACACCAGGAACCTGTTTATGGGAATGTAGGGCAGAGCATAAATTCATCATTTTGGTCAAGATATGCACCATAGCTTCTGGTTTCACAATTTCAATTAGAACAAAGAAAAGCTCATATGGACAATGAAAGACTGTACCTTCTTTTGGAACTGATCCCTGTCGCAAAGTACCTATACTCAGAAAAGAGGATGCAACATAAACTAAAAATTGAATAAAATCAAGGAAGATTACAAAAGCAATATCTAGCAAGGCAGCACCTCAAATTTGACAGACCCAAGTTCCACTTTCTGCTTAACCTCTCTGTAGACATCAGGTTCTATAAATCAACAAAAAACTTCATTAGAAAAGGGAAAAAATATTTTCCATTAAAATATGAAGGCAATCATGGAAAAACATACCGCCTACCTCTGAAAATGAGCATTTTGTCAGTATGGAGACCAGTAGATATATCGAAAATGAAAGAAAAAGATGGGTGCTGGTGAATTTTGCAAGCATGGAGCCCCTGAGGCCTATGTCGTTATACTTGCAGAAATTGAGTTTCTTAATGCAGATTTTGCACCATTTTGTCTGGAAAGTGCCAAATAGTGGCAAAAATGCTGCTGTTGTTCAGTGTTCTTCAAGCCATTCTTCTCCATATTTTTGACATGTTTTGAGTTATGTTTATGTCCTTAAAAATAAATATAACCTGTTTCTTCTCCTCTAAGATAGGTCTATGGTAGCTATTGTGGATTTTTTTTGGAAAAGAAACTATTGTGTATTTTATGGGTAATATTCCTAGATTTGTGGGTTTAATGTTGGAAATAGTAGATCTATGAGTTTTATGCTAATGATCACTTGAATTACTGAAGCTGTTAGATCTATGAGTTGATAGGCTTAGATTACTAATAAAATACTCTATGCTTTAGTTTGCACAATAGAAAAACACCCTAGACCTTGCAATTTCAATGGCTAGAAAATACTTTATAGCTTGCCAAGGTTCAAATTCCCCTGCCTTAGCCAAAAATTCTTGCGTCGAAATAGATAACAAGCACCAAACATTTTTTTTTTCCACCACTGGTTAAGATATTTTAGGAATGAACTGATGAAGCTTATGAAGTTCAGCCCCTTAACAGTAGCCATTTGTTCAAAGAAAGAGAGAGAAAAGGAAAGGAAGCTGAAGGTTACCAACGGCTATTGGCTCAGTTGATGCAGAAACAGATTCCCCTTCAGCACCATCCCCCCTTACAGGTGTATAAATTGCCACCAGCCTGTATACAACATCATCAACATTTGCTTCATACATCCTCCCTGTTTCCCCTGAAAAAGGATGTTATTGTGAATACCAAGGAGTAATCCCAGAGGATGAAGCCATAAAAGGAAAATGCAAAGGTACATTGGTGATAGGGATTTGTAAAGAAAATTTGTTGAGAGTATTGTGTGGTTATTTAGTGCCACATTGGAAAGTGTGCACCTTGTGTGTGTGTGATGGCTTATAAATATGTGTGTACTCCTCCCATTTATCTTTGAGAAGAAACAAAGAAAAACACGCCCTATCGGGGCTTCTCCCGTGGTTTTCTCCTCGCTTCTTGTGAGGGGTTTCCACGTAAACCCAAGCATTTTATTATCTTATTGCTTTGATTTATGCTTCTACTTTATTATTATATTTAACTTGGTATCACAGCAGTTCGATTCTTGGATTTATTCTTTAAATTATTATCTTTTATCATTATTCTGTTCTTGGAGTTCCAATATCTTGATATGAAGGAGAATCGAGGAGTATATGGCAAGGTGATCTGGCCCTCGCTAGGGTTTCTGATCAGGGCCACTCGAGGAGGATCTCCTTGGTGAAGTTTCTGCCAGGCTCATGCTGGAGATCGATGCGAGGCAGTGCAAGGGGTAATAGGCGGTGATGTTGTTGATGCGTGGATCCCGTGAGGAGGTGTGAAGCAGCTATGCATCAGGAGGCCGTAGGAGGCATCATGAGGTAGAGCAAAGGGTTGCTCGAGGCAACACTAGGCGGCACGGCAGGCAACACGTGGTTGCTGGCGATCGTGCGAGCGAGTCTAGGCTATGCAGTAGCCCTAGCGACACTGCTGCTGCGTCATGGAGTGTTGGCAGCTTCAAAGGGTGCCATTCGCGACGCCCATGGAGGTTGTGGAAGACAGTGAAGATGGCTGAGGTAGGCCATGGTGGAGGATGAGGCGAGCCATGAGGCCTGCATCAGTGCTTCGAGCTCCGATCTTGGAGCTATGTTGGCAATGAAGATGGAGATGGCGTCGACGACGGCAGCGACAGTGACAGGAGTTGGCGATGGAGGAGCCCTAAAGGAAAAGCAACACCGCGTGTGGCGACGCTCATGGGCTCCATCTGAGCGCAGCACCCCATGTGGCAGCTCTCGGTGGCCTGATCTGAGCATAGCAGCGCCTTCTCTACGTGTGGCGGCGCTCAACTGGTTAGATCTGATCGGTGCGGTGCTTTACGTCTGTCGGGTTGGATTGAGGAGACGAAGAAGTTGAGGCGGCGTTGATGGCAGTGCGAGAGGTGTGAAGATGGCGGGGAGGTCTCATGGACCGCGATTTGCGGTGCTAGTTGAGGTCGAGATCAGGTGCGACGGTCTGCAAGGCCGCATCTCGCAGCGCTGGCGACGAGGATGCAGGGGTGGTGTAGCGCTAGCAACCGGAGTGAACGCGGCTAGTGGTGGTGGCCAACACAGACGTGGAGCCAGAGGCACGGCTGTGCCATTGGGTTCTATCTAAACCCTAAGGTGAGTAAAGGACGCAGATATCTCATTTGTCTGTTAGGTTTAGGTTATTTATAAAATAAAGATATATAAAAAAAAGAAAGAAGAAAAAAAAAGAAGGAAGAAAGAGAAAAAAAGAAAAAAATAAAAAAATAGAGAAAAAAATAAAAAAAAGAAAAAAAAATATGACGAAGTTTATGTTTGAGAGAAGATGTGGAGAAATTTTCTCTAGCATTTATTGTTTTTCTTCTCGTCGTTATTATTATTTTTCTCCTATCCGAGTATGAGAGAAAGGGGAAGTGTGTGAGCTTATTGTAGTCTTTCCCCATTTGGGAGTCCCTTTTGTTCATGGACTCCACATGAGAAACCCAAACGCTGGGAGGTCCAGAGTTTCGAGATCCTCAAAGGAAGGACTCATGTCAGGTTTCTATGTGGGAGATCCAGTCTCGTGGACTCCAGAGAGGGAGATCCACCTTCGAGGTCTTCAGAGGAAGACCCTATTTTAGGGATACCAAACAGGAAGCCATCAGCACCAGATCTTCAGAGACAGCCACAGATCTTTCAGCAACTGCAGCCTGTGTTCCCGCCTGTGTAAAGTGGGTTTCTTGTTGTTACAAGCTAAGCATTCCATGCTCCAGCTTGAGGGGGAGTGTTGAGAGTATTGTGTGGTTATTTAGTACCACAATGGAAAGTGTGCACCTTGTGTGTGTGTGATGACCTATAAATAGGTGTATACTCCTTCCATTTATCTTTGAGAAGAAACAAAGAGAAACACGCCCTATCGGGACTTCTCCAGTGGTTTTCTCCCTGCTCCTTGTGAGTGGGGTTTCCACGTAAACCCAAACGTTCTTATTATCTTATTGGTTTGATTTATGCTTCCACTTTATTATATTTAACTAAATTTATTGATCTAAAGTGGTTTCAAAATTCCAGTATGGTATTATCACTGAAGTTTTGGGGCAGGTACCAGCCTGCTTTTGAACAAGCATCCTTTTTTCCCCCTATTTCTGTGCTTCACCTTCTTTCTGTTCCATCCCATTTTTGGAAAACAATCTCAAAATAGCTGTTGGGGTGGCATGGATTAATCAACTGGAAAACAATCCCAAGATGGCTGCTGAGGTGGCAAGGAATAATCAACTGAACGAGGGAGTTGTTCTCTGCTCTACACAGATGGCATCTACATCCGTAATCGGATCTGGGCATGGTGATTTTAAGCCCGCTTACTCCGACCGATTTGGTCCATTGGATTACTATTGTGAAAATGTTGGCTTGCTGCTCCTCATTTCACTTTATTGCAGGATAGATTTGACCCAACTGCATTTGGGTCCATCTTCCTCAGATCTGGACAAGAACGTGCATTGCCTTCAGTGGGAGAGTAGAATCTGTTAATGTCATTACGGAAGCCCTACCTCTTTATAAAGAGAAGAGGTGTGGGAAAATAATACCATGATCCATAAGAAATAAAGAAATATAAAATAAATAAGGCATAACACTACCATCTAACACTCCCCCTCAAGTTGGAGCATGAATATCTATCATGCTCATCTTGAAACAACACACTTCAAGCTGGAGCATGAATATCTATCATGCTCATCTTGAAACAACACACTTCAAAGGCAGATCTTGTCAGGGACTTTGTGAAGACATCTACACCCTATTCCTCAGAAGTGACACTCGTGGTATGTAACATCTTACGCTGAATGAGATCTCAAGTGTAGTGACAGTCAATCTCTACATGCTTTGTCCTCTCGTGGAATATAGGATTATTGACAATGTAGGTCGCTGCACTATTGTCACACCACATCTCCATAGAACTATTAAGAGGAACGTAAAGATATGACAAAACTGACTTGATCCAAACCATCTCAGTGGTTGTCTGGGCTATGGCCCTGTACTCTGATTCTGCACAGGATCTAAATACAACCGCTTGCTTCTTCTCCTCCATGTAACCAGATTGCCAATAACAAAGATGTAAAACCTTTTGGTAGATTTTCTATCCCCAACACAGCTAACATAATTAGCATCAGAGTATGCTACAATCCCTATGAGCGTTCCCTTACGGAACAATAATCCTCGTCCTAGTGCTTTCTTCACATACCTATGCACCTGCATTGTAGCCTCCCAGTGCTACCTAGCAGGCTTATCGATAAATTGGCTAAGCCTATCAATAGACAAATGATGGTGAAGTCTAGACGAATGATGGTGAGGTAAAGGAGCTTACCCATCAGCTGCCTGCAATGCTGTCAATGTGAAAGGCGACAGTAAGGCGACACTACTCAAAATCGCCCGAGGCGAGAGGCGACAAAAAGGCGATAGCCCGAGTGAATTGAGGCGATCGTCTTTTATTAGCATATATATGTCTTATTAACTCAATTTAATAATACTAAGTTTATAAAAACATATCTAATAACAAAGTTGGAGACTTGGAGACTTTAAATAGAAGAAAATGATGACAATTGTATTGCCAAAAACTGTTTCACATAATTTCAAATGGTAAAGAAAGAAAAGTTTCTACACAATTAAGGTAGAAAAACATAAAAATCAAATGTCATTAAAGTAAACAATTGTCAATTCTCAAATAATAAAACACATTAGTCATCAGAATCATCTTCAAGATTCAATTCATCATCGTCATCGTCATCGTCACCAACAACTTCTTCAATCTCCTCTTCCTCTTCCTCTTCCTCATCACTATCCACATATTCTTCCTCTTCTTCAATAATTATTGGAACTTTCCCTTTTCCCTTAGCTTTCTTAGGACCATTTTTCTTTGTAGTAGTACAAGCTCGAGTACGTCGAATAGCCTCTTGGTCATTAATTCCTGATGCAAGCTCAACCATGTCCCAACTGAGATCATCATCACCAAACACAAGATCATCACCTGCATTTTCCTCATCTTCCTCCATTTTCCCTACTAACCATTAATTTGAATCATCAATTTCCTGGAGGGAAATGGGATCAAGATAATCTCTATCTTCATATCGATTCCTCAAAGCTTCGTTGTACATAACAAACACAAGATCATTCAACTTTTGTTGCACCAACGGATTCCTTTTCTTTGAGTGAACCTATATAGATTTCCAAAATAAAATGATTAATATAAAATTACTTGATAAAATTAATGCTATGCATATTATGAATTGGTTTGTAACTTATATTTTAAAATACACTCCAATTCATTTCGCATCCCGAGGTACTACAAGTAAGACCTAGCACCTTCAGTGTCAATTTTGTCAAGTTAGGTGCAGACCCACCAAAGAGATTCCACCACTCCACTGTAAAAAGATAATAAGTTATATAATATTAATAAGCAATTAGAAATGGAAAGTTACTATAAAAAATTTATACCACTTGATTACCTGGGGCAATGGTCTTCCTTTGTCTAATAGCCATAGGTGTTCCAAAGAGTTATTGTGCATTTCTATAAATGGAAATTTCTCGTGTTATTTTGTCTTGCACACTCTCATCAGGCTCCAATTTTGCCAAGACATTGTAAAATTCATTCATAACCTCTGAATCAAAATCAAGATTTTGATTTTCATAAGAGAAATCAGGATTGAGGAAAAATCCTGTTGCATGTAGAGGCCTATGAAGCTGACAATCCCATCTCTTATCAATGATGTCGCAAATAGGTCCAAACTTTTCAGCATTATTGTTGAAAGCCTTCATGACAGCTTCCTTAGCTCTATCCATTGCTTCATATATGTATCCCATTGCAGGTCTCTTCTCTGAGTCAACAAGACGAAGCACTCTCACAAAAGGAGACGTAGCCTTCAGAATGTATACAACCTTATTCCAAAATGAAGGCATCATGATGATTGTTGCCACTTTCTTTCCCTTATCTTTTGCATTTTTAGAAGTGATCCACTTATCGGAAGTGAACATCTTCCTTAAATTTGCCTTTTGTCTATGAATGCTCTGTAAAGTGAGGAAAGATGTGACAAATCTTGTAACTGCAGGCCTCAACAACTCCCTATTTGTGAATTGCCTCATCAAATTCAAGACTGAAAGATGCATGTATATATTACTCAGTTGCATTGCATGCTTGAGTGTCTTTTTTACATTCTCTAACTTCCCAAAATCTTCCAACATCATATCAATGCAGTGTGAAGCACAAGAAGTCCAATAAACTTGAGGATGCTTAGCCTCCAGTAATTTGCCTATGGAAAAGATAAATGATATTTTTTATATTTTACAATGCTTACAATATTAAAGAAAAGATGTATGCTAATAAAATAGTCTAAAGATTTATTGCCAGCAAGAACATAATTCGATGCATTGTCATTGACGACTTGAATCACATATTCCTCCCTGACGTGACCGATCATGCCACTTATCAGCTCACAAAGCTTCTCCCCTGTCTTTACGTAGCTTAAGACATCAATGGATTTTAAGAAAACAGTTCCCATAGGAGAATTGATGAGAAAATTTATAAGTGTTCTGCTTTTCCTATCTATCAAACCATCTGTCATCAATGTACATCCATATTTCTTCCAAGCATCATGATGTTTAGTGATGAAATCCTGAATCTCGTTCACATGATATCTCAATAAACGAACTCACTTCATGGTAAGGAGGCTTCAATCCAGGGTCAAAATGACCAATTGCCTCAATCATTATCTCATATCTTTAACAGCATTGAATGCAATATTGTTACGATACATCCATTTTGCAATGATCCATACAACTGCATCTCTTCCCTCCTTTTTGAAAACCTAAGAAATTGTAGTTTGTTTTGTCAATAATCCCCTTTTTCGTTCTCGAACCACCTTCTCAGGATCAACCTTCGTAAACTTATCTATTGGTCCATAAAACTTCTTCATTAAAGGAAGTCCACTTCCACTTCCACCATCCCCCATCATGATTCGAGCCTTCTTTGCATGTGACTATGTAGGATTTTCTACTATTCTTTTAGTTGTGAATCTATCCATGGGTCCTTGTAAGACATGCACTTCTATTTCATCTTCATGATCCTCATCATCATTAAGCAGCTCATCATAAACAAAATCTTTCATGAACTTTTCTTTTTCTTCCTTTTTAGATTGTCGATAGTCTCTTAACTCCTCTCTCACATGTTGTAGAGCTTTTGGACATATTGCTATGTTCTTATCACCACCAGTAATATGTCCAGTAGCTCTCTGAATCCCGCCTTTCACTATCCTACCACAGAAAATACACTTCGTATCATTAGTCTTTTTTGGGTCCTCTAATGTGACATACTTCCAACATGGGTGCTTCCTCCTTGTTTCAGCCATTTACATAATTCAAAACACATGCTAGTTTTATACAGTTACAAACTTACAATGCACATGCAAAGTTGCTAGTTAATATAAAAATATACATATGCAAACACATGCAAAGTTGTTAGTTACATACATAGTTACATACAAATATAATAGAATAGTATATACTATATATATGATTTATACATATACATAGTTATATACATATATAATATAACATACTTATGTTATATACATACTTATTACTTATATATATTATACACTAATAGTCTAATAGTTATGTTATACACAGTTATATATAATACTTATAGTTATAACATATATATATACTTACATACTTTACTGTCTATACAATCGTATATACTTATATATACTTATAAGTATATATATCATACTTATACATACTTATATTAATTATATATATATATATATATATATAACAGTATGCATATATAACACACACACACATAGTATATATAACACACCGAGACAGCATATAGTAACACACTGCATATATATAACACACACACAATAGTAGAAATGAGACATTGAGACAGCAGCTGCAATGGTGCCGCCGTCGAAGGGGCGGAGGTGCGCCACCGTCGAGACTCACAGAAGGTTGAGCGGAGGGGATACATGGCCGATCTAGGTCCACCACTTGTCGCAGATGCCAACCAGTGAAGCTCGGGCGGCGATGGAGGTCAACGAAGCTCTAGCGGAGGCGATAATGGCGTGAGGCGGTGATGGTTGATGTGGAGATGACACGCATGTAAATAAACTCTCATATGGAAGGTGAGAGGTCGTCGAGTCTGTTTTTCGAAAAAAAAAGTTGCGACTGCTAGGGTTCAGGCAATGAGGCGGCGAGGCGAGGCGCCGCTTGAGTCGAGGAGGCACGTCACTTGTTCGAAGCAGCTCGCCTAGGCCTTCCTCGAGGCGATGAGCACCTCAGTCGCCTCGCCTCGTCGCCTCCTCGCCTGAGGCGACCGCCTCAACAGCGCAGGCTGCCTGTAGGTCCTACTGTCAGCCACATCAAATTTCTCATCATATAAATAGACCTTGGGATCCATAGGAATATTTGCAGCCTTAGTTGCTAACATACCACTCTCCTGAAGAAGATCAAGAGCATATTTTCTCTGCGAGAGTACCACTCCATCCCTGCTACGTGCAAGCTCAATGCTAAAGAACTACCTCAACTGTCCCAGATCCTTCATGACAAACTTCTCTAATAGGTGCCTCTTGAGTTCGTCTATCCCATCTCTGTCATCCCTAGTGATGACAAGGTCATCAACATATACCAAGAGCGCCACAGTTCCCCTGTCAGTCTTCCTGGTAAATGAGTGATATGAAGTAGAGCGCCTCAAACCAATCTAGTGGAACACCTCTGATAACTTCTGGAACCAGGTCTTTGGACTCTTCTTCAATCCATAGATTGTCTTCCTCAATCTACACACACCCCTTGAACCTCGAAACTTCGGGGCTGCTGCATGTAAGCCTCCTAAAGATCACCGTAGAGAAATGCATTCTTCACATCAAGCTGGTATAACTGTTAGTCTTCGTGAGCAGCAACAAAAATAAGTATCCGGATAGTGGCAAGCTGAGCAATGATGGAGAAAGTATTAAAGAATCCACCCTATATGTTTGGGTGAACCCCTTTGCTACTAGCCTAGCTTTATACCTTGAAATAGACTCATTAGGGTTGTATTTCAACGCAAAGACCCATCGGGTGCCAATTAGTCATGCACCAGGGTCAAGTGAGGTGAGATCCCAAGTCTGTCTACTTCGAAGTGCTGCCATCTCATTCTCCATGGCTTGGCACCACTTTGGATCAAGCGTGACTTGTTGGTAGGTAGACGGAATGTGCGAGGCTGTAAGTTCTTGACAGAAGCTGCTCAACTGAGGAGCAAGACCATCGGCAACCAAATTGCCTGCAACCCGATATCTAGACTCATAGGTGCGCAATGCCCTCCTAATGGCAATAAGGAGATCAGAATCATCTGGAATCTTTGACTGAGTCGCGACAGAAGGAGCCTCACTACTATGGTGATTTGCACTATCGGGAATCAGGTCTAACTAAACTATCACTGGCATCAGGTACACTCTCAACTACTTGTGAACCATTAGCTACTGGTGAGGGAAGAGGCTTTGAGATGTAGTGTAATGTCCGTGATAGGCACGTAATAACCTATGTAATTTGTCAAAGTCATCCAGGGAGGAATAGCTCAATTTTATATCAGCTGGAGGTTTGGATTGAGAAGCAGACACCTGAGTCTCTATACGTAGAACAAGGGAAGAAAGGAAACATCATCATAAGAACTCCTCTATCCAGTTACTGAAAAGTATGGGAAGGTTCGAAATGCTGATTTCGACGACGTGCCGATGAAATTCTAAGTGCGTATTTCGTTGGCATGCCAAGGGCACGTCGTGGAAATGCCCATTTTTCGATAGGCATGCTCATCGAGGGCACGCCGTGGGCATGCCGATGCATACTGACAAAAATAACAGTAGTCAAAAAAATCAGCAACAACCTCGACATGGGCACCTATTTCGCCAGCATACCGACCATACCGATGCCATGTCGACCATGCCGAAGGCATGCTGACAATGTCGACGGCATGCCGACGATAACCCTGTAAATCGACACTTTATCCGTGTCAGCATAGCCCCTGCTCGAAAATACCTTCTCGACGGCATTTAAAACGATGAAGTATGGTGCCTCCTCATGGAAAGTCACATCAGCGCTAATATAATGTCTGTTCTACAAAGGATCATAGCAATGGTACCCCTTCTGTGTTCTAGAGTACTCCAGAAATACACACTTAATAGCACGAGAAACCAGCTTGTCACGACCAAGTGACGGCACATGGATGAATGTAACACATCCAAAGGTCCTGGGAGACGCATGAAATAACTCATCATCTAGATGCAGGAGAACTGATATGAACCGATATCTGCTTATGAAGAACTGAGCTGGGCATCCTATTGATAAGTTGCTGTCAGAACTGCATCCTCCAGTATCTCTGCGACACATTATGATTAATCAATAGTGTATGGGCAACATCCAATAAGTGTTTGTGCTTTCGCTCTGCGACTTCGTTCTGTTGTGAAGTGTGAGGACATGTGGTCTGGTGGACAAGCCCATGAGTCCTGTAGAACTCCTTAAGTCTAGCAGTGCAAAACTCAAGGGCATTATCAGTGTGCACCATCTTTACTATTGCTGAATACTGTGTACTGATCTCCAGAAAAGGAGTCTCTATGCATCCTCCAACCTCTGCCTCACTCTTCAACAAGAACATCCAGTGGCTCTAAAGAAATCATTTATGACAACCAGGTAGTATCGGTGTCCCATCTGGTCTAGGACTCTGCTCGGTTCCCATACGTCCATATGCAGTAACTGAAATAATGTTGAAGGTCCATGAGAGGTGCTAGCTGGAAAAGAGGACCGATGATACTTCCCCAATTGGCAAGTATCACACTGTATGGTAGCAGCTGGGGAAATATGCGGTATCACCCTCCTGAGACAATCTAGAGACAAGTGGCTAAGACGAACATGCCACTGTAGAACACTCCCGCTACCATACCAAGTAACTCCTGCAAATGGCTCCTGTCCCAGACGGTAAACACCATTCTCCTCTGTACCTTTGACAACAATCCTCTCGGTGAGCTTGTCCTGGACAATGCATCTGACATCATCGAAGATTACTCTGCAATTGAGATCTTTCGTGATTCTACTCACGGACAATAAGCTGAGGGAATTTTGGCACATTGCACGTGCCAGACAGTTGCAAACTGGGGGTCACAAACACCTCCCCTTACCCCTAACTGGGGTATATCTGCCATCAGCTACCTGTACAGTCCTCCCTGAAGGAACAGATTGTAGCGAGCAGAAATAGGTCTGATCACCACACAGAAGCTGTGATGTACTAGAGTCGATCAACCGCCCTGCTCCATGATGGCTCCTGTACTGCTCTTGGTGCACCATACTCATACTCTGCCATCGATGTCAAACAAACCACATCCAGATAAACAAGGACACAGATCTAAATTCCTGCATCAAACATCAATCTTCGAAGAATACACCCCCCATAATCCACACACAATACAACAGGGGAATACACACCCTAACCATTTGTCAACAAGAGGAATACATACCCCAAAATCAAACCATAGATCTAGGAAAAAATCATACCATTGCTAGGAACCATCAATAGATCTGAAGTTAGATGCGTTCAGACCTGTATCTTTGCAGAAAGCCCCCTTGGACGAGCATTAGCCTAACCTAGGTGTGGGGACAGCACCCGAGACGGCCTTAAGGGGACCTAGGTGTCTCTCTCCCTACGATCTGGAGGGAAGTAGCCCTAGAAAGGGACTACCAACCCCTCACGCACGCAGTACAACCACTGCATGCAGCCTTCGGCCACTGCACGTCGTCGCAGACGACTGCACCGATGCTCATGGTGCTCTGACGTCTGTACGTCGCCGTAGTCGGCATTGCGCTATCGCTGCCGCACTCTAACATCGCTTGCATTGGTCGAGGCACATTCATATAGCCCTCAGATGGGCCGCCATGCATAGATCAGCACATGCGCTGCCCTCGCCCAGCACCTCGATGAGCCACCCTCAGACACGTGCCACTCGCTAGACGCCACCCTCAGGGATGCCGCAGTGCACGCGTGTCGTGGTTGAAGGAGAACTAGCATTAATTAGGGAGAGAGAAGAGAAACAGGTTTGGTGGTAGGGTTTTGGAGGCCATAGGGGTGGGATACCTAGAGCCATGGTTTAGGACTAGTGCTCTGATACCAAGTGCGAGAATAGAATCCGTTAACTTCATTATGGAAGCCCTACACCTCTTTATAAAGAGAACAAGTAGGAAAATAACACCATGGTCCATAAGATATAAAGAAATATAAAATAAATAAGGCATAACACCACCATCTAATACCTTCCTTTCGCATACTGCCTGAACTAAATAAGCTGATGGGGATGGCACCTACACCTGATTTCAGTGTTGTATAGCAAATATGATGGACATTAGGTGGTTGATGCGGTGTCAGACATTGGTCCTGGGGGCAGCGATGACAAGATGGACCGACTGGCAGTAGCTGTAACCAATGTTAGGACAAGTGGGACCGTTGGACAACAGTTGAGGAAGGGTAAGAGTAGTCTACATAGATCCTCTTCTTCAAGTAGATCATTAGTTGTTAGAAAGGCGATGTAGAAGCGAAGATTACTTGTCAACGCATGTTATAAGCAGAAGGTGGTTGTAAAGGTGTCAAACAGGAAGAGTATTGATGGTGGTGGGTCGGAGGAGGTTGATTGTCGAGTTGCAAATGTGCTTGGGATAAGAAGGTTCATAAAGGAGGGACAATTGCAGCTTATGATGATTAGAATACTTGGAATGTTCATGGTCAACATGATGAGGTGCGGTAACTTCAAGACGGTATCTGGCTGAATGGAGTGTTGACGTATTAATATAGGAAACTCATTTGGATACTTTGACCCCTCAATTGAGGAGAAATATTTGTGGTGATCGATTTACATATTTGCTTGAGGTGAAAGCAGAGGGGAGGTTGGGTGGCCATATTTTGATGTGGAACAAGGAGACTTTTGATTTGAGTTCATCATTGCTTGCCAAACATGTGATCACCGACGTTTTCACAAGAAAATCTTATTTGTTATCTGTAGAGAATCAAAATGATGCATTACTATCAAATAAAATCCTAACCATCTTTTATACAAAAGAGAACTTAGCTAATTACATAAGTATCCCCTCAAGATAAAGAAAATATCAAATAATCCCTTATAACTCAACACTCTCCCTAAAGTTGGAACATATATGTCAAAAAGGCCCTACTTGGTCAAAAAATCATGCAGGAGCACTTATCTTGCCCTCCAGAATCGCATCCCGTATAAAATGGCAATCAACCTCAATGTATTTTATCCTCTCGTGGAAAACTGGATTGGAGGCAACTTATTATCACAGTAGAGTGGAATAGAGGTATCAACTAGTACCCCTAGATCTCGTCGGAAACCAACTATCCACATGATCTCACATGCAGCCTGAGCCATGAAACTGTACTCTACCTCAACACTAGAGTGGGCAACCACACTCTATTTCTTGTTGCTCCACGAAATCATATTTCCTCCCAAATAGGCAGGAAAACCTGATGTAGATTGCATGTTCTCTACTGATCCTGTATAGTCTACATCAGAGTAAGCCACAAGATTAAGT
Source organism: Thalassia testudinum (assembly GCA_037157565.1). Classification (NCBI taxonomy): domain Eukaryota; kingdom Viridiplantae; phylum Streptophyta; class Magnoliopsida; order Alismatales; family Hydrocharitaceae; genus Thalassia; species Thalassia testudinum. Next base: position 60,307,466 of record JAZHRO010000035.1, on the reverse strand, counting down.
GAGCCACTCATATTGTAGTACAGACCTCGTCCTGGGGTGTCCTTCAGGTATCCCAAGATGAGACACACAACATGCCAATGGCTGTATCTGGGACTCTGCATAAACTGGTTAGCATGCCTGATTGCAAAGCTAATATATGATCGAGTAATAGTCAGATATAACAAACAACTACTTGTACTACGATACCTAGTAACATTCTGAAAAAAGGATCTGACCCATCGATGTATGACCAACAGGTGCCTTGATTGGTATCCCGGATGATTTGGACCCAATAAGTCCAGCCTCCTTAAGAATCTATAAAGCATACTGCCTCTGTGATAAGGATAAGCCATCCTCTAGACGAACATCCTCTATCCCTAGAAAGTAGCGAAGATCACCCAAGTCTTTGGAAACAAAGGTGGACTAAAGAAAGGCTTCCGTCCTTGTTATCTCATCAATATAATCACCTATCAAGATCTTGTCATTAACATAAACTACTAAAATAACTCTCCATGCTCCACCATGCTCAGTCCTCTTAACAAATATAGAATGGTTAGTAGTAGATCTTTGGAACCCAATCTTCTTGATCTCTAAGTTGAGCCTCTCAAACTAGGCTCGTGGGCCTTGCTTTATGCCATAAATGACCTTCTGTAAACGACAAACAAGCTCTCCCTGATTGTCATAACCTGGTAGTTGTCTCATGTACACTTCCTTAGCTAAATTACCATATAAGAACGTATTCTTTATATCTAACTGATGCAGGGCCACCCCCTAACCACAACAACAGACAAAATAATCCTGATGGAGGTAATACGAGCAACAAGTGAAAAGGTCTCAATGTAATCCACCCCATATGTCTGGGTGAATCCCTTGGCAACAAGTTTGCCCTTACATCTGTATTTGATGGTGTACACCCATCTGCAACCAACAACTGTGGCACCCTTAGGATATGTAACAAGATCCCATGTTTTCCTGGTCTGTAGCGCATGCATCTCCTCATCCATAGCTGCTTTCCACCACAGATCATGAAGAGCCTGAACAAAATCTCTAGGAACAACTATAGTGGTAATGGCAGACGCAAGCTATCTGTCCTCCTCTTGGAGATGAGATGTAGTAGTATAACGAGAAATAAGATGAAGAGTGGTGTCAGGTCTCCACTGCACAACCTCCTTTCTATCTGACTCACCCCTATATGTGGGTTTATTAAGCTGAGCTAGCACCTCATATGTAATGTCATCCATTTGTGATCTCTGATATACCTGTGTGTTGTATAGCAGCCTCTATAGTTGGACCTTTCTTTGAGAAGGAACCTTCTTAAAGAAGATTATATCTGCAGTGACAGCCTATCTCCTGTAACTTGGATCATAGCACCTGTAACCCTTTTGGGTCCTAGAATACTCAAGAAAGACACTTCGTGGCACGAAGGGTAAGCTTATCCTGTATACCATAATTCTAAACAAAATAGACACACCCAAAAACTCGTAGAGGTAGTGGAAAATCCTATCACACTCAGGATGTATAACTTGATAAGGAATCTGATCATGAAGCACTGGATATGGTAATCTATTGATCAGATAGATTTTGCAGACAATATGGCATCTCCCCAAAACTATATAGGGACCATATCAGATATCAAGGTCCTAGCAACATTAAGAAAATGGCGCAACTCGCACTCTACTACCCTATTTTGCTGGGAAATATAAGTTCATGATGTCTGGTAAATGATCCCCCTAAAACGAAAAACCTGTTGTAAATTAGTACACATAAACTCTAATGCATTATCACTGTGAAAGACTCGAACAGTAGTACCATACCATGTTTGTACCTCAAACAAAAATTGCTGAATAATGGTAGGAATCTCACTTCGGGCCTTCATCAGAAATACCCAGGTCAATCTGTTGCTGCTGTCATTACCCAAAACTGCAAAGTATTTGTGTCCACCAGTAGAGAACTCTAGAAGGCCCCCAGACATACAATGCACCAAACGCAAAGGCACATAACTAACGCCAGCATCTCTCCTAGGGTAGCTACCCTTGTGATGCTTCCCCAACAGACAATCTTCACAGTCCAAGGCCAAGGAATCAGGTAGCTGTGGATATATCTGACGCATCTTCTTTATGGAAGGGATCATGAGAAATAGACACCGCCTAAACAAACAAGGTAGGTGTGTAATTAATATAGGCCACCTCTTTTTATTCCACTACTAATAATCTCCCCCTTGATTCGATCTTAGAAATAACACGACATCCAAGATCTCTGCAAATTTTACTCATTGACAGAATATTCATGGGAAACTCACGAGCATAATATACGTGTTCTATCTTCATCCTTGATGTAGCATCTACACATCTAACGGTAGTCACAGGAAAAGTTGTTCCATTAGCCACCCGTACATTATGGATCCCATGTGAAGGCATAGGATTCTTCAGGTGATCTCTGTCTCCAATAAGATGAACGGAGACACCAGAGTCAATTACCCATGCACTTCTGGTCCTCCATTTTCTCATCCCAACTTCATGGGTTGTATACGCTAACCCAATAGAATATGAAGTTGTTCCACTTAGATCAACTCTCTCTAACACGGCCGAGAGAAGGTTCATCGCCATTAATGGTAAGCGTGAGAGAAGGCTCATCATGTAAGAAAACCACGAACAAGGCAATCACCAGCAATAGCAACACTTGTCGCCAATGACTACGTGTACCAATCGACGCTGCCACCGGTGGCAGACAACCTAGCGATGGCGCAGCCAGCATCGGCAGATCGTCGGGCAGTGCTGCCAGAGTTGGCAGACTGCCGGGCGGTGCAGCCAACAACAGTAGACCATCGAGAGGCATTGCTGTTGCTCCTCCCTTGGTTGATGCACTCATCGCCGATGGTGGTGGTAGTGATGCAGATGTCATCCTCCATTAGATCACCTCCACGTTGGTGATCTAAACATATTGTGGTGAATTTTTCAATAGCATATCAGAGCATTGGCCTCAGACTTTGCTTTGATACCATGTAGAGAATTAAAAGGATGCATTACTATCAAATAAAACCCTAGCCCTCTTTTATACAAAAGAGAATTAGGCTAATTACAAAAGTATCCCTTCAAGATAAAGAAAATATCAAACACCCCATTACAACTTAACATTATTAATGTGTCAAGTGTTTATGGTCCTTGCGATGAATGACCTTTTTCTTGGTAGGAGATTGGCCAAGCATCTCATATGGTTGATGGTATGCCATGGATAATTGGTGGGGACCTTAATGCTATGTTATCTTCTCTCGATAGACCAAATGGACGATGTGATAGATCTACATCAGATTTCTAGCAAGTGTTACAAGAGTTGGAGTTATTGGATTTACCTATTGCTAGGGCTCAGTATACTTGGAGTGGTAATGGTGCTGTCTTGTATTGATCGATTCATTTGCAATCTAGCTTTGGTAGAAACCTTTTAGGGGTCGGAGGTGAGAGTGTGATAGGCCTTTATACCCCTTTTGGTCTGGTGTAGCAATGATGGGTTCACTTAGTTTAAGTTCCATCGATCTTGGTTAAAGGAACTTGGCTTCAGAGAGTTGGTCCGTGAAAAGTGGTTGGTGACCCTCTCATCTTCTTCGCCCACATGCACATTAGCATGTAGGATTCATGCTATTTGAGCAACCTTGATTGAGTTCAAGCATGATCTTATGGTTCAATGAGAGGAGATGTGAGGCTCCATAGAAGATCAATTCGCTGTTGATGAAAGCCAAGAGTGTAAGAATGTGCAAGTGATAATTCTGGAGGATTAGAAAAAAGAAATGGATTGGAGGCAAAAATTTAGGTAGCTTTAGCTCAAAGAGGGCAATGCAAAATCGGGTTCTTCCATCTATCGATTAATTCCAAAAGGAGATTGGATTTGATTGTCTTAAAAGTTGGGAACTCTTTTGTTGACCAGAGAAAGAAGAAATGCGAAGCATTTCGGAGCCACTATCATGACTTCAGCAAGAGATAGCCTATTGGGGAGTGGTGGTTGGGAAGGTTCGATATGTTGCTTTTGGATGAAGAGATGAAGGAAGATTTGATTATAGGAATTTCTGAGGAGGTCACTAGAGCACTTCATGATTTAAAGGTGGAGGGGTCTTCTGGGCCAGATGGGTTGTAGGTTGTTTTTTATAGGACAATGTGGGTGATCATTGGTCTGAATGTTATGGCAATGATTCATAAGTTCTTTTCTAGTAACAATGGTTTTGAAAGGCCTGAAGTAGATATAATCATGACTTTAGGCCAAGTGTTCTTTTCAACTTCGTTTGGTCATGCATAAGATTACTTCCTTGGTTCAATCTACCCTTACAAAAGGCAAGTCTTTCTTGTTCTTGGTGAGGAGATGCTTGCTTCTTGAAAGAGAAAGTTGGAATATTTAAATAATACGGAAGCAATAATATCAAAGTAATAAAAGAGATGCATAACACTTGGATTTACGTTAAAATCTCACTCACGAAGAGTGGGGAGAAAATTATGAGAGAAGGCCCCGATAGGGATCAGATTGTATTTCTTCTTCTCAAATGAATGGGTGAGGGGTACATGCCTATTTATAAGCCACCACTCACACAAGAAGTCCACATCTTCCAATGTGACTAAATCCACAACTCAATTCTCTCAACGCTCCCCCTCAAGGTGGAGCGTGAAATGCTAAGCTTGTAACACAAATAAACCCACTTTACATAGCAAAACATGTAGGATCTGTAATACACAAGCACACTAGAAGGGAGGGATGGATAGTGTGGAAGATAAAAATTTGCAGGAATAACAAACCACAAAAACACACAAGATATATAGTGGTTCCCCTTACTTGGATACTCTACTACCTAAGTCTCCTGACTTAGAATGTTTAACCTGACTCCCTCAACCCGGAGGGAATCAATTTACTAATGACCTAACGTAATTAACGGGTTACCTCAACCCAATTACAAGATATCAAAAAGAAATAAAGATATAGGTGTAAGCAAGATGTAAATAAAAACTTATAACAAATTCCTAAGTCTCCAAGTATATTGTTTAATAAGAGTATATAAATTAATCTAACGAGAATACTACGGCGTAAACGAACGAGTGAACAAAGAACACGATCACCTTTGATGACTTGTTGCAAATGGAGAGAGGCCTTGAGAAGAATGCAACAAATCAAGCTCCTTTGTAGCTAGAAAAATTGAGAATTGGAGGTGTAGGCAAGGATAGTATTTTTGGCTTCTTAATTATGTGCAAAAGACCCTTAATGAGTGCTTATATAAGCCACTAAACATCTTTCCTACGAATACTAGCTATTAGAGGCAATTTGGGAAGATTAGAGAGGTTTAATTGCAAAATAGCCGTTCAGACTGGTCACAACGATTAGTTGGTACCGGTACTAAACTTTTGGTATCAGTATTAACTACCTACAGTCAGCCCAACTAAGTCACTAGGTACCAGTACTCATGGTGAGTACTGGTACTTGTGACTCACAGATTTGGGTCTTATGACGTACATGTACTGGTAGTGGTGATCAGTACCAGTACTTGTAAGGTCCAGGCAAAACCAAGTGCACAAACTGTGACCACTTGGTACTGGTACTCACGATGAGTACCAGTAGCTGTTCACAGTTTGAGACTTAGGCCCAAACTTGTGCCTAGCATGTATCGGTACTTGCTATAAGTACTTAATATTATAACTGTAAGTCAATTTTTAGAGTTATCCCATCTACTCTACATGACTATTTTGAAAGAATCAAATTTGAGTTTTGAAACGAATAAATGAACGATATTTTTAACCTTAATTATCTCTACTTTGATTTTAACTTCTAGATTATGTTTTACTTGTTAGGAGACATACAAAGATTCTAAAATACAATGAATACAACGAAAATTATAATCTTCTTCATATGCTATCTTGTCCCTTCAATGCTATCTTGTTGCTTACATCAATAGATTCTTTTGTCCTGTAATACCTATATTAGACTTTAAAACGGTTTTGTTAACACCAAAACACAGAAGAGAGGTGGAACTAGGTTTCAACAATCTCCTCCTTTTTGGTGTTGACAAAACAAAGATACCCATATTTAAAAATAAACAGAGATTAATAAGAGAAGAATAAAAAAACTCCACAATGAGTGAAAAACCTCCCCCTCAAACTAACCTCCCCCTATTTTAAATATGAAGTAGCCAATCATTTCTCCTCCTTTTTGTCAAGCAAGCAAAAAGATGAGCAAATAACACAATTTTAAGTAATCAAAGCATGATATATGAGCAACCAACTCTATACAACCTTCATAAAAACTAAACATGATAAAGTTCATAAAGATAAAGCTTAACACAATTTTAGCAAAGCCATACATAAGAAATCTTAAAAGTCATACAAGTTTAGCAAGACATAAATGTTACACAAACAACAAAATGAAGACTAAACTAATTTCTAGGACATTTTCTGATAAGCTTTTGTACATGTCCATCATCATCACCATCATCATCATCATTCTCATCGTCATCATCGTCATCGTCATCATCATCTTCAACTTCATCATCACTATCTTCATATGAAACTTCATCTTCTGTGTCTTCTTCCTCATTAACATGGAGAATAGGTTCTTCCATAAGTGGAGAAGAGACAGAAGATGGATCTTGGAAGTGCTTTTTCCTTCTTTCACTATATTCTTGGAGAAGAGACAGAAGAAAACATGATCTAGCAGGTTTCACTCTCATTTTCTGGAGAGTGAACCATTTGAAATAGACCACTTTTCCAAGAGTAAAACTAGATAGGTCAATTTCATTTTTGTGAAGAATGTGAGATACCAAGATATCCAAAGGTAAAGCTAATGTACGGTAATGGGGTCTAAGAAAGTGAATGAAAACTATGCTCCAATTTACTGAGAAGCTTGTGATGATAGCATAAATTAAGGGTAAAATATCAATAGGAATTTTTTGGAATCCTGAAATTTTAGCCTTTAAGTTCCATGCTAAGATACGAAAAAGGACGCGAGCAAATAGAGTCATGTTTGGGGCAACCAATGCTTTGCCCTGACATTAAGGAGCAAGAGAGTGTCATGGATTTTACAAGTAGGAAATTGCTCCTTAAGTGTGTTAAATGCATGACCTTCATTAGGACATTCAGTAATGGTTGACAATAATTTTGGTGTGATGGTGATTTCTGACCAAAAATATTTGTTCTTAGGATAAGGTGACCTCGGTTTTCTTGTTCTTGGAGATTAGCAAAGAATAGATAATTGATATCAAGGTATACTCTAGGAACATCGGTAAAAAATGATTCATCAAAGAAATGCATGAGTTTTTGTTCGGAAAAATGAGCGGTAAAATTAAAGAGTTGAAAAGAAATCTTTCCACTCAACTGGCCTACAATGATGAAGTTTTAGGCCTTTATAGCAATCAAACTTCGACCTAGCATCCTCATTGATGCAAAACTTGTGAAAAGCATCTTCAGGTGCTTTTTCATTACTCTTAGATTTAGGTGCCATATGAAATCATGCAACAAGGAATAGGAAAACAATTAGAAATATAGAAAACTTCCTTTCATGTGTTTGTACAAAAATGCATTTAAGCCTGCATGTACCGATACTGGTGATTGGTATCAGTACTGATTAGTTTCTGTTTCAACCAAACATTCGAGCTTGTACCGGTATTCATATTCAATACCGGTACCTGCTTGCTAAAGCAGGCACTACTGTGCCCAGCTAGTACTAGTACCAGTGATGGGTACTGGTACTATTTGGTACCCGACATGAATGAAGTGCAGTAGTAAGAATGATTTTGATAGAGTGAAAACAAGATACAAGATAATTCAATGAAGCACAAAATGACAAAAAGATAAGAGTATATCTAAAGTTGAGGCTTGGAGATGATCCTTTTCTTCTTGGCTAGGGCTTGGAGAGGCTCTTGTGAAGAGAACTAGGGTTTGCAAGTGATAAAATGAGGCAAGTGTTTGCACTTGACCTCTTTTATATGAGATGGGTAATGTGCTAGTCACATGACCACTTAAGTGGGTTGAGAGAAATGTAATTAACTCAGGTATTGAAAAAATAATGTAGTCACCAACCTAAGTTAAGCAACCATATTGCAAATAACACCATGATATTTCAGACATGGAAATATTACAGTTTACCCCCTTTTTAGCAAGCATGGGTAAATTGTAGTGAGGCCCTTAAGGATTTTTATAAATACAAACAAATTACATATAAATCAAATTGTTAGCTTTTAATCTCTTTCATTGTACAAAGTCCTGATTTTCTTATAAAGCAGAATCTCTCTGTTGCAAGAGGTTTTGTAAAGATGTCTGCCAATTGATTTTGTGTGTCAACGAATTCTAATTGAATGAAACCTTGAAGCACATTATCTCTAAAGAAATGATGTCTAACATCTATGCATTTGGTACATGAATGATGTATCGGATTTTTGGATAAATTTATTGCGCTTGTATTATCATATAAAATTTTGAATTACGCAAAAATCAATCCAAAGTCGGACAAAGTCTGTCTCATCCAAATGACCTGATAGTAAGCAAGTAAAGCAGCAATATCTCTAAGCAAGTAAAGCAGCAATATACACAAGTCTGTTTCTTAGAGAACCATGAAACCAAGGATTCTCCAATAAAATGACATGTGCTGCTAGTGCTGTTGCGGTCTGTTCGACTCCTTGCATAGTTTGCATCATTATAGGATACTAGATCTAAGGTTTGTGCTTTAGGATAGAAAAGACCAAGATCTTTTATGCTGTTTAGGCATCTAAATCTTCTTTTTACTGCATTAAAATGAGATTCCTTGGGTTCGGATTGGAATCTCGCACATAAACATGTAGCAAAAAGAATATCAGGTCTAGATGCTATAAGATATAGTAGTGAACCTATCATGCCCCGGTATTTCTTTTCATCTACCCTCTTACAGGATAAATCTTCACCAAAAGAAGCAGATAGAGCAATCAGAGTCTCTTTGCCATTTACATTTTCAAAGTCATTTCTTGAGAATTTCAAGAACATATTTTGTTTGACTAATGTAAATTCCTGTGTCTAATTGTTGAATTTGGAGTCCTAAAAAGACTCTGAGTTCACCCATCATACTCATTTCAAACTCAATCTTCATAGTCTAACAAAAATGTTGACAAAGGGACTCCTTAGTTGATCCAAATATAATATCGTCGACATATATTTGAACCAATAGGATGTCATCTCCTTCTTCCTTTACAAAAAGAGTTGAATCAACAACCCCAATTCTATATCCATGCTGGAGGACGTAGGCCTCTCATACCAGGCCCTGGGAGCTTGTTTAAGTCCATATAACACCTTATTGAGCTTGTATACAAGCCCTGGGTATGTTGAGTCCTCGAACCCGGGAGGCTAATGAACATAAACTTCTTCCTTAATATAACCATTAAGAAAAGCATTCTTAACATCCATTTGATATAGCTTGAAGTCCTTTGCACTTGCAAAGGCAAATAGCATCCGTATGGACTCCAAGCGAGCAACAGAAGCATGTCTCATCAAAGTCAATACTCTCCTGTTGGTTATAGCCTTGAGCTACAAGTTTGGCTTTATTCTTGATCACTAAACCAGATTCACCCAATTTATTTCGAAACACCCACTTGGTTCCAATGATGGAATTACCATCAGGAGTAGGTACCAAGTTCCATACATTGTTTCTTGTAAATTGGAGTAGCTCCTCCTGCATAGCTACAACCCATGACTCATCCTTTAATGCCTCATCAACTTTCTTGGGTTCAAGTTGAAAAACGAAGGCATTAAGGACAAAATCACCTCTAAAGTGAGAACAGGTTTTTACACCTTGTTCAATATCACCTATGATCTGTTCTTGAGGGTGATTCTTATGGTGTACCCATTCTTTTGGAAGATCATGTACATTTCATGTATCTTCCATTTTTGATACATTGATGAAGGGGGTATCTTCATCATCAGAATCTAAATGATTTGGTTCAGGTTCACCAAAGTTTGTTTCATCAAATGAAACATGCAGGGATTCTTCTATAACAAAAATCCTTTCATTAAAGACTCTATAAGCTTTGCTTCTTGTTGACTAACCAATAAAAATGCCTTCATCACCTTTAGCATCAAACTTATCAAGACGATCACGGGTGTTTAATAAATAACATCAATTTCTAAACACCCTAAAATATGAAATCCTAGGAGACTTCTCATAATAAAGCTCATATGGAGTTTTCTTAATTATAGGCCTTAAGAGATATTAAGAACATAACATGTCGTATTAATGACTTCCGCCCAGAAATATTTTTGAAGCACAGACTCCAAGAAAAAAGTTCAGGCACATTCTTGTAGAGTGAGATTCTTGCGCTCTACAACACCATTTTGAGATGGTGCCCGTGGAATTGAAAATTCATGGGTTATGCTACAATTGACACAAAAACTAAAAAATTTTTCGTTTTCAAATTCACCCCCATGATCAGTCCTAAGTCTAAGAATTGAGGATGAATTTTCCTTTTGAAGTCTTCGAGCAAGACTTACGAAGGAATCAAATGAGTCATCCTTATGTTTCAAGAAGATGACTCAAGTGAACCTAGAGAAATCATCAATAATAACTAGGAAAAATTTTGATCCATTCAGACTCTCGAATCGTGCTGGTCCAAATAGATCAAGGTGTAACAACTCTAAAGGTCATGTTATTGAAACTAAATCTTTAGGTTTAAAAGAAGCCTTTTGCATTTTTTCGAGTTTACAAGACTTGCACAAAGAATCCTTTTTATAAGTTAGTTTGGGTAGACCCCTTACTCATTTTTGTCTAACTTTTTAAGATGTTTGTGATTAATGTGATCTACTTCAACATGGGAGGCAAGTAGACATTTTACAAATTTCCCTTGTGAAAAATGAAGAGCATAGATATTTTCATATCTAAAGCTTGCAATTAAAATCATATTTGCTCCTTTTAATAATTTAAATCCAACTTTAGTAAATAAAACATCATATCTATTATCACATATTTGACTAACACTAAGCAGGTTATGTTTTTAAGTTCTCTACTAAAAAAACATTACATACCCGCTTAGAAGAATTACCTATTGTACCTTCACTAATAATGCAACAATTTTTGTTGTCGCTCAACTTGACGTGTCCTCCATCTTCGATTTTGGTCCACTTGACAAAGAGGTCAGAGTGTCCAGTCATGTGCTTAGAACACCTACTGTCTAGGATCCATTTGTCCTTCTTGACCTGCAAAATAGTTTATTAAACTATTTTAGGTATCCATTTTCTTTTGCGTCCTTGATGGTTAGTACCCTTCAAATCCTTAGGTTTTATAGATCACCTTAGTGTTAGATCTATAATTCTTAGGATTCTTGACCTTTGATAAATCTATGCACGTCTAGGTGCATGTGATTTATTTTGTGTGTTCTTTTTATTATTGAACTTGACTTTTAAATTATTACAAAATTCTGTATTCAGTCTAGTTATTTTTAGATTATTCAAAGTGCCCTCAAAGTGTTTATAAATATCTTCTAATTCTATTATTTTTGCATACAATTGATTGTTAGTTTCTTTTGACATTTGTAATTCTATTTCTAAACAAGATTTTTCTATTTCTAGAGTTTTATAAATATCATGCAAGACATTATTTTCTTTTTTAGTCAACCTAGCTTTGTGATACAAATCTTCATATGCTTGTAATAACTCATTAAAAGTGACTTCAAAATCTACCTCATTTTCTAAGCTGTCGTTCGCCATTAAGTAAAGATGTGCAACTTTTGTTTCTTCAGATTCTTCGGAAGATGATTCCGTACCAGAATCACTATTATCCCAAGTCGCCTTGTATGCCTTTCTTGAAATCTTCTTTCGATCGAGTTCTTTGTCCTTTTCTTCCTTCTTCTTGATCATCGGACAATCTTTTCATACGTGTCCTTACACTTAAAATAAATAATGTCATTTATAAATTTATTGACTCTCTTACCTTGTTTTCGGATGAATCTTTTGAATCTTCTCGTTAGAAGAGCAAGCTCCTCTTCTTCGTCGGAATTGGAATCATCGAAGTCCGACTCCTTTATAGCTTTGAAAGCAAGCTCTTGCTTACAAATTTTTCTTCGTTCTTCATATTCTACAATTGGACTTCATACGCCATGAGACTTCCAATCAAGTCATCCAAGGAGAGAGTAGAGAGGTCCTTCGCCTCTTGGATGGCTGTGGACTTTAGAGACCAATCGCTTGTAAGGGATCTCAAGATCTTCCTTACAAGCTGCTCCTCCTTCAGCTTGACTCCAAGGTTCTTCATTGGATTCACGATCTCTTCAAATCTTGTATACATCTCTTTGATTGTTTTACCTTTCTGCATCCTGAAACACTCATAGCTTTCTGTTAGAATAGAAATATGTGTTTCTTTTACCTTGTACCTTCATAGGTGACTTACAGCGTATTCCATATCTCGTATGCGGACTCGCATGAGGAGATACGGTTAAATTCTTCCCTTGATAACGCACAATAGAGTGCGTTCATCACTTTTGCATTTCTCGCGATGTTTTTCTTTTGGTCCATGGTCCAAACAACACCTTCCTATGGCTCCGGATCTGTGTACTCTTGAATGAGAGTCCACGAGTCCTCATCCATGGCCTTAAGGAAATTTGCATTCTCTTCTTCCAGTATCTATAGTCTGTCCCATCAAAGTAGGGAAGACGTGGATGATTGACCTTCAGCGCGCTTGACTGATGATGCCATTGCGAGAGAGATTACTCTTTCTTTTCGCGACCCGCTCTGATACCACCTATAGGATCTGTAATGCAGAAGCACACTAGAAGGGGGGATGAATAGTGTGGAAGATAAAAATTTACAGGAATAACAAACCACAAAAACACACAAGATATATAGTGATTCCCCTCACTTGGGTACTCCACTACCTAAGTCTCCTAACTTAAGATTTTTAATCCGATTCCCTCAACCCGGAGGGAATCAATTTTACTAATGACCTGAGGTAATTAACGGGTTACCTCAACCCAATTACAAGATCAAAAAGAAATAAAGAGGTGTAAGCAAGATGCAAATAAAAACTTACAACAAATTCCTAAGTCTCCAACAAGTATATTGTTTAATAAGAGTATATAAATTAATCTAACGAGAATACTAAGGTGTAAAGGAACGATTGAACAAAAAAGAACACGATCGCCTTTGATGACTTGTTGCAAATGGAGAGAGGCCTTGAGAAGAATGCAACAAATCAAGCTCCTTTGCAGCTAGAAAAATTGAGAATTGGAGGTGTAGGCAAGGATAGTATTTTTGACTTATTAGTTGTGTGCAAAAGACACTCAAAAGAGTGCTTATATAAGTCACTAAACATCTCTCTTACGAATACTAGCCGTTAGGAGCAATTTGGGAAGATTAGAGATAGGTTTGTAAAATAGTCGTTCAGGCTGATCACAATGGTTAGTTGGTACCGATACTAAACTTTTGGTACCGGTACTGACTACCTACAGTCAGTTCAACTAAGTCACTAGGTACCGGTACTTATGGTGAGTACCGGTACTTGTGACTCACAGATTTGGATCCTGTGACCTACATGTACCAATACTGGTGATTAGTACCAGTACTTGTAAGATCCAGGAAAACCAAGTGCACAAACTGTGACCACTTGGTACCGGTACTCACGATAAGTACCGGTACTTGTTCACAGTTTGGGACTTAGGCCCAAACCTGTACCTAGCATGTACCGGTACTTATAACCAGTACCAGTACTTGCTACAAGTACCTAATATTACAAGTGTAAGTCAATTTTTAAAGTTATCCCATCTACTCTATACGACTTTATTTTGAAAAAATCGAATTTAAGTTTTGAAATGAATGAATGGATGATATTTTGAACCCTAATTATTTCTACTTTGATTTTAACTCCTAGATTATGTTTTACTTGTTAGAAGGCATACAAAAATTCTAAAATATAATGAATACAACAAAAACTATAATCTTCTTCCTTTATATGCTATCTTGTCCCTTCAATGCTATCTTGTTGCTTGCATCCATAGATTATTTTGTCCTGTAATACTTCATACGCACATTAGACTTTAAAAAGGTTTTGTTAACACCAAAACACAGAAGAGAGGTGGAACTAGGTTCCAATAGAACAAACAACACTCTAGACTGGTTCTTACTTGTAGGCAGGAACACGGGCTGGAGCTGCTGGACGAACTGTAGCTGGCTTTGAAGATCTGGTGCTGATAGCTCCCCGTTCATCATCCCTGAAATTAGCCTCTAAAGACCTCGAAGGTAGATCTCCCACATAGAAACCTGAAATGAGTATTTCCTTTGAGGACCTCGAAACTCTGGAGCTCCCAGAGTTGGATTTCTCATGTGGAGTCCATGAACAAAAGGGATTCCCAAAGAGGGGTGACTATAACAAGCTCCCACACTCCCCCTTTCTCTTATACTTGTATGCGAAAAATAATAACGATGAGAAGAAAATAAAACATTAAAAACTACAAAAGACTTCTCCACATCTCTCAACCATAAACTTCCTTTTTTTATCATTTCTTTGATTTTTTCCCCTTTTTTTTGTCTCTTTTTCGTTCTCTTCCTTTCTTTCATACTTGTATAAGAGAAAAATAATAACGATGAGAAGAAAATAAAACATTAAAAACTACAAAAGACTTTTCCACATCTTCTCTCAACCATAAACTTCAACCTTTTTTGTTCATTTCTTTGATTTTTCTCCCTTTTTTTTGTCTCTATTTCTTTTTGTTTTCCTACCTATCTTCTTACTTTTTTGTCTTCCTTTTTTAATTTTTTTTTGACATAACCTAACAAAGATAATTTTTTTTTAACCTAACAAAGGATATAAGTCACACAAACGACTGCCCTCTTAAAAAAAAATCCTCGGTCTTCACAATAGGGTTTGGAGGGAACCCAACATCCTCCGCAATGCCCTCATGCTCCTGTGTAGCCATAGTCGTCGCGTCCGCTCCAGTCGTTGGCATCGCAACCGCTCCATCGTCTCCTCCGTGCACGATCGTTGTGGCCACGGACGCCTACTTCGTCGCCGATCAACCCTTGCCGATCCTCGACCTCGACCACCAGTGCCTCCACATGCTCCTCAAGATTGACCATCAACGCCTCCATGCTATCTTCATCGCGAGCTCCACATGCCACCTCTTCCTCCTTGCGTGGCCGCTGCCATTGCCCACACCTACATCCTCACAGTCAGCACCTCACTGCTTCGTCTTCGCTGCTGCTGCTGATCGCCGAGGGCAAGGGCTGCCTCATCACCAAGATCGCCAACGTCATCGCCACCACTGCGAGATTGATGTTAATCTCGGATGCTAGATCCTCGCAGAGATCGTTGTCACAATCTCCTCCTTGATCTTCACCTTGACCACACGCGAGCCCTAAGAGCGTCGCCTAGTGTCGGTGGTGTACGACCGAACCCTCGCGACCTTCGCCTAAGTCTTCGTCTCTGCCTCCTCCTCGAAGGCTGCCTCCGCCAAGGTGATCACTTGCGACTCTACTGTGTCGCCCTTGCCTACGTAGATGCAAGAGGATCGCAACAGGTCTCGTGGGTCTCCAACCAATGGGGTGCATCTACCGCGCCATCTCACCGACTCCTGCCACCACCACAAGATCCACGTTGATAGGTGGAAGACCAACCGTATCAGCGAAGCCAGCCACTTCAAGATCTCGCCTGAGGCCCTCCTTGCCGTGCCGCCTCGTGATCGCTACCTCATTTCCTCAAAAATCTTCTCCTTGAGATCTCGTCAAGGATCGCGTCGTTGCTTCGACCACTACAACTCCTTGTGACGAACTCGGAACAAGATGAAAAATGTATAATCTCAAGAACAATAAAACTTAAGAACAAAACCTAAGATCAGAATTTGCTCTGATACTAACATGAAACTTTTAAATAATGCGGAAGTAATAATATCAAAGCAATAAAAGAGATGCATAACGCTTGGGTTTACGTTGAAACCCACTCACGAAGAGTGAGGAGAAAACAACGGGAAAAGGCCCTGATAAGCCTCAAATTTGTATTTCTTCTCAAATGAATGGGTGGGGGGTACACGCCTATTTATAGGCCGCCACTCATACAAGAAGTCCACATCCTCCAATGTGGCACTAAACCCACAACTTAATTCTCTCAACAGAGAAGAGTATTGCTACTTTTATATGGAAACTGGATTTTTCAAAAGCTTACGATTCTGTATCTTAGGCTTACCATTGGGGGATCCTTAGAAAGAGGGGTTTTCTACAGATGTGGATTCAGTTGGTGAAAAGATGTCACTACCTCTTCCTTCTTAGTGTTGGTTAATGGTGGCTTTGATAGCTCATGCACGTAGCCGCAATCAGGAGTGCAAGAGGGTTCTTTGGCACCTCTTCTATTTGATATTGTAGCTAATGCTCTTGTTAGTTTGGCTTTTAAGGCCTTTTTTCTGGTTTCACATTTCATGAAGATGGGTTTCTCCTTACACCTTTACAATATGCAGACAATACCACCTTTTCTGTAGAAGGGGACAATGCTAAGGCGGTGCATGTTTTCTTGGTGAGGATTTTTGCAGAGATTTCGAGCTTGAAGATTAATAGGAGGAAGTCATTGTTGTCCCTATCAATCTTGTGGATGAAATTTTCAATATTTTGGACACTTAAATTGCACATCTACCAATTAGATATTTGGAACTTCCATTGAGGGGTAAGAAGCTCTTAGAATTAGCTTGGAATACCATGATGGGACATGTCACGAATAGAGTTTCTTCTTAGAGTAGAAGATTATTATCTAGAGGTGATTGGTTAGTGCTACTCAAGTCAGTTCTATCATCTATATCGGTGTTTTTTTTCTGTGTTTCGACCACCAAAAAAAGTTATTAAAAGGATGCAACTGGAAATGACCAGATTCGGAGGCGAGATTCTTGCAATTAGTGGCTTGGAAAGAAATTTATAGATCAAAGGAGAGTGGATTGGGCATATGTCATCTTGATGCCTTTAATAGAGCTCTTCTATTAAAATGGGTAGAAAAAGTGCTACCTGGAGACAATTTCTTTAAGTTTTTCTCCAAACAAAGGAAGATTCCGAGTCACACCACCAACTCTAAACTTAGCATAGGATGCAAACAAGAATATCGAAGTAGTAAAACATACAACTAAAGGTCCTAGATAATTGGGTGAAATGACTTATTTCTCATTGAAAATCCTAGGCTCTTTTATATAGAGAGACCAAAAAAGGGGTAAAAGTAGAAGAGTGCCTCTGAAGAGCTAAAAACAAAACACTCATACAAATAATAACAAATAACATGTGCTAACACTTCCCTTCAAGTTGGAGCATAGATATCTATCATGCTTAACTTGGATACATATAAATCAAATAAGGATTT
The DNA here is from genome assembly GCA_037157565.1 of Thalassia testudinum. Lineage (NCBI taxonomy): Eukaryota > Viridiplantae > Streptophyta > Magnoliopsida > Alismatales > Hydrocharitaceae > Thalassia > Thalassia testudinum. The sequence continues at coordinate 60,290,192 of JAZHRO010000035.1, read as the reverse complement.
GGCTAAGGATAAAAATATCTGCAATCTGCTTCCCATATGTGACTGGTGTGGTATATAGCAACTCCTGTATGATGCCCCTAGTATAATAATGGCAATCAACTTCAACATGCTAACGTTTTCTCCTGAAATGCTGGGTTGTTGGCAATGAAGCTGGCTACTCTGTTATCACACCGCATCTCCATTGGGCTAAAGAACTGTATCTACAAGTCAGTAAGAACTTGATCTACAGCATCTCTGTAGTCATTTGAGCCATGGCCCTGTACTTACACTCAGCACTGGACCTCTTAATTGTGCAATGTTTCTTGCTCCACGTGATCAGGCTCCCTGCCAAAAAGGTGCAGAACCTAGTAAAGGATTTGCGATCCATATGACATCCAGCATAGTCCGCATCAGAATAGCCAACTAAGGTCATAGAAAACCCCTAGCAGAAGAGGACCCTTCCCAGGAGCCTGCTTGATGTATCGGAGAACCATTAATATTGCATCCCAATGCTGACGTGTTGACTTGTCCATGAACTGACTCAATCTCCCCACTACAAAGGAGATATCGGGTCTCGTGATAGTGAGATATAACAGCCTGCCTACAAGTTGGTTGTACTGCTTGCTATCCACCAATTAATTGCGCATCCTCATCATAAAGTGACATCTTGGAGTCCATAGGAAGGAATGTTGGCCTCCTTGGCCCTAAGCATACCCTCTTCCTACAAAATGTCCAATGCATACTTCCTCTCGGGCAGGACTACGTCCTTTTTGTTGCGAGAAACCTCAATACCAAGAAAATATCGTAAAGCCCCCAAGCTCTTCATAACAAATTGCTCTGCTAGGATGCGTTTAATCTCAATAACACCATTCTCATCATCTGCTTTGATAATTAAGTCAACATAAATAAATACCATAGTACCTCGCTTAGTCCTCCTAACAAAGAGAGAGAAATCAATTGTCGATCTCCTGAATCCAGCTACCTCTACAACCTATGACAACCCCTAGAACCAAACTCTGAGACTCTGCTTAAGGCCGTAGATGATCTTCCATAATCGGATATATACTCCCCCTAAGCCTCAAAGCCAGGTGGCTGCTGCATGTAGACTTCCTCTTAGAGATCACCATAGAGGAAGGCATTCTTCACATCCAACTTATGCAAAGGCCAATCTAGCTAAACTACCACTGCGACCAACACCAGTGCCGTAGGAAGTCTAACAATTGGTGAAAATGTGTCAAAGAAGTCCACCACATAGGTTTAGGTAAACCCCTTTGCCACGAGGCGTGCTTTGTATCTGGCAATATCTCCATCTGGGTTGAACTTCACAGTGAACACCCAACAACATCCAATAAGTGTAGCACCATCTGAAAGTGGAGTGAGTTCTTAAGTTCCGCGGCCTCTAAGAGCTGTCATCGCATCCTCTATGGTTGACCACCACTTCCGATCAAGCATGGCCTCATGGTGAGTTGCTGGAATCTGAGTAGCAACCAATGCCTGAGTGAATCCTGTAAACCCAGGCGTTAAGCTATCAGTACGAAGTGCCCCAGCCGTAGGATAAGTGGTGCAGGTTCGTGGTATCTTCCAAATGGCTATCGGAAGATCCAAATCATCACCTGTAATATCATCTATCATGTCCCTATGATCAGCACATGGCAAACATACGTTAGTGTCTAAAGGACTCACCTGAGAATCCGATGGCGAAGGTGAGAGTGGGGGGTCCTGAAAAGTAGTATGAGGATGGACATATGTCTAAAGTGGCTCAGTCAGATGGGGAAAAGATAGTATAGTAGGTAGTGGTGGTGGTGCAATAGTGATAAAAATCTCGGGAAAACTCCTAAAGCGAATGAGTGTAAATGGCATATGGGCCATGCCACCCTCAGAAGGCATCTCTGCAGCAGAAGTAGAGAAGGGTATTGTCTTATAAAAGGTAACATTCACCGAAACAAAATGCCAAGAAATAATCAGATCAAAACATCGATACCCTTTTTGCATGCGAGTATGCCCAAGGAAAACACACTAACTACTCTTAATGCTAGTTTATCCCAACTTGGTCTCAACAAATGGACAAAAGCAACATAACCAAAAGTCTGAGAGGTAATGTAAAACAAAGGACTATCAGGATACATAACCTGCAATGGAATTCGTTCATGTAAAGTAACATTAGGCATCCAATAAGAAAACATGTAGTCAAAAAAGCGTCACCCCAGTAAAGAGAGGGGACCGAATGGTAAATCAACAATATACAAGCAACATCAAGAATATGGCGATGTTTCCTCTCAGCAACACCATTCTGTTGAGAGGTGTGGGGCACATGAACTCATGGATAATAACACAACTAGAAAAGAAAGTGCACAATCTAGTAAAAAACTCTAAGGCATTATCAGATCGAAAATGCTTCACCAAACAAGAATGCTGAGTTTTTATTTCCTTACAAAATTTTCAATAATTTGTCCAACATCGGACTTATTTTTCAAGAGATACATCCCAGAAACACAGGAAAAATCATCCACTAACACAAGATAATATCTGTTCTCAAGTCGATCAAGAGTACAACTGGAACCCCAAACATTCATATGGATCAAATTAAACGTAGCAACAAAACAAACTAAGTAGAAGAGGAAAAACTAGCTCTATGATGCTTGCCCGGTTGACAAGCATCACAGTTGAGAGCAGTAGTGGAGGGTATGTGGCAAAACATGTCTGAGGCGATCGATAGACAAGTGGCCAAGGTGGTGATGCCATTGGAGAGGAGATCCAACAGAAGCAAGGCTTTAGGTAGCAGAAACAGCAATAACAGTATGATTGAGACGGTACACCCTTCGTTCGTCATGCCCTCCACCAATCATCTTCCCAGTGAACTTGTCTTGCAAGACACAAGAAGAGGCATCAAATATAGCTTGGCAGTTCAAATCTCTAGTAATACTGCTAACAGTAAACTCAATGGAAAATCAGGAACATAGAAAACATCTGTTAGTCTCAAAGGAGATAAAGACATATATCCCTTGCAACAAGTGGCGAATATCTCCCATCTGCCACCAGTATAGTCCTGGCTAGTGCGACTAGTGCTAACTGAGAGAAAGATCCTCTGTTGCCACATAGGTACTTGGACACACCAAAATCAATCAACCAATCAACAGAAGATAAGAGTGACGACGTACTAGTCGCAGGTGCCTCAGAGGAGGTGGCAATGGCTGCAGTATCTGGAGGCTAAGAAGAGGATGCTTGAGTCAACTGAGCAATCTGCTGCCGTAAGGTTTCAATCTCTGTGATAAGGGAGCTAACATCAAGACTAGGGAGAGCTCTATTAGTGATCTCAGCTACCTGTTTGGCCACAGGTGGCCTACCATGCTTTTGCTAGCATGTGGCCTCAAAGGGGCCAAGTCTGCCACAGTAGGTACACGGAGTCCAAGTGCATCTACTAGAAGAGTGTTCACGTCCACGACCACGTTTAGGAGGGGGAGCACACCTGCCATGTCTAGGGATCGCAGCCAGTGCGGATGTCTGAGCACCAGAGTCAGGAGCAGGAGTGCGCACTACTACTCTACTAATCTGCTACAAGCTTCCTCCAGGGTAGGAAGCTTAAGAGCAGTAAGGATTTGATCTCTGGCCGCCGTATACTCAGGTCCGAAGCCTTCCAAGAAAAGGAAGATTGCCAACTCTCCTAAAGCCCTTCTAGGACTCATAGGCATACCTTGGTAGATAGGAATGATGCCGCTCCAACATTCCCTTCATGAGGGAGTAGTATTGTGGTAGTGTGTCCTTGACGCAAGTAGAACAGGTCGTAAAAGACCTGAAAAACCCATGCGGAGCAAGGTTCAAAATACCAATTTCGACGTCGTGCTGAAAATTATAAGTGTATATTTCATCGGCATGTCGAGGGCATGCCGTGAAAATGCCCATTTTCAATGAGTATGCCGATGGGCATGCTGAAGGCACGCCATGAAAATGCCAAGGGCACGTAGAAATGCTCATTTTTATGATTACGTCAATCAGTGAAGTAATCATTTCATTCCTTATATTTTATTCTTTATTGAATTTTTACAACCATCAATGCGCGAACAAATTCATCGATTATTATTTTATAGGTTTTTTATGATTATGTCCATCGATGACGACGTGACGTACTGTGCGAATGTACAAGTACAATTCACTGTACATTGCATAACTCAACGATGTTTCAATGATGCATTGAATGATTGAAGGATATTTTTGGGGATTAAAAATACTATGATTTGCTCCTATAGGGATACAAAAGGACATTTTTGTCCATATTTAAAAAGTTACTGTTCTTAGTTTGGTGTAAAAAGAGAAGGGGCACATTAGTTATAGAGGACAAGATAAACATGTTTTGAACTTCAGGATAACATGAAAGCTGAGTAAATTTGAAGGGAAAGGACTGGTGCTACAGTGCAGCGGTAGCACGCAGCAGGCCCAGGCAGAGCAATATCGGCATCGACATTGGCATGTCGGCAGCATTCCTGTTCTCGACAGCTATTTCATGTCGACATGGCCATTCCCACAAAAATGCCATTTCAACAGCTTGTCGGCATTTAAAACCCTACTGCGGAGTTCTTGGCATGTCTCACGTAAGAACTCCCACATCTCCTTTGTTGTGGCGTAGTACACGATCACACCCCTATTCAGGGAATAACTGTCTGCATAAGCCATGCACAGACTATGGCGTTGTTGTCTTAGTTGGCATTTGTGCCAATCTTGTTGGCAAGCTTCGAATCCATAAGAATGTGGCTCTTCCTATGACCCCTGATAGTTATGAGGAAGGTTAATGACCACTGTGGGTAGTTGGTCACATCTATCTTGACGATGTGACTAAAGAACGGATTTTTAAGTGTCCCGATGTCCAAAAGAAAGCCCGACGACACCTTGGACTGATCATCTGAAGCCATCTTCGCAATCCAGAAGCCTCAATCAACCTTCTATCATCAAGGAAACATCAATAGGTCTGAACACAAGATGTATTCAGATCTGCATCTTCAACAGAAGGCCCACTCGGATAAGCGTTTGCTTAACCCAGGTGCGGGGATAACACCCGAGAAGGCCCTAAGGAAACCTAAGTTTTTCTCTCCCTGCGATCGAAAGTAGCCCTAGGAAGGGGCTATAGTCCCCTCATACGTGCAACAACACGCTGCCTCTGGCCACACGACGTTGCGCCACTTCTGCAGCCGCTGCACTGTTTCGATCATTGTTGCGCCACTCAAATGGCCACCGAACGTCGCTACCGCGCCACGCTGCTTCTACCGTCGCGCGTCACTAGTGAAAGAGGTCGACGACTATCAGGGAGAGATAGAGAGGGGTTTGGTGATAGGGTTCGGAGGCCTTGGGGGTGGGATACCTAGAGCTACAGTTTAGGACCCTTGCTCTGATACCAAATTGAATGAAATGAATTATTTCTCATTGAAAACCTTAGCCTCTCTTATATAGAGAGCAAAAAAGGAGTAAAAGTACAAAAGTGCTCCTAGGGAACTTAAAATCAAACACCCATGCAAATAATAATAAATAACATATGCTAGCATAGATGATGAAAAATATTTACATACTATAAAAATATAAGGTGTAACAATAATAGTATAAAATAGCAATACCTGGTATTGAAATAAGATCAGGACTTCCAACCATCGAACGAAGCCACTGGATTCTGCTTTTGCCTTCCCTTCCCCCACTGTAACTCCCACGAACAGCATACAGGTTAGTGTGAAATCCTCTTCCCTCAATCTCTAACTTACTGATCTTGGGTGTCCCTGAAAATGACAACCAAAATGATGAAAAAAAGGAAAACGGAACCTTCAGCCCAGGACCAGAAATAGAGAAAGCTTTAAAGCATCAGAACAGAAAAAGAAAATACGGAATGCACCGAAGAGATTGAGTGTGGACGGAGACTGAGATTTCCAAGCTCTTGATGCAAAAAGAGGCAAAAAATAAAAAAGAAAAAAAAGATAACATGCTGTACAACCATGTATCATGCATAAAGGTTGATATATTCAATGATCCAGTAAGACTTCAAAATATGTCCATGGAAATTGAACAAGATTTACTCCACAACTACGCAAGGACTGCCATGATTTGAGTTTGTTGGACTATATGCCTTCAAGCCTATCAAAGAAAACTCATGTTTCTTGAATCATGAATATTAGCAAGGATTTTTACATAAATGTCCTGTAAACATTTGATATCACACAAAATTGACCCTACATTCTAAATAATCAAATGAACGCCCAGACAATATTACTTCGTTAACATTGAATGCTATGAGCAACTTCAATTCCAAGAGGACCAAGCCCTTGGTAACAAAATGGCTTGCTAGATGCCACTTAGTTTCATCAATTGCCTAATTGCCATCCCCGCTCATGATGGCATCAACCATATATATCATCATGGTTATCTACACAAATAATGAAGGTTGTACCCCCTTTAGTCTATTATGTTTTTCCATTATTATCTTAATTGGTTGAAATGATTTGTTGAAAACTCTAGACTCTCTTATATAGAAAGAGACCAAAAATGGTAAAAGTACAATAGTGCTCTTGAGGAGCTTAAAACCCCAAAGTTGTACAAACATAAATAATGCCATATGCTAACACTTCTCCTCAAGTTGGAACATAGATATCTATAATACTCAGCTTGGATACAAATGAATTAAATAACGATCTAACTAAGAGCTTGGTGAAAATGTTGGCAGTCTACTCCTTAGATATGGCTGGTGTGGTATAGCAACCCCTTCTGAATGATATCTTTGGTATAATGGCAATCAATCTCAACATGCTTCATCCTCTCGTGAAATATTGGGTTGTTGGCCATGAAGGTGGCTACTCTATTATCACATCGCATCTCCATTGGGCTAGAAAACTGTATCTGCAAGTCAGTAAGTAGGGACCTGATTCACATCATCTCGCAATCATCCGAGCCATGGTTCTGTACTTAGATTTGGCACTGGATCTCGCAACTGTGCCATGTTTCTTGCTTCTCCACGTGATCAGACTTCTTGCCAAAAAGGTGCAAAACTCAATAGTGGATTTACAATCCACATGACATCCAGCGTAGTTCGCATCAGAATAGCCAACCAAGGTTATATAAGACCCCCTTAGAGAAGAGACTCATCCCAGGAGCCTTCTTGACGTATTGAAGCACCATCAATGCTGCAACCCAGTGTTGACGTGTTGGCTTGGCCATGAACTGACTCAATCTCCTCACCGCTGAGATATCCAGCTTTATGATAGTGAGGAATAGCAGCTTACCCACAAGTTGCCTATACTGCTTGCTGTGCATCAATTGTGCATCCTCATCATAAAGTGTCATCTTAGGGTCCAAGGAATATTGACCTCCTTGGCCCCAAGTATACCCACCTCCTACAAGATGTCCAATACATACTTTCTCTGGGACAGGACTACACCCTTTCTGCTGTGAGCAACCTCAATACCAAGAAAGTATCGTAAAGCTCCAAAGTCCTTCATGACAAACTACTTCGCTAGAATGCATTTAATCTCAGCAACACCATGCTCATCATCTCCTGTGACAATTAAATCAACATAAACAAGAAGTACCACAATACCTTGTCCAGTCCTCCTAACAAAGAGAGAGAAATCGGTTGTCGATCTCCTAAATCTAGCTGCTTCTGCAACCTGTGATAACCTCTGGAACCAGGCTCTAGGACTCTTCTTAAAATCGTAGATGGCCTTCCATAGTCGGCATACACACTCCCCCTAAGCCTCAAAGCTAGGTGGCTGCTGCATGTAGACTTTCTCTTGGAAATCCCATAGAGGACGATATTCTTCACATCCAACTGATGCAAAGGTCAATCTAGCTAAACTACCACTGCGACTAACACCCGTATCGTAGGAAGTCCAGCAATTGGTGAAAAGGTGTCAAAGAAGTCCACCCGATAGCTTTGGATGAACTCCTTTGCCACGAGGCATGCTTTGTATCTGGTAACACCTCCATCCGGGTTGAACTTCATAGTGAACATCCATTGGCAGCCAACAAGTGTAGCACCATCTGGAAGTGGAGTAAGCTCCCAGGTCCAACGATCTCTAAGAGCAGCCATCCCATCCTCCATGATTGCCTGTCACTTTGATCAAGTATGGCCTCAAAATGAGTCACTGGAATCTGAGTAACAGTCAACGCTTGACTGAATCCAATAAACCCAGGGGCTAAGCCGTTAATAGCAACTGCTCCGGCTGCAGGGTAAGTAGGGCAGGTCCGTGGTGTCTTTGGAATGGCTATCGGAAAATCTAAATCATCACCTACCACATCATTTGTCCTGTCTCTATGATCAGCCCATGGCAAACCCACGTCAATGTTTAAAAGACTTACATGAGAAGCCGATGGTGATGGCGAGGGTGGAGGGCCCTGGTAAGTAGTATGAGGGCGAACATATGTTTGAAGGGGCTTAATCAGACAAGGAAACGACTGCGTATCAGGTGGTGGTGGTGGTGTAGTAGGAACAGGAATATCAGGAAAACTCCCAAAGCGAATGGGTGTAAATGGCATAGGCGGCATATCACCCTCAAAAGGCATCTTAACAATAGTAGAAAATAAGGGTATCACCACATGAAAAGTAACATCCGCCGAAAAGAAATACTGAGAAGCAATCGGATCAAAACACCAATACCCTTTTTACGTGCGAGTATATCCAAGGAAAACACACTTAACTGCTCTCGGTGCTAGTTTATCCTGACCCGATCCCAACAAGTGGTCAAAGGCAACACAACCAAAAATCCAAGGGGTGACATGAAACAAGGGTTGATCAAAATACATAACCTGCAATGGAATCCATTCATGTAAAGCATCATTAGGCATCCAATTGATCAGGTAGTCAAAAAAGCGTCATCCCAGTAAAGAGAGGGAATCAAATGGTGAATCAGCAATGTACGAGCAACATTAAAATATGGCAATCTTTCCTCTTAGCAACACCATTTTGCTAAGAGGTGTGGGAGCATGTGGTCTCATGAATAATGCCGCAACTAAAAAAGAAAGTGCGCAAACGAGTAGTACAAAACTCCAAAGTATTATCAGACCAAAAACGTTTCACCAAACAAGAATGCTGAGTCTTTATTTCTTTAACGAAATTCTCAATAATTTGTCCCACATCGAACTTATTCTTCAAGAGAAACATCTAGGGAACATGGGAAAAATCATTCACTAAAACAAGATATCTGTTCTCAAGTCGATCATAAGTACAACTAGGAGCCCAAACATCCATATGAATCAAGTCAAATGTAGCAACAAAAGAAACAGAAATAGAACTGAAAAAACTAGCCCTGTGGTACTTGCTTAGCTGACAAGCATCAGATATGAGAGCAGTAGCGAAGGGTATGAGCGATAAGACATGTCTAAGGTGATCAATAGGTAAGTGGCCAAGGCGGTGATGCCACTGAAGAGGAGATCCAGCAAAAGCAAGGCCTTGGGTAGCAGAAGTAGCAACAACAGTATGGCTCAGACGGTACACCCCCCATTCCTCACGTCCTCCACCAATTTCTTCCCAATGAACTTGTCCTGCAAGAAGCAAGAAGACACATCAAATATGGCTCAGCAGTTCAAATCTCTAGTAATACTACTAACAAACAGTAAACTCAATGGAAAATCAGGCACATAGAAAACATCTGTCAGTCTCAAAGTAGGAGATAAAGACGTATCTCCCTTGCCATCCAGTGGCAAATGCCTCCCATCTGCCACCTGTACGGTCCTGGCTGGTGTAACTGGTGCTAATTGAGAGAGAGCTCCAGTTGCCACATAAGTACTTGGATGCACTAGAATCAATCGACCAATCACCAGAAGACAAGAGTGACGACATACCAGTTACACGTGCCTCAGAAGAGGTGGCAATAGTTGCAGTATTTGGAGACTGAGAAGATGCCTGAGTTAACTGAGCAATTTGCTACCGCAAGTCCCAATCTCTGTGCTCAGAGAACTAACATCATGACTGAGAACTCCATCTGTGATCTCGGCTGCCTGATTGGGCACAGGTGGCCTACATGCATCTGCTAGCATGTAGCCTCAGAGTGGCCAAGTCTGCCACAATAGGTACACGAAGACCTAATGTGTGTACCAGCAGAGCGTTTGCATCCACAACCACGTGCAAGAGGGGGAGCACCCCTGCTACGTCCAGGGATCACAACCAGTGTGGACATTTGAGCACCAAAGTTAAGAGTAGGAGTGCGTACTGCTACTCTGTTGAGTCTACTATAAGCTTCCTCCAGGGTAGGAAGCACAAGAGTGGTGATATCTCTGGTTGCTATATACTCAGGTTCGAGACCTACCAGGAAAAGGGAGGCTGCCAATTGTCTCCTAAAGCTCCTCCAGGACTTACAGGCACACCCAGACAAATAGGAGTGATGCCTCTCTAGCATTCCCTACATAAGGGAGTAGTACTGTGGCAGCGTACATCCTTCCTAACGCAAGTAGAAGAGATCGTAAAAGACCTGAAAAACCCGTGTGGAGTTCTTGGCATGTGTCACGCAAGGACTCACATTTCCTTCGTTGTAGTGTGGTACATGATCTCATCCCTTATTCAGAGAATAACTGTCTACATAAGCCATACACAGACCATGGCGTTGTTGCTATCCCAGTTGGCATTTGTGCCAGTCTTATTTGCAGGCTCCGAATCCATAAGAATGTAGCTCTTCTTATAAACCGTGACAGTCATAAGGAAGGTCTGGGACCACTGTGGGTAGTTGGTTTCGTCTAACTTGACGGCGGGACCGAAAAACGGATTTTTAAGTACCCTGGTGTCCGAAAGAGAGCTCGATGTCACTTCGAACTGATCATTTGATGTGATCTTCGCAATCTGGAAGCCTTAATCAGCCTTCTATGTCCAAGAAATGATCAATAGATCTGAAACAAGATATGTTTAGACCTGCATCTTCATGGAAAGCCCCCAGAGGTGGGTGCTGGCCTAGCCCGAGTGCAGAGAGAACACCTAAGATGGCCCTAAGGAGACCTAGGTGTCTCTCTCCCTGCGACTACAAGGGATGTAGCCCTTAGAACAAGGCTATAAACCCCTCAAGGTCCTCGCCAACCACGTGCTAAGGACCTACTCGCGCTACAGGAGCGCCATACGAGTGCACCGACCAGTAGGAGCGTCATACAAGCGCTGTCGATTTGTAAGAGTGCTGCAGGAGTGCTTACGCACCTACTCCAGCGTCGCCAACCCCTTTCGCCATCGTTAAGGTCATCATAGATCACCTATGCTGTTGCTGGAGGCACTGCAAACCCTCATCGCACCTACTCCAGGCCACCGGGTCATGAGGGTCAGCGCTGCAGTGCAGCCAGACCACACGATCTCCACCACCACGTTGGAGGCCGATCACAGTGCGCATAGGGAGAGAGAGGAAGGGATTTAGTGGTTAGGGTTTGCAGGCTTTGGGGGTGGGATACCTAGAGCCCCGATCCAGGACCACTGCTCTGATACCAAATTGGTTGAAATGGTTCAGTTTGTTATTGAAAATCTTAGGCTCTCTTATATAGAGAGATCAAAAAGCGTTAAAGTACAGTAGTACCCCTGAGGAGCTAAAAACCTAAAAGCCGTACAAACATAAATAATAACATATATTATCAGTCTTTATTAGTATTTTGTTATTTTTTACTTGAGAGGTTGTTATATACTTATTGAGATTGGTGCAATCTGGAGCGTGGAGGCTCTTCTACGTAGGAATGGTAGTAGCAACAGGGTGCTGCCCATGGTGGCTGCACATGTGAGTAGGGAGAGAGACGGTAGCCGGTAGTGAAGAATAGAGGGAGTTTATATGTTGGAACAAATATTGCATTAACTCAAGAGATTAAAAAGAGGGAAGGCTCTCTTTTACAGAGAGTATACATCCCTATTCTTGGAAACCAAAAATCTTATCCCATAAGGAAAGATCTTATCTCTCTAATTAAATCAAATCACAAACACTCTCCCTAAAACACATTTATTAAAAATAGAAAACTTGACTCCTAATCAAAAGACTCCAAACTTAGGTTTTAGAACCTATAACCGATTGCCCTAGTGGGCTCCTCAAGTGCTACTATGTGGACTGTCCTCGTGGCCTGTTGACTGCCACGTGGACAATCCACGTGGCTCTTTATTCCACGTTCCAACACTCCCCCTCATGTTGAAGGCTGGGAGGCCGACTTGGTTTTCAACTTGTGAGGCTAGATACCCTACCACTCTTCTTCCTCATTAACATTGCCTTGTAGCTTCCTGGAGTCCGTAGCAAGACCAGTTGCAACTTCAGAGGTAGTTGCTTCTCCTTCGGCAACCTCACAGGTGGTGGCGATGGCTGCGGTCTTCTTTTCTTCCTTCAATGTGGTAAGGATTTTTTCAAGATCTGATACAGTGAAACAAGGTCCTTGTCGCAAGATGGGTAGCCATATTTAATCCAGTATGTTTTAGAATCATGATTGTTACGCCCACAATGCTGGCATGGAAGAAATGTGCGACCAAATCCGCGACCCTTTTCACGCCCAATTCCTTCCGTGGTAGCAACCAAGGCCATGGTCTCATATTTGCCTGCAACAGGTGTCTCGACTGGACTTGAGATCAACAATTTCTCATGGCAACTGTAAATCGTCTCAAGATCGACATCCTCCTCTATAGATAGAATTTGGTCATGAGCAAGTTGATATCGAGGGTGAAGCCCCCCAAGAAACTTGAAGGCTTGCCATCTTGCTCATGACATGGATTGTTTATCACAACATGTTGGCTCATAAATGTTGAGTTCCACGAATAGGCTCTCCATCTTTGCATAGTAAGCATCAAGGGACAAATCACCTTGACTTGTGTTTCAGATGTGCCAATAGATGTCTGCAAGCTTGGCACATCTGGCCTTCTTTGCAAATCACCTCTCGAGGGTATCCTAGATGTTCTTTGCTGTCTCCTTGTATAGCATGTTGGAAGCAATATTAGAATCAACAGAATTCATGAGCCATTACCAGATAATTCTCCTACTTTTTGGCTACATCTTTTGTTTCTGGCGCTTCTTTAAGGAGGATGTGTAGCTTCTCCTATCCACCAACAAAAATCTTGAATGCACATGCCCAGAGAACGTAGTTAGAAGAACCAACCAATTTGATCGCGGTTCCATGCATGAACATCTTGGTCTCACTGGAAACTTGTATTTCCGAATTCACCATCATCCTCCAAGATAATTTGAACCAAAAAAAACTTTGGTTTTGGTTGGGACCCGAAAAGACTTCAACCTAGTCGGAGAAGACTTCGGCTTTTAGAGAAGATCGAGAAAGACTTCAACCTGAGTTGATGTTGATGCAGTTTGGTGGCACAATGCTACACTCATTTCGATTCACACGCATGGAGAGAATAATGGCCTAGAGCATTACTGCTCTAATACCATGTTGAGATTGGCACGATCCGGAGCGTGGAGGCTCTTTTACGTGGGATGAGATGGTAGCAACAGGGTGTTGCCAATAGTGGCTGCACATGTGAACAGGGAGAGAGAGATGGCAACTGATGGTAAAGAATTAAGGGAGAGGAAGGGAGCTTATATGTTGGAACAAATATTACATTAACTCAAGAGATTACAAAGAGGGAAGGCTCTTTTATAGAGAATACATATCCCTATTCTTGGAAACCAAAGATCTTATCCCATAAGGAAAGATCTTATCTCTCTAATTAAATCAAATCACAAACATTTTTCTTAAAACACAATTACTAAAAATAGAAAACTTGATTCATAAGCAAAAGACTCCAAACTTGGATTCTAGAACCCATGATCAGTTGCCCTATTGGGCTCCTCAGATGCTGCCATGTGGACTATCCACGTGGCCTGCTAACTGCCACATGGACAATCCATGTGGATCTTTATTCCACGTTCCAATAGTACTTTTCCCACATCTCTATATATTGAGAGGTAGGACTCTAGAATAATGCAACTAGTTCATTTCAATTCACTTGGTATTAGAGCAGTAGTCCTAAGCCAATGCTTGGATATTCTACTTAAAAGCTAGCCTGCAAAACTTCCGCCTTAACCCCTCCTCTCACTCCCTTGGGTGCCACCGGCTCCTCCTTGCTACGCTGCCCTCTCCTTTCCGCTGCTGCAGGCCACTGGTGGCAACCAGAACAGCTGATTGGCTTCTCCCTCTTCAGCGACAACAGAGGGCTATTGCAGGTGGTGGTGGCACCACCAACGGCCATGCTACCCTAGCTTGTGTCTACTATCCACCATGAAAGAGATCCTCTTCATCTTGTTCCTGTTTTAGGCTTCATATTGCCCTTCGTTCCCGCATATATGATCTGATTTTGCATTCAAACCCATTGTGGATTCATCCAGCCCATGCATATGACTTTTAGGCGTGATTTGGTGACATTATGGTGGCTGCAGTGCCATTCTAGATGCTTGTAGCATTGTTTGAAGGCTAAGCTACACCCATTGTTCTAAATGCCTACAACGTACCCACGACATGCCCATGAAATGACCTTTTTCTAACATGGGGCGATATCGGCACACATCTATTGTCGAAATGCAGAAGTATCTGCAATATTTGCCAAAGATGGATAATATGTCAATAAGTTTGGAGAAATTGGTGACATTAGGTATAATTATTAAATTATTACCATATTTTAATATCAATATAGGTGTCTCAATAACTAGTTTCTACCCATTAATATTATTGTAGGTGATTTAAATTTCAATGGCATGCCATCGACATGTCCAAATTGCTATTTTTGATGTTAGGCCATATCAACATCACTATAATATTCAAACACGAGGATTTTGATGAAATGTCATTGAAATTTCACCGAAATATCGGCAAGTGACAAAATGCACTCGCCATTTTGACTTGCTGTTGCTACTTCTCACTCCCAATTCTCCCATTCTTTTCTACCGCTACTACTGTTGCTCGCACTACTATTGCGACTTCATTCTTATTCGAATCAAATCTCTGTCGTTGCTCCCTCTGATCTCGTTGCGCATTTCCTTTGACTCCTTTAAAGTTTGATTCCACATCTATCCATAATTATAAAGTAAATATACATACTAGACTGAAGATCTATTATTATTATTATAGACATATGATATAGGTCTAATCATAATTTAGAATTACGAAAATATTTTTTTAATTATTAAAAATAAAATCCTAAGTTTGAGTTAGAATTAGAGAATAAATAACTTGTGTCCATCCATAAAAGAATAAAGTTGAAACTTGTAAACACTAAAAGCCTGAATTAATCATCATTTACTTCAAAAATAACATCAAACCTTGAAACCCACGGTATAATGTTTGGAGGTGACAACTTATATTTTTCATACATAAATATGATACAACTAGATCTAAACCTAACTCATAAAGGGAGGCATAGATAAAAATGACTAACACAATGTACAAAGTTATGTTAATCTAGATCTATTCAAATTGATTAATCAACATAGTGAAAGACTTCAAATTAATCATAACGTAAATTAATTTGTTAGATATTTAAATTTGAATTATAAATTTTTACTTTAGTTTATTGCAAAGCATAGTAAATATTCGATATTTGAGTCTTTAACTTGAACATAATATAGTAGACTACATGTTGCATATGAACCCTAAGTTCTTATATATTTACGCTTATGATCTTAAAATTCTAATTATTTTGACTACTGTCATTTTTTTTGGCATATGTCATATGTTGGCACGCCTCCAAAATGGGTTATTTTTGTGGCATCAAAATCGTTGAAATTTGATGTCGAAATACATGCATTTCCACAACATGTTTTCAGCGTGTCTCCGAAATGCACACTTAGAAATTTATCAAAACGACGTCGAAATAGACATTTAAAACCTTGGCTACACCATAGCACATGGATTAGGCGTCGTTGAGCAAACTAGATCACCCTGCATCCTTGTTTGTGTGGATCTATGTTTGATCTGATGGTTTAGCTTCTCTCTTTTAGTTTTCATGGTCATTTTGTTTCACGGTTGAAGTTGGTATGGTATCTGCAAAATTATTTGAGATGACATCGAAGAATGTTTCTAAATCTAAGGCATGTGTGAGCCCCTTCTTTGATCCTACGATGCAGTGAGATGGGAAGAATTGTTCTTGTTGGTCACAAATGTGTTTGATGACCATGGGAGGTCATAATCAGGATCATACTGTTCTTTGATCAGAAATTGAGAAAATACCTTCGGCCATTGAGTATAAGGCCTTTGTTATGGCAAGAGGGACACAAGATACTTTATTATTTCTAAGAGTAAGTATTAGACATTGCTCTAAGTGTATAGACAATATGGTTCTTTCCAAGTGAAAATAGCTTGTCAGTCTCAAGAAGGGGCGGTGGATTGGCTTGTTGATTCAGGAGTATCTCAGCATATTTTTGGAGATGAGAGATAGTTCATTACCATTCGTCCGATTCCACCAGGCAAACAATCTCCCATATATGGTCAGGGGGAGGTTCGTGTGATCTCGCACATGAAGTTAGAGAATGTTCTTATGGCCCTTGATTTCCCACTGAGTTTGCTATTAGTAAGTTGGATTATGAAGTTGAACTACAAAGCGATCTTTAAGTCTATGTCTCTTACATTTGAGGATATTTTCCGTAGATGCACCATTGGACGTGGTCGTAAGGAAGGTGGCATTTGTTGTCCTCTTCAATCACCTTATGCAGTGCATGCCTCTATCTCATCAGGGAGTGTCTCTAGCTCCTTATGGCATCATCGATTTAGTCATCTCTCATTACCAAAGCTTTGACGGATGCTACCGTAGATTTCTCATATTGCTACCTTCCAATGTGAGGCATATCAACTCGGGAAGCATTACAGGAGTACTTTCCTCAGGAGTCGACACCGAGGGTCCCAAGACTTGTTCCAGTTGCTGCATATGGACCTAGTAGGACTCCAGATTGTCTGGGGCATATATACTATCTGGCTATTGTGGATGATTTTTCCTATCTTACTTGGATATTGTTGTTGAAGGTCTGTTGAGTACATATTGGTTTAGTGGTGTGTTTTTTATTTTGTTTTCCTAATCTGGTCGTTATGTAATTTTGCACCCAGCTCTCTCTCTATATATAGAGAGGTAGGACTTAAGAATATAGTTAGACATTTCTTTCTCTCAACTTGGTATCAGAGCACGGTCCTAGATCGGGGGCTAATACCCTCCTAGATTCTCATAACCTTTCTTTCCTACCAAGAAAAGAAAACCCTAACCTCTTTTTGGAGGCTCCTCCACCGCCACAGGTCTCTAAGCTGGGTGGTGGCCTCCTCACCGACACTAAAGCCTGCTACATGTGGCCTGACACCACTATTAGGGACTCCTTGCCGGCTTTAGACCTATTGCACATGGTCCATCGCCACCAACGATCACCCTCATTGGCGTTGAGGCTTGCAGAGTATGGCCCATCACCACCAACAAGGCTTAGCATCACCTATTGTGCATCGCCCATTAGCATCAGCAAGGCCTGGTGTCGCCTGTGCTGCCTCTCCTTATTGCCTGACGGTGCTACTTTTGTAGCCAAAAGCGCTACTCCTCGCCGCAAACGGTGCATCTATAGCCCATTCAAGTCACTGCACTGCTTGCTGCTATAGGGTTCAACCACAACACCCTCGTCTTTCTCTTCTCTTGGTGTTGCAACGTTGGTAGCAACTTCAATGATCCTGATTAGGGTTATTTGGTGATTTGATTGGCCTGATCTGTGGCATATGTGATTAGAGCAATGAGTATATGATCATATTTACATGGTTATTGCCTAAAATATATACTTGAAGTGATCTATGTGAACTTCAATATTCGAGATGGCAACATCTCCCTTTTCTTTTACTTCTTCTAGGACAACATTAGATACATCTATGGAGATGGAGGCCTAGCATTCTTTGGTATGATGATTAAGCTAGACAAGACCAAATATCATAGATGGTCAAAGACCTTTTTGATGACAGTGAAAGGTCATGGGGAGTATATCCTGACTCAACCAAAGCCCACACCCAAGACAGATGTTTGAGAAAAGGATAATGCAATTGTTATGGCCTAGATTATGAATTGCGTTGTACCTCGATGAGATCATGCATTATTCCACCGCAAAGATGTGCGAGAGTATTCACGAGACAGTCCCAAGAAAAGAATTCTGTGCTTGTGTTCCAGACATATCACCGGCTCTTCCAATTATGTCAGGAGGCAAAGACTCTAACTCAGTACTACTCGACCATGAAGGATTTACTGGAGAAGCATAATGCCTGTTAACTTGTTTGTACCTGTACTTCTCAACGATATTATAGGAGAGTTAGCAGTCTCTTTCTTCTTGTCTGGTCATGGTCTTGATTATAGTGCTGCTCGTTCGCTGATCTTGACCATGTTTGACCTTCTTTCCGTAGAAGACACATACAGCTGCCTGAGCAGGATTGCAATGCAACTTCTCACTCCTGATAATGCTGCTCAGACCTCTGCCTTAGCTACTGTTTCTGGTCATGGTAGAGGTGCTCCGATCTGTGGACTAGGTTGTGGCTGTGAATCTAGGGGTTGCATTCGTATCACGTGACTTACTGCAGAAAATCAGGTCATTCTGAGGACCTATGCTGAACCAAGCATGGAAGAACTACTTTTGCCAATTAAGTAGTAGATGCTGATACCCCTGATACTGTCTCTCATGTTGAGTTTAATGACCTGCTATCGAAGTTCTCACAGTTGTCTCAACCTCATGCTTAACCTCATCAGAGAATGCTGCTCATGTTTCCTCCTCAGGTACAAAGTTGGTTTGCTCCTCTCAGTTTCAGAGATGTGGTAAATGGCTAGTAGATTCCGATGTTTTACCACATCTATGTGGAGATCATAGATCTTTTCCACACGTGCCTTGTTCCACCAGGGCACATGGTACATATTGCAAATAGGAGACATTCCCAAATTGCCAAACAGGGGGAGATTCCATCATGATCTAATTTGCAATTGTCCAATGTTCCTTTGGTGCCTGACTTTCCTATGAATTTATTATCTATCAGTCGTATCACCAAGGAAATGAATTGTTGAGTCATATTTGATGCACAATCTTGTATCTTGCAGGACAAGTATTGAAGTAAAAGAATTGCATTGCATTCAACAGAAAACACAAGCATTCTTTTATAAAGAAAGAAGACCGAGTAAAATACATAAGTATCCTTGTGAATAAAGCAAAACATCAAATACCCCTACAACTCAACACTCCCTGTTAAGTTGGAGCGTAGATGTCAATTAGCCCCAACTTGCTGCTCAAGAAGTCATGACGTTTCTTCTTTTAAGGGCCATAACTCTGATGAAATATACTTGGGTACTTATCTTGCCTCTTAAAATAACATTTCGTATAAAGTGACAATCCACCTCTATATTCTTTGTCCTCTCATGAAAGACAGGATTAGAGGCAATATATGCAGTAGACTTATTATCACAATGAAGTGAAACCGGGGTATCAACCATCACTCCTAGATCCTGCAGGAAGCAAATCATCCACATGATCTCATATGCAACCTGAGCCATAGATCTGTAGACAACCTCTGCACTAGAGCGAGCAACAATACTCTATTTTTTGCTCCTCCATGAAACCAGATTTCCTCCCAAATAAACAGCAAAGCCATATGTAGATCTCCGATCCTCTACTGACCATGCATAATCTGCATCAGAATAGGTCACAAGATTTAGAGTGTCACGCAATTAGTAACACAGCCCGCAACTTGGAGTGCCCTTCAAATATCTCAAGATGAAGACACATATCATGCCAATGACTGTACCTGGTATTCTGCATAAACTGACTGCAAAGCTAATATCTGAACGCGTAATAGTCAGACACAGCTGGCCAACGGTACCACGGTGCCGGGTAACATCCTCAAACAGGGGATTTGTCTCATATGAGCAGTGAGCAGTAGATGCCTCCGTTGGTATCCCTGACGGTTTGGGCCCGAGAAGTCCAGCCTCCACTAGAATCTGTAAAGTATATTGCCACTGTGATAAGGATAGGCCTCCCTCTTGATGAACAACCTCTATCCCCAGGAAGTAGCAAAGATCACCTAAGTCCTTGGTGACAAAGGTAGATTGAAGAAAGGCTTTCGCCTCGACAATCCCACCGGTATCATCATTTGTCAAGATCATATCATCAACGTAGACTTCCAAGATAACCACTCTCCATATCCCACCAGATTCTGCTCGTCTAATTAATATAGAATGGTGGATAGTGGATCTTTGGAATCCCAGCTTTCTGATCTAAAGATTGAGCCTCTCAAACCAAGGACATGGGCTCTGTTTTAGGCCATAAATGGCCTTATGCAAGTGGCAAATAAGCTCCCCCTGACTGTCATGTAGACCTCCTCTACCAAATCATCATATAGGAAGGCATTCTTTATATCAAGTTAATGCAGTGGCCACTTCCTGATTACCGCTAAAGATAGAATAATCCTAATGGATGTAATATGTACCACATAAGAGAAAGTCTCAAGGTAATTCACCCCATAAGTCTAGGTGAAACCCTTGGCAACGAGCCTGATTTTATACCTCTCCACTGTCCCATCAGATCGATACTTGATGGTATACACCCATCGACAACTGACCACTGTAGCATCCTTAGGACATGGCACAAGGATGAAGTAACAACAAGCTGGGTTGGCTAGTTACAGGTAGAGTCCCGTGGCAATGCTCTCTTGTGATATATCTGCGTCTCCTCTATGGCAACTTTGATGGATGATCCTTCTTCTGAGAAGTGAGGAATCTTCTCAAAGAAGGTCACATCTGCAATAACCATATATCTCCTGTGAACAAGGTCATAAGATCTATAGCCTTTCTGGGTCCTGGAGTAACCATGAAAGACACACTTCATGGCACGAGGAGCAAACTTGTCCTAGATCCCATAGTTCTAAACAAAACAAACACACCCAAACACTCATAGTGGCACAGGGAAGGCTCTGCTGCATTTAGGATGTATGATCTGATATGGAATCCAACCTCAAAGCACAGAAGATAGTTGTCGATTAACCAAATATGCTACTGAAAGTATGGCATCACTCCAAAATTGCCTAGTCACCCTTAGATGTGACATCAAGGCTCTGGTAATATCAAGTAAATGGCGCAACTTGCGCTCTGCAACCCTATTCTGCTGGGATGTATAAGTACAACATGTCTGATGAATGATCCCCCTGGCATGGAAGGTCTCCTGTAAGTCACCATGCATAAACTCTAATGCATTGTCACTGCAAAAAATACTAACAGTAGTGACATACTGAGTGTGCACCTTTGATAGAAAATTCTGAACAATAGCGGCAATCTCACTATGAGCCTTCATTAAAAAAACCCAAATGAGTCTGTTGCAGTCATCAACTATAGCTGCAAAATATTTGTGTCCTCTAGCAGAGGCAACTCTAGATGGTCTCCAAACATCACAATGTACTAAGGAAAAAGGAGTAGAACTAACACTAGTACCTCTGTCAGGATAGCTACCCTTGTAATGCTGCCCCAATTGGCAATCTTCACAATCCAAAACTAACGATCCTGGTAACTCTAGATACATTTGGTGCATCTTCTTCATAAAAGGACACCTAAGTCTTCGGTGCCATAGTAAAGTATCACAAGAAATAGATACCGCCCCTGCAAACAATGTAGGCGTGTCTAAATGTACAAGCCATCTCTCTCCATGCTACTACTGATAATATCTCCTGTGTTTTGATCTTAGAACTAACAATGCCTCTCGTCGAAGATGACACGGCAACCCAGATCTTTGCAAATCCTGCTCAGATAAAAGATTCATAGGGAACTCAAGCATGTAGTATACCTCCTCTACCATCATCTTGGGTGTAACATCTATACTCCCAACAACAGTCAGAGGGGAGGTCTTTCCATTTGCCACTTGCACTTCCCATAGTCCACGTAGGATCATCGGGTTCTTTATATTGTCTCTATCTCCAGTGAGATGAACAGAGGCTCCGAAATCTATCACCCAAGCACCTCTGCATCCCTTTCTTCTCTTCTCAACATTTTGGATTGCACATGTTAGTCCTTTTACATCTGAGTTTGATTTTTCTAATACATCAAACTTACTTTCTTGGCATGAGAAAAGTCTCATCATGCTAAAACAATCTATCTTCCTCATTGGTGGCAAGAGAAGGCTCATCACCACCTTTGCTATGTGCAAGATAGGCTCAAACACATGCAACAGAACATTTGTCCATATTGAAGGTGAGCAAGATCCCTCAACCAACGTCGCCACAGGAGTAATGGAGGGGGTCTGGAACGGCTACCCCACTAGCAACGCACCCCGCAGCAACCGTAGGGGCATCACCGACCGGCAAGGCTTCCTCCAGCGATGCAACAAGGGCATCGTCGACCAGAAGGGCCTCCTCCAGTGGCACAGCAGGGGCATCGCCAACCTCCAAAGCAATGTCTAGCGGCGCAGCAACCTCATCGTCGACCGGTAGGACCTCTAGCGACGTAGACTGCGCATACAAGCCATAAGGCCATCAGATCGATCACACGAAAGGTGAGGGCCACCAGCGTGGCTGAGTCGTGATCTCCCTTACAGTGGCACCGTTTGGGTGAAAAACTCCATCAAATCAATGCTGAGATCAAGATCCACAAGATCCCTCATCAGAATAACCCCTCCTAGAGTGATTCGATCATACTTTTAGTGGATTTGTGGTGGGATATCAGAGCACCAGCCTAAGACTGTGGCTCTGATACCATGTTGAAGTAAAAGAATTGCATTGCATTCAACAGAAAACCCTAGCCTTGTTTTATAGAGAAAGAAGACTGCGTAAAATACAAAAGAACCCCTGTGAATAAAGAAAAACACCAAATACCCCCACAACTCAACAACAAGCTCATAGGAAGGATGATTGTTGGAGGACGTGAAAAAGGAGGGATGTACCGCTTGTGCTAGTCTGTCGACATTGCTGCTGCTTCGATTGGTAAGGGGGAGGTTGCTTTGGCCACTGGATCTCCTTTTTAGTAGCACTTTCGCCTTGGCCATTTTCCATTGGACAAACTCAGGTGGGTCATGCCCCACATCTCTCCAATTGTCATTACTTGTGATGCTTGTCAACTTGATGAGCATCACCATGCCAGTTTTTCCTCTTCTTAGACTGTTGGATCTACTTCTCTTTTTTAGTTTATTCATATAGATGTGTGGGGACGTAGTCAGATTATTAACCGACTAGGTCACCGTTATTTCTTGGTTATTGTTGATGACTTTTCAAGAGTTTCTTGGGTATTTTTGATGAAAAATAAGTTCGATCTTACATTAACTATTGAAGATTTTGTGAAAGAAATAAAGACCTAGTTTTCTACTATTATCAAAGTTGTCTGGTCTGATAATACTTTAGGCTCCATTTAGTAGAAATTTAAAGTTTAAGATTAGGTAAAGTTTAAGAAGTCTTAAAGAGGGATAAGTGGATTGGTAAGAGGTGGGTTAGTGGGTGTGGATGTGATAGTTAAGTTGATATGTTATTATTGATTTTTATTCTTATTTGTATTGGGAGTAAGTATGATAGATTTGATAGGTGTATGTAATGGGTAAGAGTGAGTTAGTATAGGTAGATATGACTGGTGAGGTAGATGTGATAGGTAAGGAATAAAACTTTTTCACTATTCATGTATTGTTCAATTTACCCATGACACATAGGATAAACCTCCCTTTAAACTTCTACCAAATGGGGCTTTAGAGTTATGCACTCAGTAGATACGTTCCTTTTATTCTTCTTATGGTATTGTTAATCAGACAAAGTGTGCTAAGTCCTCTCAGCAGAATAGAGTTGCTAAGAGGAAGCACTGCTATTTACTTGATGTTGCCCGTATTTACTGATACATTATTCTATTCCATCTTTATATTGGGGTGATGCAATTTTGACTACATACTTTCTTATCAACAAAATGCTTAGCTCTGCTATTTATGAGCAAATTCCATTGCAGGTTTTGTATCCATATTAGGGATGTTTCCTATTACCTCTAGGGTCTTTGGATGTGTTGCTTTTGTCCATGATTTTACTCTGGGAGAGAGAAACTGACACCTAAAGCAATAAAATGTGTTTTCTTGGGGTATTCAAGGACTCAAAAGGGATAGAAATGTTTTGACCCATTATCTTCTCGTTATTTTGTGTTTGCTGATGTTATTTTTCATGAGTTCGTTGTCTATTTCTCCACTTCTGGATGAGATTTATCCATAAAGATGCGCTATGCTCCAATGCTTATTCCTCTTATTGCTATAGAGGATATACCCACTGCTATGCCTCCCACTATAACCACTACTCCAAGATTTACTGACCCCATTGTTACTTACATGAGGCAACATACTACTCTACAGATACCCTCCCCCCTTCCTACCGCCCCCCTTCACTAACACCCTCCTCTGTTCAGGTGAGCTCTAAGGCTTTAGATATTTATGATATATTGTCTAGTGGTGATTATACATGATTGATAGGTGAGCTTTCTGCTACAGATGAATCCCCAGCTGACATGACTATAGGTTCTAATCTTCCGATAGTTTTTCAAAAGGCCCCTCGAACTTGTGCCAGATGTCATGTTGTAGGTAGTCTTGCTATTGATGGTTTAGGGAACTCCTTTAGGAGTTTTTGACGTGCTCTTGTTACATCAGAAATTCCTGCCACATATGAGCAGGCTATGCTCCATCCAAAATGGTGCCAGGCCATAGACAAGGAGATGGTTGCACCACAAGCCAGAGGGACATGGGAGCTCACACCATATTTGCAACTGTTGTAGGTTGTCGTTGGGTGTTTGCATTCAAATACAATCTAGAAGGGTCAGTTGTGAGATACAAGGCCCACTTAGTAGCCAAGGGCTTCACACAGACGTATGGAGTTGACTTCTTTGACACATTTTCCCCAGTGGAACATCTGTCTGATAGTCACGAGGTAAGTTACTTTACCTGATAGTCACGAGGCCAGACATTGCCTATGCTATGGGGCAGCTTAACTAGTGTAGCTTTTTTTTAGAGTAAAAAGGATGATTATCGGAGGTCGATAATCATCCACATGATTGTATTGATGAAAAACGAATGGACTTACGAATTTTAAAGCCAAGACTGAGATAAGATGTAAGCCTCCCATACAACATTTTCATTCCAAGCTCGCTCCCCTATTAACACAACCCTACGTTTTAGCAACCAAATACACTACAAGGTGGTGATTGCCTTGATCCAACATGCACCGTCCTAGTTAAAGAGGACCAAAATCCATCAGCCAAAGAGAAATCAATGCAAGATCGGAGTCATTCCAAACATCCAAAGAAAAAGGGCAAGACCAAATCAGGTGCAAAATGGTTTCCTCTTCACCCTGACATAAGGGGCAGCCCACGTTTGGATCCTTGCACCATAGTTTTCTAATAGATTTCATCATTGTCTTTACCCTTTGCCACATCCATAAGAAGATTTTGATCTTTAAAGGAATTCGTAGCTTCCAGGAACAAACCATAACAAAATGAACATTAGTGGAGGTTCAAATCAACAATAGCCATACATGTTGTTGGGTTATATTTATGTTTGTAAGGGGTGCTGTGTTATTTTATTTTGTTTAGTGGGTCTATGATGTACTTTTCCCATACCAATATAGAGGTGTAGGGACTTCTTGGCAACCTAAGTTTGTTTTCTTCAACTTGGTATCAAAGCCAAGGTTGAGGACTCCACCAAAAACAAAATCCTAACCCTACCTTAAGCTTTCTCACCAGAGCTACCACCGCCACCACCGGTGGCCACGCCGACGTCGAACCACCGCCGCAGCAGCAGCCGTAGCACTGATTGCTGTCACTAACTGCTGCAGCAGTAGGCCAGCAGCAGGCCACTGCCGTCGCCAGTAGCAGCTCCGAGCCACCACCGTTGCCAACAGCAACAGCAGCGTAGGGCCACCGCCACTGCCAGCAGCAACAGGCCACTGCTGCTGGTGGCGGCAATAGTAGGTCACAGCGTCAGGAAGAGCTGCTGCAGGCCACCGCCTAGGCCACCTACCACCACCGCCCAGGCCTATCAACTGATTTTTTATGCTCTCTCTCCTGTTGTTGGTGTTTGGCAGTAGAGAGAGGGCACATCTCTGCCTTATGTCTGATTGGAAGATCTTTGGATCATAGTTGGAGTATTAAAGCCAAGGATTTTCCGAAAAAATGATGTGATGGTATTTTCATATCTTATCTATTAGATTTGGGGTGTGTAGTCCCCTTAAGTATTGACCGCATGTGAGCGGAGTTTTTTGGGCTGTGTATTCCCCGATTGGTATATTTGTTGGGGTGTGTAGTCCCCATTTTCTGTCAATTTTCATATCTAAAGTGTGAAGAAGTTCAGGGGTGTGTACCCTTCTTTGTGGCATGTCGAACTTTGTTTGAGGCAGTGTGGTTCAGTAAACATGGCAGTGTCTCAATCAGAGATTGCACTAGGAACTGTCGTAGGTGATACTCAAACCACTGGTGTGACGTGGTTGATTGATTCAGTTACTCCCAATCATTTATCCGGGAATCTGGAGTGCTTTGGACAAATTCAACCTGTCTCTCAGGGTCATACAGTACAGGTGGCTGATGGGCGACTTGCTCTTATTAGTGGTCAAGAGGAAATTAATGTTACCCCTTCTATGCAGCTTAATCATGTTCAGCTTGCTCCAGATTTATCCATGAACTTGCTTTCTATTAGTGAGATCATTAAGCAGATGAATTGTCAGGTCATCTTTGATGAGCGTAGATGAATTTTCCAGGATAGAATGACAAGGAAGATTATTGGTAGTGGATATGGAGTTTACCGACTTCAGCAGGGTCCTATGGCTACTGCATGTTGAGTTAGTACCACATCTGGGAGTACTTTATAGTGGCATAGACGGTTGGGTCATCCTTCTTTGGAAAAGTTACGTAGGCTTATTTCTCATGTGTCCCCAACTACGCAACCTTCCTGCGATGCATGTCAACTTGGGAAGCACCATAGATCTTCCTTTCCAATAGCTACAGGACCACGTTCAACTTCATGTTTTCAGTTAGTTAGTGCATCTTGATGTTTGGGGTCCCAGTAGGACTCCTGATAGAGCAGGACATCGGTACTATTTGATCATGGTTGATGATTTTTTCAGATTGTCCTGGCTATTTCTCATGAAGAATAAAGTCTGAAGTAGGTCCACTAATTGAGAAGTTTGTGTTGATGATAAAAACATCAGTCTGATGTTTGCATCAAGACTCAGATCTGGTAATGCACTGGAGTTTTGTACTCATCGGTTGCAGAATTCTATGATATACATGGTATAATTCATCAGACCTCATGTCCTCACACTTCTCAGCAAAATGGAGTCACAGAGAGGAAACACAGACATGTCCTTGATATGGCCAGAGTTCTTATCTATAACAGTGTGCCATAGAACTATTGGAGAGATACAGTTCTCACTGCTTACTACATTATTAATAGATTGCCCTCCTCAGTGATTCACGAGCAGATACCATGGCAGGTGCTTTATCCAAATGATGAGTTGTTTAATCTTCCACCCAAGACATTTAGGTGCGTGGCTTTTACACATCTCCTTGGACCTTGACGTGATAAATTAGCACCTAGAGTATTCAATTGTGCATTTCTTGGCTATTCTCGTACTCAAAAAGGGTATCGGTATTTTGATCCCCTACATCAGAGGCATTATATCAGTGTAGATGTCACCGTTCATAAAGCAGTACTTTATTTTTCTGTTGCTGCCACGCAGGTACAGTGTGTTGAAGAGTGCACCTATACCAGTTGCTCCTATATACCATTTGGTATATTCACAGATACTAGTAGCCCTTCTCAAGTTGATGAGTCAGCTACCAGCACATTCAGACCAAAACCAATGGATGAAGGGACCTTCAAAGGTCACACCTATTAGTTGCCAGTTGTGTATAAGGCAAAGCCCCCTCCATCTATTTTACAGACCCCTCAGGTTAGTGTTGATAACCTAGAGGTGGTTCCTACTCAGGAGACTGTTTTAAGCACAGTGTCAGCAGATGTAGAAGGTGGAAGTCTGCCACCTGAGGATAGTTCTCCAGGTCCTGATTTCATGAGTACTGATGAAGATATTCCTATTGTTATTAGGAAGGCTCCGCGATCTTGTGCTCAGTATCGTGTTACTGGGAGTGGTATTACTAATGAATCTCTAAGATCAGAGTTTCATGCATTCACAGCTGTTGTATCTAATGTTGAGTTACCTACCTCGTACTAGCAGGCTCTACTACATCCACACTGGAAGGCAACTATGGAGGAGATGTCTGCACTTACTAACAAAGGTACTTGGGAGCTGTCACCTTTACCGTCCGACGCGCATCTTGTTGGAGCCAGATAGGTCTTTGCCTTGAAATACAACCTAGATGGATCTATTTCAAGGTATAAGACCCGCTTAGTGGCTAAAGGATTCATCCAGACATATGGGGGGGATTTCTTTGACACGTTCTCCCCTGTTGCACGACTCTGTACTATTCGAATTTTTATATCTGTTGTGACTCATTATGGATGACAGATGTTAAAAATGCATTTCTGTACGAAGACTTAGAGGAAGAGATATATATATGCAGTAGCCACCTAGCTTTGAGATTCAGGGGGAGTGTGTATGCAGGCTTTGTAAGGCCATTTATAGTCTTAAGCAGAGCCCCCGAACCTGGTTCCAGCGCCTGTCTAAGGCATTGTCTGTTATTGGGATGTAGAGATCTTCATCGGATCATCCACTACTTGTGAGGAAGACCAGTAGGGGTACAGTGGCTTTACTTGTATATGTGGATGATCTTATTCTTACAGGTAATGATGCAGGTGTATCTCAGATGAAGAAATACTTAACACACCAGTTTGTCATGAAAGATCTTGGGAAGCTGAGATATTTTTTAGGCATTGAGTTTACTACAAGTAAGTAAGGGATAATTATGTCGTAACGGAAATATGCCCTTGATATTCTTCAGGAGACAGGCATGCTAGGATCCAAAGATGCGAATATTCCTATGGATCCTAAAATTCATCTGTTTGAGCATAATGTGAAGCTAAAAGAGAAGAGGGCATATCGACAGCTGGTGAGGAAGCTGTTATATTTGACTATCACTAGGCCAGATATTAGTCTTGCAGTGGGGAAGCTGAGTCAATTCTTATATAAGCCCACTGAGGTTCGGTGGCAGGCTGTGATGCAGTTGTTGAGGTGTATCAAGGGATGTCCAGGTAGAGGCATTCTTTTTCAGAGAAAGGCACATATGGCTGTTGTTGCATACTCAGATGTAGATTATATAGGTGATGTCGGGGATAGGTGATCTACTACTAGTTTCTGTACCTTTGTTGCTGGGAACTTAGTAACCTGGAGGAGCAAGAAACAAAGTGTTGTTTCACACTCTAGTACTGAGTCTGAGTACAGGGCCATGGCACAGACTACTGCTGAGATGATATAGATCAGATCTCTGTTACGAGATCTTCATGTTGATGTTCAGGAACCTATAGAGATGCATTGTGACAACTGAGCTGCTACCTACCTTGCAAAAAATCCTATGTTCTGTGAGAGAACAAAACATGTGGAAGTGGATTGTCATTACACCAGGAGTTTGATTCAATAGGATCTGCTTCGTACTACTTGTCTTGCCTCCTCAGACCAAACTGCTGACATGTTTACCAAGCCGTTGCCACGTCCCCAGTTTGAGAAGCATAGAAACAAGATGAGCATGACAGATATATATGCTCCAGCTTGAAGGGGAGTGTTGAGTTATATTTATGTTTGTAAGGGGTGCTGTGTTATTTTATTTTGTTTAGTGGGTCTATGATGTACTTTTCCCACACCAATATAGAGGTGTAGGGACTTCTTGGCAACCTAAGGAAGTTTGTTTTCTTCAACTCATATAGCTCCCATCATTCCAAATCAATCTATATGGCAAATTAGGGTCTGGTTGTATGACAGAAATCAAAGACAACAGGTTCTTGTATTTGGCTAATTGTACCACAGGCCTAACTTGTCTGCAGTTTTTGCTATCAAAGATTGGCATCTCTCTTCTAAAGCCCCTCATGCTGCTGTCTGATAGTGTAGGAACTACCTACTTAACAGCTAATCCTATCTTCCACTCTCACATGAAGCATGTGTAGATAGATTTTCATTTTATGGACAAGAAGGTTGCCAAGAAGGAACTCCTTATTCAGTCTGTCTCCAGTGACCATCAGCTTGCAGATGGCTACCCAAACCTTCATTTGCAATTTTGTTTTCAAGGATGTTCAGAAATTTGAAGCTTGTCAGTCGCACTTCAATTTGACGAAGGTATTCAGATATGTATGACCCACTTGGCCTGATATATTGTTAAGGGTAGGTAGAATTACCAAGTGATCTGTAAATGTGTTTACAAAGGGGGTGCATTCTACAATTTCTCCATGTCTATAAAGTCCCTTGTAACAAACTCTGTATCAGTTAGTTGCACTAATTTCTCGCTCCAGTTCTACCCACATTCAGCCCTTCTCTCTGTTTTCTGTCTCTGTTCTTGTACCAAAACATGGAATCTTGAAATTAAAAGAATGGATAGTGGGAAGGTTGCTACAGAATCCATTGTCATTCAAACAGATGTACAAAACCCCTTTGAAATTCCTTTGCAACTTTAGTCCTTGACCTATTCTCTATACATTATTCATGTTCCTATTCCTTCGTGGAGCGGATGTGGCTTACCATCCACTTTTTTATTTTTGTAGTCAATCATTGATGTGGCCATTAATGTTGCAATTCTGGGTCAGTGGGCCGATGGCCTTTTCTCGTTCTTTTTTTCTTTTATTTTGGAGTTGGTGCATCCCTCGGTGGCATTTGGAGAGAACCTAGGGTTTAGCTAGCTGTAAGACCATGTCAAGAAAAATAAAAACTAAGATCATTCAATCGAAAGGGTGCACCTCTTTATTTGTAAAGGACCACAAAAGAAAAAAAATCACAAAAGAGGTAAGGAAATATAAAAGACCAAGAAGAGATAAAGTCCTGATCCTATGCCAGTTATTTGGGCAGACACTAAAATGACAAGCTTAAAAATGTCAAATTCGAGATGGTGGTACCATTGTAGAAATTGACATGAATTAAAGATTAGGACAGTTTCTCCAAATAAATTTGTGCAAACAAAAATTTCCTCATGAAGGATTAGTTGGCACCAAGAACCTGGTAAAATAGGTACGGTAACAGCTGATGTTGTGACACTAGATCTTCCAAATAGATCTATGACAAAGCATTTGCATTTCAGGCAGCATCCAACATCCTCCAATCGCAATTTGTACGAAGATGAGCATTGAGAAGTGAGTGGTTCGAATGATTCCTTATCCTCAACAGTAGAACAAAACCTGAGCAGCATAACTATCAATGCAAGTGCAAAAAACAAAAACAAAGCAAATAGAGAATAAAAATTTGTACAATACCATTGATATCTAATTTCCTGTTTGTACTTTTTCCAAACACGTTGCTGTATCTCATCATCTGGAATGACCTCAATGGCAGTAAGCGTTTCTCCTTCAACTGCCTTTCCCATAAATGAGAGCATTTTTATTTCCAGAGGAGCTGTGGAATGAATTGCAATAAGTTCATATTCAAGTTTTTCTTTTTAAAAAAAAAGTTCATATTCAAGTTTGTGAAGTTTTGAGAATAAAGAAGATGTCATGTGGCAAGTGCCATGTGGTGTGTGATGTGGCATGTACCATGCATGTGAGTTGGCGCATGAAATTATGTGCATGCGGGAGATAAGTTGGTGATGATTGATTGTTTGTGTTTGTGATAGAGTGGGTTTAGGAAAGTTATTAGAGTCCAAATTAGGAGTGAAGTCAATTTCGGATTAGTTAGTGATTTGATTGGGTTGTTAATTGATTCTCTTCTCTATGTAAAAGAGACCAATCACCTCTATTTATTTCATGAGTTCAATATGATAAATATTATCTTCTCTAGAACTCTAACTCTATTCTCCTTTCATGCCAACTCCTCTCACGTGAGCATCATCTTCCACGCCAACCCTCTCTTTCCTCTCTTTGCAGGGATCTTCATCTTCACGTGCACTTGTTGCACATGAGATCACCAAAGGCACCTCAAATTCTTCAAGTTGTATCAAAGCAGGTGACCCTGCATGCCTATGATCCTGCTGATTCATGTTGGGAGCATTGGGGGCGTGGAACACAAGGAGCAAGTAGCCAAAGCTTTGTTAAGCACCAAGTTGAAGAAGAGGCCACACGAACTATCTTTAGTTAGTGGGGTGTCCCCCTACATGTACCTCAGAAGGATCAAGGTGTCCCCTTGACTCCAGGACATTGAAGAGAGTTCATGTGGAACCTCTTTAGTTGACCCAAGAACGATTGTGGTGCCCTCTCGACTTCAAGCAAAGTTGTGTGCACAAGGAGTGCAACTCGAGTTATGGTGGATGTTGAGACTATGATTACTGCAAAGGTGAAAGTTCAAGGCACCACAATCAAGGTGATGGGGGCCTCAAACTACATAATCTTTGTAGGAGGTCACGACAAACTCTACGTGCTCATAGAGAAAGCATCGAGAGCACGTAAAGGAACCAAGGATAAGGAGAAAGCGAATTATCTCATGGTGAATAGTGATGGAGGAACTATTCTCCATCAATGGAGCCTTATCACCTAGTTTTTGTTTTTCATGAGAAGGGATTTTCCCTGGGAAACAAGGTGCCCATCAACATGCATTCAAAAATCGACTACAACTACTTCCTCGACCATTGCCTTACAAGTTTTGTCTCCAACAAGTTTTTCCTCCTCCTTGGGAGTTCGACTTGGAGGGGAGTGTGAAGTTTTGAGAATAAAGAAGGTACCACATGGCAAGTGCCATGCGCTTGTCGCATGCATGTGAGTTGGCGTGTGTATGGGTGTGTGAAACTATGTGTGCATGAGATGAGTTGGCATGAGTTGGTGATGATTGGTTGTTTGTGATTGTGATCGAGTGGGTTTAGGAAAGTTGTTAAAAGTCTAAATTAGGGGTGTATTCAATTTAGGATTAATTAGTGATTTTATTAGGTTGTTAATTAATTAGCTTCTCTTTATAATGTTGGAATGTGTGTGTAGTTTAGTCCCACATCAGTTAGTGTGGGACTGTGTGGTGTTTAGTGCCAGCCTATAAATAGGCAGTGCACCTCTTCATTCTTCATTGAGAGAATATAGACACACGTGCCCTATCGAGGCTCTCTCGTGATTTTCTTCTCGCTCTTTGTGAGTGGGGTTTTCATGTAAACCCAAGTATTATTATTGTTTATGCTTGATATCATTTTTGCTTCCGTTTGATTTATTTTATTCAACTTGGTATCAGAGCAAGTCGTTCTTGGGTTTTATTATCAGATATTCTTGAGTTTATTATTATCATATTCTGTTCTAGAGTATCTTTGTTGTTGGAGAATGGAGCAGCGACAACGGATCGCTACAGGTCGACATGGCTAGGGCACACGTGACACCGAAGATGAGGCCGCAGCAGTAGAGGACCATCAAGATGGAGGAGGTGGATCACGCCATCGATGGCGATGACGTTGGCACTGAGGCGATGCGGAGCAGCCCACGTTCGAGCGAGGGCACAGTGGCCTCGAGGCCAAGCTACGGGGCACCCCACCACAGGGCGCGATCCGAAGAGAAGCCCCTACCGAGCATGTCCGAGGGGTGCCTCCCTACATGGACGACGACGGCGACAAGAAAGAGTGGCGGCCGCATTCCCGCAGCGAAGATCTGCGTGGATGACGCCGGCGATGAGTAGCGAAGGAGGCGACGATGGCGTGGACTGCACTCCTTGACAACCTCAAGGATGACGCGATCTCCGCGGAGCAACGTCGCAATGGAGTCCTCTGGAGGAGGGCAGGGCAACAAAACCCCCTCCGGTGGCACAACCACTGACCGGGCTTGTCCATCGCCAAGGGGAGCAGGACACTGCTCGCTTCAGGGCCTCCACGTGGTCGTCAGCTACGGATGGGCGGAGAGGTGGTGAGCTACAAGAAGAGCTCCACGAAGCCCTTGGAGTGGCCCGAGAGCGCGAGCGCGCCCCGCGTTAGCAATGGACCCCAAGGAGGGGGCCTACAGGAAGGAGGTGGAGGTGTCCACCAGTTTCAAGGTGAAGCTTGCGGGGATCCACATGATGATGCGCACCAAGGAGGTTGGTGGCTTATGCTAGGGTTCTTAAAACCTAAATTACCTTTTTCATTTGGTCCTTTATTTGAGAGTTATAAAAAAAGAAGGAAAAAGAGGAAAGAGAGAGAGAAAGGAAAGAAAAATTTTTAAAAAAAATGTAGAGAAAAAAAAGGAAGAGTAAAAAAGAGGAAGAGAAGAAATAAGGAGAAAAAAAAAACAGAGAGCAAAAAGGGACTAAAAAAAAGGAGATTAAAAAAACTATAAAAAGAGAAAAAAGTAGGAGAATTCGAAAGAAGAGGGGGAGAAACTCTTCCCTATATATGTGTCTTTCTCTGATTTTTATTTCTTCTCCCATAAGTATGGGAGAAGAAATAAAAATCAGAGAAAGTATGGGAAAAAGAGAGTGTAGGCCTATTATAGTCATCTTCCAGGAGGGAGTCCTTTGATCTAGATCACCACACGAGGATTTACAACTCTAGATGGTCCAAAGTTTCGAGGTCTCCAAGAGATCCAATTTCGAGGTCCTCAGAGAAAGGGCCCATTTTAAATCCCGCATGGGAGATCCAGTTTTGTGGACTCTAAGAGGGAGATCCACTTTTCGAGGCCTTCAAAGGAAGGCTCGTTATAGGGATACGGGAGCCACCAACACGTGTTGAGGTCTCCAGATGAAAGGCCATTTGTCAGCTACAGCATCCAACAACTTCAGCCCCAGCTGATGTGTCGACATCAGCATACCCCACTGTAGACAAGGACCAACCAAGAGTGTACGTTCCATTGTATAGAGTGGGATTTGAGTGTTGTACAAGCTGAGCATTGTATGCTCTAGCTTGAAGGGGAGTGTTGGAATGTGTGTAGTTTTATCCCACATCGGTTAGTGTGCGACTGTGTGGTGTGTGATGGCCTATAAATAGGCATTGTACCTCTTCATTCTTCTTTAAGAGAAAATATAGACACACATGCCCTATCGAAGCCTTCTCCCGTGGTTTTCTACCTGATCTTTGTGAGGTTTCCATGTAAATCCAAGTATTATTATCGTTTATGCTTGATACCATTTTTGCTTCCGTTTGATTTATTTTATTCAACTTATAAAAGAAACTTATCATCTCTATTTGTTTTTTCGAGTTCAATATAATTAAGATTATCTTCTCTCGAATTCCAACTCTATTCTCCTTCCACACCAACTCCTCTCACGTGAACATCATTTTCCACGCCAACCCTCTATTTTCTCTCTGTGTGGATCTTCTTCATCTCCACGTGCACCTGTTGCATGTTCACAAAGTCAAAGAATGGATAGTAGGAAGTAATGGTATCTTGGACTTTTAGTAAAAGCTGGAATAAAATAATAAGGAAAGTGGGAAATAATGTTGTCTTATTGAGAAAGAAAAACCCCACACCTCTTTATATAATAAAAGGTGTGGGTAAATAGTGCTACAAGACTAGACATAAAAATAAAATTACATAAAGAGGAGTCCTACAACACTCCCCCTCAAGTTAAAGCATAGATATTAATCATGCTCAGCATGTCACAACAAATATTAAATGCAGAAAGAGATAAAGGTTTAGTAAAAATATCTGTCATCTGGTCTTCAGAAGCAACTGGAGATATATAGATAATGCCTCGTTGAATCAGATCTCTGGTGCAGTGACAATCCACCTCAACATACTTTATACGGTCATGGAACATTAGATTATTGACTATATAGGTGGCAACCCGATTGTTACATTTCATCTCTAT
Source organism: Thalassia testudinum (assembly GCA_037157565.1). Lineage (NCBI taxonomy): Eukaryota > Viridiplantae > Streptophyta > Magnoliopsida > Alismatales > Hydrocharitaceae > Thalassia > Thalassia testudinum. The sequence goes on along the minus strand of JAZHRO010000035.1, from coordinate 60,254,516 downwards.
AGGGACCTCAAGTTGGACATGTAAATCATGCAGGACAGATCTCACCCAGACCATTTCTATAGCTATCTACGCCTTGGCACAATATTTAGATTCTGCACTTGAGCAAGAGACAATGCTCTGCTTTTGCTTTGCCAAGTAACAAGATTCTCAGCTACAAAGTGTTAACATATATTGTTATTTTTATGTTTTTCTTGTACGGGTTATAGGTGTTTAGTTCCTTAAGGGTAGTTCTGTACTTCTAACCCTTGAGTCTCTCTCTATATAAGAGAGCATAGGGTTTTCTATTTTGAAATAAGTCATTTCAACCAATTTAATATTAGAGCGGCGATCCTAGATCGACACTCCGGTATCTCACCCTCACAAGCCTCTGTATTTGGTCCACCAAAACCCTAATCTCACTTGGAGGAACCTAGAGGAGCGTCCACCGGCCTCTGCTAGCCGCAGCAGACCGCTGATCGGGCCATCGTTGTTGCTGGCGAGCCCCATCAGCCATCATTGCCAATCGATTTACCTCGGGAGGCCATCGCCTGACCTCCGTCAACATCCCCAACGCTTCCTACCATCGCTGTAGCACCGCCTCAAGCTTCCCCAATGCCACCAACGACCCCTAGGCCTTCGCCAGCGTCGCCTCAGGCCTCACCAATGTCGCCAACGATCCCTAAGGTGTCGCCACCGTCGACTCAAGCCTCGCTAGTGCTGCTAGCGATCCCTAAGGCGTCACCAACGCCGCCTCGAGCCTCACCAACGCCACCAGCGATCCCTAAGGCGCTACCAGCACCACCAGTGTCGCTTAAGGCTCCACCAGCACCGCCTAAGGCTCAGCCAGTGCCGATGGGGCCTTCTCGGGTGGTCTTCCCACACTCGAGCTAAGCCAAAGCTTGTTCAAGGGGATTTTTTGTGAAGATGCCAATCCGATTTTTTAGTTTTCAGACTTGATTGATGAACTCTTAGATATAAAAGTCTGATTGCGGCTCCAAGATTGTAAGGGTGGCTTCAGATGATCAGCCCGAGATGAGTTCGAGTGCTTCTTTGGACACCGAGGTACTGAAAAATCCATTTTTTGGTCCTATCGTCAACTTAGACAAGACCAATTACCCACATGGTCTCAAACTTTCCTTATGACTGTTAGGGGTCATGGGAAGAGCCACATCCTTAAAGATCTGGAGCTTGAGAGCAAGATTGGTGCCAGCGGTACCTGGGACAGAGGTAATGCCATGGTCTCAGCATGGCTTATGTAGACAATTATTCCCCATATATGAGATGAGATCATGTATTATGACACCACGAAGATGTGAAAGTCTTTGCGTAAGACCTACTCTCATGCCAAGAACTCTGCACGAGTCTTTCAGGTCTTCTATGACCTTTTCTACTTGCATCAAGAAGGACGCACCCTGTCATAGTACTGCTTCCTCTTGAAGGGAATACCGGAGAGGCATCACTTCTATCTGCCGAGGTGTGCCTGTGATTCCTAGAAGGATTTTCGAAGACAGTTGGTCGTCTCTCTCCTTCTAACAAGTCTTGGAACTGAGTATACTACTGCTAGAGATCAAATTCTCACTGCTCTTGAGCTTCCTAACCTGGAGGAGGCTTATAGCAGACTTAGCAGAGTTGCAGTACGTACTCCTGCTCCTGACTCTGGTACTCAGACGTCCGCACTGGCAACGATCCCTAGATGTGGTATGGGTACTCCTCGCCCTGCACGTGGTCGTGGACACAGACGCTCGTCTGATACACAAACTAAGACCCCGTGCACCTACTGTGGCTAACTTGGTCATCCAGAGGCTACATGCTGACAGAAACATGGTAGACCACCTATGGTCAATTAGGCAGAGAGATTACAAAAGAGTGCCCACTAGTTCTGATGTGAGCTCCCTGAAAACAGAGATTGAGACGCTGCGACAGTAGATTACGCAGTTGGCACAGGCTTCACCCTCTTAGTCTTTAGATATTACAGCCATAGATACCTCCTCATACGCACATGCGGCTAGTATGTCCTCACGCTTGTCCTTTAGTGATTGGTTGATTGATTCTGGTGCATATACGCACCTATGTGGAAACAGGAGTGCATTCTCTCAGTTACTACCTGTTACACCAGCCAAGACTATGCAGATGGCAAACAAGAGACATTCGCCACTAGTTGGCAAGGGAGATATGTTTCTATCTCCTACCTTGAGACTAGCAAATGTCGTTTATATGCCTGATTTTCCCTTGAGTTTACTGTCTGTTAGCAGTATTACTGGGGGTTTAAACTACAGAGCCATTTTTTATGCGTTTTCTTGCGCATTGCAAGACAAACTCACTGGGAAGATGATTGGTGGAAGGCGTGAAGAAAGGGGGTATATTGTCTAACCCAAACCATTGTTGCTGCTTCTGCTACTCAGGGCCTTGCTTCCACCGGATCTCCCCTTCAGTGGTATCATCGCCTTGGTCACTTGCCTATTGACGATCTCAAATGGATTTTGCCGCACACACCCTCCACTACTGCTTTCACCTATGATGCCTATCAAGTGGGCAAGCATTATAGGACTAATTTTCCCGTTCTATTTCTATTTCTTCTGCTGCTGTTTTTAAGTTGATTCATATGGATGTTTAGGGTCCCAGTCGTACTCCTGATCGACTTGGGAATAGATATTTATCTTCTATTAAAGGATGATTTTTCTCACATTTCCTGGATGTTTCTTTTACAGAATAAGTCCAATGTGAGACAAATTATTGAGAACTTTGTTAAAAAAATTAAAAACTCAGCATTCTTGTTTTGTTAAACATTTTGGTGTAATAATGCCTTAGAGTTTTATAAGACTCGTTTGTGTACTTTTTTTTCTAGAATACCTTGGAGTTTTATACTACTCGTTTGCATACTTTTTTTCTAGTCATGGTATTATTCACGAGACAACATACCCATACCTCTCAACAAAATGGTGTTGCTGAGAGGAAACATTGCCATGTTCTTAATGTTGCTTGTACTCTGTTGATTCACATTCAGTTCCCTCCCTTTACTGGGGTGACGTTTTGACTATATGTCTTTTGATCAATAGGATGCCTAATGCTGCATTACATGAATGGATTCCTTTGCAGGTTATGTATCCTGATTGACCCCTGTTTGACGTCACCTCTCGAACTTTTAGTTGTGTTGCCTCTGTCCATTTGTTGGGACCGAGTTGGGATAAATTAACACTGAGAGCAGTTAAGTGTGTTTTTCTTGGGTATACCTGGACACAAAAAGGGTATCGGTGCTTTGATCCGCTTACTTATCAGCACTATGTTTCTGCGGATGTTACATTTCATGAGGTGATGCCTTTCTTTTCTACGACAGCAGGTGAGATGCCTTCCGAGAGTGATATAGCGCCTATGTCATATACCCAATTCGCTTTAGGAGTTTTCCTGAGATTCCTATCCCTACTACACCACCACCACCACTTGATGCTACGCATCCCCTCCCTCGACTGCTTAAGCTACTCCAAACATATGTCCACCCTTATACTACTTATTAGGGACCCCCACCCTCGCCTTCACCATCAGCTTCTCAGGTGAGTTCTTTAAACATTGACGTATGTTGCCATGTGATAGTCATGGGGACAAGACAGATGATGTAGCAAGTGATGATCTTGATCTTCCAATAGCTATTCGGAAGCAACCACGGACTTGCACCACTTATCCTACGGCTGGGGCACTTGCTACTAATTGCCTAGCTCCTGCATTTGCTGGATTCACTCAGGCATCAGCAACTACTCAGCTTCCAGCTACTCATCGTGAGGCTATGCTTGCTCCAAAATGGCAGACAGCCATGAAGGATGAGATGGCCGCTCTTAAAGGACGTGGGATCAGGGAGCACACTCCTCTTCCTGATGGTGCTACACTTATTGGCTGTTGGTGGGTATTTACTATGAAGTTCAACCTCGATGGCAGTGTTGCTAAGTATAAAGCATGCCTCGAGGCAAAGGAGTTCACCCAAACTTATAGGGTGGACTTCTTTGACACCTCACCAGTTGCTAGACTTCCTACAGTACGGGTGTTGGTTGCAGTGGCAGTTCAGTTAAATTGACCCTTGCATCAGCTAGATGTGAAGAATACCTTTGTCTATGGTGATCTCCAAAAGGAAGTCTACATGTAACAGCCACCTGGCTTTGAGACTCAGGGGGAGTGTGTATGCTGACTACGGAAGGCCATCTATGGCTTTAAGCCGAGTCCCAGAGCCTGGTTCCAGAGGTTGTCATAGGTTATAGAGGCAGTTGGATTCAGGAGATCGACAGCTGACTTTTCTCTCTTTGTCAGGACTGGACGAGGTACTGTGATACTTCTCATTTATGTTGATAACTAAATTGTCATAGAGGATGATGAGCAGAGTATTGCTAAGGTTAAGCGCATCCTAGCAGAGCAATTTATCGTGAAGGACTTGGGAGCTCTATGGTACTTTCTTGGTATTCAGGTTGCTCTTAGCAAAAAAGACGTGGTCTTGTCTCAGAGAAAGTATGCTTTAGACATCTTGCAGGAGGTTGGTATGCTTGGGACCAAGGAGGCCAATATTCCTATGGAAACCAAGATGCCACTCTAAGATGAGGATGCATAGGTGGTGGACAGCAGGCAGTACAGGCAGCTTATGGGCAAGCTGCTATACCTTGCTATCACGAGGCCAGATATCTCCTTTGCAGTAGGGAGACTGAGTTAGTTCATGGCTAAGCCAACACGTCAGCATTAGGATGCAGCACTGATGGTACTTAGATACGTCAAAAAGGCTCCTGGGAAGGGTCTCTTCTTCTCCAAGGGGTCTTCTATGACTTTGGTTGACTACTCTGATATGAACTACGTCAGATGTCATGTGGATCTTAGTTCTACTACTGGGTTATGCACCTTCTTAACAGGGAATTTGATCGCATAGAGGAACAAGAAACAAGGCACAGTTGCGCGATCAGTGCCGAGTCTGAGTACATAGCTATAGCTTAGACGACTGTAGAGATGACGTGAATCAGATCCTTGCTTATTGACTTCCAGATATAGTTTTCTAGTCCCATAGAGATACGATGTGATAATAGATCAACCACCTTCATTCCTTTCAAAACAAATAGAGCAACCACCTTCATTGCTAACAACCGAACATTTCACAAGAGGACGAAAGATGTTAAGGTTGATTGTCACTATACCAAGGACATTATTCAGAAGGGGTTATTATATACCACTCTGGTCACATCTGTGGAGCAGATTGCAGATATTTTCACCAAGCCCTTAGCTAGATCTTTATTTGATTCATGTGTATCCAAGCTGAGCATGATAGATATTTATTCTCCATCTTGAGGTGGAGTGTTAGCATATATTATTATTTTTATGCTTTTCTTATATAGGCTATGGGTGTTTAGTTCCTCAAGGATAGTTCTGTACTTTTAACCCTTCGGTCTCTCTCTATATAAGAGAGCCTAGGGTTTTCTATAATGAAATAAGTCATTTCAACCAATTCATAGGTGCAAAACCTACTGGTAGACTTTCTATTAGCCCTGCATCCTGCATAATTACCATCAGAATATCCAATCACATGCATGAAGGTACCTCTAGAAAATAGCAAACCACGACCATATGCTTTCTTCAGGTATCTAAGCACTGCATAGCAACTTCCCAATACTCCTTTGTAGCTATATCCATGAATTAGCTTAATTTTCCTACTGCTAGAGAAATGTCTGGTCTGGTAATAGTAAGATAAAGGAGTTTGCCAATGAGTTGTCTGTAAGATGTGCTATCAGCTAAAGTAGACTCTGCATCATACAAGTGTCCTTTAGGTTCCATAGGAATATTAGCAGGCTTAGCACCCAACATTCCAGTTTCATGAAGAACATTAAGTGCATACATGGGCTATGAAATAACAGTGCCTTGTCTCGTGCAACCTAAATGCCCAAGAAATATCTCAAGTTCCCCAAATTGGTCATCACAAATTTTTCTGCCAATTTTCTTCACCTTGTTTATTCCTACGCTATCATCCCCAGTAACAATTAAATCGTCCACATATACCAAGAGTACCACCACTCTGTCACTCTTCCGCATAAATAAGGAATGATCTACTGAAGATCTCTGAAAGCCAATGACTTGCATCACTTCTGACAGCTTTTAAAACCATACACGAGGACTCTGCTTAAGACTATATATAACCTTCCTAAGTCTACATACACATTCCCCCTAAGTCTCAAAATCAGGAGGTTGCTACATATAGACTTCTTGGAGATCGTCATAACAAAATGCATTTTTCACATCCAACTGAAATAGAGGCCAATCATAATGAACAACAGATAGTAAAATCTGAATAGTCGGGCGTCGCACTACCCGAGAAAACGTGTCAAAGAAGTTCATCTTATAGGTCTGGGTGAACCCCTATGCAACAAAACAAGCCTTATGTCATGAAATAGATCCGTCTGGATTATATTTTAGGATAAAGACCCAACGACAACCTACAAAATGAGCACCTTGTGGTAATGTAGTTAGCTCCTAAGTCCCTCTAGAACGTAATGCAGCCATACCATCCTCCATGGCTTGACGTCATTTTGAATCAAGCATAGCTTGGTGATAAGAAGAAGGAATAGTGGATGCCCTTAGTATAGAATAGAAAAGACCAAAGGACTTGCCCAGATCTGAATGAGGAAGAATATTTGGAGTCCTATAGTGAGTACAAGAGCGTGGAACCTTTCGAATAGCAATAGGAAAGTCCATAGTAGGATTAGGAGCCTCAGCCCCAAGAAGCTCCTCAATAGTAAGAACCTGTAGGAACATCACTAGAAGAAGGGACATCAGCATCATTAACATAAACCTAATCTAGGGGAGATGGGGGCATAAGGGAAGGGGGTGTCTTGCTGCATATGACACTGGCAATTTGTATACTTTGATTGGATCATTAAATCTGCCTTGGTTCTACTTTGACTCTAACTTAACCATGCTAGAACTGATAGGAATCTACTCTAAAGGAATAGGAGGAACTGACATAGGAGCCGTCTATGACTTAAAAGTCAACTGATGCCCTATGGTAGAGAAATATCGTATGCCTCATGAACATTAACATGACCAATGGAACATAACACCGATATCCCTTTTGGGTGCCATTATAACCTAAAAAGACACATTTTGCAGCTCGTGGTGACAGCTTATCACGTCCCAGGCCAAGTGTAAAAATGCTGCACAACCAAAAGTCTTAGGTGGAATAGTAAACAAGTCCCTGTCAGGGTAAAGTACCTGCCAAGGTATTTGCTCCTGAATGGTTGAGTTGGGCATTCGATTAATTAAATAACAAGCAATGAGAACTGCATCTCCGAATATAAGAATGGTACATTATGATGAATCAATAATGTCCTGGTTACATCCAACAAATGATGTTTCCTTTCTGCAATTCTATCCTGTTGTGATGTATGGGGGTAAGAAGTTTGGTGTATAATTCCATGTAAATTATAGAAAGCTGCCAAAGAACCAGTGTAAAACTCAAGAACAATTCAGACTGGACAATCTTAATCATTGTAGAAAATTGAACCTTTATTTGCATAATAAATGTCTGAATTACATCACAAACTTCTAACTTAGTCTTAAGCAAAAACAACCAAGATAATCTGAAAAAATCTACTATGACAGCTGAAGAAAATGAATTTTCTTAATTACTAAGCCGTTCCTACACCTCTTTATATAGAGAGAGATAAGGGAAAAAATATAATATAAGTCCAACCAAACAATAAAAGGATATAACGTCCCTCATAATATAATGTAACGCAACACTCTCCTTTACATTGGAGCATATTTATTTACCATGCTCAGCTTGTTTCTACACTTCTTAAACTGAAGGCGAGACAACGGCTTAGTAAACATGTAGGCAGTTTGGTCTGAAGAGGCAAGACAAATGGTACAAAGTAGACCTTGCTGAATCAAACTCCTAGTGTAATGACAACTCACTTCCATATGTTTGGTTCTCTCGTGGAACATGCAATTGTTGGCAATGTATGTTGCAACTCGGTTGTCACAATACATTTCCATTGGCTCCTGAATAGTAACATGATCTTGTAACAAAGATCTTATCCATATCATCTCAATTGTTGTATGCGCCATGGCTCAATACTTAGATTCAGCGCTAGAGTTTGAAACTACACTTTGTTTCTTACTCCGCCAGGTCACCAAATTTCCGACTACAAAAGTGCAGAAGCTAATGGTAGATCACCTTTCTCCAACATCTCCTACATAATCAACATCTGAGTAGGCAATAACAGACATGGGAGCCTTCTTCTAAATTAAAATGCCTCTACCTGGACATCCCTTGATGTACCTTCACCTGCAATACAGCCTGCAATGATCATAAGTAGATTTGTCTAAGAACTTAGCTTACCCATTGCAAGGCTAATATCTGGCCTAGTGATGGTCAGATATAAGGGCTTCCCAACCAGCTGTCAATATTCCTTCTTGTCCTTCAACTTCATAGCATCATCAAAGAGGTTAAGTTTAGGATCCATAGGAATATAGACATCATTTGATCTTGGTATGCCAGTCTCCTAAAAAACGTCAAGGGCATACTTTCTTTGGAACATAATTATCCTTTGCTTGCTTGCAGCAATCTCGATGCTCAAAAAATATCTCAGCTTCCCAAGATCTTTCAAGACAAATTGGTGTGCCAAATACTCCATCTGAGAAATACCAGCTACATCAACACCTATGAGGATAAGGTCATCCACATACACATGTAAAGCCACCGTACCACCACTAGTCTACCTTCCAAACAGTAAATGATCAGACGAGGACCTCTGCATCTCAATAACAGGCAATGCCTCAGACATGCTGAAACCAATCTTGGGGGATCTATTTAAGACAATAAATAGTCTTACGAAGCCTATATACACACTCCCCATGAACCTCAAATCCAGGCAGCTACTGCATATATACCTCCTGCAAATCTCCATAGAGGAACACATTTTCGACAACTAGCTGATGTAAGTGCCATCCATAATGAGCTGCAACAAAAATCAGCATACGAACTGTGGAACGCCAAGCAACTGGAGAGCATGTGTCAAAGAAATCCACCTCATAAGTCTGAGTGAATCCTTTGGCCACAAGGCGAGCAATATACTGAGAAAGAGACCTATTTGTGTTGTATTTCAAGACAAAGACCCATCTGACTCCTACAAGATGTGCACCAGAAGGTAAATTAGTAAGCTCCAAGGTGCCTCTATCAGTAAGAGCAGGCATCTCCTCTTCCATAGCTGCCTTCCAGTGTAGACGTAGTAGAGCCTACTGGTAAGAGGTAGGTATCTGTTACAGAGTCTAGTTAGTTTCATGGTGTCATGTGGTGCGTTATTATTTTTGTTTTCTTCATGGGATTACATGTAATTTGTACCCACCTCTCTATATAAAGAAAGGTAAGGTTAGAGAAAGATTGATTTTGCTTATTTTTTCAACTTGGTATCAGACCAGCGGTCCTAAATCGATGCCCTAGATACCCCACCTAAACAAGCCTCCAAGACCACCCTAACCCTAAGCCGAGGGACAGCCCCGCCACTGTCGCCACCTCGCTTACCACCGCCATCACCAACCGGTGAAGAGAAGAGGAGGTAGCGAGGCAGCACTCACCGACCACCCACACTGCAGAGGAGTCTACCAGACTCCACCGCCGCCGCACCGCCCAGAGGGAGCTGCTGCTGCTCCGCCCAGGGGCGCCGTCGCCCAGAGGTGCAACTGCTGCTGCTTCGCCTACTGTTGCTCAACCTAGGGGTACCGCTGCCTAGAGGCACAACTGCTGCTGCTCTGCCCCACTCCGCCAAGGGGTGTCTGCTCTTGCTCCACCTCGCTCAGGGGGCTACCGCCCACCGAGGGGCGCTGCCGGCCAGAGAGGGGCAATTGTTGCTCCACCCAAAGGAAGCAATCGCCGCCCTCCGCCGCTCATGATTATGATCTAAAAATTTCAAATCCATTCTCCATCTCCTTTTTTGATATAATTTACCCCTGATCTTGTGCTCTAGAGGTTTGTTTCTTGGTGAATATGTGATTTCACGATATCAGTATGACTTCTTTTCATATTGGTCCAAGCACCTCTGCCATACAGATGTTGGTAGATGATATAGTGACCATTACCCGGAGTGAGTATGAAAAACTGCTCCGAGGTTGTAGCCGTTATGATGGGCTCCAAGGAGGCACTAAGTTGGGTTCTATTGCACACGGTAGGAATTAGGGTAGTATGGAGTGGCTTGTTGATTCAGGGACTTCACGACATCTCAATGGAGAACGGGATCATTTTACCCATCTCAGATCTGTACCTGCAGGAAGGACAGTGCAAGTTGCAGATGGCAGACACTCCAGGATAGTAGGTCAGGGGGAGGTACCGATGACTCCTACTTTGAGGTTGCCTAATGTTTGTTATGTGCCAGATTTTCCTATGAGCTTACTCTCCGTAAGATTACTAAGGAGCTTAATTGTCGTACTATCTTTGATGACGTGGGATGCATCATTCAAGATAAACTGACAGGGAAGATGATTGGTAGTGAAAATGTAAAGGGTGGAATCTATCATCTGATTCAGACTCCGCTTGCCTCTACATGTCGAGAAGTATCGTTTGCTGCTGGGAGTGTCGTTCAGTGGCATCTTCAACTTGGACATCTTCCCCAAGATAGCCTCGGACAAGTCATTCCACATATCTCTTCTACAACTCGGATATGTTGTGATGCGTGCCAGATAGGCAAGTACCATCGTACCTCCTACCCGGTGAGTACCCATTCTAGGTCTACGGCCTTGTTTGAGTTACTGCACATGGATGTGTGGGGGTCGAGTCGTATACCAGATAGGAAAGGTCACCGTTATTATTTAGTAGTTGTGGATGATTTTTCCCACCTATCATGGGCATTCTTGCTGAAGAACAAGTCAGATGCTGGTTCTGTCAATGAGCATTTTATGGTGGAGATTAGGACTTAGTATTCAGCTGTTATTAAAGTAGTCAGATCTGATAATGCACTTGAGTTATGTACCACCAGGCTGTCTGCATTTTACAACTCACATGGGATAGTGCACCAGACTACTTGCTTTCATACCTCTCAGCAAAATGGGGTGGCTGAGAGGAAACACCAACATCTTTTGGATGTAGTCTGCACTTTATTGATTCATCATAGTGTGCCTCCGCTATATTGGGGTGATGCAGTTCTCACGGCATGTTATTTAATCAATAAAATGCCTAGTTCAGTGCTTCATGAGCAGATTCCTTGGCATATATTACATCCAGAGAAGGAGTTGTTTCATGTACCACCACGTGTATTTGGATGTGCAGCATTTGTTCATATTCTTTATCCAGGGTGAGACAAGTTGGCACCACGAGCAGTCAAGTGCATGTTCATGGGATATTCACGAACTCAAAAAGGATATAGATGCTTTGATCCTCTTGCTAGTAGGTACTATGTGAGTGCTAATGTCACCTTTCATGAGTCTCCCATATTTTTCCACTGCTGCCCAGAGATTATCCCCTGAGGTTACGAAGGCTCCAATGCCTAAACCTCATGTTCCCTTAGAGGAGATATTATCTCTACCCTTCCTACTACTACAGAGGGTCCTATGAAGTTCTCTGAGCTTGTTGTTAGATATCAGCGACCCCACAATACCTTCCAGATGCCACCTCCTACAGCAGCCATAGAGACTCCACCTTCTCCACCTCAGGAGACCACAGACAAGTTGCAGAGTAATGATATGACACCCCCTGATGATAGATGTTCAGATGAGGATATTTCTGCTTCACAGCCAGTACAGGATGATCAGATGGCTGATCTTGACCTTCCTATTGCCATTAGGAGGGCACCCCACACCTGTGAGTCTAGATATTGTCTTATCGGTAGTCTAGCTACTGATGGCCTTGGGTCAACTTTTGAGAGCTTATGTCGTGCTATTTCTACCATATCTATCCATACTACCTACCAGCAAGCTATGCTTGATCCAAACACCAGGCCATGGAGGATGAGATTACTGCTCTTACTTCTCGTGGTACTTGGGAGATTACACCTTTACTAAAGGGTGCTACAGTAGTTGGTTGTAGATGGGTATTTATAGTTAAGTACAATCCATATGAGTCTGTTGCACGATACAAGGCCAGACTTGTTGCCAAAGGGTTCACCAAGACATATGGGGTGGACTTTTTTGACACTTTCTCACCGGTGGCTCGGTTATCTACAGCGAGGATTCTGATATCAGTGGCAGTTCAGAGATATTGTCATCGTCACCAGCTTAATGTGAAGAATGCTTTTCTCTATGGAGATTTGCAGGAGGAGGTTTACATGCAACAACCTCCCGGTTATGAGGTTCAGGGGGAGTATGTATGTAGATAGCAGAAGCCATTTGTGGCCTCAAGCAGAGTCTAGGAGCTTGGTTTCAGAAGCTTTCTCAAGTGGTAGAGTCTATAGGGTTCACCAAATCGTCTGCAGATCATTATTTGTTTATTACGAAGACAGAGAACGGTATTGTTGCTCTTTTGGTCTATGTTGATGACTTGATTGTCACTGGTGATGATCCAACAGATGTGGTTGAGATTAGACAAACTTTGGCAGACCAGTTGTGATGAAGGATTTAGGGCCATTAAGATATTTTCTTAGGATAGAAGTAGCTTGTAGTAAGCATGGCATTGTGCTATCTCAACGAAAATATACTCTTGATGTGCTAAAGGAGATAGGTATGCTGGGAGCCAAGCCAGCAAATATTCCCACAGATCCTAACACATGACTATATGACAATGGTGCAAAGCCAATTGATATTAGACAATATCGCCAGCTAGTGGGGAAGTTGCTCTACTTGACAATTACTAGGCCGAATATTTCCTTTGCAGTAGGAAAGCTAAGCCAATTTATGGAGAGGCCTACTAGACAGCACTGGGATGCAGCCATGATGGTGCTCAGGTACATGAAGAGAGCACCAGGACAAGGTATTCTTTTCACTAGAGGGACGTCTATGACAGTTGTTGGATACTCTGACGCAGATTATGCTGGTAGCCATGATGATAGGAAGTCTACCAAAGATTTTGTATATATGTTGCAGGGAATTTGGTCACCTGGAAAAACAAGAAACGGACTGCAATGTCCAAATCCAGTGCTGACTCTGAGTATCGTGCTATGGCTCAGACCTCAGCAGAATTGATGTGGGTGAGATCCTAGCTAAGTGATCCACATATACAGATTGATGGGTTTATGGAGTTGTAATGTGACAACAGAGCTGCCACTTATATTGCCAACAACCCCATATTTCATGAACGAACCAAACATGTGGAGGTAGATTACCAATTCACCAGAGATTTAATTCAGAAGGGATTTATCTTTACCTCCCAAGTTACTTCAGCGGCTTTGACAGCTGATATCTTTACCAAACCACTAACTAGATCCACATTTGATACCTCCCAAGCTGAGCATGATTGATATCTATGCACCAGCTTGAGTGGGAGTGTTACAGAGTCTAGTTAGTTTCATGGTGTCATGTGGTGCGTTATTATTTTTGTTTTCTTCATGGGGTTACATGTAATTTGCACCCACCTTTCTCTCTATATAAAGAAAGGTAGGGTTAAAGAAAGAGATTGATTTTGCTTTTTCTTTTTCAGCAGTATCTCAGCACTAAAACTGCAACAGTATAAGAGGTAATATCCTAGCAACATGATACTAGGTACAAGATCGTGGAGCCTTTCTGATAGCAATGGGAATATCGTCATCTGTGGGCATAGAGGTAGAACCCGGAGACACAATATCAGGATAAGTATCGTCAGTATCGTCAACACATACCTGAGTAGAGGACAATGGTAGCTCAGTAGGAACTGAGGAGGGGGTGTGTCTTCTCTCTATAATTGACAGGAAGCTAATATGTAACACCCTTAAAGGTATTATCAACTGGTGGTACAACTCTGAATGTGCCCCCATCCTGCTCTGTAGCAGGTACACTACTACTCTAAGAGAAATCTTCCATGGCTACAGGAGGTATAGGCATCGGCACAACCATCTCAACCTCCTTCAAGTGATGACCTGAAGTGAAAAAATACGAACTAGATTCATGGAAGGTCACATCCGCACTTACATAGTGCCTCTGGTGTATAGGGTCAAAACACTTATATCCTTTGTAAGTGCATGAATAGGCAAGAAACACACACTTAACTACCTTACAAGCAATTTATCGTGACCAAGCTCAAGGGGGTAGACAAATGCCACACAACCAGGAGTTTTTGGTGGCACAGTAAACAAATCTAAGTCAGGATAAAGAATGTTTCATAGGATCTGCACATGAAGCACACAGGAAGAAAGCTTATTAATGAGATAACAAGTAGTGAGAATAGTGTCTCCCTAGTAGCTATTTGGAACACTATTCTTGACAAGCAAGGCTCTAGCTTATATCTAGAATATAACGGTATTTCCTTTCAACAATCCCATTCTGCTGTGACGTGTGAGAGCAAGACGTTTCATATACAATGCCAAGTGACCCATACAAGGATGCCAAATTCTTAGTACAAAATTCTAATGCATTATCAGTTCTGAACTTCTTAATGTACACACCAAACTGAGCTTTCACAAACATCACAAATTGCTGAATAATGGATCCAACCTTTAATTTATTCCACATCAAAAATATCCATGACAAACGAGAGAAATCATCCACAAGTAACAGATAATACCAATAACTCTATTGGTTTGACACACGGCTAGGACTTTAAACATCACAATGTAATAAATCAAAAAAACATAACTATTAGACTGAATAGAAGCTGGAAAGCTAGCACGGTAATGCTTCCCTAGCTGACAGGCATCACGCTGAATCTTCATGGCAAGTAAAAGGTGAGGGATGATCCGACGTAGCTTGTTCAGTGAAGGATAACCTAGTTCTCTGTGCCAACGCAAGGCACACTGCTCAAAGTAGTACTCGTCTGACAGGCTGCAACAACAGAACTCTGAGCCAGGTAGTATACACCCCCTCCTCATGGCCACCACCAATCGTCGTCCTTGTCATGCGATCCTAAAACGTACATCCAACTGCATAAAAAATGGCACAATTGAACTGCCTAGTAATAGCACTAACAGACAGTAACTGCATTGACATGTTAGGCACATAATAAACATTAAAGAGGTGCATGGAGGGAGTAACTGACACCCCTCAACATAGATGGGGGCATGCCTACCATCTGCAAGTTGTACTGAGCGATCCTACGGTACCTTCTGCATATTCCCAAAACACTGAGAATTCCCTATCAAATAATCTGAGGCACTTGAATCAATCATCCACGAACTATTCTTACCTAATGCGTAGGCATAAGCAGCAGTGCTTGAGGACTGAGGTTGCTCATGGGTCAACTGAGCTAAACGCTGTATAACTGCATCATAGTCAGCATCTGCAAGGGTCACTGCCTCAGTGGACACAGCTGGAGGTGTAGTGATAGAAACTTTGTTGGCAACTGCAGACCGTCCAGATTTGTTCCAGCACTTGGCCTCAATGTGGCCAATTCTCTCACAATAGGAGCAGGTGGGCTTGTCACGACCACCATCAGCATGCCTACTGCCTCTGCCTTTCAAGGCTCTTGTTCGTCCTCCACGAGTATTCATGGTTGCATAAGCAGATGAGGTATGACTAGTAACAACCTCTAACGTAGACTGGAATTGCAACCTACTAAGTCTCATGTATATCTTCTCAATAAGAGGAAGATCAGACAATGTCAAAATCTGTAAGCGTATAGCAGAATTACTATCATTAAGCCCTGCCAGAAACATATGTGCGGAGAACTCCTTCCTCTGATCCCTACACAGGGATGAGGTACACAAAGGCCTACATGCATTGTATTTCTCTAAGAGTCCCTTCATGGTGGAATAGTACTGCGAGAGGCTCATGGATTCCTGCTTCAAGTGACAAAGGTCATAATAAATCAGAAAGACTTGGGTGGAGTTAAGTTCATGAGAATATGCATCCTTCAGACCATCCCACATCTGTTTGGCAGTTTTGTAGTACATGACTTCATCTCCAATACGGGGTATCACACTATTTAGCATACAGGCCTTACCATGGCATCATCTCTATTCCAGATCGCATATTTCCGTGTCTTCTACTCTGGTGGTGCTTCTATAAGAACATGCTACTTGTCATGCCCTTCCACAGTCACGAGAAATGTCTGAGACCAACGTCAGTAATTGGTCTCATCAAGCTTCATAATATAAGCAAAAAATGAATTCTTGTAGACTACACTTTCTCTAGTTTGTTCTGACGTCACTCCGAACTCTGACGACACCGAGGCCATAATGACAGCACACCACAAACACCTTCAAACACAGATCTAAATTCTGACAAAAATGAGGAATACACACCCCAAAATATGCATCAACCGGGAAATACACATCCTAAAAACTCCACTCACACAAGGTCAACAATCCAAAAGGAATACACACCCCGAAACATGCATCAACAAGGGAATACACACCTCAAAACAGTAATCAAAATGCTGACTTGATCATATCATCAAAGACAAATTCCCAAACACCTTCCAAAAGGTCCCTTGCCATAGATCTCCATCACCAACTTGCCAAGAACCTTCCTAGACCTGTTGCAAGGGAAAAACAGGGCCTACTGCAGAAGGAGACTTGGCAGCAAGAAGGTGTTGGAGAAGAAAAGGGGCTCAAAACGACCCTCCTACTGCTCCTCTCACTGCTGCAATGGACGGTGGCACTACTGCTGGCAGTGGCACTATTGCTGGCACTGCAGCAATAGCAGTGCTGCTACTGGTCTGTGGCTGCTGGTAGCTGCAATGGTGGCGAGGATTGGTGGTAGGGTTAGGATTTTTTCAGTAGTCCCCAACTTGGCTTTGATACCAAGTTGAAGAAAATGAATTTTATTAATTACTAAACCATCCTTACACCTCCTTATATAGAGAGAGGTGAAGGAAAACAAATAACATAAGTCCAACAAAACAATAAAAGGACAGAATGCCCTTCCCAATATAATGTAATGGAACAATGACCAAATAGTAACGATGTCCTAGTCTATCAGGAGTACGACGAAGACCCCATATATCCATATGAACCAAACCAAAGGAGATAGTAGAGCTCAAAGAAGAACTAGTAGAGTATGTAGATTGGTGATGTCTTCCCATCTGTCATGTATCACAGAGAAGCTTAGTAGCAAGGGAAATATGTGATATCACTAGCCCTAGTCTATTCAAGGAAAGATGTCTCAAACATCGGTGCCACTGTACCATTGTACCAGCAGGAAAGGCCACCTCCCCCTGATAAGAAGCTGCAATAGGAGACTAGACTAAGCGATGACACCTGCCTCATGTCCGCCACCAATTGTCTTCCCTATGAGCTTTTGTCTTGAAAGGTACATCCAACATCATAAAAAATTGTACAATAATTTAGCTCCTTGGTAATTCTACTTACAAATAATAAGCTCATCAACAAATCAAGAACAAAACATTAGGCAGTCTACTATTGGGGTAACCATAACATCCCCCTGTCCATTTATCAGTGAGTGTCGGCTATCAGCAACATGTACAGTCCGACTCAATGGAATTGCAGGCATCTTCTTGAAAGAAGAATGGTCTCCACTTAGGTACCTGGATGCACCTAAGTCAACAAGCCACATAACACCATCTGCAGGTCCACTATATGAGCTAAAAGTAAGGGCACTACCTGAGGAGGAGGCAAGAGCTGCAGCATCTATAATAGGTGCAGAATCCTATGTCAACTGAGAAAACCTTTGAACAACTGCATCGTATTCTACACAGAAGACCATATCAGACTGGTCCTCTGAAGATGTGGTGGCCTGGTTGGCCACTGGAGGTCTACCATGTTTGATCGAACATGTAGCCTTAACATGCCTAACTCGACCACAAAAGGTGCACATAGTTCGGGGCCTACTAGACTGACCCCCCACATCCTCTGTCATGAATGGAGGGTGCTCCCCATCCTCCACGGCCTCCAGAAGCTGCTAAGGCTATCATCTAACCAAGAGTATCAGCAGTAGATGGCTTCACCATAATCTTACAAAGTCGACTATAAGTATCCCTTAGTGAGGGAAGCTTTGAGAGAGCTAAGATCTGAGATCGTGCCCCATCATACTCTGGACCAAGACCATCTAAAAATTGGAGTACCGCATACTCCCTGCGATACTCCCTCTAGCTGGCACAGGTACACACAAGATGAAAAGCATTATACTTCTCAATGAGTCCCTTAAGAGAAGTATGATACTGAGCAAGCGACTATCTCTCCTGTTTAAGGCATCCTAGATCGTGATGAATCTGAATCACCTTACTGAAGTTCTTCTCATGGGAATATGTATCATACAATGAATCCCACATCTCCCTGATTATTTTATGGTACATAATCCCATCTCCAATATAGGCAGAACTGTATTCATAATCTATGAGCGTACCATTGCATTATCCTTCTTTAAAGTCGCATATTTTCCTGTCGTGTTGGCAGGCTTGTATTATAGCAATATGTGCTCCTTGTCATGACCCTCCATGGTCATTAGGAATGTTTAAGACCATCGGGTATATTTGGTCTCATCAAGCTTGGAGATAGGCCCAAAAAATAGGTTTTTATATGTCCCTACCTCTATAATGGTATTCGATGACACTTTTGAAGATTCTAATGATGCCATCGTGTCTTGAGAGGAAGGAAAAACCCAGAAATCAAATTTGAATCGTCGATTTCAGATCATGAAAAATCTCTAAAAATAGAATATGAACCTCTTGATTACAAGATCCAAGCACACATCGCTTGGAAATCAGACCAAGTGACTCAAAGGATCCCCTAGAACCACTATAGGCCGCATTAAGATGCCAGTAAACACCTTAAAGCAACCATCCAAGAGCTACCACCTCTCCCTGCCGCCGACGGGAGAGAGAGCCCACACCAGCGACACCTCTGACGACTAGTGAGCAACGATCTAAAGTCTACTTCCACCGGTGGGCGGTCATCGATGGGCCCGCTCTCAGGTCATCAGCTCCAACCCTTGTTGCCGGGGCCTCTGCAGGCCTTGGTGTCGATCGATAATTAACACCACCACCACTGTCGACGATCTGCTAGCCTGTCGGCAATGACTGCAGCCAACAGCAGTGGCTAAACGACAAGGAGGAGAGGAGGGGTTTCGGGTGGTTAGGGTTTCGGAGGCTTACTTGGGTAGGATACCAGAGCTATGGTCGAGGACCGATACTTTGATACCAAGTGGGAAATAATGTTGCCTTATTGAGAAAGAAAAGCCCTATACCTCTTTATATAATAAGAGGTGTGGGTAAATAGGGCTACAAGACCAAACAAAAATAAAATAACATAAGTGTCCTACAATAGAAAGAATATAGGGAATTTGAGTTGGGGAATCATGCCAATTACCACTTGCCCCTTACCAAAAGTAGGATGACTGTTTAGTGGAAGATAATATGCAGACAAGCATGTGGGTAAGTGTTTACAAGGTCCAAGAAATGTTGGCACTACATCCTATGGGAGTGATCTCCCCATGCTTTGAGTTTAAACTAAGCTTGTCAATGCAAGAAGTAATCTACATACACACGATTTAGGTGGAAAACCCTCCACATGAGAAGGAAAATATCTGAGAATACAATGTCCAAGGACCTTGAGGTAGCTAGTTTTTTCTTCAATAAGATAAAATTGTCGAGTTGTAACACGTAAATAGACCAGATATTTCTCTTGCAGTTAGGAAACTGAGCCAGTTCATGGATAGACCCACTAGGTGACATTGGGATGCTACAATGATGGTTCTGAGATACTCGAAGAAATAACTAGGAAGAAGTTCTATTCATCAAAGGAACCTCCATCAGTGTGGTAACTTATTCAGGTGCTGATTATGTAAGGTGTTTGGTAGATAGGAAGTATACTATAGGCTTCTGCACCTATATGGCAAGAAACCTAGTGAACTGGAAGAGCAAAAAATAGGTTGTCTCTAGATCCAACGTCAAGTCAAAGTACATGGCCATGTACATATTGCCTCAGAGATGATGTGGGTGAGATCTCTTCTTATAGACTTACATATACCTATTGACACACCTATGGAGATGAGATGTAACAATAGAGTGACGACTTACATTGCCAATAATCTCATGTTCCACGAAAAGACCAAGCATGTGGAGATCGACTTTCACTATACAGGTGACCTGATCCAGAGAACTCTCATCTATACCACCCATGTCTCCTCAGATGGCTAGATAACAAATATCTCCAAGAAAGCGTTGCCATGAGTAACATTTGATATTTGTTGTTTCAAGCTGTGCATGATTGACATCCATGCTCCAGCCTAAGTGAGAGTATTAGCACCTATGGTCTAGAGTTATTTATGTTTACTTTGTTATTTCTTGAGTTGTATTTTCTTTTCTTTGAGGAAAACCTATGTAATTTTTCCACCTCTATAAATTGAGAGGTAGGGTTATAGAATAGAACTATCTGATTCATTTGTTCTAACTATCACCAAATATTATATCTTGTTTCTTGTTCTAGAACACTAACTCATGCAGAACATTTTTAAGTATTAAAGCAAAGAAGGCACAATATCTCACCTGGAAGGATGACAGCAGTAGGTTCAGAGACTTTGCATTTACCAACAACTGAGTCGGACCGAACTGGTGTATAGCTGCCAAGTAAATTGCGGTATTAGCCATAAAAGTTAGCGTACAAGATAAGGAATTCCCATTGAAAGGAGAAGGTGGTTACAAAAAGGTAAATAGCCATTGCTTATAAAGCAGAAGGAGAGGGTTTGATTCATACTCTTACCCTAAAGATTCAGGAATTTTAGCAAAGATTACGAATGGCATAATCCTTTTAACATCATCCCTAAGGCACAGAAACATAATCATGATAGGGATGCACTGCATGATTATCAAGGCTGAGGACTAGCTGAATTTTATGGTGTCAATCTACTTTCTGAAATTGGCATACAGAATATGGTGGTGGTGTATACTCACGGAAAACAGCCTTTAACAATGAAAATTGCTATATTGCCAAGGAAGTACATCACAGCTCCCTTGGCATACGTGGCATGACTTTGATTTTGATTCCTCCCTGGGCCATGACATAAAATTGCCTTGGTTACTGTAGGGAATAAAAGTGCCACATGGTAGCCATGTCAAGCCACGTGGCAGTCCAGTGGGCACCCAAAGGGGCGCCAACCCTATGAAACTTTGGTATGTCTTGTGGTCCAAGTTTGTTTTAGAGGATTTGATCTTTACTATTTTTAGAAGATTTGATTAGATTAGGATTGGTTTTGTTTCTTGTTTTAGAGGATTTTGATGCGTTCTCTCTCTATAAAAGAAAGTCTTTATAATCCTTTTATCCTTGACTTAAAGAAACAATTCTTCCAACAACACAACTCCCTTTCCTCTCTTCCATCCTCTCAACCGGCAGCTGCACCCTCTCTCTTCCCTGTCGTGAGAACAGGAACTACTGACAGCACTTGTTGCTACCTATTATCCTCACGTGGAAGAGCCTCCACGCTTTCGGATCGCACCAAACTCAACATGGTATCAAAGCCTTCGATCTAAGCTCTTCCCGAAGGATTCTCTACACACATAGGAAAGAGAAGAAAAGAAAAGTCCACATTGTGCGTGATTTTTCCAGGAGGACCATCAACTTCACCTTCTTTTGGTGACCTTATATATGCCCAGAGAAACCGACCGCCTTAGACTGGCTTACAAGATGTAGGAGCAACGACACTGACTCAAATTGAGGGGTGCGTGGAACTCTTTAGCACGCTTGGGAACGCCAAGTTCAAGTGTGTGGCTCTCGGGTGTAGAAAAAAGAGGCACAGAAACTTCTTAACCTTTTAAAATGAAGCGATGGCAAATTCAAAGATTCATGCTATTTGAGAAAGCACCTGAGACAAGATGCAGCCAGGAAGTTGGAGAGGAGAGCACATCAACTTATATGAAGACAAAATGGCTACAAAGGTGGCAAGAGGATGTGCATCAGGAGAAGGTGAGTGTTTAACCACATCATCACCAAGCCAAGTTTGGCAAGTCATCATCCTCTCGACCTCGACTTAAGGGGGACTGTTAAGGATAAAAGTGCCACGTGGCAGTGCCACGTGGCAGTCCAGTGGACACCCAAAGGGGTGCCAGCCCTATGGGATTTTTGGTATGTCTTATGGTCCAAGTTTGGTGGTCCTTAGTTTGGTAGATTTGGTTTTAGAAAGTTTACTTCAGAGGATTTTGTATTTACTATTTTTAGAAGATTTGATTAGATTAAGATTGGTTTTATTTCTTGTTTTAGAGGATTGTGATGTGTTCTCTCTATAACAGAGAGTCTTTGTGATCCTTAACCAATGCCCTAAGAATCAGGTTGAAGTTAAGGATATGGATAACACTCCCTATGCGTCGACAGTTGGTAGTTTGATATATGTACAAGTCTGCACGCAACCAGATATTGCATACATTGTTGGCATGTTAGGCAGATACTTAAGTAAACCTAAATTCGAACATTGGAAAGCAGCCAAACGAGTTATGCAGTATCTTCGAAGGGCAAAAGACTTCATGCTCACATATAAGAGATCAGACACATTAGAGGTTCTCGGGTATTCTAACTCCGATTTTGCTGGATGTTAAGATAGCTGAAGATCCACTTCGGGTTATATTTTTCTGTTAGTGGGGGGAGCTATTTCTTGGAGTGCTAAGCAAACAATGATAACTACCTCTATAATGGAAGCAGAATTCATAACTTGCTTTGAAGTCTCAAATTAGGGAATATGACTTAGGAATTTTGTCACAGCAATACGTGTTATGAGTAGTGTTTAAAAGCCACTAAGAATCTACTGTGACAATAATTTGGCTGTTTGTATTCGAACAACAACAGAAGTTCATCAAGGTCAAAGCATATCGATAAAAAGTTTTTGGTAGTTAAAGAAAGAGTTCAAGGTGACCAAGTGTTCATTGAGCACATTAAAACTCACCCCATGGTGGCAGACCCACTCACTAAAGGGCTAACGCCAAAGGTCTTTCATGAGTATGCTACCCGAATGGGTGTTGTAACTTTTCTATGATACTATAGTTCAATGGGAGTTTGTTTTATTTCGATGTTCATCATGTGTGCTCATGTTCATTTATTTTGCGCAAATAAAGTTATGCTTGTTTTGAACTCAATCAGTATTGCATTTGATCTCTTATAATTAGGTTAGACCAATTGAAAAAATAGACATGTATGGATTAGTTTGACATGTAATTTTTCATGCTATATACCCATATTTGATCTATATCATTATTTGTGTTGTATGTGATCATTGAGGAGTTTAGTCAAATGAATAAGGTGACGAAAACCGCATTGGTCCTATGACTAATACAATATGGACGAGTTATGTGTAGGTGTATTTATATATATATGACAGTTTTGAGCTCATACAATTTTTATTATTGTAAGGTTATATAGATAATATATGTAACCTAAGTGAGAGATTGTTAGAATCATTATGTGGGCTAACATATATTATTATAAGGAAACTTACATTAATATATATATATATATGCCCGTTATCTGATCCGATAAGAATTGAGCAAATTGTACTTCTCATAATATAGGATAAATTACATAGAAATCTTTTGGGGAATTACGATTTTTTGATAGGAAGAACCGTTAATTCCAATATAGCATTTATGATCCCTGGGGATATGCAAGTAGTAGGCGGTTTTGGTTTTCTGAACCCTATCATAGGAAACATAAGGGCCCTAGTAAAGAACCCAAGGGACATTACGTCACTCTCTTCTCTTTCGCACTCACTCTAGATCCTTGGTAGATCCATTGCCGAAGCCATAGGAATCTCTACAAGAACTTGGAGGATCATTACACATGTCCTCCGTCAATTAAACTAAGTGATAGATTCAGGTATTCATTTCTATCTTGTTCTTGATTTTTGGATTATCAATATAACGAAATTAGAGATCTCTGGATTATCGAAAACCTTTGTTAATGTCTTGTTTATAATTGATCAAAGGTTTTCATTCATGCAAATCCAACACAATTTTCATTCTTCATTGAAATGCTGTTCTTAAAGGAAGTGCATTAGCCACCGCTCTCCAAAGAAATAACTTAGTTCTTGGAGTAAGGTCTTTAATTTTCTTGCAATTATTAATTTGCTTTTCTATCAACCCTGAATTAATACCTTCTTCATTTAATAAAGTTAGATAAGCTGATCTGACAGAGAAAGTGCCCTTTGGATGAGGCTTCCAGATTAACATATCTTCTCCAATATGCAAAGGAGTATCAATCACTTTTTCAGGCATCAATGTACTGAAATTGGATTTGGCAGCTTGCTCATTCCACACTTGGACGTTTTGAGGTAACTCAGATACCTTTGATAGCTGAAGTGCATTATGATCTGCAAGAGCAAGAACATATTCTTCCATATTCAGCCACGAATCACTCCATATGTTAATATTTTCTCCATTTCCCACTAGCCAAAGTACATTATTTAGTAGGGTGCTTTTAACTTCAGCTAAAGCCTTCGTAAACACAGAATCCGTAGGCTTGACTATGTATTCCCAGAAGGAATCACCTGGGAAATACTTTTCCTTGATCTGAGTTTGCCACATTCTGTCCTTCTTGGTACATAACAACCAAGACATCTTCAACAAAAAAGCCAGATTAACCAATCTCAGCGACCTGAATCCCAATCCTCCTAAATGCTTTCGCATACAAATACTCCTCCACACCTTCCAATAAATTTGCTTCTTACATTCTTTTATACCCCACCAAAAGTCTCTTATCATACCATCTAATTTAGCACATAGTTTTTTTGAAAATAGATTCGTGGTCATCAGATGGCAGTGGATGGAGGCTAAAACAGCTTGAACCAATACACCTCTTCCGGCTTGAAAACAACTTGAAAACAGCTTGTTCATTCCCTCTCCTCTCTTCCTCTCAACCAGCGGCTGCAGCCTCTCTCTTCCCTGTCGTGAGAACAGGGACTCTGGCAACACCTGTTGCTGCCCATTATCCTCACGTGGAAGAGCCTCCACGCTTCCGGATCATGCCAAACTCAACAGTTACCTTAGTTTCAACTCCTTGAAGAAATTATTCCCAGATTTATTTTCTGGCGTAGAGTCTGCAATCCTTGCAATGCGAAACATGGTAGCTGTCAAAACACACTCATCTCACTTTTGTAGAATCAAGGAATACAACTGATGGGGCCTTTTCCACGATACAGTTTGATATTTGGGATCCTGTAACTACTATTAAGAGTGCATATTTCAAATTGTGATCAAGATATATATCTGTCTACTTGATCAACGGTAGGAATGAGCATGTGAGGAATGCAACCTCTTTTCTAACATGGTGGAGAACCAATCCAATACAAATATCAAAAGATTCAGATTGAAAAATGACACGAAGTATTGGGACTTCAAATTGGTTGCCTATACCCAGGATAATGGTAATGATAGAATTATAATATCAGGCTTTGAGTAAATTAATGCAAGGTAATTGCAATTTTCCCATTGATTGATCCACAAATAATTCCATAATTTTAAATAAAGCCCTAAGGCCTTCTCTTTGGATCGTCAAAAGAAGAAAACCCTGGAAGTAGATGTAGGGCAGTATCCAACTGTCTGGGGCTATGTTAACAAATTTCCTCTCGTTCTTGCTTAATGATTGTTCTTCGTGGTATCAGAACTGATCATCCAGATCTAAGAAATTCATTTTTCTCTCTGTTGAAAGGCTCTTATTCAGCTTTTCAGTTTCAGCGCCATGAGCAAGTCCATGCACCATTCTAGTCATGAGCGAGGCTGTTCTCATCAACCTCTCATCTCTATTATCGTTTGTCTCATCTCTCTGTTGAAAGCTTCAACAAGTTCTGTACCCTTAGTTGAAGGCTTCAGCATCTCCCTCATCTAATCTGATGTCATAGCCACCAGTGGCAACTAGAGTCCAACCAAAGGACCCAAGACACAGCACTCATTGGTCTCTGGCAACACCCACCAGTGCTGTCACTGGTCTTAGTTGCACTCATTGGAGCACTGTTGGCCCCTTGTTCGCATCCATTGACTATTAGTAGTTTCAGTTGACCATTAGAAATGATTTTTCAATCCTGCTCAAGTAGTGTCACCCCTGCCTCCCGTCCCTCCAACATTGAGTCAAGCTCCCATCGTCCACCAATGTTGCTGCTAGTTTTGTTCTTGATAATCCGAGCACCACCAGCTTCTTCCCATCGGCCAACCATCAGCAAGTCTAGCTGACCATTGGGGGTGACCATCAAAGCTTATTTGACCAAGCATTATCCACTCCATGATGAGTCAAGTGCCCATCATCCAACAGCACAACCATTGTTCTTGGTCTTGATCACCGGAGCACTGCTAGCTTCTTCACATCACTGGATCATTAGCAGGTCTGACCAGCCATCAGGGGCATCATCCTCACCACATCAAGTCATCACTCGCATAGTCGTTCAATCCAAATTGGGCAAATATTTAGTGCCATTTTTTAGCACTTGGTCACACAGCCAAATTTCTACTGAAGATACCAGCTAAATATTTGGTATCTCCAGTAGAAAGAATATTGCCTCAATAACAATTACCTGAAGGTTTGTTTCTCTCACTCAGAATACTTAGAGTAGTTCTGTAAAAAATATTTGACAATCCCAGCAAACACTTTGTAGTCCAACTGCATGTTTCACCATGGTTCTGCATTTTTCAGTGTTTTTGCTGTTATGGCTTCAGAAAAGGAGACACAAAATTTTCTTTAATCTCCTAACATGTTGAGCCCAATCATCTCTATAAAACCAAGTAAAAAATCTATCTTTTATGGAAGAGTCTGATTCTTCTTTTATCCAGGCCCAACATCTTGGTGGGCATATAAATGAGATGACACCCACACCTCCCAAGATCTTGCGAGAAAAGGTAGTCACTAAAGATGAAGAAAAGTTTGTTACTGCCTAGTTGGTCCTTCCCAAGAGGTTTGACTTGTTCCAAACCATTTTTTCAAAGAGGACAAGGGGTTAATAAAGGATGTTAACCCCTTAAACATCACTCACAAGGAGCGGAAAGAAAACCACAATAGAAGACCTCGATAAGGCAAGTTTTTGTACTACTCTTCTTGAAAAATAAACAGAAAGGTACATGTCTACTCAGAGGCCACCACACACTCCATAATCCCACAATAGATGATGTGGGACTAAAATAACTACACATACTAGTGGGGCGAAATGAAGAATCATATTCTAATAGAAAACCCTACACCTCTTTATATAAAGAGAGGTGTTCGGTAAATTACATGAGAGAACCAGTAAAAACATAAAATAAATAAAGTCCCTGACTAAACATAAAAAATAACTAGAGTGCTTGACACTCCCACTCAAGCTGGAAAGACTTGGTAAATATATCTGTTGTCTAATTCTCTGAGGCAACTGATGTGGTGAAGAGAGACCCCCTTTGAATTAGATTTCTAGAGTAGTGACAATCAATCTGTGCATGTTTCATGCGCTCATGAAACATAGAATTGTTTGCTATGTAGGTAGCTACCCTATTGCCACATCTTATCTCCATAGCCTCCTCAATCCTGACATGCAAGTCAAGTAAGACAGATCTGATCCACACAAGTTCAGTTGCTATCTGTGTCATTGCTCTATATTCTGACTCTATACTCGAGCGAAACACAACACTTTGCTTTTTGCTCCTCCAAATCACTAAATTACCAACCATATAAGTACAAAATCCGGTAGTAGATTTCTTATCAGAAGATAGCCCCCATAGTCTGCATCGGCATACATAACTCACTATGGTCATAGACCTTCCTTTCTTGAATGGTAGTCCACATCTTAGTGCTCGTTTCAGCTACCTGTGCACCTACATGATAGCATCCCAGTGCTGCTTGGTCGGCCTATCCATTAACTGACTAAGCTTACCAACCGCAAAGTGAGATGTCTGGGCACATAATAGTGAGATAGAGCAACTTCCCAATCAACTGTCATAGCCTTTGCTCTCTACAGCATGCGATTCAGAGTCATATAAGTGCATCTTCGGATCCATGGGGATCTTAGCTGACTTAGATCCCAACATCCTAGCCTCCTGCAGTAAGTCAAGAGCGTATTTCCTCTGGCTAAGGACAATACCGCTCATTCCTCTCGCCACCTCTATGCCCAAGAAGTATCTCAAGGAGCCTAAATCCTTCCTAATAAATTTCTCTATTAACCTCTTCTTGACCTCAACTATCCCAGTTGCATCATCATTGGTGATAATGAAGTCATCTACATAAATAATGAGAGCAACAATCCCTTTGTCTGTCTTCTTCACAAACAAGGAATGATCAGAAGTAGATCGAATAAGTCTCATATCTTCAACAATCTCTGATAGCTTCTGAAACTAGGTCCTCGAACTCTGCTTGAGGCCATATATTACCTTCTTCAACCTGCACACGCACTCCCCCTGAGTCTCAAAACTGGGGGACTCCTGCATATATACCTCTTCTTATAGATCCCCATACAAGAAGGCATACTTGACATCCAGCTGATAGAACGGCCAGTAAAATGGGCAACAACAGAAATAAGAATCCGTACAGTAGGAAGCCAGGCTACGGGGGAGGTGTCAAAGAAACCCACCCCATAGGTTTGGGTGAATCCCTTTGCCACAAGACGAGCCTTGTATTGAGAAATAGATCCATCTAGATTATATTTCACGCCAAAAACCCAACGATAGCCAATAGTGCATGAACCAGGAGGTAACAAAGTAAGCTCCCATGTCTATCGAAACTGGAGTGCAACTATCTCATCCTCCATGGCCCGATGCCATTGCAGATCGAGCATAGCCTGCTGATAAGTGGCTGGTAACTGTGCAGAAGTAAGGGACTTGTAAATAAGGAAAATGGGCGGCTCAGACAACCAGAAGAAATTGCCCCTGCCACTTGATAGTGTGCACAACTCTTGGAGACCTTCCAAATAGCAATCAGAAAATCCATATCATCAGAGGGAGACTCAGTCTTAACAGGTGGCTCAAATGGTAATGCTTCATCATCACTAAGAGGAGACTCAGAGGCAATTGGTACAACACCTGTAAGATCATCACCAAACACACAATGGTTAGTAGTGTCAACACATACCTGCTATGGGGAGGATAATGGTGCTGCAGAGGGGGGTATGATGCCGATATGTCACTGGTTTGCTAAATACTAGTGGAGGTTCTTTAAATTGGGCACGACTAGTATCTAGTAATGCAATCTGAGTAGTAGGAAAATCGCCAAACTGAATAGAAGGAATAGGCTAGGAGCCCTCTCTGCCTCAAGTCTCAGTTGTCTGCTAGTAACGGAAACATATGGGACTACCTCATGAAAAGTAACATATGTACTAACATAGTGCCTCTTCTATAGGGGATCATAACATCTATAGCCTTTCTGTGCAAGACTACATCCCAGAAAGACACACTTGACTGCTCTTGGGGGAAGTTTATCTCTACTTGGCCTAATGACATGCACAAAGGCTACATAGCCCAAGGTCCAAGGTGGCAACTGAAATAACTCTCGGTCTAGGTACAATATATACTATGGTATCTGCTAATAAATAACAGAACTAGGCATCATGCTAATCAAGTAGCATGCAGTAAGCACTGGATCTCCCCGATACTGCGATGGTATATTATGGTGAATCAATAGATTCCAAGCCACATCTAAAAGATGTCGATGCTTCCTCTCTGCTACCCCATTCCGCTGAGATTATGGGGACATGAAGTCCGATGAATCATTCCATGGGATCGGTAAAATGCTTTCATCTGTGTAGTACAAAGCTCAAGTGCATTATCAATACGCACAACTTTAACAGTAGAAGCAAACAGATTCTTTATTTCAATAATAAAGTTCTCCCAACTTTTAACTTATTCTTTAACAAAAATATCCAAGATAGTCTGTAACAATCATCCACAATCACAAAATAATATCTACGTCCTAGTCAATTTAGAATTTGACTGGGCCCCTATACATCTAAATGCAGCAAATAAAAAACAGAGTCAGAGCTAGTAGAACTAGCAGGATAGGTGAATCTGTGGTGCTTTCCCATCTGGCACACATCACAGTGAATCTCGATGGCTGGCGAAAGATAAGGGATGATACAACAAAGGCTGTCCAGAGATGAATGACTAAGGCGATTGTGCCACTGTAAGGCACTCGTTGCAACGAAACACACATCTCCCTGGCAATGTTCAGCAACTGGCATTTGGGACAGGCGATACATATCCCCTTCTTCATGCCTGCAACCAATCATCCTCCTCGTGAACATGTCCTGAAACATACAACCAACATCATAAAAAAATCACCTTGCAATTAAGGTCTTTCGTAATTCTGCTAACAAATAACAAGCTTATCGGGAAATCTAGAACAAATAGAACATTTAGCAACTTCATATTGGGGGTAACTAGCAGCTTTCCCTAACCATCAACTTTGGTATGCCTCCAATCTGCTACTTGAACTGTACCATCAAGATGCACAAAGTGAAAGTGCTAAAAGCTGCTATGATCACCACTGAAGTGCTGTAATACACCTTAATCAAGTGCTTGGTAAGATATACATCTGCCAGGTGCTTTCTTCATGTATCTAAGTACCTGCATAGCAACATCCCAATGCTACTTGGTTAATTTGTCCATGAACTAGCTGAGTTTTCCTACTGCAAGGAAAGATCGAGTCGTGTAATAGTAAGATATAGTTGTTGGTGCAAGAGTACCTCGATCATTAATTTTGATGATAACAAAACACTTGTTATTTAGTATTTGCATTTGAGTTATAGTTTCAGGATAAATGCAAATGAAATCAAGTGTAAAGGAGTTCAAACCCGCATCCATGGTGAATTGGAGAAGCTTAATGGAGAAGAGAAGATAGAGCTTCGCGTGGATCGAGAGCTTGAAGACAAAAAGAATAGGATAAATGTCTTTTTATCTTGTACTTTGCATTTGTTGTTTATATTCTTTACTTTTTTATTTCCTAGATGATTGTTAAAGAGCCCTAAAGTAACATACCATAGTCCTAGGATCACTTGCACAACCCTAGGATATTTAGACAGTCTTTGACAAACTCAGAAAATCAATATAAAAATCAATCAACCTGATCAAATATCCAATATGGACATCAGGCATTTGATCTTGACTTTTAAGGCATCTGACTTTTTGTCGAGACGTCCAAAACACTTATACTGGAATCATATTCTTTGTCTTCCAACTTCAGACGTCCAGCCCATAGTTCAAACATCTTACAAGACATCTGAGGACCTTGTCAAACATCCAACAATAGGATCGTTGGACTGTCAGACCTTTATCTTAAAGGATTAAGCATTAATCATATTTACATATACTTTCAGAGGTCCGTAGAGCAACCCAGACGTCTGATAAATAGATGTTAGGCTAAGATTTGACCCAAATCTCTTTTTGTCAGGATGTTTTTAGCCATTAAGTCTCTCGGGAAATCCATTCCCACAGAGGATTGCTTTTCCAGACACCTGAGCTGTTGTCTGTGCAACTTAACACTAGAATCCTGTTTCGATCTTGTGAAAATAGGAAGAAACCCATCTTTTGATTAGACGTCTGATTTGTATCCCAGACATCTTGAAAATTAATCTTAAACGTCCGTCTTGATCCAACCCCTTACAGAAGACTAACCCTTCTAAGATCAGACGACCGAACCTCAGATCAGACAATGACCCAGACCTCTGACTATAAAACCAGATGTCTGATAACCCTCTCAGAATCATAAATGACTATGATTTCGATAGGATTTTGGACCACACTCTTGAGCCTTGTTCCCAACGGCTACAAGAGGCTTCCAAGGCCTTCCAAAGCCTTCTTAAGATTTCCATAAATAGAGGAGCACACTTCCTAAGCAACATACACCTTGTAATACTATTTCCACACAATATTGTGTCCAAGTAATCTTGAGAAGAGATCTTGCTCTCCAAACCTTTGTCCACATCTTGAGAGCACCATCCTAGCTGTGCACCTGCTCTCCTGCCTACAAATACAAGAGCGCCGTTGTGCCTTTGCATGGATCACGCACCTCGCGTTGCTAGCCAACGCACTTCCATCAAAGGGAAGTTTCTATTGCTTATAGCAGATATGTTTATTACATATTTTGTGGCTCTATAGGATATATTGTAATTATCTTTGTTTCGGTATTCGCTTTGCGAATTCTCGTCTCCCTTGCGAGACAAAATACTCCTCGTGAAGAGGGGTTAAGGCTACACTACCCTCGTACATTGTAGTGTCGGTTTGTGGTATGCTACCCTCGTATATAGTAGTGTGGTTGTAAGAGGTTAAGTCACCCTCGTTTAAGTAACTTGGATAGTGGATTTGATCGACTAGGTCGATCAGGAAATCCTAAACCGAATGATTTTGGTAATAGTTTTTGCCTGGGTTTGGGTTTCAACCTAAAAATCCGTGTGTACTTGTGAGATTGCTTATTTCGTGTGATTTATTTATATTTCCGCATCTTATTTTTTATACCACAAATCTCACCCCCTACGTCTAGGAAATTACAATAGTAACTTACCAACCAATTGTCTATAAGATATGCTATCTATAGGCGGAGAGTCTATATCATAAAGATGTTCTTTGGGATCCATAGGTATATTATTAACCTTAAACCCCAGCATCCCTGTTTCCTGCAACACATCAAGAGCATACTTGCGCTGACTGAGGATAATACTTTCCTTCCTACATAACAGGATAATACTTTCTTTGCTATGTGCTACTCAATGCCTAGGAAATATCTGAGTTCACTTAGATCCTTCGCCACAAAGGCCT